>CM070711.1:80733146-81933146 GCA_036346275.1 Otatea glauca
GGTGCAACAGCTATAACGTACTAACATACAGGTGCAACAAGGCACTGGATTATTTTTTTCAAGAAAAAGTCTATAAAATCCATTTGGTATCCTAAACTATGAAATCAGATATTTAACCCCTAAACTTTGTAATCCAGTTCAAATAATATGTTGACCCAGTTTCGCATAGTGGTATTGCTTGCGTGATGTGATGAGTGAGCGGTTTTTTTCACTAGCTAGGATGACATACTGGGCAAATTTAGATGAATGACAGATGCGGTCCATATGAGTTTTTCCTCTAAATCGAAATAGAGAGAATGGACCTACAAAGGCAAATAGCCATGGAAGTATGGTTGGGAGCTCGACAGGGGAGAAGCCTCTATGGGCCTCATCTGTTATTGACTTAACTTGATTAACGTGTCATCCTATATGATAAAACCGTTTACATATTATGTCACATGAGTAATATTATTATACGAAATTGGATCAGTATATTATTTAAACCCGATTACAAATTCCGGAGGCGCAGCGATCAAATACTGGACCTTCAACCTTTCGGTGTTATATGGTGTTCTTTCTTTTTATTATATCGCCAGAATTAGTTGCCTAGAATAACGTGTAACCAAGTGCGCATGCACGCGGCTCTGTGCGCCGCGAAAGGTGCAATTATCGATCTTAGTAGTTTACACACGCCAGCTTTCTGATTAGTGCAAGTAATAGTACAGGATTAGGAAATTAATTAATTAATTAATTAGTCTGATGATCATTAGTACGTGTAGGGAGACTTCAATCTATTCTTTTACTAGTAATATGACCAGTACGCCTGGTTTTTTCTAATGGAAGTTTAGTCATCCATTCTGTTCATGTAATCATGAGGCAACCATTTCGGTTGGAATTTGGAAGTTAAATTGGGACTTGGGAGTTTCATTGGCACTAATGATATGGTTGCTGTAGACCGCGCTCGTTGATGCATATCTTCAGCTAGCGGCGGATGGAAGAAAATATTTATTAATTCAGAAAAACTGCTCTATGGTATAGCGTAGATAGCTAATACAACGGTATAGTGTTGGAACTGCCGCATAGACATGTGCTTCCGCGGCGTCAGAATTTTTTTTTAAATAATACATTTTTTAAAATTAATTGCGGCATTAATACGCGGATTGAAAAATTTGCAAAAATAATACGTCGTCGCCAGATGGTTCGGCGAAAACCAGGTAATCGCCAACTGGTTTGGCGAAAATGGTATTTTCGCCATATGGTTTGGCGAAATTAGGCTAAATGCGCGATTAGCAACGACTGACTGAAATAATCGTCGGGACACCCTATTTTCGCCAAACCGTATGGCGAAAATAGGGTCGTCGCCACACGGTTTGGCGACCACCTATTTTCGCCATACGGTTTGGCGAAAATAGGGGCATTTTTTGCCCGTGCGACGCATGAGCTCGTCTTTTTGGCGGAAGAAAAAGAGAGCGAGCTTCGAGGCGACGTCGCGACGAGAAGAGAGAGAGGGAGGGAGGGAGGGAGAGAGAGAGAGAGGAGGGAGAGGAGGGAGAGGGGAGGCTGCGCGCGGGAGGGAGAGTGGGGTGAGAGAGAGAGGAGGAAGAGAGGGAGGGAGAGAGAGGAGGAGAGAGAGAAGAAAGAAGAAGAAAAGAAAAAAAAAGGTAATTTTGTTTTTGTGTAACATTTATTTTTTATAGTAGCATAGAAAAATATTGTACGTAATGTTATATTTAAATTAATCAATGTATTTATTTTAGGTTAGCGGTATTAGATTTGTACTTTAATGTTAGATTTAATTTAATCAGTGCATGTATTTTAGGTTAGCGATATTAGATTTGTACTTTAATGTTGTAGTATCCGTAGCGAGATAATTAATTAACGTTTTTTAATTTAGGTTAGTGAATTACGTGTTAGTGGTGATGTAAAAATTTATTTCGTATATATGGTCGCAGTGATGTCGGATCCAGTGAAATTTAGGGTATATTATGGCGACGGTGAAATAAAAAGTACGCAAAATGGTGTTGATTTAAGCAAGTTTTCGGTCACCATGATTGAGCACTCATTCCCCGAAAGTGTTAGCATTCGCGATATAAAATTTTGGTTGACCCAATATTTTTCCCTGGATCTAAGTGTGTACTCTGTTACCATTGAAATCATATTCACACGTAGCAAGAGTGATCCGGCTATTTGGGAGTTAAAGAAAATGATCGGATATACTTGTGGCAGAAATGGTTAAGGTGGTGCAAGGGATCTCGCCTTGAATGTGTGATGCTGGTGCAGGCTTGCCCTAGAGAAGAGGTGGATATTAGTGATATGGGCGAGAGCAGTACATCGGTTAGAGCTGAACAAGTTCAAGAAGTGGTGCCGGTTGAGATAGCGGCGGGGAAGATAATAGGGATGCAAACAAGCGAGAAGGTTGGGCCGATGAAGGGGAGGAGATCGAGCAACTTGTTGATCAGTTGGAGTTAGTGGACCGTATGGCGGCAGAGGATGAAGTTGAAATGTTGGAATGTGATGATGACATCAGCGAAAATGACGAAAAGGAGGATGAGGATGATGATGAAATGCCTCGTAGTACCGGGGTAGCGGACATACCCATACGATTTAATGGAACAAGCAAAACCAACGGTATGGAAGTTTTGTGGGGCCATGAGTCGCGTTGGGAATATGGTGCAAATGTCATTCGACTGAATCAAATATTCTCGAACAATTCTGAATTGAAGTTGTCAGTGAGGCTTTGGGCATTGTCGCAGCAGAGAGAGTTTCGGGTTGTCTTGTCCAGTCCAGATAGATACACAGTGAAGTGCAGAAACGATGGATGTGAATTCTGAGTTCATGCATACAAGCCGAAACGCGAGACGTTTTGGACTGTATCCCGAGTAGAGGAGCATACATGCAGACTAGAAAATATTCTGGTGAAACAACACAACCTGAATGCAGCTGTAATTGCTAGTGTGATGTTCAATGAAATCATTGAGAAGTGGGACATTTAGTGTTCGTATATTCAGAAAGCAATCTTGAGAACCTTTAAGTACCAGATAAGTTACTCGATGGCCTGGCGTGCGAAGCAAAAAGCATTAGAGAAGAGGTTTTGATGAGGACATCACTATGACGGATACACTCATGACCTTACCTCCACCACCTCCTATACAAGTTCCTATCACAAGGGCACGCTCACGGCAGCTAAATCAATAGGTGAACTCATTTCTCAGGTGGAATAATTATATTTTAGAGGATAGACCGCTGCATAATAATGTGCTTGTGCTTAGGAATCATGGCTTAGAGCTACAAGGACGTCATTCCTCATCACTACAAGCTAGAGTACAAGGTATTCCCGGGAAGGAAGCCAAAACGTCCAACCAGGAGCAGTCCACATTCAACTGGCCATAACTTTTGCATACGGAGTCCGTTCGGGATGAGTGAGTACTTGATTGAAAGATAAATTCGTGCTCTTTCCAACGGATCCAGCCTCATCATCAAATTCCACTCGAGCTGGCTACAGTAGTCAAAACAGTGCGATGGTCTCAGTCTTTTAGGGTGCTGTGCCACCATAATTTTGGGCTGAGTTCCCATGTAATTAAAGTGACGTGAGACCAACTCCTAGCAGCCATCCTTGGCTATATATATTGTACAAACCCCCTATCTATCTCCTTAGGTTTTGATTTGAGAATAGTTACCCATGTGTGGAACTTTATCCTTGTTCTCCGACTCGGCTAGAGCAAAGATAAACAAGTTTGAAACCTCAACTTGAGTGTGTGCTTTATCCTTGTTCTTGCTAGTTCTTCGATTGCTCGCAAGGATAGACCTTCGTGGTCAGGTCATCTGTGTTCTTGGCACGGTTGATAACGACGAGGAGTATGGTTTAGCGATTGCAGGCACTTATCCTTGTGTGGTTCGTAGCCGGATCGTCAAAGTCATCCTCCGCCAAATCGAAGTTATCCCCTCACCGGAAGATCGGGCCGTCTTGTTCGCATCATTTGGTATCAGAGCAACGGTTGACCGGTGAGTTCTTGTATCTAGTTTAGTTGTTTCATTTCGTTTCTCCTAGAGTCTAGAAAATTTGCCCCACAAAAAATTTGTTCTCCGCTATCCAAACCCTTTTGTGCCTTTCAATTAGTTAATTTTATTTTTGCTAAATTGAGTTTGCGTCCGTTCTAGTATTGTCTTGTTGCTGTTCATCTTGTTCATCTCCCCACATCAAAATCCATTCCTAAATTCAAAAAAAAAATCCATCTCGGGCAGAATCTGTCCATCTCTGTAACCACCACCAAAAACACCATAAATCACACTTCCCTTATCCTTTTTGAGTGAAACCAAAAGGAGCAGATCCATGACTTAGTGCTCTATGTTTATGCCAATTTTTACACCCATATTTGAAAGCACAAAAAATCTGTGAACGTTTCAATAAGACCTAATTGCTGTCCCTGAAATCTGCATCTGTGTGCAATTGTAAAATTCGTGCAAAATTCTCGGTTGAATTTCAGAAAGTTCGTCCAAAATAAAAGTTGTTGAAAAAGCCGTCAGGAAGAAAACAAAAAATCATTGTAAAAAGGCACTGACTAAAAGATACGGCCAAAATACCGACCTGGCATGCGGTGGATGTAAATCAACAAAATACAAAGTTGGATCCATCTTGTGCTCCCATGTTGCAAATTGCATATGCTTGAATTTTGTTGTGTTTACCACTTGTATCCACTGCCATATCTTTTGTTTTAGCCTAATATCCATCTTTGTTTGATCAGCAACATAGGCTAATTGCTAGTTTGAACACTTATTCAATTCTATGCAAATTCGAAATTGGTGATTGTTTTCCTTTGCTACACATTATAAAGCCTTTCCGAGCTCCACTTTCTACTAACCATACAGGTGATAAGCCTTGCAATCGCTTTGTTCACATTTGAGTTCGGTTTATCACGAACCGACCACCGGATTGCACCCTTGCTGCATTTGTAAGAATTGGTAAGAGCTTGGTAAATGCAAGAAAGAGTGACACTTGATCATTTCACAAGTAGAAATGATAGAGAAACTACATACCTTTGTGTGTTTTCCTGTTTATGACTAACTATGGCGATGACAATGGAAGCATTGAGGAAAACCAAGCTGAAATTCTCACACCTCGCTCGAGAGGAATCATGCAACACTTGACACGATTGCTCAACACACATGCCGAGAACTACGACAATGCTATGGCTGAGATCAACAACAACCTTGCAACACTTAATGATCGTGTTGATCGTCTTGATGGACGACAACCACGACATGTCGCCTATCAAGCCAATTATGCACCAAGGCAAAATGGAGCACTAGGACGTCGACCACACTTGATGCCCGCTCTCGGACAAATGGGGTAGAAGAAGAGAACAATTGCGTTCTCGATACAAGGACGATGATATTTTTAACCCCACAATGATCATGATGATCGGCGCCTTCGACACAATCAACAAGGTATGGGTAGAAATCAGCGTGAAGAACGGGAGGTACATGATGATCCATTAGGAAAGATTAAATTTACCATGCCTCCATTTCTTTGGAAAGTTCGATCCTAATGAATATAATAATTGGGAGATAGCGGTAGACAAAGAATTTGCAAAGTATGACTTATCCGAAAACCAAAAGATTAGTGCATGATCAAAGTGTTAACGTCGGATGCAATATATTGGTGGAAGCATATATCTAGACATGATAAAGAACCTAAAACTTGGAATGCCATGAAAAAACTTATGAGAGATGATTATGTTCTGAATATGTTCTTTGAATATTTGCGTACTAAACTTCAACGCTTAAAACAGGTTCTAAAACTGTTATAGAATACTATCATGAATTCCAAAATTGTTTCTGCGTTGTGGTTTACAAGAATGTGAAGAAGCTACTGAGCTTAGGTTCATACGTGGACTTAATCATGAAATTCAGGATGTTCTTGTTGATCAAACATTTAGTTTTCTTTCGGACTTGATTAAATATGCTTGTAGAGTGAAAACATGCTTCTTGAATCTTTGAAAGAGTCTTTAGCATCATTTGAGGTGCCAATTGTTGCACCTTCCGTCGTAGCTAACATTTTGCGTAAAAGTGAGCACCATCGAGATAAGGATGTAGAAGAAAATGTGCAGAAGGACTATTTCTTTGCTGCCCCATTCGTACGTGAAGAGTTGGAAATTGATGTTGCACCTACAACCACTGAGAAAGATTTAGAAGGTAATGTAAAAGGTATGGACTATACAGATGGAGAAAATCATTTTGAAGAGAGATTTAGAAGGTAATGTAAAAGGTATGGACTATACAGATGGAGAAAATCATTTTGAAGAGATAAAACTGCACATGAATCATGCTATCGTAGAGCAACTATTAATACAACCCATTGCTGATTTTCTTTTAATACATGATGATTTGCATGCTATTCCTTTTGATAAAGAAGAGTTGTGTGATAATGCTTCACTTATATTCACACCACAACTAGTGAATGAACATGAAACTTTTATATTTGAACTAAATGCTTGCAATAAAGATAAACATGTCATTCACATTGCCAGTAAAGAAGATGAGCTTAAATTGATGTCTTCTTTAAATACTTTAGGTTACATTGAATTTGATGTTCTGTGTGATCTAGATAGTTTCGAGGAGAAGATTTTTGGACATTTTGATTTTCCATGGTTATCGCAAAATATTTTTCATGTTGTTGGCAAACATAATGATAAAGGAGAGTACAAAGTGCGCAGAGTATATATTTGTTCAAATCAAACCTCTATTTTTTATGCAACAATGTGATCAATTTGATAATTTCAATATCATATCTAGTACCCCTACTTCCGATTATAATCTATATGATAGTTTTCAAGAAAGGGAGTGTTTGGGTGATTGTGATTCTCGAGCCATTTATTTGATCACAAAAGATATGCATGTTGCTTTGCTCTTTGTCGCAACTAACATTCTACAGGAGAATGTGATGGAGTCGAGGACGACTCCAATTCAACAAAGGAAGAATGATGAGACCATGCTCATCCTGGATATGACCAATGCTATATCAGTTTGGCGACACTTCATTGCATCCTCTGCATCGTCTACATCTACAAGGATGATCGTATCTACATGGCTTTACCGGTCCCCACCAGGGCCAAGTCGATCACACAGATCACTTCGTCCTCCACCTTGGCCGCCTTCCATGCTTGATGGTGTATTCAAGAAAGGCGTATCTCCAACTCTTCATATTTGAAGCCATATTTTTGGAGAGAACGATGAGCTTGAGTCGAGGACGACTCAAATGCAAGAAGGGGAGGATGATGAGGACATCACTATGACGGATACACTCATGACCTTAACTCCACCACCTCCTATGCAAGTTCCTATCACAAGGGCACGCTCACGGCAGCTAAATCAACAGGTGAACTCATTTCTCAGGTGGAATAATTATATTTTAGAGGATAGACCACTGCATAATAATGTGCTTGTGCTTAGGAATCATGGCTTAGAGCTACAAGGACGTCATTCCTCATCACTACAAGCTAGAGTACAAGGTATTCCCGAGAAGGAAGCCAAAACGTCCAACCAGGAGCAGTCCACATTCAACTGGCCATAACTTTTGCATACGGAGTCCGTTCGGGATGAGTGAGTACTTGATTGAAAGATAAATTCGTGCTCTTTCCAAAGGATCCAGCCTCATCATCAAATTCCACTCGAGCTGGCTACAGTAGTCAAAACAGTGCGATGGTCTCAGTCTTTTAGGGTGCTGTGCCACCATAATTTTGGGCTGAGTTCCCATGTAATTAAAGTGACGTGAGACCAACTCCTAGCAGCCATCCTTGGCTATATATATTATACAAACCCCCTATCTATCTCCTTAGGTTTTGATTTGAGAATAGTTACCCATGTGTGGAACTTTATCCTTGTTCTCCTGACTCGGCTAGAGCAAAGATAAACAAGTTTCGAAACCTCAACTTGAGTGTGTGCTTTATCCTTGTTCTTGCTAGTTCTTCGATTGCTCGCAAGGATAGACCTTCGTGGTCAGGTCATCCGTGTTCTTGGCACGGTTGATAACGACGAGGAGTGTGGTTTAGCGATTGCAGGCGCTTATCCTTGTGTGGTTCGTAGCCGGATCGTCAAAGTCATCCTCCGCCAAATCGAAGTTATCCCCTCACTGGAAGATCGGGCCATCTTGTTCGCATCAGGTTTGGTACATACGAGGCTTCGTATTGGAACCTACCTCGTGTGCTTGATGTCCTGAAGCAAACGAACCCCGGCACATACACCGTTTTCAACGAAAGTGAAGCAGATGCTAACGGGATCTATACATTTCGTCGTGCGTTCTTTGTAATGGGTCCTTGCATTGCATCATTTCGTCGTGCGTTCTTTGCAATGGATCAGTTCTTCACCGGCACACAGTTCACGCAGCCCCCTCCAGCGACGCAGTCGACGCAGCCTCCTCCATCGACGCAGATGACGCAGCAGGACTACGGCACCTCCTCCGGTTACGCGTTGCCGCCCGCGAAGCGTCGCCGGCAAATGTTCACCCCTCGACACGGGCGGCGCGAGCATCTCAAAGACTTCACACACGACCTCTAGACGATGCACCGGCTTCAGACGAGGGACAAAGAGAGGTCGTGGCGGGGTAGGGTGCTTAGGGGTGGTTAGGGTAGTACCTTATTTTGTTGTCATGACATAAATGTCTCGTGCTTCCTTACCTTACGTACGATTTACTATTTCACACCATTTAGTGTGCTATGATCGCGTTGTGTTTCATTTATCGTAATCTGTTTCGTAGTATATAACCGTTTCATCGCCCTACGACAAAGCGTTTGAACCTTGGCAGGGTGCTCGCATCCACGTTATACGCAAAAGGCGTTCCGCATATTTTCCATCCCTCTTCAATCCTTTTCACCCCAATTTTACGGCATGAGATCATCACTTTTGCCAGACCGATTTAACAACACGCTACCATCAGCTTTGTCAGTCCTAACATTGCGACGACTACCTTTTCACCGACTAGACAAAGACACTCCGGCGTTTTCTATCCCTCTATATGTTTCAATCCTACATTCCAACACGTAGTCCATACACCACCGCTTCGAGTCTATGAAAGGCCAAACCGCAAGCACACAACCACAGCGTCCACTCACACTTCTTCACTATGGCTGGATCCTCTAGCAGAGCATTTTTGTGGACACTCGATATGAGCAACGTAGCTCTTAATTGCACGTTGAAGGTTACGCGTGGTGGAAAGGACGACCCATTCAAGGAGGAGATCCTGAGTAAAGTGCTGTCCAAATTGCAAGAGTGGCGCCCGACATTACGGAGGCATAGCATGACAACCTCTGGCCTGAACCTTGTGACCATCGACGACCTGAAGGCGCACTTGCAATGGTGGCGTCAAAGGTATTTCAGGGTGTGCGAACTAGCCGACCACCCTTCTACTACATGTTTCTCTAGAAGATATTACAGGATACTGATGCTGCCCGATCGGTATGCAGAGCACATTAAGGTTAGTTATTCCTTATTTTTCACCATACTAATCTTTTACCATTTATACATAATTCACTACTTTGCATGCTCGTGTGCTAGTTATTCCACGAGGATGAAGAGTTTGTGAACAAAGATATTCCGAATTCTTAGCGATGTACATGCTCTTGGCGGTAGCGTGATGCCGGTTCAGCGAGTAAGAGGCGGCGGATCCGGTGCAGGGTAGAGATCGACACAAAGATGCTGCTGCAGCAGCAATTTCAAGAGGACGCTCAACCACCACCGAGGGAGGCTCACTCCTAACTATGCAAATGATGATGACGATGACGATTTCGTGTCACCTCCACCTCGACGCTCAAGCACTTGCACAGCAGTCATTCAAAAACAATGGAAGAGGACGCTCAACCAAAGACTAGAGGTGGGCTAGCTCCGAACCATACAGATGACGATGACGAAGATGATGACGATTTCGTGTCACCTCCACCTCAACGCTCAAGCACTTCCGCAGCAGCCGCTCAAGAAACAATGGAAGAGGATGTCCAACCAGAACTAGAGGCGAGTTAGCTCCCAACCATACACATGCGATGACGATGACGACGATTTCATATCACCTCCACCTCGACGCTCAAGCGCTACCGCCAGTAGATGACTTTCATCTTTGTCAACCGATGAATATGTCCATACAATGTATCGTATTCTCACTTGTGTTGTATCCCAGTTTTATCAATTCTCTGAGGCATGTATGGACGTATGTTGTACTTCAGTTCTATGAATTCTAAGGTACGTATCTATATTGTATCAATGTCGAGTCATGAGGCAGTTTGAAATATCAATGTCGATTTTTATTTGTCCTCAGATTTGGCGAACATCGAAAGACGAACAACGAAATTTCATTTTTTCCCAGAGATAATAAACTGACAAATAATTTTGGGAAGCACTACGTTAATTATGAAATACAAATACAACTAATTTTTCTGAATTAATTGTATCCACTTTGAACTGTACAATTCTACCACCCGTAGTTGAAAGAAAAATTAAATTTCCTTTCAAATAGTTTTTATAAAAAAATTCTGAGCGACCGCGAATGAGGTGCAATCTTGCAATTTTTGAAAGAACATACATTTCGCCAATTTAAATATAAATTTGTGTTATTCATAACAAAAAATCATACTTCAATTATCACAGACAAATATTTTTTTTTCCATTTATTGACCCTACGGTTAACTACACGAATCTCTCTTTCTCTCCCCCTCTCTCTCCCGCCCCCCTCTCTCTCTCCCCCTCCCTATTTTTCTCCCTTGCCGAAAATCCCCCTATTTTCGCCGAACCAGTTTGGCGAAAATAGGGTGTCCCGGGCTGTTGCTCCGTCAAACGCCTCTTAATTGCGCAATTAGCCTAATTTCGCTTCGGCCCTTTTTTCCCTTCTACGGGCGAATGGAATCAGAGTTGGGCGAGGCAGCAAAAAACCGCCCCTATTTTCGCCAAATGGTATGGCGAAAATAGGGTTGTCGCCATACCGTTTGGCAACAACCTATTTTCGCCATACCATTTGGCGAAAATAGGTTGTCTCGGCCAAAAAAACTGTCAGCCACTTTAAATTGCACAATTAACCTAATTTCGCCAAACCATATGGCGAAAATACCATTTTCGCCAAACCAGTTGGCGATTACCTGGTTTTCGCCGAACCATCTGGCGACGACGTATTATTTTTGCAAATTTTTCAATCCGCGTATTAATGCCGCAATTAATTTTAAAAAGTATATTATTTAAAAAAAATTCGCGGCGTCATGATAGCATAGTCGGCAGTCATCAGCTCGAACTCGGCGCCGGAGTAGTGGTGCATCAACTGCATGCTGTGCAGCTGGCGGATGTCTGCGTCGGCGCGGCAGCCGCGGAGGACCAGGTTAGAGAACTCGACGGCGAAGGGCCCGCGCTTGTAGTTGGCCTTGTACTTGCCGTTGTCGGTGGCCCAGGTGGAGCCGTCCCAGATGGTGATGTAGATCTAGCAC
Source organism: Otatea glauca (assembly GCA_036346275.1). NCBI lineage: Eukaryota > Viridiplantae > Streptophyta > Magnoliopsida > Poales > Poaceae > Otatea > Otatea glauca. Next base: position 80,744,582 of record CM070711.1, read on the forward strand.
CATGGGCTTGTACAGGTAGTCGAGCCCCATGGCGGCGCTGTGGGGCACCTCGCGGATGGGCGTGCCATCGACGTAGAAGATGATGACCCTGGAGGACCAGAGGATGGAGAAGCGGTGCGCCTCGGCGGTGGGGTCGAAGGGCATGACGTAGCGCTCCTCGCGGCCGCGATCGGTCTTTGCCGATTGCCGTACACGTTGGTTTGCATCTTCCACTCGTGCCGCTGCCGATTCCCAGAACTCAAGTCCGACTTGTCGTGGTTCTTCTCGAACACGTCGCCGCTCGACAATTTGCATCCATTGGCCATTCGATCGATCATGCATTCATGTCCTAGATAAGTGATCATTAACAAGCGCTTGATTAATGGAGTAGATAGTGAATTTAGGTGCAAACTGTTAAGGAACCTCGCTATCGAATAGTTCGGGGTTCCCGAACAGATCTGAATTGGAGAATAGAAAGAGAGAGAGACACGTGTTTAGGGAGAGCAACAGCGGAAATTCTTTATTGCTAATGAATTCTTGTACATAAGGGGGGACCCCCTCCTCCTTTTACAGCGCTCTCCTAGGGTTTAGGCTTAAGGGATCAGCATGGGCCTTCATGGGCCATTAGGGTTTCCCAACACTCCCCCTTGGGCCCTTTGCCGCGAGATGCATATGCCTCATTAAAACTCCAGAAAAACCCAGTGGGAAAAATACTTGGAGAAAGAGTACATAGCATACGCTTACTATGTTGCACGAATTGTCTCGTTAAAAACCTTATGCAAGAAAACTTCATGAAAAACTTGCTAAGGAAAAGAGTACAATTCTCCCAACTTCAATTGCTAATCTTCGAGATTCATGTTGGGTATTCATAATTCATGCTCGAGATTCATGTGGGAGTATGTGAAATATCTCCCCAAATCTGCACTTCTCTAAGTCTCATCATCCCAATTCCTTTCACGCACCTTTCAAAGGTAGATTTGGGAGTGATTTAGTGAACAAATCGCAAGGTTTTCATATGACTTAGTATGCAATATCTTGATCTCGTTCATCTTATGCAATTCGTGAGCCTAGAAGAACTTGGGGTTGATATGCTTCGTGAGATTGCTCTTCACATAACCCATCTGTGCTTGGGCAACACAAGTCGCATTATCTTCATAAATTATCGTGGGAGTTTGCTCAATGTTCAAGCCACATGACTTACGGATGTGGTGAACCATTCTTCCGAGCCATACACATTCACGAGATGCTTCATACAAAGCAATGATTTCGAGTGGTTTGTCGACGTCGAGACAAGAGTGCATTTAGACGACTTCAAGAAATCTTTGTTCCACCACATAGGAAAACATAGCGATTTGGGACTTGCCAAGATCTGGTCCGATAAATACCCAAACATCGCATAGCCAACCAAATTCAATTCATTGTTTCTTAGAAAAAGCAGACCAAGATCTTTGCTTCCTTGGAGGTAACGGAAGATGTCCTTGATCCCTTTTCAATGCCTTTTGGTGGGTTCTCAGATCTGCATCAGGCTAGCAAATTCACAATAACGCAATGTCCGGCTTAGTGCTATTCGCAAGGTACATGAGCGCTCCAATCGCACTCGAGATATGAGAATTCTGCTCCCGGGACTTCCTCCCCTCTTCTCTAGGTGCAGTATGGGTCTAGGTGCGCTTGGAGTGACCTTCCACCATTGGAGTCTTTGCAGGATATGCCTTTTCAAAGCCAAATCTTTCCAACACTTTCTGCATGTAGGTTGATTGATGTACAAGATTCCTCCTTGGACATGTTCAAGTGCAAGCCTAAACAAAACTTGGTTTTACCCAAATCTTTCATTTCAAACTCAGACTTCAAGTATGAGCATGCCTCTTCAATTTCTTCATCCGTCCCAATGATGTTCAAGTCATCTACATAGACGGAGATTATCTGAGAATCCATTCGGGATCATTGTATAAACACACATGGACAATCTTATTGTTTGTGTAGCCTTTCTTGCGAGAGAAAGTCACTCAGCGATTGTACCACATCCTTCGACTACTTCAAACCCATACGGTGATTTCTCCAATTTCACATCTGCAGTTTCTATTTGCTCCGTCTTGGTTGGGATAGGAATACCTTCGGTACTTTCATGTATATCTCCGAATCCAAGTTTCCATACAAATATCTTTGTGACAACATCCATTAGCTTCATTCTCAACTTCAAGTTGATCGCCATTAAGATCAAATATCTAAAGGTAATTCCTCCCATGACCGGAGAATAGGTTTCTTCATAATCAACTCGGGACGTTGAGTGAAACCTTGAGCTACAAGCCTTGCTTTGTACCTTACAACCGTTGTTTTCATTCCTCTTCCGAACAAAGACCCATTTGTGACCTACGGGGTTTATATGGGGAGGTGTGCGGCATATGGGCTCAAACACCTCTCTCTTGTTGGAGAGACTAACTCTGCAGATGATTGCCTTTTTCCATTCTTCCCAATCTAGCCTTTTCTTGCACTCTGCGAGAGATGCGAGCTCGGGATCATGATCAATGATCGAGGCAATCTTCTTTGCAAAGTATGCATCAATGTTGGTTGTTGCTCTATTCAGGATTCTCTGTTATTACAAAGTTTATGGCCATTTCTTCATGGGGTGCTTCATGCACTTCTACTTGCTCTTCATTGCTTTTCCCTATCGCAGAGCAAGTTTCTTTAGCTTTTCATCGCCTATGTGTGCCCACACATTATTTCCGTGACTTCTGCAGATGGAAGATTCAAGTCCGGAATTGCCTTTCTGTTGGCTTCTTTCGGTGTGTCTCAACTGGCTCCCCTTCTTTCCTTGGGGCATTTTCGTGATTGGTTGTGGTAAGTCCTCTCGCCTAGTTTTATCCGCACGTCTCCGGTACTTTGGGTTTGAGGAGCAGATTTCTGTTCTTTTTCTTTGAGGCCTCGAAGCAGGTTGAGGATACCTTCTATTTTCTTTAGTATTTCCACCCTCTCGGTGCATTCCTTGCGGGTACATGCGACTTAACCACGCCCTTCGATCACAAAAATGATCAGCGGTTCATTTGCTAAATTCGCAAATCAATTATCTTACGGACTTCTTGATTTGCTTCATTAGTTCGAGGGTCATGTGCGGGATCTCGGTGGAATGCCATATGATTTCAAAGCATTTTCATCCAAAGGTTGATTTCCTCCCTAATGACGGAAACGATCCTCGTCAAAGATGCAATCGATGAATCGGTCAGATGCAAGTCTCAAATCATGGGTTCCAAATACCGATTATGGATGCACTCTCATAACCAACGATATCCCGGACTTACGGAGAGGGCCCATTGCGATCATTGAGGGTGGTATAGGTACATATACCATACACCCAAATTTTCTAAGGTGGGAGATCTTCGGGATGATCCCGTGCACAAGCTGCATAGGAGAATGGTTGTTGTAGGCCGACGATCTAAAATTGATAAGAGCTGATGCGTGCAGGACTGCGTGTCCCCAACAAGTGTTGGGCAAGTTACAACTCTGTAAAAGCGGTCTAGGAATGAACTTAATCCTCTTTATTAGTGCTTCTGCTAGTCCATTCTGCGTATGGACGTGCGGTACGGAATGCTCAACTGCTATCCCTGTTGCTGTGCAATAATCATCAAATGCCTTTGAAGTAAATTCTCCGGCATTGTCCATTCTAATGGACTTCACGCGATGATCGGGAAAGCATTCTTAATTCTTATGATCTGCGAGATCGACTTTGCAAAAGCATGGTTTCTTGTTGACAACAAGCATACATGCGACCATTTCGAGGAAGCATCGATGAGCACCATAAAGTATCGAAACGGCCCGACAGGGCTGAATCGACCGCAAATATCCTGGATGCGTTCCAGAATGCGGTGATTTCACTTTGCACTTTCATGACAGAGGGTCTAGTTATTAATTTCGGTGGCACATGCAGGCACACAAAATCTTCATGATTCGGAAATTTTTAACATTAATGCCATGACCACGTGAGTTGTTCAATATATTCCTCATCATTCTAAGACCGGGATGACCTAATCTACCATGCCATAAAGAGAATAACTCGAGCTTCTAAAAAGCAGTCTTCAAGGAAGTATACACTTGGTGCATGAATATTCGTGTAGTACAACCCGATTCATATGAGGGACATTTTTCTAATACCATTTTTCCACATACCGCGTGCTTCACAATGCACAAGTATTCTTTGCCATTTTCTTCATTAGTTTCTACGTGAAAACCATTGGCGCGGATGTCTTTAAAGCTTAAGAGAGTGCGCGTTGATTCAGAGGTACAAAAGGGCTTCTTCAATTACCAAAGTTGTACCCATAGGCAATATAATAGTGGCTCTTCCCGAGCCGATTACATATGAGTCGCCTCACGATCGTAGTAATCTTTCCAGCGTTCTTCGTGATCGACTGGAAATACTTAGACTCTCTTAAGATGGTATTTGTTGTGCCACTATCAACAATGCATATCTCTTCCATTTGGGCGCTACACGATTTCTCTTCTCACCTTTTCAATTCTGAACTCCGGTAGAGCTTCATGCTGATAACGTGTTAAGGAACCTCGCTATCGAATAGTCCGGGGTTCCCGAACAGATCTGAATTGGAGAACAGAAAGAGAGAGAGACACGTGTTAAGGGAGAGCAACAGCGGAAATTCTTTATTGCTAATGAATTCTTGTTCATAAGGGGGGGACCCCCCTCCTCCTTTTATAGCGCTCTCCTAGGGTTTAGGCTTAAGGGACCAGCACGGGCCTTCATGGGCCATTAGGGTTTCCCAACACAAACCATGCGCGCATTGACCGTAGCAGATGCCGTGCCACGAGTTGGAACAACCTCTGCAGCTGTATGCGCGCGGCGCGGACAAACGAAACGAGCGGGCAGCATGCAACTACCTGCTGCTACTAGCTTGTGCGCGCTTGCTGATGGACAAATCAACACGGCCGGTGAGGAACCATCATACATACTAGATCGTGCAGTTCGATCGTATCGTATGATCGATACAGCTAAAACATGCAAGTTAATTGGCTTGTTAGCTAGGAGTTAACGTCTGGCAACTAATACTAGAGTTGGATCCGATGACAGCACACCACCAAGAGCTTCTTTCTTCCACCATTAATAGGTCAGCGGGATAATCTATACCCCGCCCACTTTCTGAACATATATAGCCCTAAGTTTCATTAGGTTTCCAAAAGTTTTATGAGGTTCATGGCTAGTTTCATTAGGTTTCATAGTATTTCATGATGTTTTATGGATAAATTTCATGATATTTCACAGATAAGTTTCAATATATTTCATAGTATTCCATCAATATAAATTAATTTCTTTAGCTCTTAATAGCTTTCACGACTAAGTTTCAATAGATTTCATTCTGTTTTTACTAGATTTCGTATAAAGTTTCACATGGTTCCATGAGTTTCAGAAGGTTATGGTTAAGTTACATGATATTCTCAGATAGGTTTCATGATTAAGTTTCATTAGGTTTTTTGAGATTCAGGAGGCGCACAGATATGTTTCATGACATTTCATGGATAAATTTCATGATATTTCACATATAAATTTCATTAGCTTTCATAGTGTTCCATCAACATAATTTAGTTTCGTCAGCATTTAATAGCACTCATGACTAAGTTTCAATAGATTTAATTAAAATTTTAAACTCCTTGGATCTCTTTGAAACTTTTGAAGTTGTTTTTTTAAACTCAGTTGAGATTCTTTTTAAACTCATATTTAATCAAGTTTTTTTTGGAACATACTCTGAAACTTATATTTTTAGATTGAAACTCATTGATTTTTTTTGGAAATGCGTGGAAACCATATGAAACCTGTGAAACATTTTTTGGAAATGCGTGGAAACCATATGAAACTTGTGAAACATGCTCTAAAACTTGTTGAAACTCATGGGTTGAAACTTGGTGAAACTTGAAATATTCTAGAAACACGTGAAACTTACCGAAACATGAAACTTTTCAAACGTTCTCTTGAAACTTGCCATAACACGCATATAATTTACTGAAACTCGCTGAAACGTTGTAACAGCCTCAAAATTAAAAAAAATAAAGAAAAGTTAATTAAAAATCTTTTGTGTATTATTTCTGAATTTTCTGGAATTATTGGACATTCTTTTGGCTTTTCCTTAATACAAGAAATTGGATTAAAGGATATAGTGAAATGGTAAAAGTAAAAACTAAAAATGCCAAGTCAACAAAAATTTACCAAAGTCATAATAAAAATCTAAGGGCTCTCCACAGCCAGATTAAGTCGGTGGAAGACCTGGATCAAATAAAATATAATTTAATCAAAGCAAATCATGTGAAAAGAAAATAAGGGCAAAAGGGGTAAAAGAATTTTGTAGAATTCTCAGAAAGTTACCCTGAGTCAAGATTTTTAACCTGCTGACATCAGTACAGTGCCAACCTCCAGTACAAATATAAAAAATTTACTGATTAATTTTATAATTTTAAAAATTTAAAAACAGTGAAGAAATAAATTGGAAAATAGTAATGTCAGAATTATTAAAAAATGTTAATAAATAAAATCTGAAAAATTTACATAAGGTGTAAAATACCATTTAATACTCTCATAAAAAGTTTTATAAAATATTAACTTTATTTCTATCATAAATTAAATGAAAAATAGAATTTGCAAAAAAGCAACAGCTGCATTGTCAGAATTATTTAAAATTCTACACAGAACATAAGATGATAAAATTTTTACTGGAAGCTGGTAATTGCCTTAATGACTCATGGTAAAATGTTTATAAAATCTTGAGTCAGTTTGTCCCTCGAAATTTCCGTGATCATCCCGTTCTGTCCAGAACCTGGCCGAGTCCTCTTTTCTTCAGTCACTGCCGTGTGGGCCCGCGTGAATAGCCGGCCCTACCGACAGCCTCGCTGACACCTCACCCCCACGCGTCAGCCCCTTTATCGCTCGCCTTCTCCCCCCTCTGCTCTCTCTTGCGCAGGGACGACCGCCTCGCCCGATTCTTCTCGCGCCAGCGCAGCCGACCTCCCTCTCTCACGCCGAACTGGCTCCACGGCCGTATAAAAGCATCGCGCATCACCTCAGCCAACCGAATCTTCTCCCAGTCGCCTTATTTTGCCGCCTTCCCCGCTCTGTTGTCCCCCGCTCCAGCGAAACCCGTGAAAAGGGGAAATCGCGCATTCGCCTCCACACTCAATTCCAGCCCAAATCTTCCAAGCCGAAGGTTCCACTCAACTCCAGAAGCTAGTCTCCACCTTCAGTTTGGACCGTTCTTCTTTGACGAGCCGCAGCGTCGAGCTTCTTCCTCCGCCGTCGCTGCGCACGGTGAGAGCTCTGCTCCTTCATCCATTCTTCAAGGTTATTGATGAGATCGAACCCTTGAGTCATGCAGATGCTCGTAGAGGTGAAGGTGAGCCACAGGGATCGCTGCCGGTGCATCGCCACCGCTCGGCCATGGTCGCCGCCGCTCCCACACGGTGGCGCGCCTCTGCAGGCCACCTCCGGCCAAACCACCGCTACCCTCGTGTGCGCACATACACCCTAGAGCCTGTGGTGGAACCCATTCTTCCCCTCCGGTGGTGAATCGCCGTCGGCGAGCTTTGCCCGTAGCCATCGCCGCCCCTCGCCGGTGGAGACCCCCTTCTCGGCCACCTCCGACCACCGCGCGACCATCCTGGAGTTCGCACGAGCACGATGATGCTCGGAGTGGAACCCATTCCACCGCTCCAGCGCCAGTTCGCCGCCGGCGAGCTCGGCTTCGCCACCCCTCCTCTAGGTCACCGCTCATGAGCAGTTCGAAGCGGCCACCGCGACGCGCTGCGTCTTTGCGTCGGTGACGTCTTGGGCCGGTCGGTCAGTCTCTTGCACGGAGATGTGTCGCAGCTGGTCCCACTTGTCGATCGCGACGCCTCGTAGCCCGCGCGTGCCAGCGTGTCGATCGCTGCAAGCGCCGATCGCGCCATGTGGGCCGACTGTCGACGCCTCGGCCGGCAAGAACCGAAAGGGAAGCGCGTTTTCCCATGAAGCGTACTTTCCATTTTCGGCATATTTCCAATTTTTAGTATTTTACAAAACCTAGAGTATTCAAACTTGAATATCTTTTGAACTAACCGTCCAATTTTTATGAAATAAATTTGTAAATTCATCTAAAATTATGTAGATTCAGAATATGTAAAAACATTTCGAAATTGAATTTTATTTAAATTTTGAATTCAAATTCAAAGAAAGAGTTAGAAATATGTCATACATGAAAATTTTGCAAATGATCACCAAATTTAGTAAAATAAATTTTTTTAGATTCCTTGTAACCTCATGAACCTGAATATGTAAAAATAATTAGTGTTTGTTATAATAAAAATTTAAATTGTTAAATATGTAATTAAATGGTGCAATAATGATTCAGGAAGATTAAATCTTTTAAATTGCAAATAAGAACAAATAATGCTTGCAACCACTTCTGAATTGTGAAGTTATTTTATTTGAATATTTCCATCTGATTTCTTTTTGGCCCTATTGAAATTTGGTATTTGTTATGTATTGTCATACGACGTGTAGAACCCGACGAATCCGGTATAATCGACGACCAGGAATACGACGTCGAGGAGAATAAACAAGGCAAGCATTCCCCTTGATCATATTGATCCTAGTTTTATAAATGTTTTCATTAAATGTTTTACTGCATACTTTATTTTATTAAAGTCTACTATATTACGGGTAATGGTAGTTGTACCTGTAGTTTTATAGAACTTCCTTGATAAGTATGAAATTGTGAACCTTGATAACCCTAGAATGACATAGACATTATCTGATGTCAATTTGGGTCAGTTACACTTAGTGTTATGCTTAGCCATGCTTAAAGCAATATAAAACTGTGACGTGATTAAAAATGTTGGATATGACATTTAAATGGGTATGACCTCTCTTTGTGTTTGGTATTTTGATCAAAAATAGAAAACAAAACTATGGTTTAGATGCGGGCAATTATTGGCAATAGCCGGGAGTGCATGTCTTTGCACGTAGTGTAGGGGGAGATCATTACCCGTGTCGAGTTAAGGACCGAACTATGGGTTGTTTTCAGGCTAAGAATTATCATACAACCACAAGTGCTGGTATGGGACACCTCTAACTTATTAAGTTATTTAAAACTAGCTTTGCACTTGGAAGGCCGGAGTAGTACGAGCTATTTCTTAATGAATTCCTCGACGAGACGTCCACACTGAGGTGATCATGGAATAAACTCTACCAATATAACGGTGTACGCCATACTGTGGGGAGTTCCATCATTTCTATACTCTTGAGTTCTTCCGCCACAGAATGGGTTTATCATCACCGTGTTAGTGCAAAGTCAGGATTAAATAATGTAACAGTTATAACATGACTCATTGCGGCACACCAAAGGAAGTGTGCAAATATCGATTGCTTAAAGAGTGAGTCATGTCTTGTGGGGAAAGCTGTATACATCTGCAGAGTGTAAAACTAATCGATTAACTGCGCCCGCGGTAATGGGCACTTGGTAAAGTCATCACATAGTTAGCAGTTTTGTTTATTTTTAAAAAAATGCGGTTTATACCGTGTGTCGGTGAACCCTACTGTGTCTCAGTAGAACTGGTTTTGGATATGGTCATTATACCTAGGTTCGAAATTTTATTTACTCGCACTTACATACTGTCATTTTAACTAATATGCTTTTAAGCAAATTTTATTCCAATTTACTATTCTGTATTTACCATTCAAACTAGCTTTATGCAAAATTAACCATAATAGCCTTTCCATTGGAATAACCTGCATGTATTATAGGATTTGCAAAAGTCTTGCGAGTACGTAAGTACTCAATTTGCCTATGTTGATGTTTTTAGGTGAAGAATCAGATTACCCCGACGACTCATACGTTGATGCAGGATACGGGGAATTTAACGATGAAATTTTCTAAGGTTTTACCTTGTCAGTTGCCTGTGGGACAATGGGTTTAAAAAGACATACTACAAGAAGTTGTTTTCGCTGCTGTGTTTACTTTTGGTATTGCAAAAATATTATGTAACTTTGCTTCCGCTGTGTAATAAAGTTTGTGTATGACTGTGATATCAATTTGTATTTGTGCGTACTAGCTACTGATCATGGGACTAATACTGTATGCACATGGTACCCATTATTGGTAATTGTTACCAAACATGGGGGCCTTATAAACATGAATGAAACTTGCTGAAATTTCAGAAGTACACATGTAATTTGCACGAATGAATATTTGTTGGAAATTTCTTTTGAAATTTGACGAAACATGCATAAAATATGAAACTTATAAGTACACTATGAAACCTGGTGAAACTTATCTGTGAAATAACATGAAACCTATGTAGGTGAAACTTAGCTGTGAAACATGTTGTACCGTTGGAATCAATTCCAACAGTATAGCGTGCAGTAGTAAAGCAGTGAATTAATGGATGTTTTATTGTGGGAGTATTATGATCAATGCCAGTCTATGATTGATGATCAGCTGATCACTGCTTAAGTGCTGCAGGCATCAGAATGTACTGTACAGTATAGTGCTCCACTAGTTTGTATAGTTCTCTTTTGAGCAGTGCTTCAATGTTTTCCCTCTCAATACAGGTTGCATAAATCTTGAAGCAAACGAAGGGGTAAGTAATCGCCATCTACTATTCATTCATGCTTTAATATTTGTGCAACTGTCAAAAGGAAAAGCATTGAAGCACCTCTCTTCTTTTTTTAGTGCACTTTATATTTTGCATTTGTCGTTCTTATCATATATGGACAATTCACAAGATATACCATCGGGACGGCCAACAGATTAATGACCATCGATCAGAATGATGATGCAAATCGCACAAGATGACTGGAACCACACAGGCGATACCGGTAGACAGATATAACCTTAACAACTCAAACGAACAATTCTTGTGTATATGCTTCATCACTTGATCATGACTTCATGCATGGTACATACGTGCATTAATTTCCATTAAAAAAAGGGAGTCGGGCGTTGCACGGCCAATCCTGGTTGCTTACAACCAGTTTAATTTAATGTTACTCTCGAATTAAAATATTTAAAAATATTTTTTAAGATATCATGTGTTATCTTCTCTATCCACCTCCAACCTTTCCCCTTTCTTCTTTCCTACTCACTTCCCCTACCCAATTCCTTTCTTCTTTCCTACTCACTTCCCCTACCCAATTTCTTCCTCTTTAACACGAAAATTTCAAATCAGAAAAGTTTAACTTTGAAAACTTTAAACAGGAAGTTTCAACAAGAATTATTTTCAAATCAGAAAAAATCAACTCAAAAAAATTTAACTAGGAAAATTTTCAACTCGAAAAATTTTTGAATCAGGAAATTCTCAACTTAGAAAAAATTAATCCGGGAACTTCCAACAGAGAAAGTTTCAACTTGGGAAAATTGAAATAGAGAACTTTCAACTAAAAAGTTTCATCTCGAGAGATTTCAAATCAGAAAAATCTCAAGTAGGGACATTTCAAAAAGCTTCGGTTCGAAAACTTTCATTTAAAAAATTTTCAATTCGAAAAGTTTCATTTCACAAAAAATCGGTTCGAAAACTTTCAATTCAAAATCTTTCGGTTCAAAAAGTTTCGACTAAACAAACTTTTCGTTTGAAAGGTTTCGACAAACCAAACATTTGTTCAAAAAAATTCGATTCAAAAAACTTTTCGTTCAAAAAATTTTGATTCAAAAATGGTTAAAAATACTTTTTCAAAAAACTTGATGGGAAATTTGAAAACAATAATTTTTTTGAGTTTAAGAGGAAGGGAATAGGGAAGGAAAGTGAGATAAAGGGGATGCTGCCAATGTTGTGTGATGAGAGAGCCCTTAAGAAGAAAGAGAAGTAGAGGAAGGAAGAAGGTGCTGCCATATGTCACAACGAGAGATGTCCTCATGTTAGCAATTCAGATCCTGGTCTACCGTGTGGACTGCGTTGGTCGGTAGTGTAAGGTCGAGGAGGCCGACTAGAGGGGGGTGAATAGGCGGTTTTAAGATTCTCTTTGGCTAAAACCGTATTTTATATACGAAAGCATAAATCAAAACGATTTTGTCCATTTAAGGCCTAAATCTCTAGTCTCAATTATGTGCACCAACATCCTAAGTCTATGTCAATGTTTGCAATCCTAGGGTGACAAGCAATCAATTCAATTCTAGAAATTTAAATTGAAAGAATGTAAATGAGTAATAGGAAGCAAATCAAAAGATGACACGATGTTTGGAGATTTACCGATCTCCCCTAATCCATGTTGAGGTAAGCCCAAATTGTAACAGCCTCAAAAATTATAAAATAAAGAAAAAATAATTAAAAATCTTTTGTGTATTATTTCTGAAATTTCTGGATTTACTGAATATTCTTTTGGTTTTTCCTTAATACAAGAAAGTGAATTAAAGAATATAGTAAATGGAAAAAGGTAAAAAGTAAAAATGCCAAGTTAATTTTTTTTTACCAAAGTCATCACAAAAATCTGAGGGCTCTCCACAGCCAGTTTAAGTCGGTGGAAGAGCTGGATTAATTAAAATAATAGTTAATCAAAGTGAATCATGTGCAAGGAAATCAGGGTAAAATGGTAAATGAATTTGATAAAAATATCTGGAAGTTATCCTGATCCAATAATTTTACCTTGCCGACATCAACACAGTGTCAGCCTCCATTAAAAATATCAATAATTTACTAATTCATTTTATAATTTTAAAAATTCAAAAACAGTGAATAAATAAATTGGAAAACAGTAATGTCAGAATTATTAAAAATTAAATATTAATTAATAAAACCTGAAATTTTTACAGAAGGTGTATTATAACATTTCAGACTCTAATAAATTTTTTTATAAAATATTAACTTCATTTCAGTCACAAATTAAATGAAAAACCGAATGGGCAGAACAACAACAGTTGTGTTGTCAGAATCTTATAAAAATCTACGTGCATCATAAAATAGTGAAAATTTTAAAGGAGTCTGGTAATTATCTTTCTGAGTTAGGGTAAAATGTTTATAAAATTCTGAGTCAATTTGTCAAACGAAATCGCTGTGAACATCCCGTTCTGTCCAGAGACTTCAACCGACTTCTTTTCTCCGGTCACTGACGTGAGGGCCTGGTTTGTCAGCCAGCCAGGCATGTCGGCACCCGCTGCCATCTGGCCCTCGTGTGTTAGCCTCTCACCGCATCTCCTTCTTCTCCCTCTCCCTGCTCTCTCTCGCGCAGAGACGAACGTCTCGGTTCTTCTCGCGCCCACGCCCAAACCGACCTCGTCTCCCCGTATAAAAGCCCCTCAACTCGTCGCAGCCGACTCAGCTAGCCCCTGTGCAACCCATTCCGCCGCTACCTTCGTCTTCTTCCCCGTCTCCGGCAAAACCCGAAAAAGGGAAAAACTGCCGTTTTGCCACCACAACCCATTCCACTTCAATTCCTCCGAGCCGAAGCTTCCTTGTGACGCCAGGAACCCATCCCGAGCTGTGGTTGAAGCTTTTCTTCCCCGACGAGCCGCCGCACCTCGCTCCTTTCTCCGCTGTCGCCACGCACGGTGAGAACCCATTTTCAAGTATTCATTCCTTTGAGCAAGTAGCAAAATAGGATCCTTGTGGTCCACTGATGCTTTTGGTGGTGATCTTCAAGCTCGGGAGGTCTCGTTTTGCGAAATCGCCGACTAGCCGTGAGCACCGTCGCCCCTCTCTGGTGGAACCACCCTTCCCAGCCACCTTCGGTCGCCGCGTCACCGCCCAAGTGTGCGCACGGGTCCACTGAAGCTCGGAGTGGAATCGATTCCGCCGCTCCGGCGCTAGTTCGCCGGCATGTGAGCCTGAAGGTCGCGCTGCTGCTGCTCGGGTCACGCCAAGCGGGCCCAGCATGTCAGTCGCTCCCGCCGAGTGAGTCACTGCCGCGTGGACCCAGTGTCGTAGCGTGCATTAGGCGTGCTACGCCATCGACACGCGGACCGCGCATCGATCGCCGCACACGCGCCGCGGCTCATGAACGTAGCGTCAATCGCGAGAAGCGCGCGCACGCCGCTACCCAATGGGCGGCTGTCTGCGTCTCAACACAAGCCGCCCAAAAAGGGAAAGCGCATTTTCCCCACGAAAACGCACTTTCCATTTTCGGCAGTTTCTGATTTTGTGTATTTATTCAAAACCTATATATTCAAATAGCTATAACTTTTGAATCACTTGGCCAAATCTGATGAAATAAATTTCTAAATTCATATAAAATCAATTAGATTCATAATATGGAAAGATATTTCAGAATTGAGTTTTATTTAAAATTCGAATTTAAATTCAAAGAAAAGTTTAGAAATATGTCATACATGAAAATTTTGCAAATGACCTCCAAATTTAGTAAAATAAATTTTGTTAGAATCCTTGCAATCTCAGGAACCAGAATGTGTAAAAATACTTAGGGTTTGTCATAAGAAAAACTTAAGTTAATAAATATGTGGTTAAATAATGCAATAATGGTTCAAATAGATTAAATCTTTAAATTGTAAATGAGAACAAATAATTCATGTAACCATTTCTGAGTTTATGAAGTTATTTTATTTGAATATTTTCATCTATTTTATTTTTGGCCTTATTGAAATTTGGTATTTATTATATATTGCCATACGACGTGTAGAACTCGACGAATCCGGTACATTCGACGAACAGGAGTTCGAAGTCGAGGATAATCAACAAGGCAAACAAACCCCTTTGATCATATTGATCCCAGTTTTATAAATATTTTCATTAAATGTTTTACTGCATACTTTATTTTATTGAAGTCTGCTATGTGACGGGTATTGCTAGTTGTACCAGTAGCTACATAGAACTTCCCTAATAAGTATGAAATAATGAACATTGAAAACCCTAGAATAGCTTAGTCATTATTTAAAGTCAATCTAGGCTACTCACATTTAGTGACATGCTTAGCCAAAGCTTAAATGAACATAAAAACTGTGACATGGTTAAAGACTTTGGACATGACATTTAATGGGTATGACTATTTTTGTGGTTGGTATTTTGGTTAGAAAAATGAAAAGAAAACTATGGTTTAGATGCGGGCAATTATTGGCAATAGCTGGGTGTGCATGTCTTTGCACGTAGTGTAGGGTGGAGATTATTGCCCGTGTCGAGTTAAGGACCGAACTATGGGTTGTTTTTAGGCCAAGAATAATCATACAACCACAAGTGCTGGTATGGGACATCTCTAACTTATTAAGTTGTTTAAAACTAGCTTTGCACTTGGAAGACCGGAGTAGTACGAGCTGTTTCTTAATGAATTGCTCGACGGGACGTCCACACTGAGGTGATCATGGATTAAACGTCTACCAATATAACGGTGTATGCCATACTGTGGGTAGTTCCATCATTTCTATGCTCTGAGTTCTTACGCCACAGAATGGGTTTATCGTCACCGTACTGGTGCAAAGTTAGGATTAAATAATGTAACAGTTATAACATGACTCTCTGCGGCACACCAAAGGAAGTGTGCAAATATCGATTCCTCAAAGAGTCAGTCATGTCTTGTGGGGAAAGCTGTATACCTCTGCAGAGTGTAAAACTAATCGATTAGCTGCGTCCGCGGTCATGGACACTTGGTAAAGTCATCACATAGTTAGCTGTTTTGCTTATTTCATAAAATATGGTTTCTACCATGTGTTAGAAATTTCCACTGTGTGTCGGTGGAAACTGATTTTGAATATGGTCGTTATACCTAGGCATTTGTGATTTATTTACGCTTACATTCTATCACTTTCAGTATTAAATTGCTTTTACTTAAATTTTGTTTTGCAATCTATTATTCTGTATTTACCATTCAAACTGGCTTTATGCAAATTAACCTTAATAGCCTTCCATTGGAACGACATGCATGTATTTTAGGATTTGCACAAGTCTTGCGAGTACGTAAGTACTCAACTTGCCCATGTTGATGTTTTTAGGTGAAGGATCAGATTTCCCCGATGATTCGTACGTTGATGCAGGATACGGGGAATTTAACGATGAATTTATCTAAGGATTTTTCCCTTGTCAGTTGCTTGTGGAACAATGGGTTAAAAGGCATACTACAAGAAGTTGTCTCCACTGCAGTTTTACTTTTGGTATTGTAAAAATAATATGTAATCTTACTTCCGCTGTGTAATAAAGTTTGTGTATGACTGTGATATCAATTTGTAATTGTGCGTACTAGCTACTGATCATGGGACTAGTACTGTATGCACATGGTATCCATTTTTGGTAATTATTATCAAAAATGGGGGCCTCACACAAATGAATTAGATCGGCTCTATGAATTAATCCAAACACCTTGAATCCACTAGTGGTAGCTATTTCCCCATTTGGATTGGTGAGTTCCAACATTCACAACACACCGGGCCTTCTCACAGGCTTCTTGAGAAGGTCACCGAACCATGATGCCTCAAACGTCGTCTAGGTGCCTATAGTTGGTCGTTTATGCTAAAATTTATTAGATTTATCACACCTCATTTAGCCAGTTTTTTAGCCCTCCTAAACTCAAATGGAATGTCAAAATCTGAAAACCTGTTTTTTTCTGAAACTTTGTGATTTTCATATCTTAAAAATGGCTATGATTTGGGAGAGCCTCCAAAAACAAAATCTATGTCTTTTTATTTGGAAAAGCTCCTTGATTTATTTCAAATTGGGGCTTGTTTAGTTAAGTTTATATGTTTAAAAGAGAAACTTTGGCTATGTCTTGTTAACAAATTGATCTCAAATTGACATATCTTTTGGGTCATTGAGAAAATGATGGTCGTATCTTCATGAATAATGTATAGAGTAATGATTTATACCATCTTTGAAACTTTCACGAAGTTTGGGGATCTTTTGAATGTGTTGCTTGTTTAAACTCTATTAGGTTCTCATGTACTTCTTATACGAGCCCTTTTGCAAATTGGAAAAGCATTTTGAGGAAATTTCAATATTGAGATTAATCGAATGTGTTTCAAATATTATTTCCATGCATAACTCAAAATATGGCATCATTTCAAGATGTTGTGCTCTTTGAGGCTATAAAGGGGTAGTATGTGGATTTCTTAGCACTTACTAAAATTTTTAAAATCAAATCCCCAAATAGTTCATATGTATCTATTTCATACTCTTTACGACCAAATTGAATTTGTTGCCAAGCTCTTTATTTTGGGTAGACTCTATTTTTGCTTAGCTTTCTTTTACATTTTTTGTGATTAATGCCAAAAGGGGGAGAATTTTTGTAAGATTTGATAAAATTCACATATTTGGGTGATTGGTGCGTGTCTTGAGGAGGAGCATCTTAGTCATACCAAGAATCTCATATATGTGCATCATGTGCATAACCGTGTCTTCCTCATATGCATAATGCTTGATGCTTAAATTGCTTAAATGACATGCATGTATATTTTCCAATAGCTTAAATCTCTACTATGTGTTAATTTATATCCAAATATTATTATTAATAATAGATTTGTTATCAACCACCAAAAAGGGGGAGATTGTAAGTTCATGCGCCATTAAATTGGTTTTGGTGGATAACGACAAATCTAAATGTGAGACTAACTAAAATATATAATATGAATTGGAACCAATATGCACATATCAAAGTTAGACATGTGGTAGGGTTTCAACCTATATTTTGGGTCCGATGAATGCAATAACATGAATGAATATGAGAACGAATGCATACCTTTAAGATTTCCCTTTTTCCATCCAAATGAGAATGAACAATATGATATTGAACAAAGGAGTTAGTCTCACATTTGGATTTGTTATTATCCACTAAAACTAATTTAATGGTGCTTAAACTTACAGGTAGCCAGCCCTCCTTTGCCACATGGCATTGCTTGGTCAGGTTAGTGGCATCGATCGAAGCTACAACATAATCTGGATCAGGCATCATTTGGTCTGGGCTTTTTTTCGGCCCAATGCTATACGTAGCTTGCCAGCGTAGGCCCTTGCATGGGTTTTTGCAGGATTGATGCGCAGAGAGGGTGCACATGTCGTGAGGGTGGCGTGCTCGATGACTAACTCGGATTGGGGGAGAGCGGTGAGCTTCATGAGCTGTCGTACGAAGCGGGGAGGGTGATGTGTTGATGTGCTTGCCTTGCCTTGCCCTCTCCATTGGTTCGAGTTCAATGGTTTCTCTTCGTACTTCTTTCTGCTCATCGAGGTCTTCGCTTCCTCGAGCACCAAATTGCCTCCACCCGCCCGCCCTTGCCTACTATCATGCACCTCCTCCTTGTCGTTGGTGCTGCAGCTTGTGAGCCGTCTCTGCTCTCACCGCCCTCGACTCCTCCATGCTCCCGCATCCTTGCCGTTGAGGGAGAAAATAGACAGTGACACACAGGAAAGTGGCAGGTGAGCGAAGTCATAGGGGGTCAGGGACGCGAGTCAAGTCAGAGGCAGCAACGGTGAGGCAGGTGGTGGCCTCCATTGAAACGACCCCCATTTTTACACAAAATGCAAAAATAGAAATCTAATGTGCATACAGTACTAGTCCCATGGTCAGTAGCTAGTACGCACATTTATGACAATTGGAATCACAACCATACCTCAAATTATTAAAGCGAAAGCTATTATACAAAGAAATCTTACAACTCATAGTATATAGCAGCAAAAGAAGCAGAGTCTTGTAGTGTGCCCATCCGACCCGCAGGCAACTGACAAGGCATAATCCTTAGAAAGATCACGACATTAAAGTTCCTGCATCCTGCGATGGAAAGATATCTTTGGGGCTTCGCTAACTTTTCCACCTAAAACAACATATTAAGTAAGGGTGAGTACTTTATGTGCTCCGCAAGACTTAAGCAAAACCTATAATATATGCAGGCCATTTCAAAGGAAAAGCTTCTATGGGTAATTTGCATAAAGCGAAATTGAATTTGTAAATCAAGTTGTCATTTGAAAACGGAATTTGTAAGAGCAAGTTTGACTGATAAGAAATAGGTAAAGCATAAGTAATACTCACAGTCCTTCGCGAGCAACAAAATCATCCAAATCCTACCAATCATGACACAATATGATTTTCGCCAACATGTGGCAAATCAAATAGCCCAAGCATTTTGAAAATAGTAAAATCTAACATTGGAATGACTTCACCAAGTTCCCTTGACCGTGGGAGCGGCTAATCGATTAGATTTACGCTCTACAGAGGTGTACAGCTTTACCCACAAGACATGACTGACTCTTTGTGCAATCGATAATTAGCACACTTCCTTTGGTGTGCCGCAGAGTCATGACATAACTGTTACATTATATAGACCTAACTTTGGACCAACACCGGTGACGGAAAACCATTGCTACGGCAGAAGAAACACATAAAAAACATGGTATCATCATCATAAAAATAGTTAGGCACTATTTCTCCCCATAGCAAGGCGTACACCATTATATTGGCAAGCGTTGTCCCCAACACCTCGATGTGGGCACCCCTTCGAGCAAACCTTAAAAAGGACAGCCCGTACTACTTCGGCCTTCCCATGTGCAAAGCTAAATCTATGTAACTTAATAAGTTAAGGCTACCCCATCCCAGCACTCGTGGTTGTACGGATTTCTTAGATCAATAGCGTCCTATTGTTCGGTCCTTGATCTGACACGGGCGATACTTCACCCTACACTACGTGCAAATCCCTCTACACAACCGGCTATTGCCAATAATCACTCGCGTCAAAACCATAGTTTTATTTTGGATTTTTAATCAAAGTACCAGTAACCAATAGTGTCATATCCAACATTTTCCATTTCTTAAGAAACAATTTTGATCTGATTATTTACATCGTTGGTTCTAAAGTATGGCTAAGCATGGTTAATGTATAATTGTATATACTCATGATGACATTAAGTAATGTCTATCCTTAATCTATGGTTATCAAGGTTCACATATCCATACTTATCAAGCAAGTTTCATAAGACAATATGTATATCTACCAGCACCACAAAATAGCGAATTTATAGAATATAATCGCATGCATGAAACAATTTGATAAACAAATTGAAAATTAAATACTGGAATCAATATGATCAAAGGGGGTACTTGCCTTGCTTATTTGTTGTTTATGACGACGTCGTAGTCGCAACTGACGGAGTCGACGATGGAGGTAGTGACGTCGGGTTCTACACGTCGTTCATAGGAGATATAACAAATCACAAACTTCAATAAGGGCAAAAAGAAGACAGACAGAAAATCAAATAAAGATTCACTGAAGAAAGCAGGCGCAGATTAGGGTTTGAATAGAATGATTCCATATTCTCATGCTTCAGTTGATTATACATTCATAACGTTAACAGCTTTTATGTTGAGCGATGCACAGTTTACTTTATAGATTATCTATTCTTGATTTTCAAATTCTAGATGCTAAAATTATGTATTCTTGTATTTATAAATTTTGAATTCTAGATGCTAAAATTGTTTGGATTAAAAGAATTAAGATATTAGTCATTTTGTTGTATGATATGAATGAATAGCACTTAATCCTTAATTGACTTTGCATAAGCAGTAGTTTCAAATATGATATATCTGCTAGGCCAAGCTATTGGTTATATATTCATGGTCTTTAGGAAGATTCTGGTGATACAAATATCCTAATTATTATTGATTTCTTCATTATTACTAAGTTTTTTTTATTATATTATGAAGTCCAGAAATCATAATACTTAAAGTTATTTTGCTAACAGGATTTATATGCAAAGCATGATAAAATGAGATTATTTCTTCAGAATAGGATAGTCTATACTTTGGAGGCATTCCTAAGCTGAGTTTATAAATTTTAGGATTTAGACAAGATGTTTTATTCATTGTTGAAATAGCTTATATGATATTAAGGTTTTCATTATAAGGAATCAGATTAGTAAGGTGTAGCGTGCGATTAGTAGTGCTATGTGTTTTGCATGCAAAGTGATTTATATATGTTGGGATCTATAAAATAACGCTACTAGCTGCATTTACATGGCTACACGAGGATTCTTGCGATACAAGTACATAATCTAAAGGTTCCTTAAGTTCAACTATTCATATAATGTGTTTGGCGATCATAACACTTAGGGTTATTGCACTAATAGGATTCAGATGAAAATCAAGTTGTAAAAAGAATATTTTTCCAGAATATGGTAGTTCATATCCTAAAGAGAATTTCTAGACTATTCTTCATAAAATTCTCCTTTAGACGAGATGTTTTCTGAGCTACTGAAAATACATAAATGGTCACAAAGTTGACGTTATAAAGAATCGGATTTCGTTTTAAGTTTGCGACTACACTATATATGATTATTCATTCATTTTCCTGGCATTAGCAGAGGATGATCCTAGAAGTGTTTTAAAACTGATTTTGCATTATTTTGCTTTTAGCCGCGATAGTTAATGTGTACATGAAAGGAGTCTTTTACAAACTTCATTCGAATTAGTTCTTTTTGCCGATTATCATGATCTTATCTTTAAGGATAAGCTTAGATTAGTTTTTCATGATTCCATCCATCAGTTTATGATATTTTACTCATATATATATATATATATATATATATTTAAAGTTCTTATGTTCACTTATAACATATGAAAGTGTATTTCGACTAATGGGTTAAGTGTTAATTATGATTTTATTATAATGGTCTTTGCTGGAGCAAGCAGTTGATTATACAAGATAATTAGAATCTAGTTTCTCATGAATCATGACTTTATTCTTCATTATATATTTACATGTATATAGCTTAAGATCTTTGTGCAAATTAAATTTGTGCATATGTAACATTTTAGTGTTTTTCACTCAAAAACATTTTAGTAGTAATAATTCAGTTTCATAGCTCATTCTAAAATATATGTATAAGTATATACTACTGCTAGTTTAATGTATGCATATCCACATATATATACATCTTTTATATTTGAGTCATATTCTGTTCTTAAAGCTAATTCAAATCAAGTTTATTTCTTAATCATTTTGGCAAATTCAGGTAGCCTACTGTCATACTATTATTTAGAATCAACTTTATTTATTTTAGATTTCTTTTCTACAATTTATTCATTTTTGAGTATTTATTGTATTGAGAATAGACTTTAATAGAAAATAATCCAAACATAGATGAAATTCAAATATTTTTATATATTTGGGTTTCTGGAAGCATAAGGAGTATAATTAAATTTACCCCATTTTATTTTGACTTTATCTGCAAAAGTTGTATACTGAACATATTATAATCCTATGCTTATATTCTTAATATTAAAAATCACACAACAAACATTTTTAAAATATTTTTGCATATTATGGATCTTTAAGATTTTACATGAATTTATAATTTTAGTTTACTGAAACTGGAGCTATTTTGCAAAAGTTACAAATGTTTAAACCTTACTCGGTTTTGCAAAATCCTAAAAGAAATAGAAATACGTTTTCTGAGTTGAGAGACGCATTCACCTGTTTGAGCCTCCACCGCTGCGCGCCTGGCTGACTAGGGGGCCCTTCGCGCAGACTCAAAATAGGGGAAGGGCTAGGGCTAGCCGGCGATGAGGCTATGGTCGTGGAGGTGCTCAACAAACGGCATGGCTAGTTCCGGAACGACAAGGTGCATTTATGTAAGGCCCCCATTTTTGATAATGAATACCAATAATAGGTACCATGTGCATACAGTACTAGTCCCATGATCAGTAGCTAGTACGCACAAATACAAATTGATATCACAGTCATACACAAACTTTATTACACAGCGGAAGCAAGGTTACATAATATTTTTACAATACCAAAAGTAAAACTGCAGTGGAGACAACGTCTTGTAGTATGCCTTTTTAACCCATTGTCCCACAGGCAACTGACAAGGGGAAAACCTTAGAAAAATTCATCGTTAAATTTCTCGAATCCTGTATCAACGTATGAGTCGTCGGGGTAATCTGATTCATCACCTAAAAACATCAACATAGGCAAGTTGAGTACTTACGTACTCACAAGACTTTTGCAAATCCTAAAATACATGAGGCCAGTTCAATGGAAGGCTATTAAGGTTAATTTGCAGAAAGCCAGTTTGAAATGTAAATACAGAATAATAGATTGCAATAAAATTTGCTTAAAAGCAGATTAAATAAATTGATAGTATGTAAGCACAAGTAAAAGGAATTTCGAACTTGGGTATAGTGACCATATCCAAAACCAATTCTACTGATACACAGTAGAGTTCACCGACACACGGTAGAAACGAGATTTTATGAAAATAAACAAAACTGCTAACTATGTGATGACTTTACCAAGTGCCCATTACCACGGGCGCGGCTAATCGATTAGTTTTACACTCTGCAGAGGTATACAGCTTTTCCCACAAGACATGACTGACTCTTTGAGCAATTGATATTTGCACATTGCCTTTGGTGTGCCGCAGAGAGTCATGTTATAACTGTTATATTATTTAATCTTGACCTTGCACCAGCACGGTGACGATAAACCCATTCTGTGGCAGAAGAACTCAGAGCATAGAAATGACGGAACTCCCCACAGTATGGCGTACACCGTTATATTGGTAGACGTTTGTTCTATGATCACCTCGGTGTGGACGTCCTGTCGAGCAATTAATTAAGAAACAGCTTGTACTACTCCGGCCTTCCAAGTGCAAAGCCAGTTTTAAATAACTTAATAAGTTAGAGCTATCCCATACCAGCACTTGTGGTTGTATGATAAGTCTTGGCCTGGAAACAACCCATAGTTCGGTCCTTAATTCGACACGGGCAATAATCCCCCCTACACTACGTGCAAAAACATGCACACCCGGCTATTGCCAATAATTGCCCGCATCTAAACCATAGTTTTATTTTCATTTTCTAACCAAAATACCAATTATAAAGAAAGGCCATACCCATTAAATGTCATATCCAACATTTTTAATCATATCAGAGTTTTATATTTATTTGAGCATAGCTAAG
Organism: Otatea glauca; assembly: GCA_036346275.1. NCBI lineage: Eukaryota > Viridiplantae > Streptophyta > Magnoliopsida > Poales > Poaceae > Otatea > Otatea glauca. Next base: position 80,768,391 of record CM070711.1, read on the forward strand.
CATGACACTAAGTGTAATTGACCCAAAGTGACATCAAATAATGTCTATGTTATTCTAGGGTTATCAAGGTTCACAATTTCATACTTATCAAGGAAGTTCGATAAAGCTACAGGTACAACTACCATTACCCGTAATAGCAGGCTTTAATAAAAATAAAGTATGCAGTAAAACATTTAATGAAAACATTTATAAATCTGGGATCAATATGATCAAAGGGGTGCTTGCCTTTTTTATTTTCCTCGACGTCGAACTCTTGATCGTCGAATATACCGGATTCGTCGGGTTCTACACGTCGTATGGCGATACATAGCAAATACCAGAATTTAATAAGACCAAAAAGAAATTAGATGGAAATATTCAAATAGAATAATTTCACAAATTTAGAAATGATTGCATGAATTATTTGTTCTGATTTGCAACTTAAAGATTTAGTTTATTTGGATCATTATTGTACCATTTTATCACATATTTAACAACTTAAATTTTTCTTATAGCAAACCCTAAGTATTTTTACATATTCAGGTTCCTGAGGTTACAAGAAATCTAACAAAATTTATTTTACTAAATTTGGTGATCATTTGCAAAATTTTCATGTATGACATATTTCGAACTCTTTCTTTAAATTTAAATTCAAAATTCAAATAAAATTCAATTCTGAAATATTTTTGCATATTCTGAATCTACATGATTTACCATGAATTTATAAATTTATTTAGATATTCAAGTTTGAATATTCTAGGTTTTGAAAAATACTGAAAATCAGAAATATGCCTAAAATGGAAAGTGCGCTTTTGCGGGGAAAATGCGCTTTCCCTTTTCGACTGGCGCCGGGCCGAGGCGCTGACAGGCCGGGCCCAATTGGTAGCGGCTTGCGCTCGCGCGAGCGACTGACATGCGGGGCCAGCCGTCGGCGAGACGCGCGGTGGCGCGCGGACCACGGGCTACGGTCGCGGCGATCGACAAAGCGGGTCCAGCGGCGGCGACACACGATACGCACACGCGACTAACATTTGGGGCCAACGTGTTGGCGACACATGGCGCGGCATGAGCGATGGGGCTGACAGGCCGGTCCCACTCGTCGGCGACCCAAGACAGGGGAAGCGGCGTCGAAGCCCGCCGACGGCGGAGCGTCGTCGGAAAAGTGGAATTGGTTCCACCCTGAGTTTCAGGGCGTCTGAGCGCACATGAGGGTGGTAGCGGTTCGGCCGGAGGTGGCCGGAAACGGCGTGCCACCGGAAGGAGGCGGCGGCGGCCAAGGCCGGCTGTGGTTCTGCGAAAGGGATGCTTCCCACGCTTGAAGATCACCCTCAGAAGCATCAGCACATCACGAGGAGCTTATTTTGCTAGTTGCTCAAAAGAAAGAGTGCCCGGAAAGGTGTTCTCACCGTGCGCGGCGGCGACAGAGGAAAAAGCTCGTCGCCGGGGTTGAACGGAAGGAATGAGCTCGAACCAATGGCGGGGAACAACTCCTGGCGACGCAAGGAAGCTGCAGTTGGGACGGTTTGGGCGGAAATTGGTTGTGACGGCGAACGGGTGAGTTTTCCCCTTTTTCGGGTTTTGCTGGAGTTGGAGAAGAAGAGAGGGGTTGGCGGCGGAATGAGGCGCGCGAGGAGAAGGCTGGCTGGTTGTGGCAAGGTGCGACGTTTATATAGGGGCTCAGAGTTGGTTGGCGACGGTTGGCGTGAGAAGAGCCGAGGTGGCTGCGTTGGCGCGAGAGAACATCGAGGGGGAGAAGAAGACGTGCAAGAGGAGGCTGACATGCGGGGGCCAGGTGGCAGCGAGGTCGGCTGGGCTTGACTGGCTGACAAGCCGGGCCCACAAGTCAGCGAGATGAAAAAGAACTCGAGCGAAGGCTCGGGACAAAACGGGAGGAAAACGGAAATTTATGGGGTCAAACGGACTCCAGATTTTTTAAAAAAATCACCATAGGTCGGTAAGGTTATTAAAATATTTCAGTAAAATTTTAAAATTTTTATGCTATGTGTAAAATTTTAAATAATTCTGACAATGCAGTTGTTACTTTTCTATTCATTCGGTTTTCCATTTAATTGATAGCCTACATGAATTTAATATTCTATAAAACTTTTTATTAAAGTCGGAAATGGTATTATACACCTTATGTAAAATTATAATATTTTATTTATTAATATTTAATTTCTAATAATTCTAACATTACTATTTTCCAATTTATTTCTTCACTGTTTTTGAATTTTTAAAATTATTAAATTAATTATTAAATTTTTAATATTTTTACATAATGTTTGTAATGTGCTGAAGTCGGCAGGGTAAAAAGTTTGATCCAGGATAACGTCCTTATAATTCTACAAAATTCTTTTACCTTGTTTCCTGATTTTCTTTTCACATGATTTACTTTGATTAAATTATATTTTATTTGGTCCAGCTCTTCCACCGACTTAAACTGGTTGTGAAGATCCCTAAGATTTTTTTTATGACTTTTCTAGATTTATTTTGACTTGGCATTTTTACCTTTTACTTTTACCATTTTACCATATCCTTTAATCCAATTTCTTTTATTAAAGAAAAGCCAAAAGAATGTCCAATAATTCCAGAAAATTCAGATAATTCAGAAATAATACACAAGATATTTTTAATTCACTTTTCTTTATTTTATTAATTTTGAGGCTGTTACAATTTACCAGTGGGCTTAATTGATACTGGTGGTGGTCAGAAAAGGCACGCCATCAAGGGCTTGCGGCGACAGCCATGACCGAAGGCTTGGAGATGAAAGAACAGCAAAGTAAGCTCAGGCAAGGGTAGCATAAGCACTAGGGATACAATATCGATTCGTTTTACCTATTAGCTTGAGTGGAGATGAGCCAGAGGGATCCACCACCACGAGTCTGTCGTTGGGAAAGATAAACAGTGCGGGGTGGTGCTCTGAGCCTTGGAAGCTTCAATTGGAAAAAAGGAAATGTGGTCAGGGGACCTTGAGGTAGCTTCAATTGATACCAAATATAAATTGATTCACGGATTTGAGGAAACGATCAGTGAAGAAAAATCGGGAGTGAGCAGAGGCAAATGGCTCTGAGGGGAGAACAGAGGACAAGGGGGAGAGGAGACTGCTACGCGGGGCCAGGGACCACCAGACAGAGGCAGAAAGAAGGGACTGGCTTGGTTCATCTGGCGATTGGGGTGAGATCAGACAGTTGGGCCCACCTGTCATTGAGAAGAGAAGAGATAAGGAGGAAGGACTCTTCTCGACAGAGCATGAACCGCATGAATAGCCATCAAATCTTGTTGGAAATTTTTATAACTTTTTGACCATGGTTCTCAGGTAAGTTTTAACACTCAGAAAAGTCTTAAGTTAAAATAATTTATAGAAAAATTGTAAATATTTTGACAATGCCAATTGGATAGAAAATTCATTTCTAAAATTATTTTATTTGGTAATGAAATTGAATTAAAATATTTTTGAAACTTTTTTAAAGAGTTTAATATGGACTTAGAATGATTGAATAAAATTTTGAAGTCAAAATAATACACATTTATTTTCTAAAAATTCTGACATGACAAATTTCAGATTTTTAGGATTTCTATTTTTAGATTTTAAAAGGCCTTAAATGTCATTATCAATTTCTGAGATTTTTACTAGGGGTAAATACTGTATTGAGTACATTATGGTAAATTTTAAAGCTTCATATAAGGTTCAAGAATTTTTTATAAATTCTGACCATCACTGTTTACAGTCAAAAGGTATCTTTTCAATTACCATTCAACCATCTTTTGCATTAAAATTTTATTTTCCAGCTGAAATGATTCACCTGTGCGATTAAGATTTTTATTATCAATTTTTGAAGATTTTACTTTTACCCTTTTATCTTTTTACCATTATCCATTCATTAATTCTCTTTGTTTTATTTTTCTCACAATGCACAATTCCAAGGAAAATTCAAATAAAAACCAATAATGCCAAGAAAACTCAGAAATAATCATATTCAAATTCGAAATATACATTTTCATTTATTTGCATTTTTCGAGATGTTACATCCATCCAGACTACTATCGAGCTCCACCAGGTCGTCTCCTGCCCTCACCATCGCCAGTTCTCGTGGCTCGCATGCAGAGATGCTGATTGGGAAGAAAAGGCACTGAGGGCTTACACTCAAGGTACATGTTTCCTCTTTCTTTCCTACCAATAGTGCATGGTTCGATGTGGTTAGAGTTTCTTTGGTATAAAAAGGGATATTTTCTTCCCTAGACAAATGATTATACTTAAGCCTACTAATTTCCTTTTGTAATAAAAACAAATCTTCTTGGATGTGCCTCAAAGAGATAACTGACATAAAGCGGGTTTTGACTGGGAATCCTAAGCATTAATCTAACTGGGAATGTAGAACGCTAAAGAGTCTAGGATTGCTGCAGTCTAGAGTGTTGCTATTGAGAGTTATAATGTGCTAATTGGGTTTTTGTCATTGATGGCGTATAGTATGTGCACGTTTGGCTAATATTTACTTTTATTTTAGTAAGAATCTTTAGAATTTTCTACTCCAAGCTACTCCCTCCGTTCATTTTTATAAGGCGTATTTTGACTTGGCACAAGGATTAAGATTGTGTTGAAATTGATAAAGGTATGAAAGAAAATGACTTAGATGCCCCCAATTAATTGTCCTGGAAGATGAAAGATATACTTTGTGTGAGTGGTAATGAATAAATGCATATGGTTGAGAGAGAATAAATAGGGGTATAGAAGGAAAGACCTCATTAAATCTACATGCAAGCCTTATATTTGTGAACAAGACCATTCAAAAAATAAACCTGATAAAAATGAACGGAGGGAGTAGGTGAGATGATGATTAATTAGAAATTTCGTGTGTTTGTTAGATAAGCATCGGACTACAAGCATTGCCAATGCTTGAGCGTATGAGGTGGTTGGTAAAATGTCTCTCAACTATCCCAGAATTCAACATCAAAAGGTAAACATTACAATCTTGCATCATTTCTAAAACAAATAGGTGAAGTCAGTTGAAAATAATTGGGATTTAGTATATTGTAATATTGTATTCCAGCTGAACAAAATTAAGCATATTCATAAGGCAATTTAAAGGTGAATTTTATCTTCCATTTTTTAATGGTTTAGTTTCATGTAATACATGTGCATTTGTTTTGCCTTAACAACCATTTTTTTTAATTGTTTGTGACCACTGTTGTATGTTGTACTAAGTATTCTTGCCCTTTCTCCTGTGCACAGACCAATATGCAGTTGATAATGGCTTGCTACATGCCTAACTTGGCATATTGAGTGGGAATTATAGTTGGATAGAGCTTTGCTTTGAGTGTTTAGGATATTCTCAATAGCAAAAAAAATGTAGTGGAAATTTTGTTAAGAAGGAATCTATATCATACAGTCCACCTTGGCTTGCTTGCAACTAGGGAGTTAATTGTTGGTTTTCTATTTTGTTATCTACGTCTCCACTATTGATTTGTTTTGGATGCAAGATGTGCCTCCTATTATTTGTATGTTAGAGCTAATCATGCTGCCTTCAATGGTGGCTACTACCGTTAGGTGTAAGTTTTTGTCCTTTGTTCAGGTATGCAGGTGTGTTTCTTGTTTTGCATTTGTATAATTTCTCATGTTGATTTCTTGAGCTATGAATACTTTATCTTGTTGTAGTTAGAATTTGGGTGGATAAGATTTTCAATTTTCTTTGTCTTTTGGGTGTTATCCATGATTATTTTTATTAACTAGGTTTGTTTAGTTATTTTCTTGCAGTGTTGGTGTGTAGAGATTTTAAGGAAAACACAATCATTAAGCTTGTGGTTATTTATGCTTCCACAAATGAGCATATTTAATGCCTTCTAATTGCACCCTAAGCTATTGGTCTATCTATGCAACCAAGCATAAGTAAAATCTCCCATTTTCACTGTTTCTCTGTCAGCTTTACTGCTCCATGTTGTGCCACTGTCCTTGATCTAGACATGTCGCCTCTATAAAATAATATAATAGATGATCTGCGCTAGAGATGGCTCATTTTTGTATTAGCTAGATTCCTTAGATCAGTGTATGATGTAGGTAATAGATGTAGATTCCATTATCTAGATTGTTCTGTTCATATTAGTGTTGATTGGGATTTGCTCGATGATTTGGTCCTTAATTACATAAATATTTTTTGCAGAACTTACTTCTTTATATTGGAAATTAGTTGTTCTATGTTTTTTCGCAACCTACTCATATCATGGAAGTGGAAGGAACTAAAGACGAAAAAAAGAGTAGCCAATTTATATGTATGTTCCATATTACGGTAGGGAAATGGTACATGTATAGCAAATGTATTTGTTGTGGTACCTGTGGTTTTTGTGCTAGACATACTAGATCAAGGAGGTTTGTGGCAACAATTCCTAATTTTGAGCTATTGTCTAAAAGGGTGATCTTACATAGGCTGTGTATGAATATGACGTGAAATGTTAATTTTGTTGATGTTGTACTACATAACGTCTCTCTTTATCTTCTCCACAGTTGCGTAAGGTTACTGATTGGTAATAAAAATATCAAGGTGGAACTCATGTTAGGATTGGGCAGCAGAAAGGGCCTCAAATGTTTGTAATTTCATTAGTGTGCTTTAGCAAATATTTTAGCCTATGAAATTTTAGTATGTTGTTATTTAATAATTTCAGTTGTTAGATTATGGGTGAATGAATGATGTTTATCTTACAAATCCACTAAAATAGTGTACAACTAGAGATTGGATTCTGTTGTACCAAGCAGCCTGAGTCAAGAGGGCAGGTATGCTATTTTATTTATACGAGTAGTGTTTTTATATATCACTCTTAATACAAATTGTAGAAATCTTAAAGCAAGTGAAGAATAAGTAATCAGGATCTACCTTTTATTTATATTTTAATATTTATATAACTTTTAAATAGTGATACATAGAAGCTAGTATTGGCCGCTAGTACAGGCAGAGAGAGATCGAAAAGCATGCTTGAATGCACTGCCATCACATATTTGATCTTGCAGTACCCTAAGGCCTAAGCATATAAAGTTAGTGGTCAATAAAATCTGGTTGCCATTTTTGACGACATATCTTCCAAGCTTGAAATGCTACTCATCGCTAGATTAGCTAGAGGTGCGGCCTTCAATAATCAATCCATCTTGCAACTAGTTTATTTGTTTATTAATTGTGAGCACCAAGACATGCACTAGTTAGTCTAGTCGACATCCGTCGGCAAAACCATCACGACGTTGTTTTCGTGCCCCAAGTTGAAAACAAAAGGTTAAAATCACCAAACAACTTAGAAAGTGACCCTAGCAGTATAGATGTGGTGGTGGTGCAGTGAAGAAGAATCTTTCGAGATAGAAAACAATGACCCGGCGTGTTTAGCTTAAAAGTTCCCTTTTTTCCCCTTCAAAATGGAACAACTTTAGGCCACATAAATGGCACGGCTTTAGGCCACATAAAAGGGCTCCGTGGGGCCAAATCCACACTAGCTAGCCTATGCGTGATCTAGATAGAGATTTTTTTTTTTTTGCTTTTTTAGTCCCATGTCACTATTTTTCGCAAAAATGGTCTCTGTGCAAGAAGAATTTCAATTTTGATCCTATCAGAGCACGGAAGACCGGTAAACACGGAAGACCCGATAGGTGACGCCTGTCATCTGCTACGGTCAGGTAGCTCGGAAGGGTAGCGGAGTGTGCAGCAGGAAGCCGGGCCCACATTGCTCCCGAGCTCCTAGAGCTCGGAAGGAGCTACCGAGTCTAGCGTGTCGCACTACCCTGCCGCAACAACCTGCCTCCTCTCGTGTTCCCGCGCTTCCTTTCGTGCTGGCCCGACCTGTCGTGGCGCGGCCCACTTCCAAGCTCCCCCCGAGGCGATAGGGGATATATATCGTTTGCTGTGTCTTTCGAGCTCACTGAGAGGCTATTTTCACAAATTCAAACAAAATGATCTACATTTATCAAAAATAAAATTTTAGGGCTAGAAAATGGATCACTTCGAGATGGATTGCTGGGATATATAGCAAGCTTGTAAGTTCTCAAGATCGATCGTGAGTTCGTGACCCGCGTAATGCGCCACTTCGGATCACTTCGACGTGGAAAACCCCTGCTAGCTGGGTGCCACCACCAAATGCCTAGCTAGCTTATATATCCATTTTTTTTTAAAAAGGATTTGCCCATCCTATTTACGAGAAAATGGCCTTATTCTCCCGCACCCTGTATGGCGATCGCACCCAGCTTCACATGGTCTCGCACTTGCATTTTTGTTTTCTTGTCGCTGTGCCGGCGAAAACCACTAAAAATACACCAAATTTTGCTTACAGACGTGGATTGATCCCACAGGCAACAACGATCAACAAGAGATATCGAGGAACGAGCGGGGGGAAAAATACTGCGGATAGACACGTACGTACGGCGAAAGGGAAACCCATTGGGTTGACGTTGGCATTGTATACTAGCCTGGCCCTAGCTAGCTAGCACAAGTTTTAAGACAGCTACGTGCTTGCTCCGGTCCGGCCAACAATGCAAGCAGAGGTGGAGTGGAGGGAGCCCCACGTACGTGATACGTGAGAGAGCAAGGGAGAAGATTCCGCTGGCAATACGCGCCACATGCACGCAGCGACCGGTTGGTTTTTACATGGCTTATTTTAACCGGGCACGGAGATTAAGGGCATGTTTGTTTTTAATTTGAATTCTCTAAAAACTAATTTTGTATTGTAGTCGTAGAGAAGCTGATTCTTTAAAAGTTGAAATCCAAAAACACATATGAAGTAGATTGTGGATTCTAGTGTATATAAGTGGGTTTGGGTTGACGTTGGCATTGTATACTAGCCTGGCCCTAGCTAGCTAGCACAAGTTTTAAGACAGCTACGTGCTTGCTACGGTCCGGCCAACAATGCAAGCAGAGGTGGAGTGGAGGGAGCCCCACGTACGTGATACGTGACAGAGCAAGGGAGAAGATTCCGCTGGCAATACGCGCCACATGCACGCAGCGACCGGTTGGTTTTTACATGGCTTATTTTAACCGGGCACGGAGATTAAGGGCATGTTTGTTTTTAATTTGAATTCTCTAAAAACTAATTCTGTACTGTAGTCGTAGAGAAGCTGATTCTTTAAAAGTTGAAATCCAAAAGCACATATGAAGTAGATTGTGGATTCTAGTGTATATAAGTGGGTTGGATTGTAAAAATCGATTCCTACAATCAAACTGTTTGTTTTTATTCTGCTTTCGAGGCAAAATCCAGAATCCAAAGTAGAAACCAACAGGCCGTAAGAGGCTTTACAGATTGTGAAAAACAATAAATAAAGAGAATGACTAAATTATTCTTCTATTAAGGATTTTAGAATCATGAGAGTGGCTAGTTTGTGTGATAGATCATGCATAATACTTGGGAAAGAGATGAAAAGTAGGGCAAAAGAGAGAAAGTAGAATTAAAAATCCATACATGGCTTATAATTTTCAGTAAAAATGCAAACAAAATAGATCTTATAAAAATCAACAAAAGAATAGTACTTATCCATCCACGTAGACATCCCCTTCCAGTGGGCCCACCGCGCGTGTCCACGTATGCGCTTCCATGACATCAACTTACACGAGTGGATCGATCTCGTACGCGGTGTACAACCTTGTTTGCTTTTGCATCTCTACACTTTTTTTCCCTACGTAGGATCAGTGCTCTAGCAGTACTCCTCTGTCTAAGTTTATAGTTTATTAAGAAGATATTGAAAAAAAAATTCTACCATCTGCCATCGAATTACTCCTATTTATAGGATTCGCCACCAAATAAGTGCTGGTCCCTTCTAAGTCATCGGTTTCCAATTTTTTTCTACAATATGCCATCGCTGTTACATTCCCTCCGTTATGATATGAGAAAAGACGGTTACCCTCAGATGTCACATTTCCCTCCATGACACTATTCTATTATTTGCCATTCTTCTAGTTCTATTATTTGCCATCCTAGCTACGCACATTATGAACATCATTGTATCACTGTAACGACAACTTTCTTTTGCATGTGGGCAGAGATATGTGCAACAAGATATGGCATACAACTTGATAATATTATCAATGCATAATTTGACATGAGAGCACGGTTCATTATAGGCAATACAAGTGCATAATTTAATATTACATGTCCAAAATCCTCAACATAATAGGACATGAAACAAATAGTTCGTAAAAGTACATAACATTACAATTACATTTCATATGACAATATGATCTACATTGACAACAAATAAGAGTTTCCAAGCGATGGAATCAATCAACTATCAACTTCTTGCTTCTAGTCCCTATGGATGGGTTATCTCATGGTGGTCTCTTCTTGCATTGCTTCTAGTTCCCCTAGATGGGCTGTCCTGCAACTATGGATTTCCTATTGCATTTCTCCTTCCCCTTAAGATTGGAAGGTGTTGTGATAGCCTCCACAACTAGGATAAGGGCCATTGAGGCACCTTCAAGTGGGTTTGAAGCACTATTAGATGCAGACCTGCAATAAAATTTTGTGAATCAATAAGGCACCTTTACACTTTTTGTGTGTTCTGCTAATAAGAAGTTTGAATTGGTGTGTAGCTCATTGATGTAGATTTAGGCTTAGAGTGGTGCAAAGACGTGTTTTCATCTACACCCCAAGGGTACTTGTCTAATAAATCATCCAGAAAATCCTTTTAGTTGGTCGTATCTGAATGAACCGGCCAATTGAATGAAAACGCCGAGAGAATCCATGCCTACTATTCTTGCGAGTGTATCTGATCTTAAGCAAATATGTCAAAGATGGGTCAATCTTGTAGATGCACACATCGCCAAGGTGGGAGCCAAATCTCCGAGAAATACTACCCAAATCGTCAAACACTAAAATACTACAAAGTAAAAAAAAATGAAGCAATCAACCGACATATCAAGAAACATACACATTGGGCACCCACGATGTGTCCATTGGCTTTGTGGTGGAAGCATGGACGTCGTCCTCAACTAGTGGCCTCGTCACCGTGATGGAATGAAGGTTGTCGCCGAGAGGTTTTGCACCACCGGGGGAAGCCGAGCTGTCGAGAGGATTTGCACCGCTAAGAGGAGCTGCGCCATCAAGAGGATTTCTACCGTTGATGGGGGGCCATGCCGCTAGGGAAAGCAACGTCAGGAGGAGCCAGGCCGTCTGGGGAGCTGCGACGCTGTGGGGGACCGCACCACTCGGACCACGCCCGCCGCCTGGAGTAGCTGCGCCGCCATCTGGAGGAGATGCGACGCCGTGGGAGACCGCACTGCTTGGACAATGCACACCGCCTGGAGCAGCTGCGTTGCCAGGGCAACCAAGCCATCCGCAACCATGGTGATTTGGGGATCTTGGGTTCGATTTGGGGATTTAGGGTTTGATGGATTGAGTTTACATGATGATTTGGGATAGAAAGGGGAGAGGAATGAGCTGGGAGTGTCGGATTTAGCCAGAGGATAGCATGGATGTGGGTTGTGTCTGCCATGTGGGCCATGGTTGGCAGTGTCTCCATGAGCACATGGGTGTTTTGGGCATTTCCGAAGAATCTAAGATGCTTAACGAAGGGAATACGATGGCTAGGTAACGGCGATGGCATATTATAGAAAAAAAATTGGAAACCGTTGGCATAGAAGTTTCTCAGTGGCAAATAGTAGATTTTCTCTATTGAAATGACTAAACTATCATAATTATTACTACCTCCGTTCCTGAATAGATGATATTTTAGGATTTTGCATTTCAATTAAGGCACGTGTAGAAATGACCAAATCACTTTTCTTTATCAACTCACTTATTGTTCTTAGATGGTGTGTTACTCTATTCCACGGTAATAAATAATATTGAGAATAATGAATGATAGGGCTATGCAAAAAATAATAATTAAAAGTTGTCTCAAAATTATAGAATGGCATGTATTTAAGAACAAAATTTAAAATTTAGAATAACATGTATTCAGAAACAGAGGAAGTATCTTTAAGCACTACGTTCAATACATGCAATAGATAATATTAAGTCAACCTATATATTTTTTAGATATAAAGGGAATAGCATACAAATTTTATATTAAAATATAAAATATGTCTTATATTTATAAATAAGATCATTAAAAAATTGCAATCTACTATAAATTTATACGGATGGAGTATTTGAGACGACTGTATTGTTGTCGGAGGGATCGTGCATGGATCATCAATGCACAGTGCTTTAACATTAATCGAGTAATTAATAAAGCCAGGCCAGTTCTAGAAACTTGGGAGTAATTATGCCACTGCGCATGCGGCGACAAGTAGTTAATGAGGCCACACGAGAGAACGGTCATTTTCCAGACCCTGCCGGTGGCCCCACGACAAGGTGCACCTCAATTTCAACTGTATTCTCTTCAGTATATTCTAACTTTCTTCTCGTAGTATCCGAGTGCATATAAAGTAAGATCTATATATATATATATATATATATATATATATATAAGTTTTATCCTATATAAAAGAATAAGAAAAAATAAAAGATAAGAGAGCCAACTCTTATTTAGTACTCCTTTGTTGATAAATATAAAGCCTATAGTTTGAATGGTCTTGTTGAAAAATATAAAATGTGCATGTAGATTTAATGAGCTTTTCCACTTATACCCATATTTATTCTCTCTCAACCATATGCATTTATTTATTATCTCTAATCTTCCAAGACAATTAAGAGGGACACGTAAGTCATTTCCTCTAATGCCTTTATCAATTTCACTACAACCTTAATCCTTGTGCAAAGTCAAAATACGCCTTATATTTATCAACGGAGGGAGTAACAAGCATCGTACGGAAACATAGATGCTATCGCCGGCTAAAAGCCGGTATTAGAACCAGCACGAACGGCTCTTAGTGTTGAAGTTAGTGTTTTGTCAATAGGCATAAAGATAAAATTAGTGTTGAATGTCCAAATTAAATGATTTATTGTTTCTCTATATACAACCTTTAGAGATGATTATTTTTTAAGCTGGCTTTATTGTTTACTTTAGATGATATAGATAAGAGATAAAGTAAACAGTGAGCTTTGTTATTATACTCGTTCTAAAGGAACCTTTCTTCTGTTCAAATGGAGGTTATCAAAGCAAAGGTTTACTAAATTACTGAAAATAATAATAATAATAAAAAGAACAACTTGGATGTGGAAAGGAGAGATAAAAAGCCAAAGAAATAAGGTGAAATATTAGTGGAACTAATAGCTCGACGTTGAACCCTGAATTTACAGTTGCAAATGTGATTCTTTTTCCCCCCTTGAAATTAAAATAAATATTTCCTTAACCCATTGTAAGTTTGTAATCTCGTATCTACGAAAGTTTACTTAACTGGATGGTGTATGCACATTTTCAATTTTCACACATGATTTATATATTCCCCAAAAAGAACATAGGAACACATGGGTGACGTATCTAGGCTCTGTGTATCTACGGTTTTTGCTAGTATTGTACAAAGTGCACTTTACAAAAAAGTTAACAACAGTAGAGATTCATTCAGGGTACCGACATTGATACTGTAAGAAAAGTAGAAAACTCAATGCGCAAGAGTGAGATTTGGAATTATTTTTATTTAACCCTTTTTAATTTTTTTATTGATAACCTTTCGCTCAATTTATTTCCAAATCTAACTCTTTTGATTACGCCGCTTGACCAAACAATGCTGCCATGTCGGTCATAATGATATGACCAAATCCTACTACTCTATACTGACTGGTGTGGCAGACTGGCAGCGTTGTTTTGCCACGCCATGCCCAACATGTTTAAAGGGTCTTCTTTTCTTCTTCTTCTCAGAGCTAGATTTATTCTGTGGTACGGCAGTGTGGCTTGTCACGTTGCAGGTGCTAACGTGACAAAAAGATCATACTTGAAATAAGTTGAACAAGGCATTATTAATAAAAAAAATTAAAAAGGATTAAATAATAAAATTTGCTCTGAGATTTACTCAAGAATCATCAAACGTAGCATAATTTGTTGAATATGGGGTCCGACCAATTTTTGTTTCTTATAAACTATAGAACTGATAATGCCTACAGTGTATACTCAAAAGGAGGTACTATAAAACACTTATTTATATCATGATGTAAAACTAAACAAAGCATCCTCTTTTGGAGAGAAAGACAGCTAGACAATTAGGCATAGAATGACAAAAAATCACACTCCTAAAAAGTTGTTACAAAATTAGCCCAACAGGTGACAGCCATAAATTAGTCACTTAAAACTGGAGTAGTGGGAAAAAAACCCAAGAAAAGAATTGTTTTAACAAAAAAAAATACTTACCTCTTTATAAATAGGCCAAACCCAAGCTCACCTGAGGCACCAGCCAAAACCGAACTGGAAGCAACCAAACCAGGCAAGAAATGGCGGCCATCTCCTCCACCGCCTACTTCTCCTCGCAACCGCAGCTCCCCGCCTCCACCGCCAACCCTAGCAACGGCGGCCGGCAGCGGCGGAGGCGTCCGAGCAGGAGCTTCGTGATGCTCGAGTCGGCGGCTGCCTCCGGCGGCGGCGCGGTGGGAAGGACGAGGAGCCTGACGGAGGAGGACCTGGAGGAGCTCAAGGGCTGCCTCGACCTCGGCTTCGGGTTCGCATACCACGAGATCCCCGATCTCTGCGGGACGCTGCCCGCGCTCGAGCTGTGCTACTCCATGACCCGGAGGTTCCTCAACGAGCAGAGGGCGCCGGGGCAGGAGCCTGCTGCGCTGCCCCTCCCGGACTGGAGAATCTCTGGCCCTGGTATTTTTTTTCTTCTGTCGAACTTTCAAATTTGGTAAAGTTTTAGTTTTGGGATGATGTGAATAGTTTTGGAGGTAAAGGTGAGAGATTTTTCTGTCGTTTTGGTGTGAACTCTCTGATTTTGGGAGGATTAGAGGTGGATTTGGGGGCAGAGAATGGGATTTTTGGGGTTCAATTGATGTGGGATGTGGGCGAGAGGTTTGATATTGAGATGCGTGTGGCAGGCAAACTATGCTTCATTGTGCTCGAAAGAATTGATTCGCTTATGTTTTACCCAGGTAGGATGAGAGTATGTTTGCAATATCCTATCAGGTGCGTTCCTCCATTAGCTCGCATGTTGAATTTCGTGGAGATTACACAGCTGTTTAATTTGTTGAATTTTGTCGTCGAACTGATGAACCGTGGAATGCTATTACTTTAGCAGTACGTTGAATTCTGATGCTCGTCGCATGGATTGCTGAATAGTTTGTATCAAACAATATGCATCCAGATTGTTGCAGAATGGGAAAATTTATAAGGAATAGTAAGCATCTTTTGGTGGATTGGGGTACGGTTGGATATCTGATTTTGATTGTCCTGGGTGTAGGAACATATTTTCTGCTGAAGCTTGCTGCTCATTTAGTTATTAAGAATGGTTTGCTCAATCCGTTCGCTGCACCAGCTGTATTTGTTAGAAATTTACAGTTACAGTAACAATTTTGTTAGGAAAGAACTGTACATGTGTTGTGGATAGCGGATCAGTGTATGCCTTTAAGGAAATCCATAGTGTTGGATAGGGAGAGTATAACACATAGCAAATTTATTAATTCATACTGATTTGGTCTGAATTCTTATTGATCTCTTCAATTCATGTCTTACGATAATGATTCAATCCTTTAATTGTTGTATGGATTTCGGTTTTGCCTTTTGTCTTGAGACGCTTGCATATTGTACTCCATAAGTTGTTCGGTATGGAGAATTGGAAACCTTTTCCTTTACTTCATTCATAAAAGGAATAAAGGTGATAAACCCTCCAATATTCTTCCAACTTTTTTGGTTGTCGTCCATTGTATGATTTTGGTTACATCTAAATTGATACCAAATGAAAAGAAAGGAAATTTTCAGCACAGTGGAGGGAGGAAAACAATACTTTTATTCTCAGTTATATCGCTTAACAGAAGCTCAATGAACTCAACATGTGCTTTCTTCATTGATGTCGCCTTTTTTATTAAGTGTAAACTGTCCTCTCCAAGACTTCGCAACAAAGCAAAGCAAGAGTAGTCCCCAGAGGGAATTATGCTCGTCTCCTTTTCAACACATGTTTCATCTTCAAAAACAATACACAAATATGAAGAAATGCCATTCTTCCTATCCTAGATGTCCTTCAGAAAAAACATCCAGTAGCACAATGTGTTCTCCATAGCTATTACCTGGATTGTTCATTTAATCTGTAGATTTGGTTCCCTTTGCGATGGATTTCTTATATAAACGACCTACTGTTCTTTGCTGATCAATTTGGGCTCTGGCAGGTGATGATCCAGAAGAAGTGAAGGCTAGGCTGAAGTATTGGGCTCAGGCAGTGGCATGCACTGTCAAACTCTGCAGCTAATGGAGGTTGGCAGTCTGCTGGTTCATCTCATAGTGTGTATGCTATGACGGGCTGAACTGAAGGTGGTTGAAGTTGAGGAATCCGCTTATATGGTTTTGAGATCTGGTGAGCAAATATTGAAAAGGTGCTTGTGCTTCGTGGTATCGAGGCAAAAACACAACTGAGAGAGGGAGAGGACTCGTGAGTCGTGACACCGCGGAACAGCAAGAAAACTCGAGGTGATCCGTGGTCCAAGCTTTTCTGGGCATCAGAAGCTTGTCATTCCTCATGGGGGGTCTATGCATGGTGCAGCGTTTGCAAGTGCGAGACCTGCTAGTTTTTTTTTTTTTTTGCTAGATCTTCCTTGTAATGATCACTTGGTGCTTCAATTGTTGCACTGTACCGGTGGGGTTTGGCTAATCCATGGGTGGATTAGTTCCAGTATGGCTTGTTGTCATGTTCCTTTTAACTTTGATTTGTTTTCATGTAGTAATCATTGTATGGAATTTGCATGAACAGATTTTGTAGATTCTGCTATACTGCAAGGGTGCAGAAACAGTTTGCTCTGAAAAAAGATTTATTCATGCAGCCTAACAGCCAACTACGGTTGCTGATATTTGTGTATAATACCATAATGCTCGTACTGAACTGAATCTATGTAGTTTCAGACGGAAAGAAAAACACTGCAGGGGATCACACCACTAACTGAGACTGATCATAGTATAATCTTGCTGCATTTATCAGTGTCAAACACAGCAGAGAGGGGATCCCTCTACTAATAAGTAACAATAACTCATAAAATTACATATCATATTGAATTTACATTGGACATTACGATGAAGAAAAGTGATTCAGCTACTAGCAACTGAGAGTTTAGAACACATGGCCTTTTTAACATGACACATAAATTAAACACATAATCTCACTCGATATGTTTATGCTCCAACTCAAAAGAGTATTTCCCCCTCAATAAGACCCTTTCTAAAACAAGATTTACTAGAAATTTCCTCTTCAATTAGCCAAAGAAACTCCTATATTCACCACTGGATTTATATTTATAAGAAGAAAGAAGAAAAACTTTGTTTTTTTGTCGGTCAGTCGCAGTCCGGACACGTAAGTACACGTGGCGCGCGCACGGCTCCTGATGACTCAGAAGCTTCCATGTGAAGCCTTGACCCGAGTCCGAAGTAGCTACTTTTCTAGCCTTTTTTCTATTTTTTTTTTAAATATCTCTCTTCTAATTTTGTTTGTAAATTTAGCCATCTTCTCTATCGCGAAAAACACGGCAGACGACAACTGCCACGCTTCGAAAGGTGGGAGGAGCCGGTGCTCCTGTGACACGTGAGTGCGGGAGCGAG
The DNA here is from genome assembly GCA_036346275.1 of Otatea glauca. Lineage (NCBI taxonomy): Eukaryota > Viridiplantae > Streptophyta > Magnoliopsida > Poales > Poaceae > Otatea > Otatea glauca. Next base: position 80,785,996 of record CM070711.1, read on the forward strand.
GTTCCGTGGCCGATATGCGCAGCAGCTGAGGTGGCATGCGTGAGAGGAAGGGTGCCGTAGAGGAGAGCGTGGGAGACATCTTCCGTGGTGAGGAGAAGGCTAAATTTATAATTTCATTAGAAAATAAGCCATTAAAAAAAAGAAAAAAGAGATAGAAAAATGATCACTTTCCAAGCACCACACGTCCACACCTGCGCCGTGACAAATACGGGAACCACCCCTCGTCTTTGCAATTTATGTAGAGATCGCTTGTGAATACGTCAAAAATATAGGGGCAGTTTCGCAACAATAGGTCTTTATCTGGGTAATCCCCATTTTGTCGTCTCTATCCTCACTTCCTCAGCAAGTCTTCCTCCTCCACGGCACGGTTGTGAGTTGTGACTGATGAGCAGGCAGCAAAAGACCGTGCCAAGTGTTAGTTTGGCCATTGCACTTTCTTTCAGTTTAAGGTTTTGGTGTTCCACTCTTCGTACTGTTTGGACCATGCTAGTATCTTTTAGGAATCATACCTCTATTAAAGGTGGAAGAAATCTTAGCCTTCCGTCAGTTTGAATCGACTTGACCCGGCTCGACTGGTGGCTCGAGTTCTAAGCTAAGATGGCTACAATTAACTCACTGTAAAATTTTAGGGAATTTGAAGCCATTAGCAACAACATGTGAACAGTCAATTTTGACATAAATTAACATTGCCATGTCAACTGAACCTTCAATTTGAGCAACTATTTACATGCTTAGATTATAAAAGGAACACGAAGATACGATACTAATGCCATAAGTCATAAGTTGGTATCACAGTAATACATTACCATTTCGAAATATTCATATGCTAGAGCATATTCGTTGATCCTAGTTGCAATGGAGCACAGATTGAACATTGCCGTAACCGTAAGTTATCATGTGTATGACACGTTTCATCAATTACGTTGTGCTAAAGAAATGTACAATAGTGTAATGTCAGCTATATATATGTTTTGTCACGTAAAATTTTTGTTGACATAAAAGAGAGAGAAAGAGGAGATAGAGAGAGAGTATAACTATCTCTTTACGAAGAGATGAGCATACATACAATATAGGGTTAATTGGATACATGCCACTATAGGAACTGGTTATTCGAGATTTGCCATCGTTCCTTTGCTTATTCGAACGATGCCATTACGAAACCCCGCTTATTCGAAATATGCCACCGCTCGCGACACGTGTCCCGTCCGGTCAAACCGAGGGCCGGACTCTTTCCATTCGGACGCTTTTGCCCTCCGCACTGATTCGGCTGGGCCAAACGCAAGCAAGGTCAGTGCCCTCCCCATTCTCTCCCGCGCCACCAAGAGCCAAGAACCCTAGAACATCCGATTCCCCACCCAGGCGACCGCGACGAGCCCTAGCAATCCAGCGCCGTCAGCGATTGCTTCCATGGCGGTGGCCTAAAGGCGCGTCATTCCCACTCCGCTCGCTAATCGGATGTACGTGACGGCAATGGACGTGGCGGCAATCGAACTGGTATGGCCATCGCGTGTGCTTCGAGAAGTAAGTCTTTGAGATTGTTGGCATGGTAGTCTTGATTGTTTGTTTGCATAGTAATTTAGCCGTAAATTAGATGTAGTTTTGACTCTTTCGGGATTTCTATAGGACCGATGACTCATTGGAAAAGTTTAGGTAGTTATTCGGTGGAGGCCTACTCCACAATAGAAGAAGTAGAAGAAAGCGGTAGGAAGGTGTACACTAGGTCAAGGAAGTCGACATGGTTAACCGATGAGAAGGATATTAGCTTGCGGTCGGTGAAACAAGGTTTGCATAGGCATCGACATGGGGACCAAACCAAATGTGTCATTTGTACTACTATGACAAAGCGGTGCGGTGAGGATCTTTGAATTCACTAAGGATACCGATGTCGGGAGCTTGATTGAGATGTACAACATTGAGAAGGAAATCACTTTTATATGTTTTGTTCTTGATGATGGAGGACCGGATCTATTTGATAATGCAGAGGAGTATGTTGGTGTAGATGATGAAGACTTGTGCAGGATGCTACAGCCTGCGACAACTTTGCGGAGGAACCTCTTACATGGGTGAACCTAGTAGCTTTGAGCACGGTGAAGCGAGAGATGGCGACGACGATCTGAAGAGCCGATGATTACATGATCTTAGCAACCCAACTATTGTCAAAAGGGCTATGTTCCCGATATAGTTGCTTTTAAAGGCTATTAGGCATTATACAATCTGAATGACTTTGAAATAAATACAATCAAGTCGACCAAAGTAGGTTTATTGGTGAATGCAAACATGTGGGTTGTTCTTGGAGAGTTCATGCTTCTAAAATGCGGGATGGATGTGCCATTATGGTAATTCACCTTCTGTGTGTGTGTCTCAGTATTATATGTGTTGCAATGTGCTAACATCTGTGTTTCTTATATTTGTAGATTAAAACTCTTAATTCAAAGCACATTTGCCCTAGTACAAAGATGATGGAGGGAAGATGGCTACACAAGATTGGGTGGCGCATGATTAGGGACTGGTTGAGAAAGAACCCAAATAAGGGGCAAGAGAGGCTCGGATGAAGTGCAGGATGAATACAAGATCAAGTTGGGTTATGGTAAGACATGGGCAGGTATGCAAATAGCACTTAGACAAATACATGGTGCATATGAGGATAGCTTCCAAATGCTTTTCAACTGGAAGGCTGAGATAGAACATAGGAGTCCAGGATCAATTGTAGAAATAGAACTGAAGAAGTATGTCAATAGGATGTGTTTCCACAGAATGTTTGTAGCATTTAAACCTTGCATAGATGGATTCTTGAGAGGCTGCAGGCCATACATGGGTGTGGATTCCACTAGCCTAAATGGTACATATAAGGGACAACTAGCATCGCAACATCTGTAGATGGTCATAATCGGCTTTTTATGTTGCTTATGGTGTTTTTATTTCAAACCGAGGACAATGGACATGGTTCATGAACTAGTTGAATAAAGGCAGAGGAAGTCCGATGGTTTAGTGATATCTAGTGATGCATGTAAAGGGTTAGAGTCAATCTGTAAAAATGTGTTCCCTAATGCCGAGCACAGAGAGTGTATGAGACATTTGTATAGTAATTTCATGAAAAATTCCATGGCAAGGTGTACACAGATCACCTATATCCTGCCGCTAAGTGCTACATGATTCTAGATTTCAGTGGCACATGTCCAAAATATTTGAGCTTGCCTGATGTGTAGATTATTTGCGAAGCATCACCATGGTTTGTGGTATAGATGTGGTTTCTCGAGCTTAGCAAAGTAGACTACCTCACAAATAACATATCTGAGAGCTTCAATAACCAAATAAAGGACTTCAAGGGCCTGCACCCTCATGAACTTGTGGATAGAATAAGAATACTGATAATGAGCAAGTTTGCTATTAGGAGGAGTATTGCCAGGTCAATGGAAGGAGTGATCCTTCCTAATGTGATGAAGGAGTTGTTTGTGGTTAGCAAGCAAGCTGGACTTGCTCATCCAAAGATCACCAGGTCTGATGATACTGAGGCAGAGGTCACATTTGAGAATGAATTGTTGGACAGAAGGCACTCTGTGAAGTTACATGAGAGGTCCTGTACATGTAGGCAATGGCAAGTGTCGGGGAAGCCTTGTAAACATGCAATGGCATTCATCTGTTCCATTCGTGGAGCAAGCATAGAAGATCATGTGGACAGCTACTACTCAGTTGAGAGGTTCAAAGAAGCTTATCAAGGTATTATCCCCAGCATGACAGACATGAATCAGTGGAAGCATGTTGATGTTGGGCATAAGGTGCATCCACCAAAGCAGAAGAGGATGGCAGGCAGGCCAAGGAAGCAGAGGCTGAGGAGTTTCCTGGATCCAACCAAAAGAAGGGTTAGGTGCAAAAGGTGTGGTGCCACTGGACACCTGGGAAAAACATGCAAATTAGAAGCCTCGTTTGATGATGGCACTTCTGAACAACCTGAAAGCTCAATGAAGAGGTAATGCTATGCATGTCCTTTGGTGCATTACAGATGTCTTTGCTGTCTACACATGTCATGCATATGGTTGTTTTTTGCAGGAAAAGGGCTCCCACAAAAAAGAAGGCTGCACCAATTAAGAAGGCTAAGGGAGCAGAGGATGCATCAAGCAACACACCAAAGAAGAGGGCATCTTCAAGGAAGAAAGCAACACAGGAGCCAGCAAGCAGCACACCAAGGAAAATGGCAAGTGTAAGGAAGAGAGCATCTGAAGATGCTGCAAGGAGCACACCAAGCAAAAGAACATCACAAAGCAAGACATCATCAAAGAAGACCCCTACCAAGAACAAGTGGGTAGAATGGCTAGATAAAAAATTCCTGTAGTCTTGATGCATGCTCACTTTTATAGTCTGTGTTCCCTGATGCAGGCCAACTTTTGTAATCTATGATCACATATTCATACTAGGGCACTTGTTGTCAGTCATTACAGAGATATGATCCTAACACGTTGCCAGATTTCTGTGATGAAAAAAGACACGAGTTTCCCATTCCATCACCTTGTTCAATTGGTTATATTTGTTTCCATTTTATCAGGAAGCTTACAGTGCTGCAACAAACTAGGCCTACTTCAAAGAAACTGCTACAACTATTGACATTACGAAAAAAGAGAAAAAAATCAACATTCCTGTTGATGGTTTTGAGAAAGAAAAATCTAGCATGTGTGACTGTCAATTGGAAGTTATGATAAGAGTCTCAAAAGCTGTTAGGATGTGGTCAGTACATTTCAGTTCCCAGATTACTACACGAGGTTAAGGTTCAGACAAAGCCCATGTTCCTTCGATTTATAATGAATTGTGTTCAATGCAAACTGGTCTCTTTTCACACCATTCTCTCAAGAGCACACCAAGCAAAAGAACATCACAAAGAAAGCATCAGAGACAGAAGACCCCTATGAAACAAGTGGGCAGAATGGCTAGATAAAGACAGGAGTTTCCCATTCCATCACCTTCCATCAATGGGTTATAATTGTTTCCATTTTATCAGGAAGCTTACAGTGCTGCAACAAACTTGAAAGCTTACATTGCTGCAACAAACTAGGCCTACTTCAAAGAAACAGCTACAACTATTGACATTACGAAAAAAGAGAAAAAAATCCACATTCCTACGACATTCTTCATCCAGTTTATAGCTGCAATCAATTCTTCACTTTGCTTCTTTAATGCACTGACATCGACACAGAGTTGCTTCAAATGCACACAACCTTCAATCGAGCCACATTGCTCTGCCTGATTTCGCATTGTACTCATTCCATGGCCACATGCAACAGATTCATCCTCCCACATGAAAAAGTTGCACACATCATTGCTCTGCAATCCTCAATAGCAACAGAATGCAATCAAAACACTGGGAATCAAATCAACAACTCAGCAAACAATCAAGTTGAAGACTAACAGGGCAATTGTTCTTGCACTTCAAGAAGTACCTACGAATTTCTTTCACTCCCGCTTCCTTAGCCTAAGACTGGAATCTTGCGACGCGGCGGTCAAATGTTGCATTTTGAGGAACGTACCTCTCAACCCGTATGACCCGAAGAGCAAGACCTTGCGAGTCCATGAGGCAAGCTACTTGACCACAAAAAGGCGGACGGCGCTAGATTGCTAGGGCTCGTCGCGATCGCTGGGGGAATCGGATGTTCTAGGTTCTTGGCTCTTGGTGGCGCGGAGAGAATGGGAGGCATCGACCTTGCTTGCGTTTGGTCCCGGCCGAAGCCAGTGCGGAGGGCAAAAGCGTCCGAATGGAAAGAGTCCCGCCTCGGTTTGGCCGGACGGACACGTGTCGCGGCGGTGGCATATTTCGAATAAGCGGGGTTTCGTAATGGCATCGTTCGAATAAGCAAAGGAACGATGGCAAATCTCGAATAACCAGTTCCTATAGTGGCATGTATCCAATTAACCCTACAATTATAAAACAATATTAAGTGAGTTATTATCTATAATAAATACTTCCCATGCTATAATTAAAATATTGTAGAAACTCGTATAGACAATATAAAAAGTCATCTATTATAGAAGCTGTCTTCAATTTTGTCTTTAAGTAATATGAAGGAGTATATAAATAACAGTCGTCTTTATTATTCTACATGCTATAAGGATGATTAAGGATAACTTATGGAAACTAGTAAATTGCAAGGGCTTTATTGAAACACACAACCTCACAGAAAAGCCCTTTCCCCTTGGCATATCTATATTTACATTTTCCGCACCCTCCTCTCCGCTCCGCTCCTCATTGCGCTGTGCGCCCCCTCGCGCCTTCGAGAAGCTTCGAATCGCGATCGCCTCCGCCCCCACGAGCTCTCCATGGTGGACGCGCCCACCGGCTGCTAGGTTTCCCACCTTTTCCCTCCGGTTCGTCCTGGCCCAGTCCTGATTTTTCTCCGATTTTTATTTTTGCTGATTTTTTTCGGCGATTTTTGGCGCAACTGATCGGAATCGTAGGATTTTGGCGAGCCTGTTGCGGCGGCGGCGGCGGAGGAGGAGATGAACGGGGAGGTGGAATGCAGCGTGTGCCACGCGAAGGTAGCGGTGCCGGCGGCGGTGTCTAAGGCGTACGACAGCCACCGGAGCACCGCGTCGTCGCGGCAGCGCGCGCTCAACGTCCTCCTCGTGTCTGGCGACTGCGTCCTCGCCGGCCTCCAGGTGAATACTGCTTCCCTTTTTGCATTCGGTTTGGTTTGATCACCGCGTTTGGTCTCGAATCGCCAAGTGTTGCGTTGCAATTTGAATCATTGGTGGTGGTTGCGAACTTGCGAAATGATGGTGTGAGGAGGCGAATTGTGTGGTTTTGAATTTTGGATGAATGACTTGCTGTTTAGTGGAAACATGATGTCACGAAACTTTGTAGCTTTGTGCATTTGGTTATCTACAGTGCACGCCAAAAAAGATGTGGAATTTCATGAGCTATGATTTTTTAAAATGGGTTTTAATTTTACTAGATTGTGTCCATGTTACAGAATGATTTCATCGGTACACACGTATGTCTCCTTGACAGAAGTTTGTAGGATCGAGGCACATGCAAATGTTTATCACATTATTCATTGACTGGCTTCGTTGATTCTTGTAGACGAACAAATTGTGCTAGTTTGCATTCTTGACTTGAGTGCTCCCATGTACTGCTGTTAGCACTAGTCTAGATGCGCGCACCTGCTGCTAGAAGAACTAATGTATACTTACTATCATGACTGTTTCATGATTTGCATTGTTGATAGTGAATTTATTCTAGAATCTATACTATACGGCAAACATGGCTAACATGAGTATCCTCCCTTTTTCTTCTTGAAATAAGGTATGTTTGGTTATATTACAAGGGCTACACTTTGGGATATTGCATTGGAGTACTTGTGTACAAATCATTGTCAGATTATGCAGCCAACTGAGCATTCTCATACAATTTTTTGTTAACTCATTGGCAACTTGTCTCATTATAACTTCGTATGTTGCTTGACACATTTCTTCATCTTTTTTATAGCCTATATTGGTCTACATGTGTAAAGTGGATGGGAAATTCAAATTTAGTCCAGTCAGTGTGAATTTCTTGACAGAGGTTACAAAAATTATCTTTGCCATCATCATGCTATTCTTCCAGGTATTTGAAATCATCTATTGTTCCATTGTGGTCTGCTGTTTGATGTAATGCATTTTTCTATCCATATACTTTAGTTGGATGTGACTATAAAAGATTAGGAAATAATTTAACTTCTGTAACGTAAGATGGCATTTTTGTTCATGCAGTTACACTTGAACATGCTGCTAAGTGAGTGGAATGAACATTGTGTTTAAAATTCTCGCATTGCATTTCAGTGCTTAGTGCCTAGGAAGGAACCTTTTCGATATTTAGGGTCAATGCTACAGAGTGAGGGCGAGATTGATGAAGATGTAAGCCATAGGATACGAGCGGGGTGGTTGAAATGGCACCAAGTATCGAGTGTCTTATGTGATAGAAAAGTCCCTCAAAAGTTAAAGGGTAAGTTCTATAGGACGGTGATTAGTCCTGAGATGTTGTATGAAGCGGAATGTTGGGCGACAAAAAGATAACATGTACAGAAGATTGGGGTAGCACCAATTGAAGAATGTCATACAAGGCGAGATCAAATCCACAATGATGATATACTTGGTAAGGTTGGGGTAGCACCAATTGAAGAAAAGCTTGTCCAAAATCGTCTAAGATAGTTTGGACATCTCCAACGGAAGCCTTTTGAGGCACCGGTGCGTAGTGGAATTTTAAGTCGTCTCGAAAAAATAAGAAGAGGCAAAAGTCGACCGAGACTGATGTGGGAAGAAACAGTTAAAAGAGACTTGAAGGATTGGAACGTTCCCAAAGATTTAGCGTTGGATAGAAGTGTATAGAAGTTAGCAATCCACGTACCGGAACCATAACCCAAGATCGAAGGTTTATGGGTTTTATTAACTTTGATTAGGTTTCTTTCCTAGCCTACCTCAACTTATTTGGGACAAAAGGCATGGTTGTTGTTGTTGTTGCATTTCAGCTCTTTTCTAGTTATGTCTTTGATGCCTTCTTGTCAAGTTGGTTATTGCCTTTTGCAGGCTAGGCATCTAAAGGTGGGAGAGAAGCCACTTCTCACAGTTTCAACATTTGTGCAGGTAATATGACCTTCAAGTATGTCATGCCGGTGCATTGGATCTGGTCATTTCCTTGACTGATTTCAATCTCAACCATTGATTTTTCACTTGGAAAACTTACGTCATGGAAATACATGCTATTTGTTTTGAAGTGAAGTATTGGATCCCCATTACCTGGCCTATGCTGTCATGTTGATACATGATTGCACGACTTAACAGACAGCTCATAGAACTTCCATACAAACTTATCTTGTAATCAGTTATTTCTTTGTAGTGACCATCAATCTCCCTTTATTTGTTATAAAGACAAAAGTATCTGTGCAGAAAATTTATGATTATATCTGCCATGCTAATTATTTGTCACCTGGCAGGCTGCTCGCAACAATGTTCTTCTTGCGGTTCCTGCTCTTCTCTATGCTATCAACAACTACTTGAAGTTCATAATGCAGGTAAAGAATCGATAAGCACCTCAAAAATCAGGACTTGATGTAGTGGCCTTTTCATCATTTTCTTTATTTGAGAAACAAAAATAGTGGAGCCCAGCATTTGTATTAGCCTAACTTGGATCTGGTATATCTTTTCTAACCGTTGATCTCATGTGTTATGCTTGTATTAGCCTAACTTGGATCTGGTATATCTTTTCTAACCGTTGATCTCATGTGTTATGCAGCTATATTTTAATCCTGCAACAGTGAAAATGCTGGGTAATCTCAAGGTATTGTATTAAAAGATGTTTGAGGAATCTTAACAGTAGCATAATCTCAAGGTTGGTGCATGCACCCATCCATGCATGCATGTATGTGCACACATGCATTTGGGCACTTTTTCATGTTGTATTTAAAAGAGCAGTTAAATCCTAATAATCCCAACCTTGTAATATACCTGTTGGTTTTTAACATTTATTTGGAGTACAGCTGCACCTGACATACATTTTTAAGTGTTGTGGTAATCATTTATTCATATTATATTGATAATTGTAGGTTCTGGTCATTGCTGTGCTTCTAAAGGTGATAATGAGGAGGCGTTTTTCCACAATTCAGGCAAGTTTGCTCTTAGTTGCTATCAGTCATGTCGTTCAACTTTTGATATGTTAGTTTTTCAAGATTTAAAAGTACATGCGGTCCAAACTTAAGTGCAATTTCGGTCGGTGCAATTCAAAGATAATTGGTTGCTTATATTTCTTCATATCTGTGGATTAATATCTAAATGTAATGCTATATTTTTAGTGATGCCATAAACTTGTGTAATTGACATCATGCTATTGTTTGCTGACAGTGGGAAGCCCTTGCTCTCTTGTTAATTGGAATATCTGTTAATCAGCTGAAATCACTGCCTGAAGGTTCTAGTGCACTTGGTCTTCCTGTTGCAGCTGGAGCCTACCTATGTACGCTATTTTTTGTAAGTTTTTTTAACTTTTTAGTTCATCTGTTAATTCATTTATCTCATGCTTCCTTTTATCCTCTTGTACCTGAGTAGTTGCAGTGCTCTGCTTTATTTAACGTGTTGGATTAGAGAATAACTAACATATGTCCTGTGAAATTTGGGAATCTACTTTAACTGTAATGCATTCAGACTTCCTTTCTATGCTCTTCTCTTGTATATATACAACATAAGCATGGCATTCTGGCAGTCAGTTGACTATGGTACAGTGCTGTATCTGCACTGCACCTTGGCTGTAGCTAATTATAAATGTTGCAGCCATTCATCTGATAATCTCGTCGATACAATGCTCGGGTCCTGCTATGTCGTGCTTTCGACCAATGGTTATTTTCAATCATATTAATTGATATTGCTGTTCAATTTGTATTTCTCTAGAACTTCAATATGTACCATGATAGGATTCAGAACTTGTGGTAAAATCCGACATAACGAAATAATAGGCTGTAAACACTCTGGGATAATCCCATGGTGACAATATGGGGCTCTTCCTTCCATAATTTCATTTGATTTTGTAATCAAAAAGAAATTTGTAAAGAGCATAATTAAAGGTGACATCTGACATTGCATTCTAACTTTGTGGGGAATCAGGTAACAGTTCCTGCATTGGCTTCAGTTTACAATGAAAAAGCTCTGAAGAGCCAGTTTGATACCAGTATATATCTTCAGGTATGATCATATCCGTATGTATTATTTTTCTGGCTATTTTGCTCTGGCATCATGTGCTACTCAATGACAATGTCCTAAGCTATCTTGCCTATGCATTTGTTTTCTCTCTCTCAAAGCTATTTTTTGTCATGATCTTCATCTCATGTTTACAGAACTTATTTCTGTATGGATATGGTGCAATATTTAATTTCCTTGGGCTTGTGATCACTGCCATCATCCAAGGTAATTGTTGAGAATGCATGTCTCATGAGAAGCAATGTACTTTTTGCATAATGTGATATAAGTTGGTTTCGAAGTTCTGTGCTGTCTTGCGAACTGAGTGCTAGCTCGGTTGGCTTGTGCGCTAGGTGCGCACACGGCCGGCCCGGGTTCGAGACTTCTCGACGCAGGTGCTCGCGAAGAGCCGAGGTTTTTTCTGAGTGTGTGTGGGGTGCGTGAGTGTGTGTTTGTAGCTCGGTTGTTGTCCTTCTTTAATAAATGCCAGTGCTCCTGGCCAATTTTTAAAAAAGTTCTGTATTGTCTTGTCAATTGCACTCTTCGAATACTAGTTGTTGTCCCATGTCAGCTTTTGATTTTAAATAGGTTATATTGTCTTGGTTTGTTTCAGTAATTTTGTGTGGTTGATGATTACATTATATATCTTTACAGCTCAATTTGGCTTACCAGTTTAAATGTTTAATAGAGATCAAATTTAGAACCTTTAACATGTAAATTTAAAAATTTTAACAACTTTGAACCGTTAAACTAATAGAATTATTTCCTTCTGCTTTTCATTTCAAGATGTTCATTCGACTATGCTTTCAGAGTGATATGATTTGGACATGTATAACAAACTCTTGTGAGTGAACAGTGTTATCTCTGAAGTGTTCTCTTGCATGATATGTGTCAACTTCTTTGCCACTATGGCTTTGGAATATTGGAATGTGAAGTTTGCCACTATGCCATAAGAAATCGGCTATTGTGTAAATTTTTCAGGGCCTGGTAGCTTTAACATTCTGGAAGGGCATTCAAAGGCCACAATGTTCCTTATTTGCAACAATGCTGCACAGGGCATACTTTCATCATTTTTCTTCAAATATGCAGGTATATTACCAGCATAAAAAAGCTTCATAGTTATTGTTTGACAAGCTATGAAATAGTACTGCACATATTTAATATCTTTGAGGACTTACCATGCTACTTGCACTGCATGTACCCACCAAAAGATGCCGTGCGTGAGCATGACCCTGCAATTAGCCAAATTTTTGTTTAAAGTTTAATGTATATGAGCACGTCGCCATGATTGTTTACTCCTTAGATCACACACATGAATAGGGTAATTCTGTGATGCACAATCCGGTTGTTATATGTTCGTTTTGGTAACTGTGGTAAGATTCAAGCACATTAATGATGAATGCAGATACAATTTTGAAGAAGTACTCATCAACAATCGCCACAATCTTTACTGGAGTAGCGTCTGCTGTATTGTTTGGTCATACTCTGACTATAAATTTTATTCTTGGAATATCAATAGTAATTATATCTATGCATCAGGTAACTTGCTTTTATTTTTGTGTTGATTCAATTAATATTGAAGCTTTCCTACCCTGACATGTTTCCGGTGGATCTTTTTTTCAGTATCTTTCTAACCAAATCAAGGATGAAGGGCCAAGCAGTAATATTGAGATGGCTGATGCTCAGGATCACAGGTTAGTCCTGTTGTCAAGTCTAGACACTATAGTAACTGGTACTCCGGCACTGTTCTGAAGTTTCATTCTGCGATCCACCTTTCAGAAAATAAATATTGTATTCTACTGTAACCACTGAAAACTTGGTGCACTTCATGTGAATGCATTTAGTGGACTTTCAAGTTTGTTTAGTAATATATTTGGTTTGATCGTTTGATGGTCGCCTTGTTCAGCAGATTAAAGGAATCTGTATATGTCAATGTTACTGATTCAATGGCAAGTGAGGTAACCATTTACTACATAAAATTCAAGGCAATGCCTTCTTTTTTGTGTGACAACTAACAGCCATTCCATGTATACATATAGGCTAAACACCGCCATGGATCTGATGAGAGACAGCCACTTCTTCCCGTCTGATTTTGTTTCAGAGGTTTTCTTGTTCTTGTTCTTTCTAGAGTGTAATTAATTGGCATGCGGCCTTGGTAGAGATGTGCAATATTCTTTTTTGCGAGGAAGTAGGGATGTGTATTAACAAGTGCAGTTCCTCCGTGCCATATGTATCCCTGAACTCTTCCATTTCTGACAGCGCTGCCAACTCAAGACACACTATAATTTCCCAACACTCAACAGGAGAGGAGCAGCATAGATCTTACCAACGCAGCGTCTGCACTTGATGGAAGGATCATACGCCCTTGATAGCTTTTTTGACCTAGTGTTCGTGAAGCCGCACTGTTGCCATGATGTTTACAGAATACAGTACTGTCGCAGGGATGCCTATTCTCTGGCACAATGGTGAGCTTGCTGATAGTGTAGCGGGGGAACGAATACCTGTAGCCTTGTTGTAGCGAAGGTGATGTGATAAGATGATGGGCGAGAATAAACCTATCTAGTCTCCCTTTTATTTGTCCTGACGGAGTATCATTGTTTCGTTGTGTTGTGTGTAAATAGCAATTTGTTGTAGCCTCGGTAACCCTTCCAGTTCCTCGCTACGGATTTGAGTGTTTCCCAGCGAGAGCTCGAGCGCCGACGCCGGGCACGTCCCTGGCCAAGGAGCAGACGCGCGCGCACGTCCGTCTGCGCCAAAAGCGCGGTCAGCCAGGGTGGAAGTTGTGGCGGCCATGTGGCCATTTGCATGGTACGCTTGCCCAGGCAAGGCCCTCGCGCGGCGACATGGCATGGCGCACTGCCAGTGCCAGACGGGGCATACCTGCCGGCCCGTGGAAATCTTTATTTTTTTAAATCTGGTTTTTTTTCCGTGAACGTAATTATAAAAATAGCTCTATCACTATTCATTGGTTTGCAGATCTCTCCGATTCATTCCTGACTTCCATCCAGGAAGCGATCTCGGTAACCCACGAGAAATCCAAATCCTATCATTACTAGTATAGTGCCTGTGCTAACGCTACGACGGCAGTACACCCGCTTATCAATTAAATGAGAAGATAAGTATGAATACAACACTTAATAATAAAAGAGAAATTTAGAATTTTAAATGAATTTAGAAAGAAAAACGGAACTAAATGGATGTCGAATGGGCAAAAACGGGCTTCCAAAAGATTTTAATTCAAGAAAGAGAAAGAAAAAAGAACTTTCTGATTTTAGATTATTTTTTTTGCAGCTTCCACAGAGAGCACAGCGTGCTCTCTGGCTTAACAACGCATGAGGAGGGAAGGCCGGGGTGATCGGTACGGTCGCAGTGGGTCGGTACTGGTGCGGCGAGATCGCCGGCACCGGCGCCTGCGGGGGAGGAGTCACGGTTGCGGAAAAATGACGGTGATGGCTTGGGTTACCTCCAAAACCCGGCGATCTTTACAAGAGGGAGCACTCGGGGATTTACGCAATACGATGGAGTGGATGAGAGCTCGCCGGCTTTTATAGCCTCGAAACAAGCATATTTATGGAAACCATAATTTGGGATCAAATCAGATTGGGAGGAAATTTTGGCAATAGAGCACGAAATTTGGGGAATTAACACCATAGATGGAAAGAAGAGATTTGGTGCGGGATTGATGGAGCTTTGGAGCTTCTTTCTTGCTTTAATGGAGGGAGAGAAGAGAAGAAGCTTCTTCTGCAGTGCAATTGCTGACTAGAAGAAGCTACAGGTGAGTTGCCTTCATTTTTTTAAAATATCGAAGGATTTTTGAAAAGATAGCACATTAGGTTAAAAAATTCTAAAAAAATTCTCAAAAAAACTTTCAATTATTTTGTACTTAATAAAATTATTTTCAAAAAAAATTAAATTATAAATTTGCTGAGGCACACGTGTCATGAGGTCGTCGACCAAGAACCTCGCCGCGTCGGCAAAGCCACCGATGGCGACCGTGGAGCCATTGCAGACCTGCGTTCTCCCGGTCGCGCTACCCCATCTCTCGGTTTCCTTTTCCCAGCACGTAATGTATGGTCCTTTCCTTTTCCAGGACGTTTGTTTCCTTTTCCTTGATTCCAAGACGTTTGTTTCCTTTTCCTTGTTGATGCTGGAGGTGAGGGAAGGTCTGTTGTGGGCTACAGGGATGATTTTGGAAAAATATGGAAAAATAAACTGTGCTCGCCGACCGCTAGATCCACAAGGAAAAAAAGATAAAAATTAAATAAATGCTTTCGTCACTACCGGTTTCATGAGAAAAAATTGAAAAAATTAAGCAAGACTCATGCACTGTTGGTTCCTTAGATAAAAAATAAAAACAAAAATTCAGCGCTCTCCGTGCGCTGAAATTAGGCTATATGAGGCTAAATCGGTAAAAAAGTCTCGAGAAGGGTCATATTTGGAAAAAAAATACGATCACAATGCCAAGACAATAAAAAATTCAAGTATTGTTTCCTTGCATGCGGATCCTCCCTGTTTATTTTCTTGTTTGATTCACCCTCCTTCCAAATATGTAGTACGTACAATTTTGGCCAGTAAAAAATTCAAGTCTGGTTTCCTTGCACGCGGATCCTCCTTATTTATTTCCTTGTTTGATTCGCTCTCCTTTCAAATATGTAGGTGGGGGAGATCTGTTGTGGACCACAGGGATGATTAGACACACTAAATAATGGCCATCGGATGTAGGTGAGTAAAACTAAGGAAAGATCTGAGACGTTCATTTTGATGAATGCAAGTTTCTGGGGACGTTTTGTTGGGTGCACGAACATTGGGCCATCTCTAATGAGGTGCATTATTTAGGGTGAACGTAAGAAAATTTGCTTAGGTGCATTATAAAGGGGTATAGAAAAGGTGACACGTGTCATTTTTTTTTTACGCTTTTGTGGGTAGAGTTATTTTTGCAATTGCGTTCCTAATGTGGTTAGATTTGAAAAAGAAAGATATGAGATTAAAAAAAAAGTGATGTTTCTGCCCCGTTTAACTGAACAGCTGCTACCGCCTTCCGAGTCCTGACTCGATTGCCAGCGCCGCCCGCCGAACTCCCTGTTGTCCGACCATCGGGATCTCAACGCCAGCCTTCCTCCTAGAGACCAAGACCACGGCCGACAAGACGGCGCCACCGCTTCTTTGCCACACCGCTGTCCGCTGCCCACTGAAATCTACGATAGTCGAGCCCGCCGCTGGAAACGAAACGGAACATGTCCGTCCGTTCCCAATCCGGTCCGGGGAAACGTTCTAATTTCCACAGCTCGGGTCGGGAGATCAAACACGCCGACGCCGGTGATCAGATCGTCCGTCCACGATGCCCTCGGTGGCCTCTCGCCGGACGCCGCCGCCCACTGCACTCCCGGAATCGTTCGCCTTATTCCGTTCTAATCTCACCATCCGTCCGGCCCCGAGGACGACGACGGGCACCTCCCTCTACGGGTGTAGAGGAGATCGGTTGACAGCAAGCAGGCAAGATAGGCGATGCATCCGACTCTACCCTCTTTAAAGTGTGGATACTTGTCTTCTCTCGAATTAGCATACGCTTGAATTAAATGCAATAGAGGAATAATATTGGAAATTGGAAGAAGTCCGTATAACAGTTTGAACTTTGATCCAAAGTCTATCTAGCATCCAAACTATAAAACTAGATCCGATTCAACTAATACTACTTGGTTTCGCATAGTGATATTGCCTATGTAGCGCAATGAATAAGCGATTTTATCATATATGAAGACACGCTGACTAAGTTAGGTTAATAACAAATGGGGCCATAATGGGCTTCTCCCTCGCTGAGCTTCCATCTATGCTTCCATGGTTATCGACCTATTTAGCTCACTCTCTATTTCGATTCGGAAGAAAGCCCCTATGAGCTCCACCTATCATTCACTTAAATTTACATTGCGTGTCATCCTACATAGTAAAACCGTTATTCATCACGTCACGTGGGCAATAATACTATGTGAAACCACATCATGGTGTTATTTGAACCAAATTGCAAAGTTCGGGAGGTCAAATGTTTGGTTTTATAGTTGAGAGTGCCAGGTGAACTTTAAAGCAAACTTTGGGATGTTATGTGGACCTTTTCCTTGGAAATTTGAGCACCGATTACCATTTTTTTCATACATTGTTATCAATTTCAATAGAACTAGGTTACAGGGCATAAACGGTAAATTTTGACGCAGCAGCTGTTGGAGAAAAATGACTGGCGGACACCGTTACCCTGCCAAAAGAAGGAGATCAGCTACCATGTCGTCGGTCAAATGTACAACTAAGAGAATCAAATCCGAGTCTCTGATCTATTATCTCCCGGAGGTTGGTCCGTCCAAGGACACAAAGCAATCTGAGTACATTTTAAAGTTTAAGAAGTTCATTGTTATAATAACGTTCGAGAGAAGGCTGTTCTGATTTTTGTAACCAGCACCAAATTTTCTACTACTCCTCAAGCAGGGTATTATGCATGACATAGTTTCACGTCTGACATTGAAGGATGCTGTCAGTGTCAGGACCAGTTCAGTGTCGACTTGCTGGAGACGATTGTGGACATATACCACCCTGATTTATGCTTTGACAGTCCTACGATGCTTAACATGAAGTCTGGTGGCAGGAGCAACAGGAGAAGACAAAGAATTATCAGGCGTGTCAAAGCTGTCTTGGAGTCCCACACTGGTATTAGGGTCGAGGAGATTTAAGATTGCATTTGCACTTGACATGCGGCACGCAAAACATCTAGATATATAGATGGTTCATTTTGCGCTCAAGTTGCCGTGGGCGTATCTAGTATAGGGATATGGGTGTACAGATGTACATTTATTTTTAAAAAAAACTTAGTATATAGTAAGTATATTAGACGTATATACTATTAAATGAGTATTCAAATAAAAATAAATAATAGTATTAAATAAATATATTGTGCTAAAAACTAAAATCCGTTATAAGGTAAAAAAAAGGAAGTTATGAAATAACTCCCTTAAATAAAATAAAACAACATGATATATAGAACCATAAAAAAGTCTGACGGTAACTATTCCACTGGCAATAAAATATCGGTCTGCCTAATATTTAATAATGCTTAAAGTACTACGTAGGTTGGACATATGTAGGTGAACACCTCAGCCAAATATGAGGAAAATAAACACATGCATGTAATCATGAATTAAACACTTCATTAATAAATTAATATATTAGTTAATGACTTGATGACATGTGGGTCCATGTCCATACGAGGGTTAATTACCGTTAACTGGAAATAATCATGGCCCAACCCAGGCATGCATGTGTGGCGTCTCGAGATGAACATGGATGCACGCAGTCAACAAGAAAATGGGAAGTAGCAACTGTTGCATACCAATCGTGTGCTGTGGACCAAGTCACCTGCTGCAACTTCCCACTATTCTACATCAGAGATTCAGAGAGGAGTAATATATGCATAGACTAGTCATGTGCTCGTGCGTTGCAACGAAAACTCAATTTGCGACAAAAAATTATTTGCAAAGAACACTAACTTTAGTTATGTTTCAATAGTAGGAAAAGTTTGTTCCTCCGAAAAGATTTGACTATCGGGATAAATCCTCTTCCATCTCAACCGTTCATATTAGATCCAACGAATCAAGTACTCTGAAGGAGAACGGACGATCGCCACCAACTCTTAATTAGAATTAGTAGAGATAGAGAGATATCAATCCTTACCATTGAAGGAAGAGAAAGTTATTGCCTTCCTCTTGTAGGAAATCTTCTTACTTCTTGCACGCAGTTTTTCTCTTCTCATCCTGCGTGTGTCTCCACTACCGATCGGCCTGTCCTCCTGGAGATGAGAGTGGGTGCCCTCTAATAGGGAGTAGATGAAAGCAGAAGGCAGCGTACGCAGACGGATGAAAGCCAGGTCTCCCCGACATCTTTGTGATTGGCACGTGATTTGGTTGCGTGATTCTTTCCTTTTAATCTATGCATTTCCAAATATGATGAGATAGAATTCCCGTATTATAGGATATGGTGAGTATATCCTTCTATTCATGCAGGACATGATGAGAAAATCCTTCCATTTATAAGATATATGAATAACATCCTTCCATAGTAAGAACATGTGAATAGAGATATGCTAAAATAATATTTCTATTAAAAAAGATATGATAAAATCCTTCCATCTAAGATATAATTAAATCATGTTCTATCTCAGCCGTTCATGTCAGATCCAACGAATCAGATATTTTAGAGGAGAACGGACCACTACCACCAACTCATAATTAGAAGTAGTAGAGATAAGGCAGACTTTCATGTACTAGCAGTCAATCTCTCCGTTTGCTAATCTCAGCTACATGCATGTATGTAAACACATACGTGCAGTGCAGAAGGGGTTGAACCACATGCAAGCATGCAATTCGGAGGAAAGTTGAGCCGCCACACACGCGTGCGTGCATATACATGCAGGAGGGAATTGTTGAAGTATCATTTTGTTAAGAAATCTCGCTATCGAATAGTCCGGGGTTCCCGAACAGATCTGAAGTGGAGAACAGAGAGAGAAAGATGAACACAAAATATAGGAAAACGGTTCTGTAATTCTTTATAGCTTTTCAATTGTCTGTACAATGGGGAACCCCCCTCCTCCTTATATAGTAGTCGCATAGGGTTTGGCTAAGAGGCCATCGTGGGCCTTCGTAGGCCACATGGTTTCCCAACACTCTCCCTTGGATCCTTTGCCGCGAGATGCATATACCTCATTAAAACTCCAGAAAAATCCAGTGGAAAAAATACTTGGAGAAAGAGTACATAGCATACGCTTACTGCGTTGCACGAATTGCCTCATTAAAACCTTATGCAAGAAAACTTTATGAAAAACTTGCTAAGGAAAAGGAGTACAATTCACCCAAACTTCAATTGCTAATTTTCCAGATTCATGTTGTGTACTCAAACCTCATGTTCAAGGTTTATGTGGGAGTATGTGAAATATCTCCCCCTGAAATCTGCATTTCTCTAAGTCTCATCATCCCAATCACTTTAACGCACCTTTCAAAGGTAGATGATGGGAGTGATTTAGTGAACAAGTCTGCAAGATTTTCACACGACTTAGTATGCAGTATCTTGATCTCGTTCATCTTATGTAATTCATGAGCATAGAAGAACTTGGGGTTGATATGCTTTGTGAGATTGCTCTTCACATAACTTATCTGCACTTGAGCAACACAAGTTGTATTATCTTCATAAATGATCGTGGGAGTTTGCTCAATGTTCAAGCCACATGACTTCTGGATGTGGTGAACCATTCTTCGGAGCCATGCACATTCACGGGAGGCTTCATACAAAGCAATGATTTCCGAGTGGTTTGTCGACGTCGAGACAAGAGTCTGTTTAGACGACTTCCAAAAAATTGTTGTTCCTCCACATAGGAAAACATACCCAGTTTGGGACTTGCCAGAATGCGGGTCTAATAAGTACCCAGCATCGACGTAGCCAACTAAATTCAGTTCATTGTTTCTTCTGTAGAACAAGCCGAGATCTTTGCTTCCTTGGAGGTAACGGAAGATGTCCTTGATCCCTTTCCAATGCCTTTTGGTGGGTTCTGCACTGTACCGGGCTAGCAAATTTACGACGAACGCAATGTTCGGCCTGATGTTATTCGCAAGGTATATGAGTGCTCAAACTGCACTAAGATATGGGAATTCCGCTCCCAGGACTTCCTCCCCCTCTTCTCTAGGCCTGTATGGGTCTAGGTCTACTTAGAGTGACCTTCCGACCATTGAAGTCTTTGCAGGATATGCCTTTTCAAAACCAAATCTTTCAAGCACTTTCTGCGTGTAGGTTGATTGGTGTACCAAGATTCCTCCTTGGACATGCTAAAGCTGCAAGCCTAAACAAAACTTGGTTTTACCCAAGTCCTTCATTTCAAACTCAGACTTCAAGTATGAGCATGCTTCTTCAATTTCTTCATCCGTCCCAATGATGTTCAAGTCATCTACATAGACGGAAATTATACAGAATCCATTCGGGGATCGCTGTATAAACACGCATGGACAATCTTCGCTGTTTGTGTAGCCTTTCTTGCAGAGAAAGTCGCTCAAGCGATTGTACCACATTCTTCCTGACTGTTTTAGCCCATATAGTGATTTCTCCAATTTCACACTATACAGGTTTCTATTTGTTCTATCTTGGTTCGGGATAGGAATACCTTCTGGTACTTTCATGCATATCTCTGAATCCAAATTTCTATACAAATATGCTGTGACAACATCCATTAGTTTCATTTTCAACTTCAAGTTGACTGCCATTGAGATTAAATATCTAAAGGTAATTCCTCCCATGACCGGAGAATAGGTTTCTTCATAATCAACCCCAGGACGTTGAGTGAAACCTTGAACTACAAGCCTTGCCTTGTACCTTACAACTTCGTTGTTTCCATTCCTCTTCTGAACAAAGACCCATTTGTGATTTACAGGGTTTATATGGGGAGGTGTGCGGCATACGGGCCCAAACACCTCTCTCTTGTTCAGAGAGACTAACTCTGCAGTGATTACCTTCTTCCATTCTTCCCAATCTAGCCTTTTCTTGCACTCTGCGAGAGATAGAGGCTCGGGATCATGATCAATGATTAAGGCAATCTTCTTTGCAAAGTATGCATCAAAATTGGCGGTTGCTCTATTCAGCGATTCTCCTGTTATTACAAAGTTTATGGCCATTTCATCATGGGGTGCTTCATGCACTTCTACTTGCTCTTCGCTACTATTTCCCATCGCAGGAGCAAGTTCCTTTAGCTTTTTATCGCCCATGTGTGCGCACACATTATTTTCGGCGGCTTCCTGCAGTGAAAGATTCAAGTCTGGAATTGCCTTTTTCGTTGGTTTCTTTCCAGTGCCAGGTCTCAACTGGCTCCCCTTCTTTCCTTGGAGCATTTTCATGATTGGTTGTGGTAAGTCCTCTCGCCCAGTTTTCTCCAGACGTCTCCGGGTACTTTGGGTTTGAGGAGCCAGATTTCTTGTTCTTTTTCTTTGAGGCCTCTGAGCAGGATGAGGGATACCTTCTGCTTTCTTTGGTTCCACCCTCTTTGGTGCATTTCTTGCGGGTACATACGACTTAACCACGCCCTTCAGATCACAAAAATGATCAGGCAGTTCATTTGCTAAATTCTGCAAATCAATTATCTTCTGGACTTCTTGATTTGCTTCATTAGTGCGGGGGTCGTGCGCGGGGATCACAGTGGAATACCATGTGATTTCCCGGTATTTTTCATCCAAAGGTTTATTTCCTCCCCCCTAATGACGGGAAACGATCCTCGTTAAATATGCAATCAGCGAATCGGGTTGTATACAAGTCTCCAGTCATGGGTTCCAAATACCTGATTATAGATGCACTCTCATAACCAACGTATATCCCAGACTTGCGGAGAGGGCCCATTGCAGTCCGCTGTGGGGGTGGTATAGGAACATATACCATACAACCAAATTTTCTGAGATGAGAGATTTTCGGGATGACCCCGTGCACTAGTTGCATAGTTGAATAGATGTTGTAGGCCGAAGGTCTAAAATTGATGAGAGCTGCTGCGTGCAGGACTGCGTGTCCCCAACAAGTGTTGGCAAGTTACAACTCTGCAAAAGCGGTCTGGCAATGAATTTAATCCTCTTTATTAGTGCTTCAGCTAGTCCATTCTGCATATGGACGTACGGTACGGAGTGCTCAACTGCTATCCTTGTTGCATTGCAATAATCATCAAATGCCTTTGAAGTAAATTCACTGGTATTGTCCATTCTGATGGACTTCACGTGATGATCAGGGAAAGCATTCTTAATTCTTATGATCTGCGAGATCAGCTTTGCAAAAGCATGGTTTCTTGTTGACAATAAGCATATATGCGACCATTTTGAGGAAGCATCGATAAGTACCATGAAGTACCGAAACGGCCCTGACAAGGGCTGAATTGGGCCACAAATATCCCCCTAGATGCGTTCCAGGAATGCAGGAATTTCACTTTGCACTTTAATGACAGAAGGTCTGGTTATTAATTTTTCGGTGGTACATGCAGGGCACACAAAATCTTCATGATTCGGGAAATTCTTAACATTAATGCCATGACCTTGTGAGTTGTTCACTATATTTCTCATCATTCTAAGACTAGGATGACCTAATCTACAATGCCATAAAGAAAATAACTCAGAGCTTCTAAAGACAGTCTTCAAGGAAGTATACACTTCGGGTGCATGAATCTTCGTGTAGTACAACCCAGATTCATATGAGGGACATTTTTCTAATACCATTTTTCCACATACCTCGTGCTTCACAATGCACAACTATTCTTTGCTATTTTCTTCATTGGTTTCTACGTGAAACCCATTGGCGCGGATGTCTTTGAAACTTAAGAGAGTGCGCATTGATTCAGGGTACAAAAGAGCTTCTTCAATTACCAAAGTTGTACCCATTGGCAATATAATTGTGGCTCTTCCGAAGCCTATTATATAGGAATCGCTTCCTGCGATCGTAGTAATCCTTCAGCGTTCTTCGTGATCGACTAGAAGTATTTGGACTCTCCTAAGATGGTATTTGTTGTGCCACTATCAACAATACATATCTCCTCCATTTGGGCGCTACACGATTTCTAAAAATATATAATTTCAATCAAATAGTGGCAAAATAATTCAAACATTGCTTGCAAATTAAAGAATAAATTGCATATTTATTCATGTGAAAAGTATGCTCTTCTAGAGCTTACAATTCATTATTCAAAAGAAATTCGCTAACAACCACAATAAAAAAAGCAAATAATGCTATTCATGCATTAAACGGAATCTATAAAATATGCATTGACTTCTGCTTTTATGTCATCGACATAAGTTTTCTCTTCATTTGCCATAAGCTTGGTTGCAGCATCAATGTCTAGGCTAGTCTGTGAGGATGAGGCAAGTGGGGTATCCACATCTATGGCATCGTTATCACCAATCTTGGTGAAGTGCGCCTCTGCTTGGGCATTTTCTTTTGCCTTCTTCTTTGTCTGATATGCATTGATCACTTCCTTGGATTCCCAACATATTTTTGACCAGTGTCCCCAAGTACCACACCGGAAGCACGTTTGGATCTGTTGTCCATACGGCTTGACGTGTGTCTTGTCATCCTTCTTCACTAGGGCTTTGGCCTTTCCCTTGGCCTGATACCTCTCGTTTCCACCCTGCTTGCCCTTCTTTCTATGAGTGGGCTTTTTCACCTTATAGCTGTTGGCATTGACTTCTGTGCCAATGCCCCTTCCAGGTGGCTGTGAGACGAAGTTCTTGCGTAGAACATCGTCTTGTGACTCCGCAACTTGCATGACATCAATCAGTTCGCTATACTCCTTGTATGCGTCCTGACGATAGTTGCGGGCACTCTGGATAGCATTTGGGTGAAAAGTGGAGAGAGTCTTCTCAATCTTCTCCTCTTCGGTGATCTTCTTGCCACATAGGGAGAGATTGGTATAAATTCTGTGTAAGGCAGAATTGTACTCGGCCACTGTTCTGTAGTCCGCAAACCTCAGGCGGACCCAATCTTGCTGTGCTTGGGGCAAGATGGTGTACTTGAGCTTCTCGAACTGCTTCTGAAGTGCAGTCCAAAGCTCAAGTGCACTCTCCTCAGCCATGTATTCATTCTTCAGAGTGACTGAGAGGTGGTGCCTGAGAAAGTGCAAGGCTTGATCGTTCTGCTCAACGGTAGGTTGCACGTCCTTCGAGGATCCTAGACCGATCGCAGCATGGAGCTTCTTGCCCCCAAGTACGATCTTCACGTCCGATGCCCAAGTGAGGTAGTTCTGACCGTGTGGGGCCAGTTCTTCAAACTCACGGTTCACGATGCCGGACATCTACATGATTTCAAAATTCCGTCATTAGATTACTACGTGTAATTTAATAGAAAGAGGTTGTAAAATTCATAAAATGCAGAAATTAAATTGCCATGCATTTCCAATATACTAAATAAAGCAATGAATTCAAGATTCCTAAAGGATATTCGTAAATGCAGAGAAAATGCTGGAAAAAAAAGAGCCAAATAATTTTCTTGATTTTCTCGCAATTTTCAAAATTTTCTACTATTTTTCCCTTTTATTTTTTTCTCTCTTTTCTTTTCCCGGCCGAGCGGCCTCTGGGCCATGCCATTTTCTTCAGCCCATTACGCGTGCGCGGCTAGGGTTCCCACCCCAAGCCGCCGCCGTGCTTCTTCCGCACGTGCGAGCCGAGGCGACGGCGGCCGGGCGAGCGCGACGGCAGCCTTCAGCGCAGCGGTCGGCCGGTCGCGGAGTGGTCGGTGGCCGCGGCCGGCCACGTAGAGCAGGCACGAAGTGGTCGACGGTCTTGTGGCGGTGGCGCTTACTGGCGTGGGCATCGCCGCGCGGCGGCGGCGCTACGGGTGCGACCGACGGCGGTGCGGCCGGGCGCGGCAACGCCGGTGCAGCGACGGCACTACGGACGCGGCCGACGAGGGCACTGCTGGTGCCACACCGTTGATTTTTTTGGATGAACAGTAATTGTAAACAGTAAAAAACGTTCTGTACTATAGCTTCGTGCCATTGCCGTATAGTTTCATGCCACATGACGAACAGTACTGGATGCGTAGGTTAGATGCATGCATAGAATCAACGAGCGATTAGATTCAATCGTTGAAACTCACCTTTTCTCACCTTTTCAATCTATTCACCGGTAGAGCTTCGTGCTGATAACGTATTAAGAAACCTCGCTATCGAATAGTCCGGGGTTCCCGAACATATCTGAAGTGGAGAACAGAGAGAGACAAAGATGAACACAAAATATAGGAAGAACAGCTCTGTAATTCTTTATTGCTTTTCAATTGTCTGTACAATATGAAACCCCCTCCTCCTTATATAGTAGTCGTCTAGAATTTGACTAAGAGGCCATCGTAGGTCTTCGTGAGCCACATGATTTCCCAACCCATTTTTCTCCATTCACTAATTTCAGCCATCATGCACTTAACTGAACCACACAGCCATGCAAACCGGCGTGCATGCCCACGTCTCGCACACACGCAAATAGAGTAGCAGCAGCAACTTCCCTCAAGGAAACTTCCTGTTGATCCTCCTTTATAAATAGGGGACAAGTCCGTAGAAAAGAGGACTTTTGGGGCATGCTGTTGCAGAGACTTTGCAAACACTTAGAAGAGAGAAACGCATAAACATAGAGAGGGAGAACCGTAGCTAGCGCAAGAAGATCAGGAAGGCAAAGTGCACGCCGGTGCTTGTGCTTGGAAGAAAGGTGAAGTTCTATCCCTCTTTAGCCCTTAGGCTTGGTCAAGTGATACAAGTCAAGGAACTCTTCTTTCTTCCATCCTCCTCCGCCCTTATGCTTGATCAAGCGATACAAGTCAAGGTGCATTCTCCACATCAAGGCCTCATTTCCTAGTTTGATCCTATAGTGGATACAGATTCAAGAGTTAAGATACAATATCTTTGTTTCTTAGTAACGGTCCCTACGCATGGAAACTAGTTCGGTCCCGTAGTGGATACGGATTCAAGAGTGAAGATACAATATCTTCGTTTCTTAGTATCGGTCTCTACACATGGAAACGAATCAAGGGTGAGAAGATACAAAACCCCATTTCTTGGGTTCAATCCCTTAAAGCGGATATGAATCATGAATGAGTATATGCTGCAAAAGAAAATCACTAAATAACCAAACTTTGTCGCAGTTATGCTCACACATGGGTTTCATATTTGTGAATACCATGTCATGAGTATTAACATAGACTAAACAAATGATAAATTCTACACGACTATATTATGCATATCGGCTCCATAAAAATAAGTACTAAGCATGCATGCGTGAATTAAGAGATTGTCTAATTAACCAACTAAGCACTCGGTTGGGTTTATACGCCAGCCAAAAACATGCATACATAGCATCTCCCATGTCGCAAAGGAAATGACATCGTGGCTAGTTACACGCACTAGGGACAATAGCATAACATCCGGGCTGCATGCATGCAAGACTTAATTAATTAAGGTGCTAATTAGTGAAGATAGCATTTGCTGCATGTTGAATTGATAGCCTAGTCAAGTTGCCGCAACCTCCCACTAGCCCACGGCCATGCATCATACCGTGGTCATGCAGACTAGAGGTGGGTGTTGTGCCGGGCAGAGCCGGCCCGGCACGGGCCCATCGTGCTTCGTGCTTGAACCGTGTCGGGCCGCCACAGCCCATCGTGCTTGCCCGGCCTGACTCACCTTTGGCAAGCCCAGGTACGACCCATTTGCGCTTTGTGTCTGCTTCGTGCCGTGCCGGCTCAAGCCCGGCCCATTTGTACTATTGCAACGAGAGGAAAGGACTCGGAGATGCATGAGGGCTAAGGCAGTGGTCTCCCTGGTAAGCCGTGTACTTCGTAATACTTAGTGTTTTCGATTGTAATTCAACGTGAGTACTCTTTAACATCCTTCTTAGTTGTGTAGTTTTTTCTAATAGTCTTCGAGGTGTCACACCGGTTACTCATTATGAACGCAAAGAAACGTAATAGTAGTAGCATCCTCTTTATTTTTTTATTGCCTACACCACTGGACATGCTTCAATGCTCTCTTCTCGGGCTAGTTTGTCTTCCAACTTGTTGGTTGCAGAGAGAGAGAGAGCCACCTCCAACATGAATGTTGTAGGTTGTAGCACATGAACGTCGGCGCCACCTCTGGCATATGGGCGCATCACCGTCCAGGACCTAGTGCATGCCTGGGTGCGCGCTCATGGCTGAGTAGCTTAACCGCACATAATCACCGGTGGCTATTCGGAAGCTATACGGCCCTGGCTTTAATGTGGGTGAACTGAGAGCGGCTCAGTCATTCGGAAGCTAGACGGTCTTAGCTTCAATATGGACGAGTTGAGAGCGGCTTAGCCGTCCAGAAGCTAGACTGATGCTTGCATGCATAGTACTAACTAAACGTCGGACGAAGAGAGAACGAGAGAGAGAGAGAGAGAGAGAGAGAGATAGATGAGCGAGTGAGGAGCGAGAGGAGTTAGGTGTGGTGCTGATCGAGGAGAGGAAGAGAGAGAGGGACTGAGAGAAAGAGTGAGCTAGAGAGGGATGATCAACTATTAGGACGGATTTCTACGAGTGAGGTAACTTTTTTAGAAATCGAAATATTTAAGCGTCTATAATTTTATTTAATTACTTAAATTTTACAATTTTTATTTTATTTTCTCTCTATTTTTCTTTCTTTTTTTCCCCTTTCCTCTTTTTTTCACCTATTTTCCCCTTCCCCCTTTTCCCCCTTTTTTCCCTTCCCTCCTTTTTTTTCTCATTCCCCCCTTTTTCCCCTACCGGCGCCCTTTTTTTTTCTCCCGAGCCCCCCCTTTTCCCCCGAGCCAACAGACACCACGGTCCACCTCCCTCCTCCCCTCCCCGCCACCTCATCTTCCCCACGCCTTCCTCCATGGCCGGCCTCCCTCCTCTCAGCTCCACGACGCGGGCTCCTCCCTCCTCTCTGGGCACCTCCACGGCGGAGGATCCGAGGCGATGGGAGGCGGGAGGAGAGGCAAGGCGGCGGGATGGCAAAGGAGCCAAGGTGGCGACCACGGCAACGCAACAAGAGGTGGGAGGCGAGGCGGCGTGCTCGGTGGTGGGAGGCAAGGCGGCGGCCATGGTGACGCAATGGGAGGTGGGAGGTGAGGCGAAGGCACGGCGGAGGAGCCAAGGTGACGGGAGGCGGGAGGTGGGACCACGGCGGCCACGACGTGAGCGCGACCCGACCACGTCGACACGGGCGACCAAGGTCACCACGACGTGACACGGACGTGACCACGACGACCACAGCACAGGTGCGACCACGGCGACACGGCCAGGTACGCGGGGAGGCGAGGGACGGGTGGGGTGGGAAGGGATGGGCGGGGAGGCAAGGCGTCGGGATGGGCAGGGCGGGTGAGAGCACGGCGAGGCGATGACTGGATGCGAGGCGAGGAGCCCGGGGTGGGGGAGTCGAGGCCGTGCCGGCGTGCCTCCGCCGTGCCCGGCCGGTACGGACACGGCCCAAACGACCGTGTCTGGCTATGCCGCCCACCGTGCCCAGTTCCCAAGCCCGGCACGGCCTGAGGAACAGTACCAGGTCAACCCGGCACGGCCCACTTCGTGCCAGGCCGTGCTTTGGACAGGGCCATGCCACCGTGCTTCGGGCCGGCCCACAAAAGCACGGCCCGGATGCCCACCTCATGCTCATGCATGTATGAGCTAAAGACTAATTAATGGATCATCAAATTAACAAAGAAAACAAAAGGAAAAGGAACCACACTTAAACCCATGTCCTGCATATATGCATATCATCTCCCATGTGGCAAAGGAAGCGGCGTCGCGGCCGCATGTGCAGAGAAATTAAGCATCGCTCTGATTAATAAATGAATTAAGAATAATTAGTGTGGCCCACATTTCAGTAAAAACATGCTGATCATCTCTACCATGTAACAAAGAAGGCGGTATATATATATATATATGGCTGCATGCATGTACAGATAAAAGAAATGGCCCACACGTAGAAGTCAAAAAGAATGTTTGGAAGGCCCCAAGTAATGCGCGTCCAGTGCAATCGTGGCTAAAGCACTTTGTGCTCTAACTGACCAATAACAAAAATGAATAAATGGGTGAAAAGAAAATAAGAAGGTGAAAAATCATGCGGGTTCAGATCCAATTAGGTCTTATGTGCTCACATAGCTCAAAAGAAAAATCAAGAGACATGCTACCCACTCAAAGAAGAAAAGTGGTTTCGTGGCCTGGTACGGCTGCATGCATGCATCAAGAGGATAATTACCATTTCAATTACTCAAATTAACAAAAGATAATAGCCACTAACCCATGTCCACTACAGCTATTGCATACCAAATACATGTGCATGCGACGAAATGGGAAGTGGCACTTCTAAAAAAAATTACGTAATTAACCTACGAAGACTCGGCAACAAAAAAAATCATGCAAACTACGGTACACATGTGCTAATTATGTGTAGACTGCATTTAAATAAATCAAAGTGTTGCCGTGTATGTGTGCTAATTACTTTCTTCATTTGTTAATTAAGAAGGATAATTAGTGAGGCACATGCAAGCATGCAGTCGGCTGCATGCATATATTGATAAAAAAAATCATAGCCTGTATATACGCGAGTCCTATACAATCGTAGCTAAACAACTTGGTGGTCAATTAATAACAGACCATTATCAAAGAAGTAAAAAAATATATAAATGAAGTCTCGGTAAAGCGAAATAAATACTATGCACCAAACAAAAAATTGATTAATATGAAGACGATTAAAATACCCCGAGCAATCATCCGTCGACGTCAAGATTGAAGGCTTTCCTTTTTATATTTTTGTAATGTCACATGTTGCAATTTGGTGTAGTCTTTCTATTTGAATTCTTAATCAGGAGTTTTCTCGTAAAGAGATGCAATTAACAGAATTTTTATATAAATATATGAACTTTGGAAGTAATGTACCTGCAACACCTGATACTTGATGTTTCGTAATCTCATATTCAATTAAAATTAAATAACTTGTCTCTAATGACGTTGGAGACGGATTCACGCCCATTTTCCCGTCATCACGAAGTCACTGCACGATTTCAATGGATTTAAGAACCTTAGAGAGCTGGACCTCCAATATGTTTACATGCTGGAGATGTCCATTACACTTGTTGAATCCATGAAGCTAAAAGAAGCTACTGTGACTCTCTTGGGATATGATGACACTCTTTAATTAGCGTTTCGTCGCAGAACTAGGGCTGTAAACGAGCCGAGCTCAAGCGAGCCTGACCCTCCAGGCTCGAGCTTGGTAAGGCTCGGCTCGAGCTCGAGCTCGAGCTTGGGTTCGAGCCTCGACCCAGGCTCGAGCTCAGCTCGGATCAACCTCGAGTAGGCTCGAGCTCGGCTCGAGTAAGTTCGGTAAGCTTGATAAGCTCGAGTAAGCTCGGTAATTCTGGTAAGCTCGGTAACAAGTTCGATTAAGCTCGGCTCGAGAAAGCTCGGTAACAAGCTCGATTTAAGGAAGCTCAGTCCAGACTTGAGTAGGCTCGCGAACTATTCGAGCTCGGCTCGGTTAAAATCGCGAGCTCGAGCTCGAGCCGAGGTCGAACTGAGCCTCTCGCGAGCCGAGCTCGAGTAGCTTGCGAGTCTCGATCTTTTTTTTACAGCCCTACATAGAACTGCCAAAGACCCTGGCCAGTGTGGAGACACTGTTTGTGAAGGCCTGCATAGAGGCTCAGGTTTGCTGACCATTTCTGGCGATATGCATGCATGTTTTTCGTTTCCTTATATGTAAAAAGGGTATGCCATATAACTGCTGTTATGGTTTTTTTTGGCTGTCGAATTCTCAAAATGTCTGAAGAAGTTCACTCATCTGATAAAACTAGAGGGTGACTGTAACTATCGTGGGATACTCAAGATTCAGTAATGGGATTCTTCGTTTAGCGAGTCTTCTGGAGGTGGCCCCTCTTCTGCAAAGACTTGAGTTAAATTTAAATGCTCCTCTCCCTCTCATGCATGTCTCTTGTTTATCTTTGAGACGAACTCTGTCTTCTTTGTGCTTGTCACCTTTAATCACCTGCTGAAAGTTTTTGTTTATGCCACTGAAAATATGCATAATATCGGTTTTGCCACTCTTCCTTTGCTCATTTCGTTTTTTCCGCTCTTCCATCGGTGCGCATTTCGTTTTTTACACTCCATCAAATTTTTTGTCAAGTCAACCTGTTTGACCGTTAAGCAATATACAAAAATATCATAAAATACTAGAAAATCATAGAAAATAAGAAAAAAATAAAAATACCAAAAGGTATAGAAAATTTTAAGGATACATTTAGAATATTTTTTAACCTTTTCAATAAAGTACACTAGGAAAATTTCTCAAAAAATTACATTATGAAAAATATTTCAGTCTTCCTCAACTTTAATGGAACATTGCTAAATTTTTTCTGATGTAAAACTTTTATGCATCCTCCATCTACTAAAGATGGTGGAAATGGCGATCGCAGGTGCGTTTGAGCCGTGGGTGAGCCGGTTCGGCTCGAGCCGAGCCGGCAAATTTTTTTTTGCTTTCGGGTCCTTTTTTTGAAAAAATTACAATTAGATCCTTTTTCGAAAAAAAAATATGATTAAGTCCTTTTATAAAAAAAGGAAAATATATTACGTTTAGGTCCTTATTGCGCTCGGGTCCTTTTACTGAAAATCAAAATTATGATTAGGTCCTTTTAGGGAAAATAACATTTAGGTCCTTTTTTGGAAAAAAAATACATTGCATTTAGGTCCTTTTTGTATTTTCCTAGCATTACGTTTAAGCCCTTTTGCGGAAAACACAAAAAAAATTTTATGTCCTTTTCGCGTGTTTCCTCGATTTGCTCCTGTAGGGAGCGTCATTCGCACGTTTTCTCTATTTACTCACGTGAGGAGCGGCGTCCGCGGCGTGACACGCAGCGTATGGTTGGCTAGTTTTTTAAATTTTCGCTCAAAAGTAGTCCCTGAAGTTTATTTATATTTTGGTATCTTATTTGTTTTTTAACTTCATGTTTTTGTAATATTTTGTTTTATATTTACTAACAGTCTAACACGTTGGTTGCCACGGCGGATGTAGAAGCCGAGGTGCAGTGGTCAAGGAAGTCGATGTTAGGAGTCAGACTGGACTCGTGCACTCGTAGCGAAAAGGAAGAAGAGAAACCGATGATATAGCGATCAGAAAAGACGACTATAGGAGGTGGAGCGTGAATTGCGCAAATGTATCGCCGAACAAGCAGAGGAAGAAAGACTGCATGATGACGTGATATATAGTATCATGATGATGTGATAGAATCAGAATGACAGAAAAAAAAAAGAAATCATGATAACCTATTAACCTGGTATAATCACATTGCATGCATGGAAAGAGAAAAGAAAGGGAGATTAAAGAAGGAAATCACGGCAAGAAAATTTATAGCACGAACACAGATGGGCTACCAAGGAGCCGACGACTTGACGAGCAACAACAGATCAATTTGGACGAGCAGTATCAATTTGGTGTGGCGGACACTGGCTGAGTGCACGACGGTTGGAGAGAGACGACGAAAGGACAGTCAACCCGATTGTAAGCATGGTCGACAGTTGAGAAGAGGCTAAAACAAAAACTGATCAGCATCTGCTGATCGAAGGAAAGAACCGATCCGTTGATCAGCGAAAAAGAAACCCATCTATCGATTGGAGAGGAAGAAGGGAGACCATCTATCTATAATGCACAGCCCTCGGGAGATTACATTGCCTCTCTCGGGGGTAGCGCGTAATGGAATTTGGTGGGTGAGTAAAGACAGGCTATGCGAATCCACTTTGATACCACGTAGGAAGATGGAATAGTCGGAATACTTTGGATGTATATTGCTTAAGTTTTGGAGGGTATATGTATAGAGTACAATGTGACTTGAAGATGAAGTTAATCTACTAGAGATTTGAAAGGTTACTAGAGATATAGAAGGAACCATATATGATATAAATGATCCTAATTGATTTTATTCTCTCTTATAATCAGGGTTCACAATTTCGTTTCGTTCGCGAATATCGCTAGCCCCGCGGTAGCAGTTTTCGTGAAAAACCGCTCGAAAACCACGAAAAACCGATCGGTTTGCAAATTTTAAGATTTTGAAATTTGGTCAAACAAGACCACGAAAACCGCGGTTTTTGACGAAAAATCGCTCGATTTTCGTGAAAAACCGAGCGGTTTTTGGAGAAAACCGCAAAAACCGCCCGATGTTAGAAAATTGGGGGAAAATAAAAAAAATACGGAAAAATGCAAAAAAAAATTGTAAAATTTGTAGAAATACAGGGAAGGCTAAAATTGAGTAAAAATATAATAAATATATAAATAAGGTATGTGAAAACGTGAAAAAATCCAGAATGATCTCTCCAAAATTTAGAAAAAATTCGACATGACCTTTACTATATTTTAGAGAATTAGAAGTTGTAAGTTATGTATTTAGCAATAATATATCAATAAATAATCTTTCATTTCAATACTACAATCACACAAGTGCAAAAATCAGCATTTACGTAACCACAAAGCAAAATCATTCGCAATTTCACTACCATTCACTTGTCAACACCATTTATATTATAATACCTTTCAGTTGAAGTTGTGGAGTAGGCATAAGCATAGCTTCATCACTCTTCCATTGTCGCAGAAATAGCATATTCGACCTACATGAACGGAATATCGAAAACCGATAACAGAAGGAAAAATGGTGAAAATATAAAACAAAATTAAAAAAAATGAAAAAAATGAAAAATTTACAAAAAAATCCCAATTAATCTATAAAATACCTCAAAGAAATTTATACAATTTTTTAAATCATTTATTTCTTCTAAAACATCAATTAATGAAAAGGAACAAAACACTGTCAGATTTTTATAAATATTAAAATGATTTATTATATTATAAAATTTTAATGAAAATATAAATAGTTCCAAAGGATCATGTACTAAAATTTTCAGAAATATTAGACTTCATGTAGTGCCCATATAAAATCAAAAATAGAAGAGCATATAAAGTGATAATAGCACTTTCAGAATTTTTAAAAAATACACATATCTGATCATCATCTGAAAATTTTACATAATCATTTTAATGACGTTATAACATCACAATTTTTTTTAAGAAATATTAGACTTCATTTTGTTCCCCTAGAAAATAAAAAACTGAAGAGCATATATTGTGACAGTATCACTGTCAGAATTTTTTAAAAATATATGTATCTGATAATAATATGAAAATTTTATAGAATCATTAGGATTACCTCAGAACCGCACAAAAAAAATTCAAATTTTTTTGACACTTTTTACTAAATTTCTTCAGATTTTTTAAATTTACTATTCAACTGAACGATTTTTCGAACGGTTTTAATTGCCGAACCGGGTACAGGCGGTTTTCGTCGATTTTTTGAACCTTGTTTATAATGTTACCATGCATATACTCTTAACACTATAGATTAGCGCATGTACAACAAAGTCACTTTATCATACTATTTGTATGTACACATCAGGTTTGTTCTATGTGGAAGAGTAAGAAAAGAGAAGAGAAGAGAATAGGCTCTTATTTAGTAGCCAGCATCACACGCGAAAATAGGTGCTATCACTAGCTAAAAGTCGGTGTTGGAGCCGACGTGAACGACTGTTAGTGTTGAAGTTAGTGTTTCGCCAATGGCCACAAAGATGAAATTAGTATTAAATGTCCAAATTAAATGTTTTAGTGTTTCTATAGAGACAATCTTTAGAGATAGTTATTGTACAATATGATTTTATGGGGAGAACTAGCACCCAGACGTCTAATCTGGGCATGTTGCGTCGGACGCTCGGTGCAACATTTTTTTTCCAACATCTGCAACATTTTTTTCAACGTGTGCAATATTTTTTTTCGCGCGCACATTTCTACTGTTATCGAAGGAAAATATTTCACACATAGGAAAAAAATGTTGCAGCGATCCGAATCGACATTCTACTGTTATCGAAGGAAAATGTTTCACGCGTAAGAAAAAATATTTCACGAGTAGAAAAAAATGTTACAGCGTCCGAAAAAATCGGACGTCCGACTCTTAGCAATTATGTGACTTTATTGCTTACTCTAGATTAACAGTCTTGTAGAACGTAGATGCCTTTCATTAATCGTGACATTGCTTAGCGAGCAAACCAAGGCAAACTCAAAACGGATTTGACTAGTTTATCGCACATACATCGCTTCTCACATAACATTATACAGTACAGCTACACAATGTACAGAAAATATATCTCTACAGTGCCGAGCTTGGTTGCATCTACACATCCAACAACCTGTTGGCGGCAACCAGCTGTCATGGCTTCGGAAATCGTGTTATCATGATACTCGAAATAGTATAATCTGTCTACTATATTGGAACGAAGCACAGTGTCCAGTGGAGTCAACAGCTCAGATGTATTTATTGGATTATTCGCCTATCTGGATCTGTAACTGTAAGAATAGCCTCGCCTTGTATATACTCTTCTTCTGTATGGGTAATAGGATCCTAGCCCGCCATTCTGAAGATGAGAGGAGGTGAATGAATTTCTCATCATGGATTGTTAACTGATACCATTAGTTCTTGCATTAGATCCCTGGCGGTGGGAGAGATTTGTCCACGATGAGAAGCTTCTCGGGATCCAAGGCCCCGTTCTCAGTATCAACAATTCGGCTGTGCCACTGTAGCCGATCTGCAGCCTCCTTTACTTTCAGGACAACATCAGCTGTGTCTCCAATTATCGTGGCGCCCCCTGGCCGGAGAATACGATCCATCTCAAGCAGGATATCAAGAATGCCACACCTGAAGAGAACTTAGTGTCAAGATGGAGCAGTGAGCTAGAATCTCTCTAACTGTTCTGAACAAAGAATTGTTCAGGAGCTTTGTGAAAAGCATTCTATCCTTCAGGACCTCAAGTGCAGTGTTGAAGACATAAAGTAGCCCGCTTTTTTTCGAAAAGAAATTACATATCCTAAAGGTATTCAAGCACCCATCCATTTTTAGTTACTTGCTTTCTTTCAGAAAAGCAAATCCAGTAAGCCAGCATCCAAATGATGGGTAGTGGGTACTACTTATTGATTAAGTAGATTTTGGCACTACCAAATTAATAAGTTAACTGTATGATGGGTGGAGGGACAGTGGGTACTTCTTAATGTTTAAGTACAGTTTGGCACTATCAAAATAAGTGAACCAGAAGCCTTATATGGCCGATGTAGCAATGCCTTTCTTGTCTCTTTCTGAGGCTGTTCTGCCTCAGAACAAGAACAGGGATAATTGAGCAAAGTGAATTACGAGGGGTCACTTACTTGTCAGCATACAAGCTGAATATTCCATTGGCATGTATGAGATCATATGTACGTGGATATGTAGAGAAAGCCTCACACCTGAAATTAAAAAAAAAAAGACTCAATACAGCGAGTTGTTTACTATATCTTATAGGAGAAATAGAAACAGTACGTCATTACAAGAAAACATCTGTTTTGTATCATTACCAGTCCATGTACGTTCCAATCAGGCCACGCTCATAGATGACACCAAGAGTGTTATCTGTTATATTTGCAGGAACCACATTCATGACCCAAACAGGATATTTCGACATAGCAGCAGCAAAGCCACCAAAGCCAGCATTCATGTCCATGACATTTCTGTAACTCCCATGAGATAAATCTTTCAAATATGTTCCATAGAACTCAACTCTTTTCTTCCAAATTAAACTGTCATGTTTGTATGTCTGAATGGACATCCCCTTCATTTCCCCATTGGCTATCCTTGGTGGCACTGCGGCGAGTCTTTGAGGCCACTTCTCCACGGCACCACCAGCAATATCACTAACAAGTTCAACTCTTGGAAGGCGAGTTATACACATTGAAATATTTACGTACCTGTAATGTAGCAAAAATGCATTCATCCTTTACAATATTTGTCATATTTAACGAATTATATGACTAATCCTTCAATGCAACCAATGGAGCTATATACTAGATTGCCCAATTTTGGCAGTAAGATCATTGGCTACACTGGTGTTGTACTCGTACTCTTATTTGTACTCAAGGTATAACTTGCATAAACTTTATTTTAGTCTTATTGTTAACTCTTCTAAAATGACCCAGATACTAGATTCGACAAATTTAGAGAATTATCCTTTACAGCTATATCTATATAAGGATTTTTGAAAGCCACAGATGATCAGCAAATAGGCAGATGATGTCATGATATTAGGATCAGATAACAGAAAACACAATTGTGCAATATTACGCTTCACAAAAAAAGATGCCTGGAGAAGCAAAGTTACAAGGTGACAAGGAAAACCTTACCAAGCACTATCCGGGTCATCTCCTGTACAGAGCGGTGGTGATCTCAAGAGCTTAGCTTCTTGGGCACACTGCAGATGATTTATAGGTTTTCTCCAGACAGCAATGGTGCCCTTCTCTGCAACCTTTGTCCAACAAAGTTTCTTCGCCATATCTTCTGTAGCTAATTGCTCGACTTGCAGGTCCTTGACCGTTTGGTTCAAACCATTGTACGGTGATTTCCAGCTGTTGGGCGGCCTACACATAACCCAATAGCCACCAGGTTGGAGAAGACGGTCAATTTCCAGCATATAGAGTCCATCTGGAATCAGCTACAGGTGAATGAAAACAAAAGCACTTAACTGAAAAACGTAATGCTTTAGTGCTTGACATTAACATATCGGTATCAGTTCTGCTCACTGACTGCAACATTTGCCAATAGAAATTTGAACTTTCAAGAAACTACTGATATGTACAATCATAAGCTAGATACAAAGACAAGTTTAATGAATAAGACATCAGGAGATATGCTTTGTCGCGGATAGTATCAATTCCTTGCATGCCCTACCATGAGCAGTCCATGGAACAAGGCATCCCGCGCAGTGAACCATGTCGAAGGACCTTGATGGGTATGGCAGCCTGTGAGCACCAAGCACTCCGATCATCGCAGGCAGCCCACGCTCCAAGGCGAACTGGACTTGTGCTTCATGTCTGTCGCTCGGAGCAATAGACATGGTCAGGATGCCATAGCTCAACAGGTAGTTCCCAAAGCTCGCAACCTGTCGCAGGCAGAGGCAGACTATCACATTTAACCATTCAATATTCAGTTAATAAATTTAACCACTCATTATTCAGTAATCAACTTGAGAAGAATAAGTCACGGTAATCAGCTTTAACCATTCACTATTCAGTAATAAACTTGAGTAGACACAATAATCAACTTTAATCATTCAATGTTCAGAATTCAACAACTTTTAAAAAAATCAACTACTCACCCCGCATCCTACGTCGAGCGCCGTGCGCACCGCGCGGCCACGGAGCGGCACCACGCGCTCCAGCTGCTCGACGTAAGTCCCCAACCCCTTGGGGAACAGCAGCCACTCCCGGCGCGCGCGCACGGGGTCCTGGGCAGTGGCCGCGTTGGCCGCTGCGAGCAGAGGGAGCTCCGTGTTCGCGAGCCGCGCGCGCTCCCGCCGCGCGGGCCACGGCGGGGGCGGGTGGTACCCGGGAGGCGGCGGACGCGGCAGGGTGGCGGCGGCGGAGGGTGCGGGGATGCGGCGGTGGGTCCTTTGGGGGGTGGGGAGGAGGGGGCGGCGGGTGTGGGGGGCAGTGGCGCTCCCCGGACGGGGGCTCGTGGCAGGGGATGAGGTTGGAGGCGTTGGGTGGGCAGGGTGGGACGGGCGGCGGGGGGTGGAGGTGCTCCGGGAGCGGCGAGGGGTCGGGAGCCGGGGGGAGCGCGGCAGTGGTGGAGGCACTGGTGGGCGGGGGAGGCGAGGGGTAGTGGGAGCGAGCGCGGGAGACGACGACGGAGATGAGGAGGAGAGACGTGGTGGCCGCCGCCGCGGCCGCCGCTCCGAGGGAGAGCGCTCGCGGCAGCGGCTTGATGACGGCGTCCGCCGGCGGCATGGCGCTGCCGCTGTGCTGGCAGTGGTATAGGATGGTCGGAGCGAAGGAGTGCTCCAAGTGCAGTGCAGTGGAATGGTGGGGGGTGCGGTCGTCGTGTTCGTATTTGAAGAGGCACAAGGAGGGCGGTTACTGCCGGCGGGCCCCGCCGATCGTTGGCATCAGGTGGGACCCACGCGACGGTGTCACTTGCTTTGGAATTTTTTTTTTCCAAAGTTGACAATGGGAGATGGCTTCAATGCATCTCCTAATATACTATATCTACAGCTTTTTTTTTTTAGATCCCGCAGCTTTTTTAGATCCCACATGAGAAGCTATAGGCTAATATTCTACTATATTAGCTACAAATGTTATAGGTAGTAATAGCTCCGCCATTCTATGTAACTATACCATTCCAAACATGTTTAGTTTCACATAATACTATTTCCACTCTTTTCCCTTTTTTATTTTTTTTTTTGCACATTTTATCTTGCATGAAGACACATTTGCCCTCTTGCTAAGCAGTATGGCACTTGTATTATTATGTTAAGTAGTTATATGTTACGTACTGTCTAGCATCCACCGTTCTACTGGATTTAGCATGCCCTCGGCTTCTCTGACTTTGGAACCTATGTTAATAGAATGCTAATTGGTTGTGTGTTTTCAAGTATGTGTTATGCCATAAATTGTTAGGATCCTAATGTTGCAATGTGTGTCTCTTATTCAACTACTTCTTTCAATTCTACTTTTTTTTTTGCTATCATGTGCTTATTTCAATATACACATTGTTTTTAGTGTATATTACGTGGGAATATGATCATTGTATATTTTAAACTTGTGCTTGCTGGTTGCTTTTGTTGAGTATCTTGTATCTTATGCTCGAACGCCCTGGTAAAGGCATCACCAAGATACTTTACATTAGTTACAGGACAGATGTTATCCGCAATGAAGCCTCAAGGTCATGAGTCATAGGATCTTTATCACGGTCGGCTGGGCTGAATCATTTGTCATCTCACAACAGAGCAATTGGTTGGGTTTTCTTTTTGTACCGGTTAAAAGGTGCAAAATAATTTACAAAGGAGGAAAAGAGTAGAAATTTTACTGTGTAGAACTAAATATGTTTAGAGTATTATTCTCTTAAGAAAAATCTTTGGAACGGTATTTCGGTGGTTACCAATCTTTGAAGTGGCATAGTTTAAGTTATCCCAAGTCATAAAATATTAAAAATATGAATAAAGAGATGACGACGATTACTTATCTCTTTTCTTACTTTAAGATTTCAAGGTTCGTTTACAATACGCAGGGATGCATATAATGCACATGACAGTACCTAGGACTTGTTTCAAAAGAAGAAGATAAAACGCTCGCCAGAAAAGATATTAATAGGATTGGCATCTTCATTGGATCTCTTGGCTCTCCTCAGCCATTGGCCCACGGTGAGAACAACACGAGCAACCATTAACCAAGTCTAGGAGTTCCTGCTCTGTTTTCTCCGGGCGGTGGAGACGTGCCACTGTGCCTGGTCCTCTGCTCGTGCATGTTTTTTTCGACGCGGTAGCATCGCTTGCAAGCAACAGGACGGGGACGTGTCCACCGTGACACCTCGATCTCGCTTTGGCCGTGTCCGTTTTTTCTCGCCGTCGCATAGCTTGCAAGTCACGAGACGGCCGAGCCCTACTCGTGTGGCTCTCGCCCCTCGATCGATCGCGCCTGATTGATTTGACCCTGCTCCTGGTGCTTCTCCGCGATCCTTTTCGCGTGCGACCTCTTTCTGTGCTATATTCTACTGGAAGTATCAACAGTGTACGGTATAAATTAGATTAGTTATTTATTTGTTAAAGTTATCTCTATTACTTTATTTCCAGATAAAGTATAAATAAATATAAGCTAATTTAAAAGTATAAATAAATACTAGCTAATTTGATCGATTGGATTGAAAAAGAATAAACGGTATATATTGAATTTAGAGCACAGTAAAAGAGCTCTTTTAGGCGGAATAAAAAACAAACAGTCCGATTCTAGAATTCGATTCTCACAATCCAGCCCACCCATATACACTAGAATCCACAATCCACTTCATATGTGCTTTTGGATTATAGTTTTTCGAGAATCAACTTCTCTACCATCACATTCCAAAATCAACTTTTAGAGAATCCAAAACTAAAACAAAACGGACCCTTAGTATATTCACCTGCCAGTCTTTCCACTCGACCGCGTCGCTCTCTCGCCGTTCGGCTACAACGAAACGACGAGCAAGTTTCTTCTGCTGCGCTTGATCTTCTCTTTTCCCTTCTCTCCTGTGCCGTGCCTTTCTTCTTGTGCGGAATATGGCCTGGCTACTTTGTGTTTTGTGCTTGATGGGGATATATATTGGTTGATACAAAGTGCCATTTCTTGGTGCAAAGTGAGCGAGACTGATTTACAGCCAGGCACCAATGCTCCACTCCACTGACTAGACTGCTAAATGTTCTACTTTTTGTGGTGTTTGGGACAGCTTTTGCAAACTACAATATTTCGAAAACGAAAAAGATGCAAGACGGAGGAAAGTAGTAGTACACTGCACTCGAGTGGCAATTGACAGTCATACGAAGCAGGCAGCCGGGCCGGCGTTCCCTGTAAACGCCGGCGGCCGCCCGGCGGTTGGTTTCCATCCACCCGTTTCCGGTGCTCTTTTCTCCACGACCCTTTTGAGATGGCGCCAAAGGCTTCTCCATCAGCTTTCATCGAATCCAATTACAAAAGGCGCCACGGCCAATCCGAGCAGAAAGGGAGATAGTGGTACCGGTCGTGTATCGAGTTTACAGAAGCCGTCACCATTTCGTTTCTGGACGGCGACCGCCACCATCGATGCGTCACAATCTTACCGGAGAAATGGCAGCAGAAAGGCACTTTCTGAAAGAAAGAAAAAGCTACTATTCATCCACAAACAAATAAGTCCCCCGTTTCCATTCCATAGAGTTTCTTCAATCCACAATTAACAGGGTTATCATACTTTATATCTGATGTAGATTAGTACCCGTGACGAAGTACGCACGCCTTTCAGCCTCCAGACAGAAAAGCTGATTGTTACGACACCATCAAGATCTTGACAGCGACATACTGACATCGGAGTTACATTTATCCAGGTATGAAAAAATGACAGATAGTTAGTTACAAGTTGCAGTAAATATAAGGAAATATTTCAGGCCAAAGAGATCTTATTAATCTGGCCTTTCTTGCAGCTTATTGTTAAAATTTATTCAGTGGGAAATTTATGGCTGATGAAACCTGGTCAGTTGCAGATTGCCGCCGGCATCGAATCACATTGCATCCAAGGATGACCCTATACAAGACCACCAACTTATTTGTCAGAAACCATGGGTGATCAGCCTTATATCACCGATGAAGTCAAAACCTCGATGGAGTACTCAGGGTGTGTTTGGTTTGATGATAAATTTGCCTCACTAGACTTTACCAAAATTTGGTCACTGTAATGATCCTCTTTTTT
The DNA here is from genome assembly GCA_036346275.1 of Otatea glauca. Lineage (NCBI taxonomy): Eukaryota > Viridiplantae > Streptophyta > Magnoliopsida > Poales > Poaceae > Otatea > Otatea glauca. The sequence goes on from CM070711.1 coordinate 80,828,535, forward strand.
GGTACAGAATATCAAGAAGGATGATCTATGTGCATACAGTACTAGTCCTATAATCAGTGACTAGTACGCACATTTACATCAATTGACAACATAACCATACTCATTATTACATATAATAATGATAATTTATACAATAAGGTCTTACAAAACAGAGTATATTGCAGCGGAAAGATACAAAAGTCGTGTAGTGTGTCCATCCAACTCTCACGCAACTGACAAGGTATAAACCCTAGAAAATCGCATCATCGAAATTTCCATATCATGCGGCGAAGCATATATCTTCGAGGGCCTCTTCTTCAACTAAACCAACAAATAATTAAGGGTGAGTACTTTTATACACAGCAAGACCTAAGGTGTATCGTAAAAGTGCAGCAAATGCAGGCTATGTCAAAGGTGGTTTCTATGGTTACTTTACATAAGCGAATTTGAACATGTAAATCAAGTAGTAATTTGCAAACGGGATTTTTAAAAACAAGTTTGACTGATATGAAAATAACAAGTATGTTAGCATAAAGTAACAATTCACAGTCCTCCATGATTTTGAGTACCGCGTCATCTCAGTGTCATTCTCTGGCATATAATCTAAAGCTAACATCTTCCAATAAATGTCTCCAATTCATTCCTTTTTGAAAAATAATAAAACATCTAACTAGTGTCAGTTCACCAAGTCTCCTGTAACCGCGGGCATAACTTTTCAAAAAGATCTATACTCTGCAGACCTGTACAACTTTACCCACAAGTCATAACTTTTTCTTTTTGCCGCTATTTTCACGCTCCTTTGGCGTGTGACCAAAATGTTCATGACGAAAATCTTTACATTAACTAGGTTAACTTTGCACCAGTCCGGTGACGACAAACCCTTCCTATGGTGGCAGAAAATATTTGTACACTCATTGTACTCTCAACAGGCTATTCCTGATGAGTCCTCACTTCCCCATGTTCTAAAGCGGTGGAAGACATTTGTACAATGTTGTACTCTCAACAGTTCGCTCTTGTTGAGTCTCCACTTTCCCATCATAGCAAGGCGTACACCGTTGCATTAGTATGTAGAAACCCTTACGAGCAAGCCTACCCGGAATGCCCGTGCTACTCCAGCCTCCCAATGTACAAAGTTAAACTAGATAACTTAATTGGTTTAAGGCTATCTCATATCAGCACTTGTGGTTGTACGGGTATCCCTTGGATCATACAACACTACATTCGGTCCTTAATCCGACCCGAGCGATAATCTCCACCTACACTACGTGCAAGTTTCATGCACATCCGGCTATTGCTAATAATCGCCCGCGTCAAAATCATAGTTTTATTTTGAGTTTTTATACCAAAATACCAGTAACCTTTAATGTCATATCCAACTTTTTTAACTTATAAAGAGCAACATGTTATCTTACTAAGCATAGCTAAGTTTGATAATTATGTAATCGCTTATACTCAAATTGATAATTATGTATTGTATACCCTTATTCTAAGGTTATCGAGGTTCACATGTCAATATTTATTAAGAAAGTTCCTTAAGATAACAGGTATATCTAGTAGTTCCACAATATAGCAAATTTACAGAAAATATACGCATATATAAATAAATTTGACAAAACAAAACAAAATTTAAAACACTAGGATCAATATGATCAAAGGGGGTGCTTGCCTTGCTTTGTTGGTTCAGGAATCGACTCGGGTTCGAAGTCTTCAGTAGCAGCTTCTTGTACATTAGTATCTACACATGATTATTGTTTCGTATAACAGCAATAAGAAGTAATGACAATAAGAGGCAAAAAGAAATCAAATGAAACCAAATTCAAAATGAATTATAATTGAAGGTTCTGGTGATTAAAATATCTTAATTATTTATTTCTTATCTTTTTAGTTCTTTGATTTGCTTTATAGTTCTTAGGGTTCGTACTATACAGAGTTAGACTTTCTTTAATAGGATTCAGGTGCAAAGCGTGTTATAATAGAATTATTCTTATATAATATGATGGTATTAACTCTGGGGTAGTTTCGAGACTATCCTATTGGTATTAGTGTTTATTTATGTTATTGTATTTGTTTCCTAATCTCATATATTTCTAAAGTTTACGTTATAAATAGTTAGATTTTATTTTAGGTTTGCGACTACAATTCATATAGATATGCAACCATTTTTGTAGTATTAGCAGGTTTTGACCCTAGAAGTGTCTTGAAACTGGTTTTACATTTTTAGCTTTTATTTGTGAAAGTTGTTAATGTTTTAGTTTTTATGTGCATAGAAAATGAAATCTATGTGAACTTAATTCAAACTAAATCGAACATTACATATTTTGCAGATTAAGATGGTTTTGATCTTAGGAATTTTGGAACTGGTCCTATATGAGCTAATATTTATTTATGATATTTTACTTTAATTTGTTTGTTATGAAAGTATGTTTCAATTAGAGGGTTAAGTGCAAATCATGACTATAATAATTTTTACTGTATTATGTGGTTTTGATCTTTATAGCATATATCCATTGATTTTACACCTAATATTTATCTAAGAGAGATGTATATATTGATCTTTTATACATGGTAAGTCAAGCTATCTAGGAACTTGGTTTAGACTAAGCTAAACCTTAAATGTCTTTGCAAGATTAGATGTTCTAGATCTATAGAATATTTACAGATTGGTTTCTTTTATATTAGCATATATTTGTGCTATATGGTCATATACTAACTTTATGTACCTAGCACCCAAAGTCCGTTATAACTTTATTTCAACCTTAATAAAATATGAAATACTTTTACTTAATCAGTTATATTATTTTCCTAACAAGGCATAAGAACTGGTTTTACTATTTTTTGGAGATTAATGGCCATCGTTGCTATTATATGAATTTCCGTGATTAGAATTTAACTTAAATGGGAAACCAATGCAAACTAAGGTCAAATCCAATTATATTTTCAAAATTAAATGGTCTCACCCTATGGAGTATTTATAAATAGGTTTTACATTTATTCTTCTTTATTTGTGTGTTTTAACTATATTCCATTCATATGTATATTAAGAGCAATGTTATATACAAACTTGTTTCAAACTTAACAAATTTTGAATTTTTTTTATAAATAGGTATATTATGATTCTAAAAGGGTTCATAAATTGGTCTCACTCTATTTTTTTTTTATTTGCAATAGTTATAATTATTTAAAACTTAAAGGTGTTAGGACTAATCTATTTATGAATTTAATGCAAAATAAGTTAAATTATAAATATTTTTGCATAAATGGGTTTATTATGGTATCATAAATTTTATGAAATTTATTTCATATTTTTAGGAGTTACGAATTTCATATTTGTAATAGTGTCCATAATAGGGTTTGTTTGAAATTTAATTCAAATAATTCAAACTATCACTTATAATTAAATATTTTTGCATACTCTGAAACTACATGATTTAACATGTGTTTACAAATTTATTTGATTTGAATTGGACCTAAAATGCAGAAATTATTAATGTTTGAATATTGGTCAATTTGAATATTCACTGGGAAATTATGAAATACATTTTCTAATCACGAAAAGCGCCTTATGGTGTTTAAACGGCCTCCTGTATTTCCCGCTGGCTGGAAGGGTGGCCCCACTCGGCAATGGCTGAAAATAGGGGAGGAGCCAGTGCTCCTTGCCTCCGACGAGGTGGTATCAGAACCGACCGGCCGACGGCGTGAATGGCTTCAAGGAGTTGTAGAGCACCTAGGGGTAGCCCCAGACACGGCCGTTGATGGCCGGAGGTTGGGCGCCTCCGTGAGCTCGTGGCGGCCACCATGGTCGGTCAGTCACGAGTGAGCTTGGCACATGCCCAAGCTCGAAAAATGGGTGTACGAGAATCTAGAGGTTCCTAGGGTTCCAGTTTACCTTTTAATGGCGTCGGCAGTTAGCTGGGGTGGCTTGCCACTGTGCGCCAGTTGTGAGGAAGAAGAAGCTTGGTGGCGATGGTGATTTAGTCAGTGGTAGCTTCGATTGAGCAAAAGGTTGTGATTAGGAGTAGATGATGTTGCTCTTATCGAGGCTAATTGGAAATTGGTGCACAGATCAAGAAATTGGGCCGTGCTTGGTGGCGGCGGGGAATGAAGCCGAAGTCGGGCAAGAAAGTGGAAATGCACCCATTTGGGGCTTAGGATTGGAAGTGGGGGTGGTGAGGTGGCTTGCAAGGCTTGGCTGCCCCTTTTATACCTGGAGACAACCGATGTTGTGCTGTAGTTTCTACAACGGCTATGGTGTGAACAGCGATTCAGGTTTGTGGCAGCCAAAGCCGTCGTGGGTTATGACGGTGCAAGGGTATGGAAACGGCAGTGGCAGCGCAAAGCATAGGGTGGTAGGAACCTTGATGGCATTGAGATATATTGATAAGCCAGCTACGTTGTGATGACCTTGTTTGGAGCTACAGAGTGTGAGAGGCGGTGGCACAGAGCCAGAGGCAATGGTAGTGCTGGCTGTGGATGAGTCTAGGACAGTGCTTGGCTGGTCCAGAGCAGTCTTGGCGGCGCAGAAATAGCAGTTGGTTTCATATGACGTGGATGGCTTGGGCAACGAGGCTTCGCTTGACGCTTGCCGTGGCGGTGCATTGGTCGATAATTGCCTGTCATGGCATAGCTTTGGTAAGGTAGTGTCGGGCTGGAGAAGACGCAAGGCTAGAGAGGCTAGGCGGCGCTGGCATGTGGGGTCGATAGGGAGTAGGTTCCACATGACAGTGAAACCAAATGGAACTTCTAGGGTTTTCTTGTCTGGACAGATTAGATTTGGGTTTGTTAAATTTTAGCTCAAAATCGTTTGTGTGTAAAATTTAAAAATTCTGACAAGCCTGCTATCCATATTTTCTATTTTTGATTTTATTTAAGGATTGAAACACTGTAAAAAAAAATTAGAGAATTTTCATGGAGGTTTCTTATTGTTATATTATTCTACTGTAAAATTTTCAGATTAATATCTTTTATATTTATTTTATAGTAATTCTGACATTGAAATCTTGAAATTTCTGGGTTTTCAGTTTTGGAATTTTTAAAGGCATTAAATGAGATCAGTTATTTTTAATATTTTTACTGAAGATGTATCTATCCCTTCAGAAGATATGGTAAAATGTTTAGCACTAGATGACATCAATGAATTTTTAATTTAATCTGACAGGCTTACTATTCTTAGTCAAATTTCATCATTTCACATTTATTTTCACTAATAAATGTGTTCATATGACTTTTTGAATGCAGCAATAATGTTCCAGAGGTTTCCCTATTTTTAAATATAATTATTGTAGATTTTGTTGTTATATGATTGTGTATTTTAAAGATTAGGAAATATGGACTCAACCAAATGAAAATGATTTTCTTAAGACCAGAATTCATGAAAATGAGAAAAGAAGATGATATTTTTAAATTAAAATCTTGGTTCCAATTAAAAAATTTATTTAATTATATTTTTAATTTTTGTTTTTCCTATTTAAATTTTTTTGGGATGTTACGGCCACCAAATTGGCTATCAATTTTTTGACCAAAGATTGGTAAGAAAATGAACTAGAGAAGTAAGGGAGAAACTAAAATTTGGTAGCAAATCAAATACTTGCCAAATTTGATCAACGTTGCCAAAATTTGGTCAATACAATCCCTGAGGTTATTTCATAGTCGACGGATGTGCACTTCTCCTAACAAATTGGCATCAGATTCGATGCAGTTCTTGTGCTGACTCCCTTTACACCCTTGTCTCACCAGCGTTTTTAGTTGTTCGGAGGGAAAATAAGCAATAGGCTAGCCTTCATCTTCAGTAGAAGCCTTCACAGTCTTGCGTTGATAACGTATAAAAGGCATTCGCCTGATATTCTTTTCAGCCGAAAGTTCAGAGAGCGCCTGAAACCAAAGGTTCAGAATGATTAATATGGGTTCCATGAAAAAGCCAGAGGTACAAAGTTTAAGCCTAAGAGCTAACCGGTGCATTAAATGGAAACCGAACGGTCCAAGCTTCCAAGCCAGAAAAGGCTCTTACATCAATACCAAGAGTGTCAACGCCAATCAAGCTTGCCTCCTGTAAACAAATCATACTGAAAATTTAGCTTACTCTATATAAGTATTAATCCAATTAGTAATATAAAGTCAGAAACAGAGTTCTCCCATTCATTCATGCACCCTAAGGAGTAAGGGACATGATTGTCATGGAAGAACAGAAACACACCTCGAAAGTAAGGCCTTTTTTCCTACGACAGAGGGACCTGAGAGTCATGGTACACTGATCACTGTTTTCTTTGATGCGTTCTATAATTTCTGAAGCGGATCTTGCAAGATCTGGTTCTGCATCTTGAAAATCTTGTGGACCAATCATCAACTGCAGCAATCAACAGAATGAAAGCAAACACAACGACTACCAAGCCAAGAAAACAATTCTAATAATCTCCCATTCCCCCATTACAAAGGAATACATGGATCAAACTTTCCCGCAACACAGAAGAGTGGCCACAAGGCACACTTCTGGCATGACGACTGGTTGTCAAATGCGGCACCAAAACACATTGAATCCCTAATTTGGCTCTAACTTGAATCCTATTCTAATATAACTCCGAGTCGTACACGACTCGGACTCTATCTCCAACAAAGATGGTTGGGACATGTTGGGAGAGGGTAGAGGCCAGGGTGCCCGAGGACGAGCAGTGCAGTAGGTCTTGCCGAGCTCGGTGTGCTCAGTAGATCGGCTCTAGTGGTGGTCCCGCCCCACCTACTACAACGGATGTTGTTGCCATTGTCCTGGCTACATACCGAGCTAGGAGAGCGCTGTAGTCAAAAGTTTGCCGTTGCTTCTACGGTCGGAAATTAGGCTATTTTTATAATTTTATTCAAATAAAGTCAAATTTACTAGAAAAAATTGCCAGAAGGCCACGTAAGCCAAAGCTTCCACCGTAACGATGATGATGATAGGAGCAATTTGCTTCCTTCTTTAAATAACGGATCGACCAAGTAGCCCTCACAGGTGTACTAGTAGCGACGTAGTGTAATAGCACCCGACTCAAGGTGCGCATGTATTGGGCAGTGGACAGGGATCGTCGTATCAAAAATCAACGATTAGGATCTTTTAAGAATATTGTGCTGATTTTCTCTATACGAAAATATGTAGTAGGTACTATTTATTGATCCAAACTGTACGTTGCCTTGATGGAACGATTTGCACCTACGACCACTGTTTAAGCTACGAGGCTGCAGGCGATCCCTGTCCACTGGTGGTTTGGCTCAAAGTTTATACATGTACAGTGCCGTATACGGCAAAAGATAACCGTGCATTATCTCCAACTATGGTACACTACCCTTCTATTAACATCACCGTTAGAATACAGTATATTGTTAGGAAGAATACAGTAACTAACATTGGTGTGCCACTGGACTACTGTTCGGGCGACAAGCTTCATGCCCAGCAGATCAAGATGTATGATAACATTCAAGTGAGGAGAGAAGGAAAGGAGAGATAGGAGCAGCTTGTACTCGTATGGCTGTTGGACGGGATGTGTCTTAGCCTCTGTCCTGATAGTAGCGGCAGGAAATACGTGAAATCATCGTTTATTTGGGTTTTAGTATGTTTTTTTCTTCAAATCTAGCCTATCCTGATATGTATTCGCAAATTTGACTCACTCCTCATCGTGAAAGGTGTGACAGACGATACCTATCCTCTACTATACCTAGGGAGCGCAAAAGACCAACGGCGTCTCGGGAACTCAGTCGACCACAGGAGCAGCGCATGGCCCACCGCAGCAGAGCTCCCTCCGTGCTACCCGAGCGCGGTAGCGATGCCATGCGTGCTGCCACAGCTCCTTCCGTACTCCTCGAACGCAACAGCGCCTCCCCCGTACCTGTTCCCGAGGCCCCTCACCCCGCCATGGCACCAGTGAAATAATGTGCTCCCTAGTCGCGGCAGGGGAAAAATGTCTCGTGTCACGTTTTTCATGGTGAAGAATGATACTAAATTTGTAAATACATATACTTAGAGATAGATTTTTTAAAAAATAAGACCTGGGAAATTAGATACGCAATGATTTTAAAGTGTTTTAGTCGTGCTACATTGGCATGAAAGTTTGGTATGCTTCTTGACACTCCACCCTTCCTTCAATGCCAGCCTTAGCTCATCATCGGCACACAAAAAACCGCCAAGATGGAGCGAGATAGAAAAAAAAATGCTTTCCATTTTGCCATTTTCTTTCGTCCGTTTGCAGGTTTTTGTCTCTCGTACTCGCTCTCTTTTATCTGTTTTTTTTTTGGAAAATGATGGGCAAGATAACAATCCAGAGCCGGTTCAAAATCTTGAGATTTTGGAAATCTTAACCGAAATTTCGGATTTTAGACAGGTTCGCACCAGAATTCGTACAATTCTTTTTTTGAGAATTATAATATTTTTATGAGGAATATATGTGAAAAGATTGTAAAAAAACACATATACAAATTATGTAACCCTAAATCTTAACTTAAATTTCAATCTTAAATTGTATTTTGGCCTAAATGCTAAACCATAACTTGGATTTCAGCATTAAATGACGTGTTTCAACATAAATCCTAAATCGTAACTTGGATTTCGGCCTAAACTCTAACTTGGGAATTTTTATGTGCAAATACTTAGTATTTTGCATTCAAACATATAGAAAATGTAGATAAATGCCTGTATGATATATATATATATATATATTCATTTTTTTCTAGCCTCGGGAGACCATTTCACAGGAGTGGAAAATCACCGAAATTTCAGTCAATTTTGCCGAAATTTTGGTTCAAGGTTCCTTAAAAATTTTGGATTTGAAATTTGATTTTTTAATTTCGGCTGGATTTTAACCGAATTTTTAAAATCTCGTTAAAATTTTTAGATTTCAATCGCCTCGAGATGTGATCTAAAAATGAAATTTGAAACGTTGACCGCTGGCAAGCTCCTCCTTGATATAGCCATTTTTGTTAACAAAAGTGGGAAAGATATGGAGCTCACGGTTTATTCCACGTGAGATCCGTAGGAAACGACCATGTTCAAGACAGAAAATAAACAATCCTTCATCTAAGCATTTCGTTTTAGACGAAACGAGGTAGAAAGCTAAACGCGGAGAGCGACGTCACTGCCCAGTATATGTGGACCAACCCAAACGCCGCTTTCGTAAGGCCCAAGCCCACCCAAACTGCCCGGATCTTCTACGTCGGGCATATCCGCCGCCGTCGCGACCCCGGCTCCGGTAACTGCGGGCCCCGACCCCCGAGCGCCGACAACTCCGGCGACGTGGTGCACATTCTCAGGGACTTCCGCATCCGTGACGGCCATCTTCTTCCCTGGTGAGTTCTTGGAGTCACTTGCTAAGTTACTCGTTCGTGTTGATAGGCTGCGTAGGTTTCCGTCCCCGCTTACATACGAATGATCCGGTATTCCAGTGTAGATACCGCGAGATCGACGCGAAAGATACAGTCTTTGATGAGTGCTGTTTTTCCGCTTTAGCAGCCAAGTTTCCCTGAAAATTGCGCTACCCACCGAAGAATGTGACTTGCGGCGCGTGGTTGGGTGCCGGCCCGGATCCTATGGTTCTATCTAGAAACCGCATTGATTTACTGATGATATTATACTTTGAGGTGATCAATAGTGATTGATGTGCACAGAGAGGTCCCTTCTGGATTTGTTGTATCTTGCATAGATGCCACGGTATAAACTGTGGGATAAAAAGGGCATAAGTGTAGTAGCCAGTCAAGCCACCACATTCCTCTGATTAGTTCCATTTTTTCTTGAGAAATAAGTGCACACACTAGAAAAGATTTTAGAGCTCTAAGGAACCCAAACCATATATTGGTCTTGGATTGAGTAGAGATACTACTAAGTTACTAACAAAACCCATCGGCCTTATGGTTACATTGCAGAAATAACTAGGCAATGAAATGGAAGCTGAAACGACTAGACACTGAGATGGAAGCTGAAAGCTCCAGTTACGAGGCTTCTTCCTATTGAGACAGACTACAGATCTTCCATTTTTTCGGCTCATGCCTGATCCTGAAAGAAGATGAACGAAACCATATAGGTAACATGTCATGTCACTGTACTTTGGGAATACAATTACTTAACAATCATCTAATAAAATATAGTCCTATATAATATATTGAGTTTATGAGAGCCATCTTGCAAGGTTCAAAATTTAAATTACTACCATTCAATTTCAAAGCGATGATGCATAATACGTAAAGTTTTAAATTGTATTCTGCCACATAAAGCCCAAAAGGAAACTTACACTTAAAGAGCCCCGTTCTTGTTGCTTACGACAGCTGATTCGGTGGTGGTGGGGATCGGTAGGAGTTCAGAGGCCGTGGTGTTGATGACATGTCATCAAGCTGAGGTGGTGGTGGAGAGCTGTAGTGGTGAAGAGGCTGTGGAGATGTTGAAGGTGCCAGTGGAGACTTTGCATGAGGAACTTTTGGTTGCAGATGCTTTGGAGGTAATGATGGAGAATACTGGTAAGGTGGGGGCGAAGATCCATAGTTATGCTGAGGTGGCGAATACTGGTAAGGTGGTGGAGAGTTGTAATAGTAAGGAGGTGTTGGTGACGATGGTAGAAGTGGTGACTTGTAGTTGTATGGAGGTGGGGAATACTGGTAAGATAGTGGTGGAGATACATAGTTGTTTGGAGGTGATGAATACTGGTATTGTGGTGGTGGGGAGTTGTAATAGTATGGAGGTGGTAAAAACTTGTGGGGTGGTGTTGGAGAGTTGTAGCCATGTGGAGGTGGTGGATTGTTGTAAGATGTTGGTGGTGCTTGGTAGTTGTTTGGAGGTGTGGACATTTGGTAGGGTGATGGTAAAGGGTTGAAGTTCTGCGGCGGTGATGGATATTGGTATGACGGAGGTGGAAACTTGTTAAAAGGAGGTGGTGAATATTGATATGGCAACGGTGGGAACTTGTAGTTGAATGGAGGTGAGGGATACTGGTAAGGGAATGGCGGCGAATTAGATGGATACATCGGTGGTAGAATGTGATGTTTTGAACATCCAAAGCTCTTCTTTGATGCAAATGCCATTACTTGGTTGGCTTTGAGAACCATTTCCTTGTAGGACTTGGAGTAAACACTGAGGCCAGACAAATTTAACTCAATTGGGACATTGCAGTCTGATCCTCCCGGTGCTGCATGGAGCTCAACCTTACACGAGTCAGCCCCATAGGTGCTGCTAAGTGGCAGGCCTGTAATGCTGACGCTGTATTTGCCATTGCTTTCGGTGTAGCCAAATCCCACTAGGGCCTGGTCATTAGCCTGACAAGTGACCTTGACCATGGCTCCTGCATTCAAAGCATGAAAAAAAATAAGAAATAAAAATATGAAACACAGAAGGACATTTGAGAATCATGAATAGCCTGCCAACATTAAGTTAGTCTATTCTCCAATGCAGTGGCGGAATTAGAAAAATTTCGGTGCACACTTCACACGTACAACTTTATAGTCTTGTATAATGATTTCGTAACATCATAAATCCAACACATATATTTGAAATTTGCTAAAATTACAATACAAATAGTTCTAAAGTCTTAAAAAAAATCCCAAACTACCGAAATCGGAACCAATTCAATCAACAAATTTGGCCTATTGAAGATGTGATGTTGTCCCTACCCCCAACACCCACACACAGTTCTGCCCCTGCTCCAATGTGCTTTACTACAGTGTGCTCACAGTGCATGATCGATATGCATGCTCTTAAACTGTTTGCATCCTTTGTCTGATTTTTGACCTATCTATTCAGCAACTTGATGTTTTGACTTTTGAGTAAGTATGTATGGTATTCTAGCATGTACCGGTCTCCTAGAACACAAAAATGCCCCCTGCCAGGAAGCAAAGTAAAACTGCACATTCTTCTTATACAATCGTTGACAGATTTTCGTAACTTTGAAAAGATGATAATGAACAGAAAGCTCAAACTGATCCTATAGACCTTCTGTATGATATATTTGAGTCATTTTTCATGTCAACAACTAATCTTAAGCAAGATAAATATAAAATTATAAGAAGGAAGCGATATTGATATATTTCCAAGATGACTACATTAGCTTTATTAGATCATGAGAACTGGGGTCATAACAATATTTTCACCTTTCAGGTGCTCCTTCCCATGTGCTTCTTCTGGGTGTGCCTCGTTGAAGCATCTATAGCAGTACACCTTCCCTATCACCTTAATAACAGGAGCATAGGAAAGAGAATATGGTGACAAGCTGGTAGCTCCCTCACCAAGCATTGAAAAAATGGCAATCAGCACGGCTAAGATCAGCCATAAGTGACCCTTTGGCTGGCCACTGATGCTCATTTTCATGACTCGACAGTGCTTTCTCAAGTGAGGGGAGGGGAGGATGTGAATGGTTTTGGCTTTGGTATGAGTGGGTATTCCGTATTTATAATGTTCAAGGTGGCAGGGTTTGAGGTAGAGCAGGTAAGGAGTGGCAGGGTTTGAGATAGAGCAGATAAGGGGTTAATGGTCATTTGGATGCTTATGTTTGCCCCCAATGGTTTCAGGTTGGGAGAATAGGGCATTTTGCCATCGTTTAAGATAACCTTTTGTAGTTGTGTACTTTTCATGGTGTGTATAAATCTGCTTCTATGTTATTAGGAAGACTAAATTTCTAAGCAATCAGAATTACACGAGTAGTTCAAAATCACACCAGTCCGAATCAGTACATCTTGGCTAGACTTGTAACTGATCTAAAATCCAACCCTTTTCGATTTTAGGTTTATATTAGAGACTGACGATCAAGGTTGTCAAGTGGGATAAATTTTCAGACAAAGAATTCCTTGCCTAGAGTTAGTTGTGCTATGGTAAATTGACATGAATTCAAGTAGCGAGTTTTATGCATGGTGTATAGATTAAAGCTGGCTTGTAAATTCCCAAGGCTTTTGTATTCATATTTCCAGTGTATCTTGCATACTGAATTCATCTCACTTGAATCTAGAAGAGCACAGTACTTTGATGTTTTCTATTGGATAGCAAACGGTGGAAGGCTCTTTCAAGGTGATGTAAATTCTCTTATAATTTGTTTACTAATTATTACTATGCAGGTGATACACAATATGCAACCCCGGGATTTTTGAAACCCTATCATTTATAAGCTCTGACCAGGGTAGATCGAGTGGTGAAAGCTACAGGCCTGCAGCCTTGTTTACCGAAACTGATCAATGTCCAGTTGTGGTCACTTAGGAGAAACGTGCTATGTCAGGCTACAATATCAAATGAAATAGGTCAGGATTTCCTAGCCATCATCTTCAACGACAGAACTGTAATGGTAACAATACGGAAGGACAGAACTGTAATGGTAACAATACGGAAGGTTTGTTGTGATGTCAATTCATCAGGCACCTAATTTGCCGTTTTTTGTAATGTTCACAGTGGTGTAATTAAGCCGAAGCTATTCTGGAAAACATCTACTGTGTGGCATCTTTGTTATTTTGCCCTTTGTTTCCTTGTAGTGGAGCCTGTTCTGGATTGCACAGTTCCTGCAGTGCCAGGGTCTGATATTGTGATCCATTTCATTATCGATTGATGCCTATTTTCATCTTTCACTTTCAACATTTATAGCTGCAAATTCATCCAATCCAGCTGGGGGTCACCTAGCTAGTACAGCAGAATGTAATAAGAGAGAAGAAAAATTAACTGCCAAATTTCTATCTTATCAAGTGAGCCGAGGTGAGTGGTATGTGTAGCTTCAACTGCTCAAACAAACTCCAACCTGCTGAGTGCTGACCACAACGTAGCAGCTAACCAACCTCTCAAGGCAAAAAAAAAAAAAAAAACGAAAAGGTGTCCTTGGTCAAACAAGGCTTTTGCATGCTGCCTTATCTGCTCTGCTCCACGAAAGGGTTAATTGAGTAGGTTTAGCCAACAACAATCTTCGCCACCTTTTGCTCTTCCTTTCTTCAACGTAACCCTGATTTGTTCTCTTCCAATCATTTGTGAGATTGTTAATTGAGGAGGAAACAGAAAAGAAGAGATCAAACTGAACCATGATGATGGCCTTTTCAGGTAGCAGGGTTGCAGGGAGCTTTGTTTGATTGGTGAGGAAAAGAAGAAAAAAGGCAACTTGGTGGTGGTGGCATGGCAGCCAGTTGGGACTAACTGAGAATTGGGAGGCTAAGCCTTGTAGAAAGCCCTAGGGCAAGTAATTGGACTGTTCGGCCCGGCCCGGCCCGGCCCAATCCAAGGTAACCCAAGCGTGCTGCCTGTAATTTTTCCGTAAGAAAAACGGAGAGAAGAAGATGTCCCGGACATGATGCCGGTGAACGTCCGGCCCACTAACTCCCGGACGTGGTACCCATGGATTCGTATCTTCCGTTGCCACGGGGGACAAGGGCGGCGGCGAGGAGTAGGCGGTGGGATCGCAGCGAGGGGCAAGGGAGGAGCACCGAGCACGGCGGCGGGATCAGCAGTGAGGTCATCTCCGACGCCCCCCAGCCTCAGGCACCTCACGTCTCCCAGTCGCTGCGCCGGAGAAGCCAAGTCGTCGTTGTGCTTCAGTGCTTGTGATGGCGTGGTCCGACTGGGGGTTGAATGTCCCCGAAGGCCAGCGACCATGGCTTGTCTTTTTAATCGAAATTAGGATATGAACGTGCGGAATGAGCGTAATTCTGTCTCCAGTTCAGGCTGTGAGTCTAATGGAGGGTCGTCGCTATCCTAGATTTTTACTCTCTTTCCAAAACAACATGTTGCAAAATATCATTCATAAGTTTAGGCCAATTAGTCACTTGAATTGCAGTTGCAAAATTCTCTCAGGCCATGGATGAATTTGGGATTATCGGGCAGAATCAACGTTTAGACCAACTAGGTATAGCTGCGCGCGATGCCGCGCCGCGCGAAAAAATCTAATTCGAATCGGTGTCCGTGTTGAATTTGTGGAAGAGCTTTCTCTTTTTTTTTTAATAAAATAACCGGATCTAAACGTAATTTCAAATCTTTCGAGTCGAAAGAACCGACACCCGTGTCGAATTTGCGAAACTACGGGTTTTTTTTGCAAAATAACCGATGGAAGGACCTGTTCTCGATTTTTGAATCTTCCCGGTCGAAAGAACCGGATTTCGCAAAACTACGGGTCCTTTTTACAAAATAAATGGTAGAAGGACCGGTTAGCGATTTGAATTCACGGGTCTTTTTGCAAAATAACAGTGGAAGGACCTGTTTGCGATTTCAAAATTTCCGAAGGACTTTTTCGCAAAAAAATGTACCTTGTAGCCTCTATGCTCGGCAAATCTTCCTGGCATAAGATATATATTATTTGGGACTAAAATTTTCTCAAAGTTTAGGTCAATTTGGGATTTTTTACTCCCTTTCGGAAAGAACCGGATGGCCAGAATCAACCCACGAATCATCTCTGTTTGGGTCGAAATTGCGTGCACTGCCCGGAACGGAAACGGTCGGTAAATAGTCATTTCGTTTTCGTTTCCATATTTTTTACCGGTAATGGAAACGAAATCGAAACCCTGGAAACGAATACAGAAACGGATAGTGACAGAAACGGATGCGGAACGGAACAGAGCGGATACGGAAACGAAAGTGAAAAATTCCACAAGAATATAGTACATGATCTTGTTATGAACAGCACTTGTATTCAATATGAGGCCAATAGGCTAGTATATATACATGTACAAGAGGGTATAGAAGGAAAGCTTATAT
Source organism: Otatea glauca (assembly GCA_036346275.1). Classification (NCBI taxonomy): domain Eukaryota; kingdom Viridiplantae; phylum Streptophyta; class Magnoliopsida; order Poales; family Poaceae; genus Otatea; species Otatea glauca. Next base: position 80,844,163 of record CM070711.1, read on the forward strand.
AAGGCAATATCTATACAAGGCAAACAATCTCTATACAGGGTAACTAGCAATCTCTTATATAAGGTAACAAGGATACTGTCTAACACCCCCCCTCAAACTCATGGTGGATCAACAACACTGAGTTTGGAGAGATAAAAGCTGTGTTGAGCTCTAGTCTGTGTCTTTGTGAAGAAATCGCTAATCAAGCTCAAGGCACATCTTGAAGAGCCACAACCTGATCTTGTACCTGTGTCAGCATGTAGGAAGCATCAACGCCAATATGCTTGGTGAGCTCATGCTTCACTGGATCTCGAGCAATGATAATAGCACCTGTATTGTCAGATAAAAGAGGAGTCGGTGTAGAAACAGAAACACCAAAATCCTCAAGTAGCAACAGTAGCCAAGTAACCTCTCTGTCAAAGAGCCATAGCTCGCAACTCACCTCAAAGATCGAACGAGCAGCTCGCGGTCCGCTTCTTAGTCTTCAAGTAATGAGAGAACCACCAAGAAAAACACAATAAGCGAAAGAGACCGCGATCCGAGGGATCACTAGCCTGTAGCATCGGAGTATGCTTGAAGCTGGAGGGAGCTGGAGCGAGGAAAGAAAAGACGACGAGAGATCGTTCCACGAAGATATCGTAGAACACGAAGAAGATGACTATAGTGAAGCTGAGTGGGAGCAGAAACGAACTGACTCAATATATGAACTGGATGTGAAATGTGAGGACGAGTAACACCAAGATAAATAAGACTCCCAACAAGATGTCGATAGCGAGTAGGATCCTCAAGAGGTTCACCATCAGTAGGTCGAAGGTGAACATTGAGCTCCATAGGAGTCTCATCAATGCACTCATCAGTGAAAGAAGCACGAGCAAGAAGATCCTGAATATACTTCTCTTGAGATAGAAAGAAACCCGCAGGTGTAGAAGAGACTTCAATCCCAAGAAAGTAGCGAAGAGGACCCAGATCAGATATGAGAAACTGCTCACTGAGACGTGCCTTCACAAAGGCAATATACTGAGAGTCATCTCCAGTAATGATCATGTCATCAACATAGAGAAGGAGAAGAGTCCGTCCACGAGGTGAAGTGTGAACAAAAAGCGCAGGATCATGAGTACTAGCAGAAAAGCCAGCAGCAGTGACTACTGAAGAAAAACGCTCAAACCAGGCACGAGGGGCTTGCTTGAGTCCATAAAGAGAGCAACGAAGGCGACAAACCATACCCTCAGGAACAGAATACCCCGATGGTGGCTGCATAAAGACCTCCTCACGTAGCTCACCATTAAGAAAGGCATTCTTAACATCAAGCTGAGAGATAGACCACTCGCGAACAGAAGCCACAGCAAGAAGAGTGCGAACAGTGGTCATATGAGCCACAGGAGCAAAAGTCTCATCATAATCACGACCATGCTCCTGCTGAAATCCACGTGCCACGAGACGAGCCTTGTAGCGCTCAAGAGAACCATCAGAGCGAGTCTTAACCTTATAGACCAACTTGCATGTAATGGGACGGACACGTGGAGGAAGGGGCACAAGATCCCATGTGCCAGTACGCTCAAGGGCAGCAAGCTCCTCTGCCATCGCATGCTGCCATTCCTGATGAACAACAACATCACGATAAGAAGTCGGTTCGGCAAGAACAACACCAGCAAAGCCAAGGCGCTGAGGAGGCCGAATAGACTGACGATCACGAAAAGCATAGCGAGGAGGAGGCACTAAAGAAGGTGACTCAACAGGAGAAGATGAGATATCAGAAGAATCCTCAGCTCGCGGACGACGAGTGTAGTAGTGTCGGCGTTTCGAGCACCGGCAAGTAAATTTGTAAGTCTAAGGGGCCACGCGTTCCCACTCCCTGAATGGTTAGACTCAAAAGTCCAAGGTGTATACTGGTTCGGGCCGAATGTCCCTACTCCAGTTCGTGTGGCGATGTTGTATTGCTTTTGGTGCAGACGACTGCACAGCGATTGCAAGTGAGGGTTGAGGACTTGAACAGAAGAGCGTTTCTTGTTGTCCCCGTGTGTGTGTGTGTCCGTGTCTGTCTGTCTCCTTCTCCCGAAGGGCCCTGCCCCCCCTTTATATAGGCGGGAGGGGCAGGTTACATCGAGAATTGGGAGAAGGAAGGAAGGAAGGAGAAAACTAGACTAGGAGCCCTAGTCCTTCGCTTTAGTGATTGGTCGCCGTCCGGCCTTGCCCACACCGGGTTTGGTAGGCTTGCTGAGCAGAGCAGTTTGCCGTTTCCTTGGGAAACAGCGCACCTGCCCTCTGGGAACCTGTCAGGTGCTGATGTTGCGAAGCGTAGCCCTGGCGCTGCCTCGGGAGAGAGCGCGTCCTGCATTTCGTGTGGTCGGGCGATGGGATCGAGTTTTGACTTGGGCAACCCTTGTCTTTGCCTTGGGAAGGGCCACCGCCTGCACGGTCACTTCGAACGATCCTGTCCGTGGGGCACGTGGCCAACAGTCGGCGGAGGCCTGACACATGACCCTTGGTGTAGGTTGCCTTAGCTTGGTCGAGGCTCAGGAGAGCCCGACCTGTGACGAGGGTCGGCGTTCCACTTGATCGGGATCGTTTGCCTTGATTTGGTCGGGGACGAGCGTCCTTTTGTGACCCCGCAGGTCCCTTGGTCGGAGTTGGGCCCGGGGACGGCTTGTCAGGTCGGAGCTGGGCTTGACGTGGTCTGCTTGCCATCCTGGGCCGTTGGGGTACCCCTGGTATGAGTATTAGTCAAGTAGAGAGGATAAGAAGGAACAATGTCAGAAGAAACATCTGGAGGAGGCACGGAATGTGAAGACTCTTGTGGAGAGGCTGGCGAAGAAGGAGATGCCAACTGTGGAGAAGGAAAAGTAAGAAAAGAAAGTGTCTCGACAAGATATGTTGGAGTGGAAGAAGGACGAGGGTAGAAGGGACGAGACTCATCAAAAGTAACATCCCGAGAAATCCGCATCCGTCGACCAACAGGATCCCAACAACGATATCCCTTATGCTCAGCACTATAGCCCAAAAAAACGCACTCAACAGACTGAGCGGTCAGCTTGGTGCGTTCACGAGGTGCAAGGAGGACATAGCACACACACCCAAAAAGGCGAAGACTAGAGTAATCAGGAGGTATACCACAGAGACGCTCCACCGGAATCCCACCCTGAAGAGCAGAAGAAGGCTGAATATTAATCAAGTAAGTGGCAGTGGAAACAGCCTCAGCCCAGAAATGAGGTGGAACAGCGGAAGCAAGTAAAAGAGCACGAGCTGTCTCAAGAAGATGACGATGCTTGCGCTCAGCCATACCGTTCTGAGCATGAGCACCAGGACAGGAAAACTGAGAAAGAGTGCCCTGGGTAGCAAGAAAAGCATGAAGGACACCGGATAGATACTCCCCTGTTGAATCAGCATGAAGAACTCGAATGTGAGAGTCAAACTGAGTACGGATCATAGTGGCAAAATTCTTATAGATGGATAAAACCTCGCTACGAGAAGACATAAAATATATCCAAGTGTGGCGAGAGAAATCATCTATAAAAAGAATATAATATTTATGACCCCCTTTTGAAACAAAAGGAGCCGGACCCCAAACATCAGAATGAACAAGATCAAAGGGACGCTGGGATACAGACTCACTGGAAGGATAAGGGAGTTGTAGCTGTTTACCAAGCTTACAACCCGCACAATCTAAAGAGGTATCACCAGACACAGAACCTAAAAGACCACGACGAACTAAAGAAGACAGACGTGACCCACAAAGATGCCCTAAGCGGTGATGCCATTGAGCAAATGACCCAGTAGAAGATGCAACGGAGGCAGAAGCAGTGGAGGAGACCGGGAGACTGGCAGAGGCAGCGGAAGGAAGACGAAGCCAGTCAAGCTCCCAGAGACGCTGAGAATCACGGCGGCGAGGGCCAGTACCAACCAGAGACCCCGTCCGACAATCCTGAACACAGCAAGAGTCAGAATCAAGAATAACACGACAACCATGATCAGTGAGCTGACCAGCGGATATAAGCTGCATGGTTAGTTTAGGAACATGAGAAACAGCAGGAATATGAAAAGCGGAAGACAAAAGAGTGCCTCGTCCTGCAACAGAAAGAGAGGTGCCATCTGCGGTCTGCACAGTGATAGGAGCAACAAGAGGACTAATGGAATGGAGACTCGAAGGATCATATGTCATATGAAAAGAAGCTCCAGAGTCAAGAATCCATGGTATGATACCTGATGAGGAGGAAGGTGGTCTCTCACTGGAAGACTGAGTAGCAGAACCAGCAGAACTTGATGGTGCAGAGGTAGCCATGCGACGTAACAGCATAAGAATCTCCTGAGTGGGGTCAGAACCAGCAGAAGTCTGTTGAGGAGAGGCACCTAGGAGTCCAGTGCCCTTAGGAGGACGCCCACTGCGACGAGTAAGATCCTTTTTCTTCCGATAGCAGAACTGCTCTACATGCCCGTTCTTGTTGCAGTAGGTGCAGTAAAGCCCTGCACCCTTAGTAGTCGACACTGGAGTAGGCACCACCGGTGGACAAGTAACATGAGGCATTGCCAGGACTGAAGGAGATACTAGCAAACCCGCACCACGAAGACGAGTCTCCTCAGTACGAATAGCTGCAAGGGTCTCCAACAAGGTCACACGAGGATGACGAGCAAGCAGCTGAGCACGTATCTGCTCAAATTCAACCCGAAGACGTGTCAGGAAGTCGTAGATGCGACGAAGCTCCAAGTGAGAGTGTTGATGCTGGCAACACTGACAGGTGCGACAAACCTCCGGTCCAAGAGAATCAAGTTGACGCCATACTGAGGACAGTTGTGCATAGAAGTCATCCACGGTAGACTCGCCTGTCAGAACGATCGCGCTCTCGTCGTGACAACAAAGAAGGTACAAGGAATCACCAGTAGGCTCATAGCGGTCGCGAAGATGTGCCCACATCAACTGTGCTGAAGACAAACCAACAATATCACCAGCGAGATGCACCTCCATACTAGCAACCAGAATAGTAGAGGCACGAGCATCTTCATCAACCCATATCTTATACGCAGCAAATTGAGTCTGAAAAGACTCAACAGCATCAGCATAGTCATCGGAGGCCTTCTGTTGAGCAGCAGCATCAGCCTCCTTAGAGATAACAGGCATATCAGGGGGAGCAGGACGAGGCAGACATGATAGCTCGCTAGTAAGAAACTCCCACAGACGCTTTCCGCGCATATGAAGATGCATATGAAGAACCCAGTCGCGATAATTGAGACCATCAAAGATAACCGGGCAGTGAGGAACAGAGACGGTGCCCGAAGAAGAACGTGCAAATGACGACATTTTTTTCGAACAGTTGGCTGACTAGATTCACGTCCGACTCAACCAAAGCCAAAGTGAATCGGGCATCGGCCAGCAACACGGGCCGAAGGAGGTGTCAAGATCGAAGCGGAGCTAGCGGCGGTCGACGGCGATGGCGGCGCTACTGTCCGGCGGAGGCGCAATGCGCCTTGACGGCCGACGGAGGACGACGACGGTGGCGCGCTGGAGGCCGAGGAGCCAAGGAGCCGAAGTCGGGCGCGAGGATCACGCGAAGCCAATCCGATGCGCGCATGGCGGGGCAAGACGCGCGAGGGACGACGACGGCGGCGGCTCGGGGGGGCGCGAGAAGCACCGTGAAGCGTCGAAGACGGCAAGGAAGCCGCGCGGCGTCTTGGTTCCCGGGCGGGCGCGAGCTCAGGTGTCGTGGCCACGAGCGCGGAGGCGTGAATGCCGAGGAACCACGCGGAGGGCGCGACGAGTCGACGGCCGAAGACAACGACGGAGATGGCCGCGGATCTGGAGCGCGCAGAGAACGCAGGCCGGCGTGCGTAGAGGACGACGACGACGCACAAGGAAGCCGGAGGCGTAGATCAGAAATAGAGAAGCAAAGGCGACGAGAAGAGGGAAGCAAAGGCGACGAGAAGAGCCGCCGGAGGTTGGGAGAGCGCAAGTGCAACACCTGTAAGAAAAACCCTAACCCTAACCTAGCTCTGATACCATGTTATGAATAGCACTTGTATTCAATATGAGGCTAATGGGGCAGTATATATACATGTACAAGAGGGTATAGAAGGAAAGCTTATATAAGGCAATATCTATACAAGGCAAACAATCTCTATACAGGGCAACTAGCAATCTCTTATATAAGGTAACAAGGATACTGTCTAACAGATCTATCCAAAGTTTCAAACATACAAACTCTGAATGGTATTGTAGTTACACAGAACATCTTAATAACATTAGTCAACATTGAGCATGATATTGATAAGGACATGTAAACATTGAATAAGTGATTAGTTGTACAATTCTTATTGAATTCACATCCTTTACACATAAAATTCTTCTGGTATTCAGTGTGGCATGGCAATTTACAATCACATGTTTTTCAGATGTTTACCCAGTTACGATTTACATATGAGCAAGAAAGTCACCCTGAGGAATTCTTTATTCTTGTTCTGTGTATGCTGATTCGCACATATAAGATGCAATTATTATCAATATGCAAGTAATATCAATAGCGATGTCTTAGGCATGTAGCAAGTGATGCCAGAGAAATGCCTATGAATTGTTCTTGACCATGTAAAAAAATGTTGATTTTGATTCATGGCATATTGGCTTACAAGCTTGTCATAGGCTTTCACATATTTCCATGCAATTATCGAGTTCAGACCCATTTAAATGTAGGCTTTGTCACGGTTCTGGAACGAAATTGGCCCATATCAATCAGAAAGGATGATTGAATTTTCTCAATCTTTGATGCCATCTAGACATGTCTCATTCCCTAAACATTATATTTCACTGCAAGATTTATCCTAATTCCTAACTGTTTTGTTCATTTACCATATTCTCCTTCAATCCTGGTGCCATAAATTTGTTCCCTGTGCAGATTCATGTTGATGTAAGTTGCTCTCTTTTTGCTTGAAAATCAATCAGGTATATGCTTAGGTCTCAAATTCAACATGGTACGCCCATCAGATGAGTAATACAAGATATTACATGTACCCTATATGATGTTGATCATCCTTTTTGGTGTTTCTAAGAACAATTTTTCCTTAGGAATGCCCAGTGCGACTACCACTCTAAAATTCATTTTATTTGGTGTTTTTGTAATGACAATGTTTTTTCTGCCAAAATGAAACACCTAGGATGCACCATCTGGCGAACAAAATGTCTAAGGATGATCTGGAACCCTTGAATTCTGGCAACAACATGCTTCCTCTCTCAAGATGTAAGCTAATTTTGTTTCAACTATGCACTTACTCTCTCTTTCTAGAGCACTCAACCCATCAGTTTCAGCTTTCAAATCAATTTCATTGATCTGATTCAAGATTTCTTTCTTCAGTTTCCTGTTATTACTTTCAGCATTTATATTCTATTCTTCTGATTCAAGAAATTGTGAAGCACATGCACTCATTACCTTCAAGCTCTTGGACTCTCGTGGGGCGACGGTGGGGCGCGGGGGGAAGCGGCAGTGGTGGCACTTGGACTCCCATCGGTGATGGCACAGTGGGGGGACTCAGGACTAGGGAGGGACTCCGGTCAGCGGTGGCGCAGTGGGAGGCCGCCGGTCAGTGGGTGGCGTGGTGGGAGGCGATGCCGCTGAGGACGGCGGGTGGGGGGTAGCGCCGGTCGGGGGCGCGGTGGAGGGACTCTGGTCGGGGGGCAGCGCAGTGGAGGATCTCCGGTCGTGGGCGCCGGGGCGGCAGCGCGGCGCAGCTGATGCCTGGGGTGGGGGTAGCATCGCCGACTCGGGCCGAGGGAGTCCGGAGACTGAGACAGCGTGAGAACTAGGGCTCGGTTCACTCGGTCTCAGACTCTCGGTGCTTGATTGCTTGAGGGCTGGGCACTTGAGCCTTTCAGACGGGGTTGGGCTGGGCACTTGGTCTTTAGACAGCCTTCAGGGGCAGCCTTCAGGCCATTCGAAAATTCTGAATATGTTTTTGCGGAATTTCTGTTCTGTTTCCGTTTCGGTCGGAATTGACTCTCCTGTTTTCGTTTCCGGAAAAAAAATCCGTTTCCGTTTTTGAAAATCTGCTTCCGTTTCTGTTTTTTTCGGAACGGTCGGAAAGTTTTCGTTCCGTTTTCATCCCTAGCTGCCCCGCACTGACACCAATATAGCTTGATGCTCGTGCTGTGATAGAAATGTCTCGACAGCCGCTAGCCCGAAAAATACCGTCGGTAGGCCTCGACAAGGGGTGACATAGCCGTGTTGGCCCCCTCGTGCTTGTTTGAACGGCACCGAGTGTCTGCGGTTCCCCTTAGGCGTCCCAACAAGCCACACCTGATGCCAAACAAGCGCATTCGGGGCCACAGAGGTGGATTTTACCTGTCTTTCAAAAATAAGTGAGAGGTATGATGGATGGAATCATACCACGAATCACCTCCGTGTAGACCGAAATCACATGTGTAGCCCTTCTCCTCACCGACACCAACATGGTTCGGTGCTCACGATGTGACCAACACCCTGATGGGCGTTGACTTGAAAAACGTCGTTGGAGGGCCATGACCCGAACGGACATAGCCGCGTTGGCCCCTTCGTGTTGTTCGACCGACACCGAATGTTCGCGACGCCTACTAGGTGCCCAAACTAGCCACACATGATACCAAACACGCATATGAGTGGCCTTAGAGGTGGATTTCACTTTTGGTTTAAAAGATAAGCTAGAGGCCCGGATTGGAAGAATCAACGTATGAATCACCTCCGCCAAAGCCATTGTATAGCCCCCTGTCCATCATGGCCTGGACAACCGCTAATCTAAAGAACGGTGTTGGTGAGCGCTGACCCGAGGTGACATAGCCTCATTGGCCCTTTTGTGTTGGTCTGACCTGCGTTGAGCATACACGATGCCTCCTAGGTGCCTAAACTAGCTACTCACAGTACCAGACGAGCGTACGTGAGGTTACGGAGGTGGATTTCACCCCTGATTAAAAAAATAAGCTAGAGACTCGAATTGTCAGAATCGCTACACGAATCACCTCCTCAGTGAAATCCGAAATACCATGCGCAGTCCCTCCACATTGATACCAGCGTGGCCCGATGCTCCTGTTGTGAAAGAAACACCCAGGAGGCCGCTAGCCCAAATAACACTGTCGCCGGGCCTCGAGCTAGGACGACATAGCTGCGCTTCTCCTCTGTGCTGGTTAGACCGGCACCGAGCCTCGGCGAGTTCCCCGCTTAATCTGGACCGCGCAGGTCCGATCAGACGGCGCCTGTTGCCGCGCTCACATTGATTGCGCACAGAATCCGCGATCCAAATGGGACGTCCGATACGAGCAAGCCGTCGCATCCTGCTGTGCCCTCCGCTCCCAACCCCCACGAACACACATCAATTAATTAATTCCTCTGATCAAATCCTACTTACTTTTCTCCATTATGGTCATCCAAAACAACAAACCATATGGGACTTCAACTGAACATGTATTAAGAAGAACAGCGTCGAGAATTCGTAGCAAACTTTTCTTGATTCCACTGCTTTGATAATAAGAACGGAAAGTACAAAAGAATTAGCTAGTTTTCTTGTCATGAAGATGCATCATCGTCCACATGACCATTCCCAATTTACAAGCAGGCTGTAGCTTCATTTAATTCTACCCATCTACTAGTAACTAATTCACTAGTTAATCATGATCAAGCCGATATATCCTTCTGAACTTTTACCCCAAAACAACAGCAAACTGATCGATTAACCATGGCGAAATTTACGCACACATTTCACCATGACCCACTCGATCTCACAAGCCATTACCTCCCTCCAGAAGAACACCTTCCAACTACGAACTAATTAATACAACACCACAATAACAACTTAATGCATGGTCTCTGTCATCTCAAGAACACTAAGTGTTATGTGATGTCAGCGTTTGATAGTACGTGAAGATTACCCGGCCTAGATGGCTAACCTAACCTAAGTATCATTCCAGACACTGAAGAGCTGCGCGCCATGGCAGACTCCGGTCATGTCGCTGCTGCTCGTCGCGGCCGCCACCGGCAGGGCCGAGGCCGGCGTCCAAGAAGCCAACCTCCCGGCGCCACCGTATGCCTCTGCGCTGACCAGAAAGTTCTCGTACCCCATCTTACCGTCGTCATGATCCCTCAGGCTACCAGCATTAATCACCTGTGACGTCGCCCGTGCATGGCCTTGCACCACCTGGTCGTGGCTCACCATCCCGGTGGTGGTAGCCGCCGCGGCGCTCAACGGCATCATGTAGCCACCACAGCCTCCGCTCTCGCCGACCCCGTTGTACACGACGGAGTTTGACCCGGTGCTGTGCTCGAGCGAGGTGTTGTCGATGCTCCCGAGGCCGCCGTGCATTGCCTGCACCGGCGAGAAGAAATCGTGCGCTCCGGCGCCAGGGCCGGATCCGAGGTTGATCTGGTGGAGCTCCTGCAGGCTGTGCGCGGCGGCAATCACCGCGTGGTCCTGCTCCTGCTTGCACCACCCGCGCAGCGGCTGCGCATAGGGGTGGTACAGGCCGGAGGTGGCAAACTGCGGCGGCTGGAACGCGATGGTCGGCCACGCGGCGGCGGCGGCGTGGTAGTGCGCGCCGTACGCGAGGGCGCCGTCACCCAGCTGTGAGGCGATGCGGCCGATGTCGTAGCTCACCACGCCGGCGTGCTGCGCGGACGACGCGGCCTCGGCCTCCTTGAGGCGCTTGGCAGCGCTGCCGATGGGGAGCTCGCTGCTCTCGAGGATGCTCTTGACGTCGTAGCGGCTCATGTCGAAGTTGGTGACGGCGTTGAGGCCGCGGAACTTGATCGCCGCGATGTCGTACGCCTCCGCCGCCTCCTCCTGCGTGCCTGCATACATTGATGAGCAAGGTTACTTGCTGCACGGTCGTCGTGTGCATGCAAGATCGATGTGACTAGCTAGCTTAATTAGTTTATTTACGTTGCGACCTAAATTAGTTTACAGCAAATGCATGCAGTGCAGCAGCCCGTAGGACTCTGTTTCTTATTCAGTATTTTGACTTGTTGCACTGGTGAATGGAGTACAGAAGTAGCACTCGATTTGGAAGGTACGTTTAAAAAGCTAGTCACATGCATGCACAAAGTAATTCTGTAATTCTACTTGACATGACTAGCGGGTCACATATTTAAGTTATAGTGTACAGATGCATCCATAATAAGTTATAAGTAGAATATATTCAGTTCATAACTACTATTGTTTGCCCCTGAAGGGATAAATGTGTGCACCAATGGTTCTTGTAATCTCATTGAGATGGCAATTAATTTCTGCTTAATTGGCTTCTGTAGTGAACATATAATTATAATATACTTACTGAAGGTGCCCAAGTAGAGATCCTTGTTTCCTGCAACTCGTCCTATCCTTGCTTGCCATCTCCCATGTTGGTGATGCCTTTACTCAGAGTTCAAATTGAACATCAGTGATATTTTTTCAATCATGAATTTATTTTCTCAAAGCATGTATGAGTCCATGTATAGATGCATATTTATATACCTAGTTACTCCACGATAAATGGATGCACCTCTAGAAAAACCGCTGCTCTTCCTGCACCCATGGATTGGTAGAAGTAAGCATCAAATTACATTGTTGATCTATTAATTAATTTGCTAACTATCTATGTGTTAAAGGGAATTTCATGGATTGGTAGGAGTAACCATCAAATTACATTGTTGATCTATTAAATTGCTAACCATATATGTGTTAAAAGGGATTTACAAGATGCATTTTTCATATGCTGACCTTCGCAAAGACGCTACAAACTCCTGCCTTGTCATGTGCTTCATCTCCTCCAGCTCCTTTTCGTAATTACTTACCTGAAAATTAATACAGAAACAAATTAATGCCTTTAAGTGCAATTTCAGTAATCAGGCAACAGAACAAAAGCATGGTATCATCATTTACCCTAGATCTATAACCAAATAAAAAGAGTGAGCAATAACAAAGACCAAATTCTTCGAAGATAATGACAAAAAGTGTTCAACTATATATATACATACCGGAAAATTCGTCGTTGTCGTCGGACCCCAATACTTGAGGGCAGCCAAATCATAAGCTCTAGCAGCTTTTTCCTCCTTGTCATAGCCACCTATCAATGTTTACAATATGAAAAAAATAAAGAAATGAGAAAATCCATGAAAAGAAATAAAATTCAGGGAAAACAATTATTCATCTACCAAATATCACAAACAAATTAAATTAATTACATCCGAATCTAGCTCGCTTACCTAGATAGACTGCGTAGATTTAAAAGTTGAGTTCGAGCCCACAAACCAAGATCCATCGATCCCGAAATGATCAACAAAAAGGAACATAATGTCAATTAACAACATTAGGAGAAATTATGAAATACGGTGTCGCACAGTAGCAGTAGCAAACAGATTTGAACATCACTATATAGCATTTCTACCTTGACGACCCTTGCGAGTTTGCCCTTCTCTCCTGCAGCTGTTGTCCCACAGATGAGCCTCGTATCTCCCAGTCCATCTATGCCTAAAACCAATCAAAAGCAAAAGATTAGTTTGTTAAGCTACAATAATCTCACAATCATGTCTACATAATGACACCCGTATACAACTACATCATCAAAAGCACTTCTATCCCCTAGCCTACTCATTTGATCCAAAAAGACAAACATCAAACAAGAAGCAACACTAGCTAGCTAACTGGATGCAATCAAATCTCCCCTTGTTGCATTGATGTTATCTGGCTAGTTCAATCCATTTCATGATTGCACCTTACCTAGTCACGCCGCGGTATATCGACGTCCGCTGCCCGAACGTGTCGACCGACTTCCTCGCCGCCGCCGCGTCCACCACCGCGCCGCTGCCACCCGTCTCCGCACCGACGGCCACTACGGCACTGGGGCCAACACTGCCAGCGCCACCCTCCTTCTCCTTGCGAACAGCCATTGCCCCTCCCTGTGCCGACGTGGACACGCTCTCCGGAACGCGGCCGCGCTCTCCGGCAAGGAGCGGCATGCCCGCGCCCTGCGTTATTGTCCCCGCCAACATGTTCATGGAGAGCGACAGAACCTGCGCCCCCTGCGCTCCCTCGGCCGCTTCCACCCTCTGCTGCGGTGGGGCCGGCTGGCTCCGCAGCCAGTTCTTGATCATGGACAGCCCGATGCCGCCGCCGTTGTTACTGGCGGCTCCACCATTATTCGTGGTGGTGGCGGCGGCCGTGCTGCTCACCATGCCACCGCCTTCGTGGACGCCGTCGCCGGCCGAGGAGGCCACCATAACGGAGTCGGCGAACTGGAGGGAGGAGCTGGGGTACAGGTAACCAACGCTACTGCCCGAGCTCGCGTAGCAAGCGGCGCTACTACTAGGGATCATGTTGCCGGCCTTGTGGTGCTGCTCCGAAAAGGAGATGCCGCCGAGGAAGTCCTCCAGCTTCGGCTCTGCGACGAGCGCCGATAGCTCCGATCCCCTCATGCTCCAATCTGCACAACAAATTATATCGAGCGATATATTTCATGTACCAATCAGTACCTTTTTTTGAAACGAAATGTACCAGTCGGTACTACTGCTTGCACTTAATTATCTGCATGCATCGATCGATATGTACCTTGAGGGATGTTGAAGGAGACGTCGTCGGTGGCTGCGGCGGAGATGAGGGCGGAGTCGGTCTGAGAGGACGGGAGCTCCTGCGGGGAGAGAGAGAAGGCCAGCCAGTTGTTCACAGTGGCCATGGTCGATTGATTCACTAAAACAAGATGTTAATGTGATTAATTGGCTTCTATGGTTGCTACTTAAGCTAGTTTGTGAGATAGAGAAGTAGAGGAGGAGATCAAGAAGCCATTTTGGTCAGTAAGGAAGGCTAGGGAAGGTCAAGAGAGATTTGGAGCATCAAGCAACAGTACTACCAGGGTAGATATTTATACAAACTATAGTGCTACTCCTTAAGATTAGTACTATACATAGATGGATATGATAAATATATTAGTGGTACTCCTTATGTAGGAGAAACTTTTTTGAAAAAAAAAACTGTAGTATTTCGTAACGTGTGTATGCAATACAAAAACAGTGGGCATGGTTTAGCTGAACAGAAACCACTTTTTGATTCTGCTTTCTGGGGGAGAGTCCACTATATTTTGTCTCATTTTCCTCAAAACATGTCTATATATATATGCCTACATGAATACGTCCTGAAGCATGCATGTACATGTGTAGTACTAAAGTGATGCCCTTTACTCGATAGTAGTATGAGTTGCCACGGCCTTTTGACTAGTAAATTGATATTAACAATTATTACAAAAATCCTTCCTGGAAAAAAGAAATGTTGCAAGATCTAAGTTTCATTCTATTTGCCTAGGATCTCAATTCATAAGCAGATGTTCTCGCATCTCTCTTTTCAAATACAGGGTGCACATGCACGGTTGGGTGCCAGGAAATATATGCATGAAGTTGACATATGCATATATAAGCCTCCAACTAGTAGTATTATACCTAGCTATGTGCCAAAACACTGTGCAAGACTGAAGAATCCACATATGAACAATTAAGGCCTGGCCTGACCTGGTCCTCTTCTCAAACCCTAAAATCACTCACAGCTCACCTGCAGAAGCTGAATCCCTGACAAGGTTTTTTACAAAGTCCTAGGCTCTAATTCGTCCCTCTGACATAACCACACAAAAGGGTAGCATGTCACTGAGGCCCTAATTTTGGGTACTTTGGAAAAGGATTTCCTCTAGAAACACAGTAGGAGAGTAGTAGTAATTCTAGCTTGTATCGCACAACCAATGTACATGGGGGTTTAAAAAAGATATACACTCCAATATATACTAATGCACCTTTTCCAATTAATCTCCTTTACAATAGCTCCACATCGGGATTTAGGTCCGCCCTAATCCTAGTTTTAGTAAATGTCAAGCAAACTTGACTATATATATTTATTTGCAGTTGAGCTTCATTTTTTGGGAGAAAATAATCCAACAAATCTTAAGAAACAGAAAAGGATTTATGTATATCGTATCTAGCTACGGCAGGAACTTTTCTAGCACAATTATCTATGATATTATGTTTTCCAAACGATTCAATTTGAACGAGAAAATACATTTAAAATTTCATGAAAACTCACCTAAGTATTTTTCATCATCCCCAAAGCAAAAGGCAGCGGAAAAGAATACATACAAGCGACACTACGGACGAACGTACGTAGCTACTTGGTCGTACTAATTTGATCAGGTAGCCAAATTAAAAGACACTGCAGCACTTTGCTTGCCATGAACAAAATATGAAGCTCTTTTGGTTCAAAAGGAAAGGACAAGCAGAAAAAGCCTGGAAAAAAAATGGTTCTAGTCTGAGGCATAGAAGGAGTGGATGTGCTACCTGCACCCTAGAAGAGGACATGAACCCTTGTCTTCCGGCTATATAAAAACTTTGCGTCCCCAGGTCCATCCTCTCTCCAAACGCATACAGAAACGGGCGAAACCCTAAAAACCTCACATAGGATCCTCCATGACAAATTGTTAACAAGATCGGCAGTCTCTCTGCCTGCTATCGGACGCCAGTACATAAAAACTAATGCTTTTTCTTCTCTCTTTATGGGGGAAGGAGAAGCGGAGGTTAAGATAGGGTGTGTTTTTATCTTGGTAATTGCACCCCTTGCCTCCCTCCCCTCCGCCTAAAACTTTGACCGTCAAAGCTAGAGGGGGTTCAAACTGCATGAGGTGTCCCTTCGTATTAGATCAGGCGATCATCTTTTACTAATTGACTGAATGGTTGGTTAACCTCTCTCGGTAGTGTGAATATCTAATCATAAGGTAGAGACTTGGGACAATGACTCATGGCTGGCCAAAAATGCACATATCTAGGGTTTGTGAGTTGGAATCCACTATGAAGCATACAAATGCTGCAGTACGGCATACAGGAGCAAGTATAATAAAGACACCACAGCTTACTATATAGTAGCATGTACACGCTAGTTTTGTCCTATGTGGAAGAGTAAGAGAAGAGGAGAAAGAAGAGAGCCAACTCATATTTAATAGCAAGCATCACACGGGAATATAGGTGCTATCATCGGCTAAAAGCCGGTATTATTGTTGTACATGTCTTTTATTGCATGCTGGCTTTATTGCTTACTATAGGAACAACCTTTAGAGATAGTTATTGTACAAACCGACTTTATTGCTTACTCTATATAACATAGATGAGAGATGGAGTAAGGGTATGTTTGTTTTTACTTTGAATTCTCTAAAGGCCTGTTTGTTTTAGCTTTTGATTAGATTACGGCCCCAAAGTAGAATAAAAACAAACACTGATTCTAGAATCCGATTCTCACAATCCAGCCCACCCATATACACTAAAATCCACAATCCACTTCATATGTGCTTTTGGATTTCAGCTTTTAAAGAATCAGCTTCTCTACAACTACAATTCAGAATAAGCTTTTAGAGAATTCAAAGCAAAAACAAACAGGCCCTAAAAGCTAATTCTGAATTGTGGTTGTAGAGAAGCTGATTCTCCAAAAGCTGGAATCTAAAAGCACATATGAAGTGGATTGTACATTCTAGTGTATATGGGTGGGCTGGATTGTGAGAATCAGATTCTGGAAGGCTGTTTGTTTTTTATTCTACTTTTGGGGCCAGAATCCATAATCAAAAGATAAAACAAAACAGGCCGTAAGTAGCTAGTGAGCTTTGTTATTGTACTTTCTCTAACAGGTATGCCCTTCGCTTCTTACTATAAGGTGTATTTTGGCTAGACACAGAATTAAGGAGGTTGTAAAACCAAGAAGAAAAAAAATAAACGATCATGCTATATGTATATGCTATAAATACTTTGGAAATGTGAGAGAATATTGTGTAAGTGTTACTTATAAATGCAAGAAAAAAAGATGTACTCCCTCTGTTGATAAATATAAAGCGTATTTTGACTTTGCACAAGGATTAAGGTTGTGGTGAAATTTAGAAAGGTATGAGAGGAAATGACTTACATATCCCTCTTAATTGTCTTGGAAGATGAGAGAAAATGAATAAATGCATATGGTTGAGAGAGAATAAATAGGGGTATAAGTGGAAAGGCTCATTAAATCTACATGCACATCTTATATTTTTCAACAAGACCATTCAAACTATAGACCTTATATTTACCAACGGAGGGAGTAATAAATAAGGGCGGACAAGGAAAAAATAACAATTAATTTACCTGTAGACCTTATATTTTAAAATAAATTTGCAAAAATTATGTCAGATACTTTGAAACAAATTTTCAAAAACTATTTGCCTTGCTAATGTTCCTAAGAATGATATGCCCACGCAAATATATAGGATATATAGATGTTTCATTTCATGGAAAAATCCAGTAAAATTCGTTGTTCCAAAAATTGGGTTTATAATTTACTAAAGAGGTTTGAACTATTTTTGGAGGTAAGTAAATATCAGCAGCTTACATCGATTCATTATAGTTTTGAATATCAACTTGACAATTAAGAATCTAGCTATGTTAATTGTTAATTTTCAAATAGCCTCGACAATTTTTGCCGTAGTTCCACTCCTCCTGATTAGGCACATGCAGTGTATTTATATGTATATTTTATCTCCCTTCTGATTTGCTACACGTGTTGGAGGAATTCCACGTCGTATATACATACAGTTCATTCGACAATAAACGATCATTCATGTATACAAATACAGTATGCATGAGTACATCAAGACGTACATGACCATGAGTTGTTTTTGCAGATTAAACATGTACGTACATATCATCAACTGCCCTTCTCACGTGCACACACTGATCACAGTCCACCATCGACCGCCCAATCTTCTCTTGGAACGATAAAGAGAGCATGTGCGAGCCCATTGGCATGTGCATATGCATGCTTTTCTTCTACTCAAGTCTCTCTAGTATGGAGTATGGACACACACACGTGTGGGTCTTGGATATACATATGCGATCGATGAGTCTCTTAATTATGGCTTACTCGTAGCTAGTCCTATGATACGAGAGCTAACCCACGTGCTCGCCACTTTGCTCTCGATCGATCAGTATCGATCCCTCTCTCAAGACTAACTTCCAGCCAAAAACCTACACGAAAAGTGAAGAAATGAAGCAAGTTTTAAAAGTTTTTTCTTGTGCCTATCCAACAAGAATCTTCTTCAGGTGAAGATGAGATGTGTTTTCTCTTTTTAAAAAACTGCATGTCTATTATTTAGGAGTGGCCTGTTTCGCCTTATGAAAATATGCATCCAAGGATGTGCATATATATATGAATTCCTTGTGAGTATTTTGACCATCACTGGTAATTACTAAAAAGAAGTCAATATATTGTACAATATTAAGTTTCTATATATCTGAGGTTCGATTTAGTATTTTAGTATAGAATTATACAGGTAATAGTTACACCATTCGCTCACAAATACATGCCGTTTTGGACATCGAATGGAGACGTTCTGGACATCGAACGGTCCCCAAAACGCCACTTTGGCAACTAACTTCTATTGAAATATATTTATAAAGCCTAAGAAAATTATAGTATTATGAAAGCACTTTTCGAGACAAATCTACACAAATGATTTTTATATATCTAATATAAATATTTAAAAAGTTATTGATTGCCAAAATTTGAAAGTTTGACTAAACGTATCCTAAAAACATATATTTTGTGAATTGTGGGAGTAGTTTTTTAAGAGAAAAAAATACAGAATAGTTCTATTTATCTAAACATAGAATGCAGGGATTGTGTATATATCATGCGATAGATTTCTTCAAAAAAAGTAATTCCAATTTTGGACTCTCAGATGGAGATCCAACGGTCAATATCATATCATCCAGATCTAAAATCCCTCTCTCTGAACCTCTCTCTACCTTAGTCCTCTCTCGATCCTTCCAAGTCGCGCGATCAAGCGGTCATGGCCGATGCCGCCACCCCGGCTACGTACTACTCGCGCCATGTACCACTAGCGTAGCGCCTCGCCGGTTCTAGCGAGACCTATCGAAGTTCCACCGTAGCCACCGGTATCTCCACCCCCTGTGCGGATGCGCCTTGTCCTCCTCCTCACCCGCAGCTGCCATTCCAGCCTCCATCTCCCCTGCCCTGCCTTCTTCCTGTCTGCAATGGCAGTAGCCGCTAGATCCTCCACCGCTGCCACCCACCTCCAATCCTCTGTCGCCTCAGCCTCCCTCTAATTATGTGGCCTGGTGAACCCCAAATTTTAACTCGGTGGACCCAAGCCTAATCCGGCAAACCTTACCCTAACATGCCATCGCCATATATCAGACGACTTTGTTGGCCAAAGCACGAAACTCCAAGCAAATTGCAATGTTAGAAATTCAAATGATCTGCAAAAAAAAATCATATAGGAGTATGATATATATATAGAGGGGTTCGGTCGTACCGAAGAGGGGCACTGTTTTTTTGGGCCAATCTCACGTAGATTTTCTTTTTTTTGGCCCTGCTCACGGTGGTTTTGGACACCAACCGTTGGCACTGACGCCGGGACGGCAAACAACGACTTAGCGTCGAGTTCCGCGGACGCTCACCCGACCAGCCCAAACCCAACCGTGGCAGCGTAATCACACACGCGACAGGCGTTTTTGGCTACCGCGGTGGACACTCTCGGGCCACCACGGCTCCATCACCTACTATACCCTAGGGCTATACCTGGTCTCGGGACCCCGGGGTTCGGTGGTATCTGAGAGGGGCATTGTTTTTTGAGCCAAACTCACGCAGATTTTCCCATTTTTTGGCCCTGCTCATGGTGGTTTCGGATACCGACTGTCGGCACCGGCGCCGGGACGGCAAACAATGACTTATCGTTGGGTTCCGCGGACGCCCGCTGCGCCTGCCAAAACCCTGCTGTGGCAGCGTAATCACACACGCGGTAGGTGTTTTTGGCTGCCGCGACGGCCTCTCTCGAGCCACCGTGGCTCCATCATCTACAATACCCTAGGGCCATACTTGACCCTAGGACCGCGGGAGTTCGGAGGTACCGAAGAGGGGCACTATTTTTTTGGGCCAATCTCATGCAGATTTTTCTATTTTTTTTTTGGCCCTGCTCACGGTGGTTTCGAACATCGACCGTCGGCACCGACACAGAAACGGCAAACAAAAACTTAGCGTCAGGTTCCACGGACAACCGCCGGGCACAGAATATATTACACAGAGCATATGAACAAATTGTTGACGATGAAATCTCCTTTTGCTGTGTTGGCAATAATAAAGGATAAATTGTACTGACTGGCCTGGCAGCTATGTTTGTTGGCAAACCAACAAGTAACCAAATGATGCCTCGGGGACAACCACGTGTATTCATCTGGAGAGCACTTGTCCCGTTTATGAATAGATGTTATTCTAGGGTATTGTACTTTGATCAAGGTATATATATAAAAAATTACATTATCTCTCTTCATTAGATTATTTATTTTTTTGATAATATATCTTACTCTAGTCCATAATAGTAAATCTTATTAAAAGCAACTAGGGGTATGTAAGGAAGAAATCTCAAAATTGTGACATGTATTTAGATACAAAAATTGAAAGCTAGAATGATATGGATTCAGAAATGAAGGGAGTAATAAAAAAATTTAAAGTTAAGTATTTGCACTTATTTGAGTACCATTTTTAGTCATACTTAGACGAATAAATTATTCCTGAAAAAAAAAGGACATCACTGCACTCCATTGCATTCATGATTGTACGTATACATATAGACTTCAAACCGAGTCTAGTTTAATACTCCATAATTAGTTTAATACTAGCAAGGAGCAATAAGTAGTAGTACTAGCAACTTGGTTTAGGTAGTTTGAGATGCAAACCAAAGTTTTAGCTAGTGGAGGCCGGACTGCATGCAGATAAAAAGATAATAATAAAGGGTGCATGCATGGCGTGGTTCGTTCAAACCCTAGTAAGCAGCATGCACTGGCCTAGGAGAAATCAACGGAGCGCCCGTGCCTCCTCGTAAACACTGTAAAGATAACCTAGCTTGTGTATACTAATACTCAATAATTACTACGCTTTGCATGCAGTTAACCATGCATGCATGAGCGAAAGAAGAGAGAGAGAGCTTAAAGCTAGTATAGGAGGAAGAGAAGCTAAGGTAGTGTAGGAGAGGCAATCCCCAGTCCCCACTAAAAACACTTGCATTGATTTGGGCAGCTTTTGTGGGAGTAGGTCACTGAGCCGTTTGATTTGAAGACTACTGGCTCACATTCTCGTCACCCGTAGGCCGTAGCTGCTGAGTGTATACTAAACCTCATACTGGTACTGGTACTACTTAGCCCTAGGCCCTAGCCCTGTCTCAGTCTACCATCACCCACTTCGAGAGAAATACCCGGTAGAGATATTTTTATTGTATATGTAGAGTCATACTTTTATATTTCTATATAATTTTAAAGGTACTTTTTAAAATGTCATAATGGTGCCACAACGTGCAGCGTTGGCTGTGTTGCTACTTACGTTCGAAGAGGCATTTACCGAAATATCACTACTACACATAAGGCTATTAAAGACGGTTAGAAAACGTCATCATAGACGGTTTTCTGGGCCGTCTGTAATCATGTGTCAGTGATACACAACACATATCACATACGGTTCCAAAACTGACTGTAAAAAGACATCACAGACGGTTTTTAACTAAAACCGTCTGTGATATTAGTTATTATAAACGGTTTTTAAATAGAACCGTCTGTGATATGTATTTTTTCCCCTAACTTTCGTGGTAGAACTTTCATGATTAGTATCTGCTGTTCGAAATTTATTCTCCTTATATATTTATGCAACGATGTTTACAAGACACAACCAGCTATAGATTTTGCAATTGAATATCAAAACATTCTAGATATATAGAGGCAACAGCTTGTCTAATAAGGAGGGTCTTAAAATATAAACATTTGTAACACTTTCATCAGCTTTATTATTCTAATGTTGATAGATTCCAACGCAAAATCCAATTCCATGAATAATTTTATCTTGAAAGTTGTCATACTCTGATTTATCTTTCACTTCATCATCATCCCCGATTGAGAATACCATATGCAGCCCATTTTCACTCTGATCTTGTATAGGAACAGGATCACTCTCATTCGGGGATGAGTAGAAAGTGAAAGATAATTAAATCAGAGCATGACAATTTTCAGGACGAATTGTTCATGAAATTAGATTTTGCCTTGGAATCTATCAACATTAGGATAAGAAAGGGGATGAAAGTGCTACAAATGTTCATATTTTAAGACCCTCCTCATCAGACAATGGGGAGGAGGCGGGGAGGCGGCGCGACGGTCGCAATGGGGAGGAGGCAGGGAGGCGACGGGTTAGCGATAGGGAGGAGGCGACACGATGGGGAGGATTCGGGTTAGCGACGCGATAGGGATGAGGCTCGCCTCCGCGTGAGCTCGTCACCGATTCTCGCGGGGAGCAGCCTCCAAGTCGCTCTGAGCTCCTGGTTTATTATCGAAGAATCGATTCTTTTGATTCTGATTCTCGCTGCTTGGAGTTGGGAGCGTTCGATAGAGCTTCAACTCCTCCATATGAGAATCTGAGAGCCGAAGCTCTACCGAACAAGGCCTAAGTCTTAGGTTGCAAGAATGCGTGACAATTTAATTACTAGTATAGTACCTTATTTCTAGCTAGCTTAGCTTGAATGTTTGCGGCCCATCCATGCATGCTTGGTGCTTCTTTTGAAGGACGAAGAAGACACGCCTTTAAGTCGAGAAGATATATACTCCAAGATCTTTGTGGTTGTTGTAGACCGTCGCCCATATATCATTGATGCACTGGCTACGCACCCTAATCAGCCAGTACGTACGTTCGTGGTGTACCTGCTGCATGCTTTTCTCCCTAAAAGAGAGTGATTAGCAGGCTTGCTTGCTAGGGTGTTTAACTATTAGTATTATCCGCGAAGCGCCCTTGAACGTTTGACCATGTACTGCTCCAGCTTTGGTGCACGTAGGAGTTGGTCTCACGTGACTTTGGCCTCTTGCTCTTGCATGCGCTGCTTAATTTCCTAGCTTCCCGGCCGGCCTTATCACAGAGAGGACAAAACGGGGCGGTTCTTGGTCAATGATAGGGCTAAAGCTTAGTTTCTTCGTGGTCCTTGCTTATGTATTCATTGTACATTCATTCATGTGGCTCGTTTGTGCATGCAATGCCATTGCAGACTGCAGTTCCATGGAGGCGAAGCAACAGCCATTTTGTCTATACAATAGTCCACACGATACAAATCCGCCTATAAAAGCGTCTATTATACATCTTTCTCTCTCCTACAATGCTACATGTCACCTAAAATGCTACTCCCTTCAGTCACAAATAGTTATCGTTTTGGATATAAGTGTAGTCACACTTTCAAAACTTTAACGGCTAATATCTTTTTAAATATGTAAATTAGATACAAGAAAATAATACTTGTAGATTTATCTTGAAAAGTACTTCCATAATAACCTAATTTTATAAATATATTATAATAAAAATTAATAATCAGAGTTGTGTTTTAAACACTGTATAATGTCTAGAACTATGACTATTTGTGACGGGAAGAAGGACCTAACGTAGGCCTAGAC
Source organism: Otatea glauca (assembly GCA_036346275.1). NCBI lineage: Eukaryota > Viridiplantae > Streptophyta > Magnoliopsida > Poales > Poaceae > Otatea > Otatea glauca. The sequence goes on from CM070711.1 coordinate 80,867,592, forward strand.
AAAGGTCCCATGTACCACCACCGTACATGCGTTTGCTGTTAGTCTGACCGACTCCACCGCAGCCCATTCAGTTAAAACAACTAAGCGGCCGGAGCCCATCTGCATGCGCCGAAGCCCGAAAGCACGAGAAACCGCGTGCGGTGCACGGGCGCCGCAGCCCGACGCCCAGGAGCTCACAAGGGCGGCGCGCGAGGCCGAATAGGCAAGCGCCGTCCCAGCCCATGGTGTTTCGTGTAGGCTCAACATTCTTTACGCGCGAGAGCCAGCCTTCAGTCCAACGGATGAATAGCGCGTCAGCGGCGATTTAGAGCCTGTTTGTTTTAATTTGGATTCTCTAAAAGCTGATTCTGGATTGTGGTTGTAGAGAAGCTGATTTTTCAAAAGCTGTAATTCAAAAATACATATGAAGTGGATTGTGGATTCTAGTGTATATGGGTGGGCTGGATTGTGAGAATCGGATTCTAGAATCAGTCTGTTTGTTTCTGATTTTGCTTTTGGAGCCAGAATCCAGAATCAAAAGCTAAAACAAACAGACCCTAAAAGCCTATGAGTACGCTGTTTAGACTTTTGAGTGGGCTGCTGCTTGAAGGACCACTTTTTATTTTTGGCGACGTTAGGACAGCAAAAATTAACCGTTTGTGTTTTTTTTTCCTTTCCTTTCTCCATTCTAAAGAAATTCCTTCTCATTTATTCTGTATAAGTAGGAGTACAATGTACATGCATTGTTACACGGAAAGATACAAGAAGAATCAATCAAATAAGGCCTAAAAGGCTATGTGAGCTAATACAGGGAAATAATCTCTGAATGAAATTGCCAATGTTATGGAATGAGAGCCGGTGTATCGATTCCACTCATCCGGTTGGATAGTGTTTGCACCAAAATTTGGCAAGCTTGGTCAAAATTGGCAATAAAGTCAAAGATACGGAATTAACGGACATGATGGAAAGGTTTGGAGATATTTTGGTAACTGCAAGATTTTTTAAAAGAAAAACAACCGTCCGAGATAAGGCCGATACGGATCAGGACTTGAAACGTGTTGTAACAGGACATTATCGGCCGGAGGGTATAAAAGAAGGGCCAAAGCAAATTGCAAAAATCATAAAACACAATACAATCAACCAGTTTTTACTTTCTTCCTTCCTGTCGACTAGGAGTAGCTTTTGTAATTTAGTCTCTGTAATCGATCTTGATCAATAAAGTTGCGCATCGCCGATTGTTGATCTTCGTCAATTACACCCAGTTTGATTTGTTACGATTTTGTTGCGCATCGCCTTCTTCAGAATCGATCTACCTTTACCCTCTGATTAGCCTTAATCGGCTAATTAGATTTACCCTGTTACTTTGATCTTAATCGGCTTCAAGCTGATTGAGTCTAAGCCGATTGATCGTTACGATCGGTTTTTGATTAAATTTTATATTTTTACCTTGTCGATTCTGAGTCAAATCGACCGCACGCTCTTGAACGGTGTTAAATGCGGTGTCTTCTTTGTCGAAACCCTACTTCAAGTTTTGGCGCCAACACACTCTTGCACGCCGGTGGGACATCGATGTCTTCATCAGGGAAGTCAATTCCGCCATCAGATCTCAACGCAGAGGCTATAATCGTCCCAACAATGGACGATTTATCTGCGGAGCAACGTCAAGAAATTGAAGCTCGGAAGGCCGCGTTGGAAGAGATGATGCTGAGCTGTTATCAGAAAACTAGACGTGGCGTCACTAAAAAATCCGCCCTGCCGACGGTCAACGCCCCGGGAGATGCGGGTGTAACAGAGCAAGTAAGCCGATATCTGCCTGCTCAAGCCGAATTATCGGCTATGATTAATCAGTATGTACACCACGCTTTAATAAACCAATCATCGGCTCTTGTGACAACACTTAAGCCGATGATAGCGAATAGCGTTAAATCCATAGCCCAAGAGTTAGCCTCGTCAGGAGGTCTGCTTGACCCATTGCAAGCGTTGCCAAATTATCCTGTTTTTTAGTATCACAAAATACGCAGAGCACAATGGCTGATCCTAAACCATCGGCCGTAACCTCAACCCCCACCATGATGCCCACACAACCCACGGTTATACTACCTAGGGACCCTCGGTCAAGTGGGGTGAACCATTACCACGCCTATACCGACGCCGCTAAGTTGGATGCATCAATCAATTTGCTGCCGTCGGCTCCGTTCTCGCTTTCCCCAATCGGTTTCACGGTAGATTGGCTCAGAGAGATTCCATAAGAACCCACCCTGCTAAGAAACCCAGGTCCACACAGGGTAGTAACATACTCTGAGCCGTTTGTTCCAGTGCCGGAAACTCAAACCAGGCATAATCGACACGATCAGCATGGTCGTATGCCGACGACGCAGCATAATTGGCAACCCGAGCTTGCACTTGGGGGGGCAGAATGCCGATTATGACCGACAAAAAGCTAAAATATGAGATAAAATCTAAAATGAGACAAATAATTTGAATTAAATAATGAGCTTTATTGATGTTTGGCTGCCTCGTTCAAAACTTTGCCAAGTAAAAACTCAACGCGAGAAAACCTTGGCAAAGAAAAAAGAGCACAGCCTATAGCTTAGTGTTACAGGAAAAAAGTGAATATTACAATTATTCTTCCTCATTATCTAGATAAAGATTTTTGAACGTCTCCGCTAGCTCAGTATTTTCTGCAGTATGTTGAGCTCGTTGATCAGCTTGTTCTCAATCTTTCACAGTGAGAAGTATTTCCACCATCTCATTTGTCAAATTTGTTCTTCTCTTTTTGATTATTTTTTCGGATACACTGAAAGCATACTCCGAAGAAACCGTAGAGACAGGAACTGTTAACACATCCCGTGCTAATATGGAAAGCACCAGATATGTTAGCTTATGCTCGTGCCGCCACTGCAAAATGGTGAAGTCCTCCTCTTCCTACTCTTGGTAGTTGACAGTGTCGCTGTTGAGATAGGCACCTAGCTCCCCACCACTTGATGTGTCCGTACTTGCCGTTGTTGTAGTCGAACTCCTTGAGAAAGAGCAACTTGCACCCCATATCTTTCCCCATGTAGTTTTCTTTTTACCTGTTGTGGGTACTGGTGGAGGTCGCTGCATGCGAACTCCATTAAACTTCTGATCATACTTATCATAAACTTGAGATAAATTAGCACGAACATTTAAAAAATAACTAGAATAATCAGTACCTACTGCATCACTTAGAAGTGAGAGAATATTAGAGAATCCTCGAACTTTAGCACTAGGATCTAAAATAAATGCAAATGCATATAACATAGGATTTTCTCGCTAATATTTCAAAATTTTAGTTTTCATAGCATAAACAACTTCACGTAAGATATTATCATTTTCGTGGCTCCTTAAGTGGGTAGCAATTTCTAAAATATGATGCACAATTAAAGGAGAGTTTGCGTAATAAACTCCAGATAAAGCAACAGTGGATTCAAAAAAGTTCTAAAATTGACAGTAAGTATTTAACAATATACCAATGTTACTATGTGAGTAACGGTTGACCATCCTACCTACGATAGTGCGTGTTAATAAAAACAGAAAATGTACTCTCATATGGTATGAGAGTCTTAAGTATCAAGTAAGTATAGTTCCATCTAACAGTTATATCCAAAACAACTTATGCGGATACACATTCATTGCAATACAATAAGTCTTATATGCTGCTACTCGTTGATTAGAATTATTTAAGAAAGATACTGCAATGCGAAAAGGTTCAAGATATTGATTTAACCTCTTCAAACTAGAATTAACTATAAGATTAATAATATGGCAAGCACAACGTTGATGTAATAAGAAAGATTCAGCATACGAATTGAATAGCGGAGTAAGAATATTCATTGCAGAAGTATTTGTGGAAGCATTATCTAATGTTATTGTAAAAATCTTATCACTAAGGCCAAAATCTTCCACAACTTTTACAATACAATCAGCAATATTTTCACCAGTGTGTGCTACATCAATTAATTTGAATCCTATAATTCTCTTTTCTAGTTGACATTCATTGTTTACATAAGGAGCAACTACACCAAAGTAATCCTTTTTACCTCTACCACTCCATATGTCATATGTCAAAGACACATAAAAAGTACATGTACTAAATTTCTCTTTTAGGTTATTACGACAATTATTATAGTATTTAATCAAATCTCTAGTTGTTGTATGTCTAGAAACTACAGAAAACCTAGGATTATTAGCGGTCCTAACATAGTTTTTAAACGCAGCTGGCTCACCAAAATTTAAAGGAAGATCTTGAGAAGCTATTAAACGACAAAGAGATTCACGAGCTACCTCAGGATTGTAGTCGACGCGTCTGCGTCTTTGTCGGGGTTATCTTTGCGATTCGTCTATCTCAAAGCTATCCCCACATTTTTCTACAGCTCTCAGCATGCCTCTTCAAGTGCCCCGTTTCACCTGAAGATTTCACAGTTAATTTGTGCTTACAATATTTACAAATAGCATACCTACTCTAGACGCCGACTGAAGTCTCAAAAATCTGTTCGAAACCTTCATAGACTCCCGATGTACCGCGTCTTGTTCTTTTCGCCCCGGTGTTTGCCGACGCAGTAGCACTTGTAGATCCTGAGGATGGTACAGCTCTTGCAGTTTCTTGCGCTTCATAGGATGCAAGAAGCTCCTCCGGTGAAATACTGAAATCAGAAGCTGTGAAAGACGAAAAATCCCTGTGCTCCATAAAGTAAACTGCAAGAAATAATCATGCTAACAAAACGAAAAAATAAATCACAATTATTAGCTTGATTTCTTGACAGAAGCCGGAAGACGAATTTCGGATTTTTGGCAAAACTATTTTGAATTTTGCTAAATTACCAACAAGAGCAAAAGAATTTTCACAAGAGAATGAATAGAAGAGAACGCAAGATTACTGGTGTAGAAATGGGGGGTAGCGACCTATTTATAGGAAAAAAAATTAGGATTTTTTTTAAATTTATTCGGATTTTTTTTGAATTTTTTAAGTCTCCAACAACTATAAAACGACTATTTTTTAATCTAAACAAGTTAAACGGGCTAAGTACTATTTTTTAATCTAAACGAGTTAAACGGGCCGTACTTAGCTAAACGGGCAATGCCTACCACTAATCGTGCCGGGCCGTGCCGCGGTGCCGGCCCAAACACAACACGGGCAAGTGGGCCTTGCCCTCACGGCCCGTTTACGGCTGAACAGTGCCGTGCTCGGGCCGGTCCAATAATATCGTGCCTCGAGCCAAACCCGTTTGGTCTGACCCGTTTGGATATCTCTACTTCTATGTACTCTTTACACATTCTTCTTATAAAGTAAGTTAAGTTTCTTCTTCATGAAAAAATGTTTATGGTCTCTGTATTATATATGTTGATCTTCTTTCGAGGAACATATTGAGCAAACAAATCAAGATTACTAGCAGAACAAACCAAAACTTGTCAACACTAGTAGTGGAACAAAAACATATTAAAGTAACAAACGAAAAATGCTTGTGGAACAATTAAGACAATTAGTGGAACAAATCAAAACTACCAGTAGAACAAACCAAAAATATTGGTGGAAGTGGAACAAATCAAGGCAATTAGTGGAACGATAATAAATCAGTTGTTCTACAAGCTAGATCTCCAGAAATTATGCTCACAAAAACACACACAAAAATAGAAACAAAAGAAGAATAACAAGGAATGCCTGCATTCTTCTTCTTCATCGAGAGGAAGGAATGCCTGCATTCAACAGCAAAAACCTTCTTCGTTCAGTTGATCCGCTTAAGCTAAAGATGCCTACGACGATCCGCTGTGCACACGGAGCGGCGGGTCGTTATATGCAGTTCGGGGCACGAACTGACGAACAGCTCCACCAACGAGCCATGCTCGCCGGCCCAAGAACACCTGTCTCTCTCGCCTCCTCCTCAAAACCGATTGGCAGGCAGGAAGGTCAGCACGCCGCTCACCCCGCGGCCACTTGTCTGTTGGAACAGCCAGGAATATTTTTTCTGCTGCTCTGTGATATTTCAAACTTATGGATACATACTTTTTTATAGTGGGCTGATCATCTAAACAAGGCAACTACTAAACATGGAAAGCCTAACTAAGGAAACAACCTAACTGATTTGATTTGATTTGCCGATTGTATCATGATCTTTACTTGCCTTTCATGACACGACAAATCAACAATTTTGGCAAGTCTTGATTAGTTTCCAACAATCTCCCCCCTAATCAAGACTTGCTGACTCTACTCATTTAGGCAATCGGGCTCAACTACGATTTGCCCAACTTATATTCCACATAGGATGGAGAACGCATCTCTTCAACATCCCAGACTCATCTTACTTAAATCAAGACGGCGAACACATCTCCTCAACGTCTTGATCTTATCTTCGACGAACTTGACTTTGAACGGCGAACGCATCTTCTCAATGTCCCGGAGTCAATTTTGACAGACTTAACTTTGGACGGCGAACACACCTCCTCAACGCCCCGGAGTCAACTTCGACGGACATGACTTTGGACGGCGAACGCATCTCTTCAACGTCCCAGAGTCAACTTTGACACACGCAGCGACTTCCTTTTGATCTTTTTATGCAGCATGATTTCTTCTGATGCACATTACATCTCTGAAGAAACTCGCACATACATATTTATTTTGTGGACACAACTTGCACAAAAACTCACTTTTTTTCTTCACGGCCGACCACACGGGAGGCAAGTGCTTCATTGCAGGAAATTAATCTCCTCACGCTTGTATGCATGCACGCGACGACTTCGCTCACAGCCCACGCACGGCAGCGAGCGCACTGGCGCCAAAAGCCTACTCGATGATTACCTCACTCCAGAAGGGCACGCCCGACGAGTGCTGGCCGCCACTGCACCCGGTCGTGTCGATGCACACGGCTGCACCACCGGCGCCCGATGGCGCGCGTGTTGCCGATGGCACTGCGACCGCGCCATCTGCAAAGACTCTCTCGAGCCTGACTCCTCGCGTTTGCCTGTGACCGTCAATCGCCGTCGCGTCGCCAGCGACGATAGCTTGCCCCGAGACGCAATAGTGCCGGCCTCCCCCCGGGGCAAGCATGGCACTAAGATTAGAACCTCGCTCTGATACCAAATGTTGGAAACAGCCAGGAATATTTTTTCTGCTACTCTGTGATATTTCAAACTTATGGATACATGCCTTTTTATAGTGGGCTGACCACCTAAACAAGGCAACTACTAAACATGAAAAGCCTAACTAAGGAAACAACTTAACTGATTTGATTTGATTTGCCGATTGTATCATGATCTTTACTTGTCTTTCATGACACGACAAATCAACAATTTTGGCAACTCTTGATTAGTTTCCAACATTGTCACCCTTCCTCAAGCATAACTCACCGGTTCCGACGAGACGCCCGGCCGCCCACGCTTTCGGCTCCGTATTCTCTCGGCTGCCGCCTGGCCCAACCCCAACTTTGCACGCGCCCCCGCTGGCATCCATTCTAAGGCCACGCGTCCGTTGTGCTGCAGCCCTTAGGACATGCATCATGTCATTTATAGACAACATTACACATTACTTATACAATGATCCGACTATATAGCTATCTGTAATATTTTTTATATAATTAATAGATTATTTATACAATAATACATGCAGACATACAATATAAAGTTATCTATAAGATCGTCTGTTAAATAGTAGACAACATACTCACTCCCGTCACAAATAGTTGTCGTTTTGAACATAGATACAGTCAAACTTTCGAAACTTTGACTATCGATATCTTTAGATACATGAAAATCATATATGAAGATTTCTCTCAAAAAACACTTTCATAATATTATAATTTTATTAGATTTTATAGATGTATTATAATAGCAACTAATGGTCAAAATTATGTTTAAAAGACTTTATCGATATACGTAACAATAACTATTTAGGATGAAAGGAGTATTTCTCTTCTTCTCCCTGTCACATCACCCAAAATCTTTATGTACAATGCGCTTGCAGACAACATCACTGCTCCGGACAGTTCGCTGGCCGCGATTGTATGGGCTGTACGGCAGACCGGGATACCACGGTCGGCGGGTGGAGACTGGACAGGGAAACAGGGTCCTACCATGTTCTGTGAGCGGTTGACTGTTCTAGCTCAGTTTGTTTAATATTTTTTAAAATAGTCATTGATCTGAAAAAAATCACAGAATTAACCCTGAACAGTGAATTTCAGCGGACGTGAAGTGCTGGAAAATATTTTAATCGGTTTCCAGCGGCCGGATCGGTAGGATTTTTATTATTATTTATTTGCAACGGTTTGAGAGAGCTGAATTTTTTTTTAAATTTTTTCTCCGACATTTTAAAATTTTTGTAGCGGTTGGTGGCTGCTGCAAAAAAAAAAAATTCGCCGATTTCAACGCAATGCAATCGTTGGAAAAAAAATTAGTTGAAAATTTTCCTAAGCATTCACTCCGCTGGCCCACCGCTCACTCGCCTATCCTGCGGAATCGGAAAAAAGCAAAGAAAATATCATGCGGAATAGGTTTTCAGAACAGAAAAAAGAAAAAAATATATCTGGAAATTGCCGATCGGGCCCACAAACCAGCGGAGCGAATGCGCTGAAAAATTTTCAGCTATTTTTTTCCAGCGGTTGCATTGCGTTGGAATCGGCGGGAATCTTTTTTTGCAGCTGACGTTGACCACTGCAAAATTTTTAAAACGTACCTCGCGTCGAAGTAAAAATTAAAAAACTTCCGGTTCTCTAAAACCGCTGCAAATAAATAATATAAAACATCCTGCAGATCCGGTCCGCTGGAAACCGATTAAAATATTTTCTAGCACTCCACGTCCGCTGAAATTCACTATTTATGGGCTAGTTCTGTAATTTTTTTCAAATCAACTGTTATTTATGAAAAAATAAATTAAATAAATCGGCCTAGAACAGTAAAAGTTTCGTGCTCTGTCTCTACTCTCCAGTTGTGTTTCCAGAGTGCTTGCTCGACCGGGCCGGGGCTCGCTCGAAACGGGAGAGTGCAACGCGAAACTGGGCCTCGTAAAAAATGTGTTTACCTTGAGCCGAGCTACGGTTAACTGGCACTGGCAGGAGCGTGTTTTACTATTTACCTCACGTGAGGAATACTCCCCGCGGTTGGTCCCACGGCCGTCTGATACGATGAGGATATTCCCAAGCCCGAGTTCCTTGCGTGAATTTTTCTCCCTTCTTCGTCGCACAAGGAATGTTAGTTTTCGGCCTAATAAATCCTAAGGCCCATGTACAATACTAAGAGTTATGAGGACATTAGTTCTATATGAGTAGTTGAGAGAAGGTTTGACCAACTTAAATAGCTTGGACTGTTGTCTATCTGTTGTGAGGTTGGAAAAAGGAAAAAGCGGTGCCACACGCGTGCGCCGAGCTGAGCCGTGACGTGTGCGAGATGAGACGAGACGTGCCAGTCCGGACGTGATGTGCTGGGCGGATCAATGTGGCCGGTTCGTCCGTTACCAGTAACGGACATGGCCGGTTTATGACCAGTAACCGCTGTCAGTTACCAGTAACGGACGTGGTTGATGACCTCCTCTCTTAGTGCCTATAAAAGGGCACCCTTCTCTCCTCTGTAAACACAGAGACAACACCTCCTCCTCATCCAGAATTTGCTGTTGCGCTGTTGCCAAGGATATTCCCAGCTCTACTTTCTACGCGCACAGGAACCAGAGTGAGCAGGCTAGGAAAAATGCCTATTTTCTCAACAACGAAAAATCTTTCCTTGGGTTGTGCTCAGCTCAACTCCAATTGTCCGTATAGTCTAATGTTGCTCAACACCTAGGAGTGGACCCGATGCATTCACCTCAGCTGCCACCAATGGCAGATCGAATATGAACCCAGTAAAGTGTAAATAGGGTGGAAATGGAATCGATAGTTCTCGTTGATCCAGACAATTTTCCAATATAGATTGTTCGGATTGGACTGTTATCGGATAATGTCGAATTGGAAACGAATACATGCTAACGCCATCCGTTTTCCCTCCACGTGCCGCCTGTCGTCCATGTGCCGGCCCCTCCATCATCATCTCTCCACGCGCCAACGCTGCCCTCGTCCTACCGGCGTCGTCCCTCTACATGCCATGTCCCCCTTGCCATCGCCCCTCTAGCACCACCTTCGCCCTCATGTCAGCTCGTCGGCACCACCCTCGTCCCACTGGCACCACCCTCACTACCCTCATCTCGTACCCCGATATCGCCCCTCCAGCACTGCCACCATCCTCGTGTCGTCCTACCGGCACCGCCCTCATCCCGCCATCTGTAGCCTCGCTGTGATAGGTTGGTTTGATGATTCTATAACTCTGCCTATGTTGATACAGGGCATTTTCGATCTGTACTGTTGGGGCTAGCGATTAGCTTAAATAAATGTTTGTGCATCAGAAGGACGAGCAATTCATTATAAATTATAATGAATCGTAAGTTCTGATAATTCAACATATCAAAGTGATATTGAATGTCTGAATATGAAAACTCGACATTTCTGTGCTAGGTTTACGATGGAATCCACAATTGCATGTAGTAGTGCAAGTGTAAGCAAAATATTTTCAGCTTTCCTGTTGGTGCCATAGCCATCTGCCACTGCTAGAAATGTTCTTGTTCCAGATGCTGGTGCATTGGTGCTAATAAATGTAAGCTAAGTTCTGCATCTAGAAAAGGTAATGTTAAGTTCTACATTATTGCTTTATTGATTTTTGTGCGTGTCGGCGTTTCGTGCACCGGCAAGTAAGTTTATAAGTCAAAAGGGGCCGCGCGCTCCCTCTCCTTGAATGGTTAGACTCAAGAGTCCAAGGTGTATACTGGTTCGGGCTGAATGTCCCTACTCCAGTTCGTGTGGTGGTGCTATATTCTCTTAAGTGCGGCGGTGCCACAGCGTTTCTAGCGAGGTGAGAGCTCGAACACGAGGCGTCACTGTCTATTCGTAAAGGCCAAAAGAAGGGAGCCTGAGAGACCGTCCAAGAGAGAGTGTCCCGTTCTAGAAGACCCTGCCTCCCTTTATATAGTCGGAGGGGGCAGGCTACATGGAAAGTCGAGAGAGGGAGGGGTGAAGATCTCTACGCTAGCTCTGACCCTTGGTCTCGGTTGTTGGTCGACCCCCTCTTTTGCCCATACCGGGTTGGTTGGCTCATCGAGTAGATCAGTTCGCTGCTTCATTGGGAAACAGCGCACCTGCCTTCTGTGAGCCTGACGAGCGCTGACGCCATATTGTGGCTTCGGTGCTGCCTAGGGAGGGAGCATATCTCCATACTGTGCATGACCGGACGATGAGACTGGAGTCTTGACTTTAGCAGCCTTCGTGCTGTCTTGGGAAGGAGCCACTTGCCCTCGCACGGTCACTTCGAGCGGTTGTGTCCGCAGACCACGTGGCCGATGGCCGGCGGAGGCCTGACACCTGGACCTTGGCGGTGATCGCCTCAACTTTGTCGGAGCTGGTGGGGAGTCCGACCTATGGCGGGGGTCGGGCACCCCGTTAGGTCGGGGACGAGTTTGGAGCAGCTCGCTAGGTCGGGGTCGAGTGCCCTTGGCGGACCCGTGTGGCCTTTGGTCGGAGCTGGGCTTGGGACAGCCCGTTCGTTATTCCGGGCCGCTGGGGTACCCATTTTGTGAATACTCGTCAGTGCAGTATGTGAGAAAACCTTTGAGCATAACTTAATCTTCCGATAAAATATGCAGGTGAAAATATTGGTAGATCTATAATATCTAAGATGGACATGGAGTACGTTGAGCGACATTTTGCAAGCCTGATGACAATGGTTTGCTGTTTTTTTATCTAACCATATAGTTGTTTGCTTTAATTCCATTCTACCATAGATATATTCATTGAATTATAACTTGCAATTGCAGGAGGAGGATATCGATGATTTCGAGGAAAAGGATGTGCTAGAGAACACGGAGGAATGACATGTTGTAAAGCCTTTAAATTTGTGATGAATTTATCTTTTTGTTGCAATTTGCTAATACTTATAATCCTGTGTGTGTGATGAACTAAGTGGTACTTAGTTTTTCTTGAGACATGGTATCTAAGTATTATCAAACTTATATCGACAATGATGAATTTTCCGCATGATAATTGTTGGAAATATAGGCATATTAATGATGAATTTATTTTGAAAATAAGCTATGACGATAATTGAAGATAGAACAGTGGAAACAAAAAACTAGACACAAACAATATACCAATTGCAATGCATATCTCATGCATATTAACAGATAAACAGAACATAGATGCGGTTTGCATGTGTTACCGAGATGATGCGAAGAAGTGGCTGAACCGGTAGTTGATGTCGATGAATAACAACAGACGATGTAGTCGAAGCCGATCGGTGGTGAAGAAAACAACGAGCAGTCGCGTGAAGACGCTTCCCAAAAACGTGATTCACCCTCTCCCGGTGCAGGATCTCAAGGACGGAAGTTTTGGAAACCTTCTCTCCCAACAGTCGGTGCACGCCGGCGAAGGGACGGGGAAAACGGAGACAACGCAGTACTAAAGGAAGGCAAAAGGTTCGAGAGATAGATTGATCTGACCCGTGTTCTGCGTATATATAATAGAGATAAAATCGTGGAACACGATATGAGTCGATTACAGATTCCGTGTAAAATGCGTTCTACGATTCGAGTCGGTTACGGATTATGCGTGCGGTTAATTCCGCATAACGTAACAGTGTTGAGCACTTAGTCCTACGCTGCAAAAACGATTTCGCTGCACCATTCACGCAAGGCGAGCTCGCGTGTGTTCTCTTCTTCTCATACTCTAGCATGATGGAGAGAACAATTCCTTATAAATTGGTTTTCATCGATCTCCACTGGAAATGTGGTACTATTCTATTTTCATCTCCCTTCCACCTTTGTGAACTTACGGGCTTCTAGCCCAAATAATTCCAACAATAATCCATTACTTGCAGCATTGTCCACAACCATGAATTTTCCGCGCGATTATCCATGAATTCGGTAATTATATTACGTGGTACTGCTATAATAGCTCTCTCAAAGGATACTTAGCCAAATTCTGCTAAAGTTGGCACACTAGTTGGCCGAATCACAAGCATCAAAAGATAAGATGAAAATGTTGTGGATTACTGGTGCTCTTCAGACAGTCTGTGAGGCAAAGCTAAGTAATGATCAAATACATGGAAAGAATCTAATGCACACAATTAAGGGTGGTGTATTTCTCTTTGGTCAAGCTATATCTTGCTTGATAAATACTCCAAAACATTAAATTAGCTCCACTGCGGCAATTAACTATGAGTTGGGAAGATCTAGGACGACTGTCGTTGGTAACGGAGGGAAATGCATGGTTGCTTCCCGCAGTGCTCTGGATTCACTCTGGAGAACCTAGTAATGCATACAGAGTGGTCCTCGAGTGCAAAGGCAGAAGGGAGCTTGACTGCAAGACTCACCCGTCGAGCACAAGATAGTAGTGATATATTACTTGGATTACCTATCACACAAGATGCATCCGCTAGCACGCGCATTCGTTTTCTTGCTTCAAAAAGTCTTTTTTTTTTCTTTTTCTGATGTAAATTCTGTCTGTATGGCAAGTTTCCAGAAGATGGCTTGAATGAATTGAATGTGGTAGGGGATACAGGTCACCTCATTCAAGTAATGGGACTGAACTCTCATAAGCTGATATGGATACACCCAATCGGGTTTATTTTCGGAAAGGTCTTGGGCGTGATCACCAAGAATAAGGCAGTCTGCTGCAGATTGGGAGAGTCTTGCGATTTGGAGGGATTTCTGTATCTTACCTTATTAGTCTTTCCTATTTTGATTAGCTACCTTGTTTAGGAGACCTTTTTCCTATTTTCAATTAGTTACTATGTTTAAGGAAGCTGAAGTAATAAAAGAAAAGAAAAGATGGCAGAAGGGGTACCTTTTGTGCCAACCAATCGATCAAGCGTCGCCGACGATAAACGGCCGGTGGCTCCGTTCAGCCGTTACCATAGGTCGCAGGCGTGCTTCCACGGCCGCGACCCAACCTTCGCGATCTGGTCTCCGACCGGGTACGCGAACCTACGAGCGAGAACATCCATATCAAATGGTATCAGAGCCGACCGATTCTGTGTCCATGACTTCCGTGGAAGAGCGTCTGGGAACTCTGGAGATAACGGTTGCTAGGATGGAGGCAACGGTGCAGGGAATCCAAACCACTGTTGCTGATGTGGGGAAGACCGTCGCTGACTTCATCAAGGCGGCAGGGAAGCAGCAGGCTCCGCAAGTTTTGCCGAGCAGAAATTCCGCAACCGGCGCTGGTGCGGAGAACCCTCTGCGAGCAGTCCAGCCAGGGCGCATGGGGAACAAGGAGGATGAAGGTGGGGGCAGTGAGCAGGGCGGCCGGCGATGGGTGCCGCATGCTCCTCGATATGAGTTGCCGCTGTTTGATGGGTCGGAAGACCCTTTGCTGTGGTTGCGGCAATGCGAACGTTTTGGGCGTTTGCATGAGGTGCCGGAAGAGGAGTGGGTAGAGATGGCTGGGATGCATCTGCGGGGAGAAGCTCAAGAGGTGTTGGATAATTGGGAGCAAGAGAATGAACACATCACCTGGAATGAGTTCCATGAGACCTTCCTACAAAGATTCACGCATCATTCGACCGCCGGTCCACTCGGTGATCTGTCCAATTTGAAGCAAGGCGCAAGTCGGCTGGAGGAATACGCGAGGGAGTTCCAACGGCTCCTCGCGCGTACGCCGAAGATGGCCAAGGGAAATCAAATCGAATTATTCACCGCTGGTTTATCTCCCACTTTGTCGGCGGATGTGCGCCGTGATCGTCCACGTGATTTGGCCGATGCAATCGGTCTGGCACGGGAGGCGGAAAGGAGGGAAGATATTTGGATTGCCAAGGCGACACAAGTGGCGCAAGGGGGGCGGTATCGCCCAGGTTTCGGCCGTAACTCCAACAGTGGCTCGGTATCTGGGGGAGCATGGATAGGGGGGTCGGCGCGGCCTCCTGGTCCAGGCGCGACAGCAGCCAACAGCAGTCCAGGGCAGAGGGGGATGTCCTCAGCGTCACCGGCAGGACGAGCGGCATCATCTGCACAGGCGTCTGTTGTGGCTTCTACAGCAGCATCGCAGCCATATCGTCGCCGCCTCAGCCCGGAAGAAATGGCGGAACGCAGGGAGAAGGGGTTGTGCTATAATTGTGATGAGGTATATTCTCGGGGACACAGATGTAAACGGCTTTTCCATTTGGAAGTTGTCAGTGAAGATGAAGAGGAAGGTGAGGATCAAGAAGATGAACGGCACTCTGCCATGGCAATGCGGGACCCAAGCTTGGGAACACTATGCAAGTAATTCGAGTTTGGAGGACAGAATCTGGTGGGATTAGTTGATAGTGGTAGCACACATAACTTCATTAGCGTCATGCCGCCTCCAAGGTAAAGGTTGAACAATTGTCAATCCCGGGCAGCAAGTTCGGGTGGCAAGCGGAGCCCGTTTACCACCGCTTAGGAGGCTACGGAAGCACGATTTACCATCCAGGGCATTCTTTTCTGCGCCTTTTATGGTGATTCCTCTAGAAGGATTTGATGTGGTTTTGGGTGTTCAAAGTGGTTGAAAGAGTTGGGAGACATAAGTGGAATTTTGATTCACTCCAAATGACTTTCCACTTTGAGGGCAAGAGTTGAATCGAAGGAGAGAGGAATGAAGGGTGGTTTGTCAAGTCGTGACCTTATGAAGGAAGAAGAAGACCGATTGCAGGACATTTTAAATGAATTTGATGATCATTCAGGGAACCACGTGGTTTACCTCCCTCGCGTCCATCGTGATCATAGGATTTGTTTGAAGGAAGGATCGATCCGGTTGTCGTTCGACCGATCGATATCCCCATCGCCAAAAGGATGAAATTGAAAGGCAATGTGAAGAGATCTTGGCTCGGGGCATTATTCGCCTAGCAGATCCCCATTCTCTTCACCGATGTTGCTAGTACGCAAGGAGGATGGTTCTGGAGGTTTTGCGTGGACTACAGGGAGCTCAATGCGAACACCATCAAGGATAAATTTCCAATACCGGTGGTGGAAGAACTGTTTGATGAATTGCATGGGGCCACATTCTTTACCAAGTTGGATTTGCGATCTGGTATCACCAAGTCCGCATGTGCCAAGAGGACGTTGAGAAGAGCGGCTTCCGGACACACCATGGCCACTTTGAGTCATTGGTTATGGCGTTTGGATTATGTAATGCTCCTTCGACTTTTCAAGCTCTTATGAATGAGGTCTTAGCCGGTTCCTTCGCAAATTTGTGTTGGTTTTCTTCGATGATATTCTTGTGTACAGCTCCACTTGGCGGGCACATCTCAAGATCTCCGTTGGTCTTCGCCAACTCCGCCAACATCGATTATATTTGAAGAGATCTAAGTGTGCTTTTGCTCAAAGGAAGGTGGGGTATCTTGGGCATATTATTTCATTGGATGGTGTGGAGGCAAATCCTAACAAGGTACAGGACATTGATCGCTGGCCGCTTCCTTTATCTGTGGGGATGTACGGAGTTTCTTGGGCCTAGCAGCTATTATAGGCGCTTCATCCACCATTATGCATCGCCATGGAACCTCTCACCGATCTTCTTCGTCGTCGGGACTTTAAGTGGATGTGGAGGCCGAGAATGCATTCCGGCGTCTAAAAGAAGCCTTGCAATCCGCTCCGTGTTACAACCGCGAATTTTTCCATTCCTTTTGTGGTGGTGTGATGCTTCTAGCACGGGCATAGGAGCGATGTTACAACAAGAAGGTCATCCAAATGGCTTATTATAGTCGGAAATTGGCGGCCCGACATATGAAGCTCGCCGCTTATGAGCGAGAGCTTATTGGGTTGTCGAAAGCAATCCGACATCGAGGCCGATTTGTGGGGCGCCCGTTTGTGGTGCGGACAGATCATGCAAGCCTAAAATATCTCCTTGAACAAGCTTTGTAACGCCTCCTCAACAACATTGGCTAAGTAAGTTAATGGGGTTTGATTTTTCGTTGAGTATAAACCGGACGAGCCAATGTGGCGGCCGATGCTTTGTCACGCCTTCATGAATCTAGCGATTGCTGCAGCTATATCCATGCCAACGGATGGCTCGGGACAATTGGGAGGCGACCTTGCGTGGGGATCCGGCAATCCAAAGAACATGCATGCGCAATTGACAATGTCGGCAAGCAGCGGTGCGATTTCCTAATCACTCACAGAGCAAGTTGAACCATTTAATGCCGCGGAGGCGCAAGTGAGGCCGATTGCAAGAGGGTGTGGGCGGTCGAAATGGACTTCTTTATTATAAGGACCGGCTCTATATTCCAAAGAACATCCCCATTGTGTCTTTGAGGTAGTAGCTGCTTACCATGATGTGACACATGATTGGGTGTATAAAACCTTTCATCGGATTAACAGAGTTTTTTCGGGAGGAAATGCAAAATCGGTGGAGGAATATATTCGCATTGTTTCATTTGTCAACAACATAAGGCTAGCACTTTAGCTCTGGGTCTTTTACAACCTTTGCGGTGCCTCATCACATTTGGGCGGATGTGTCAATGGATTTTGTGGTGGCCCTTCCTAAGTCTCATGGTAAAACAGACCCTCTTAGTGGTGGTAGATCGCTTATCTAAATATGCTCATTTTATTGCTATCAAGCGTCCACTACAGCAGCGCGATCGCGGATATATTCTTTGACCAGATTATGCGGCTTCATGGGATGCCCGAGTCAATTGTTTGGATCGGGACCGGTTTTCACTAGTACATTCTCGCGGGATCTTTCAAGAGATGTGGCACACGATCGCTTACTTCTTCTTCGTATCATCCATGCATCGATGGTCAAACGGAAGTGGTTAACCGAACTATTGAGATGTATCTGCGTTGTCTAACGCGGAAAGGCCTTCAACATGGGTAAAATGGTTACCTTGGGCGAATTTTGTTATAATTCTTCCTATCATTCGTATTGCGCATGACCCCATTTGAATTGGTGTATGGTCGACCACCTCCTTCTTTGGTGCCGTATAGTCGAGGAGCAACCAGAGGGACTGTTGATTGTCAATTGGTTGATCGGGATGAATTATTGCAGCAGCTCGACATCATCTATTGGTTACGCAGAATAGAATGAAACAACGATATGACCTTCATCATCGTGAGGTGACATTTTTGTTGGGGAGTGGGTTTGGTTGAAATTACGAGTCACCGCAATTATCTCTTCGCATGATCAACCCCATAAGTTGGGTCCTAAATATTTTGGACCTTATCGGTGATTAGCGCGTTGGAAATGTGGCTTACCGTTTGGAGCTTCCAACCACAGCTAAACTCCATAATGTTTTCCATGTTTCCATGTTGAAACCATTTAAAGGGACTCCTCCTGCAGAGACTCCAGCATCGCCTGATGATGTTTCTCATCCCTCACCGGATTTGGCACACTCTATTCCCTATCAGATTTTGGCCCAACGTTTCATTAAGGGACATCGCCAATTTTTGATTCAATGGTCAGGAGAAGAGCTTGAAGCAGCTACTTGGGAAGATGCCTTGGCATTTAGAAGATCATATCCAGATTTCAAGCTTGAGGGCAAGCTTGATTTGGAGGGGGGGGAGTATTGATATGGATACACCCAATCGGGTTTATTTTCGGAAAGGTCATGGGCGTGATCGCCAAGAATAAGGCAGTCTGCTGCAGATTGGGAGAGTCTTGTGATTTGGAGGGATTTCTTATCTTACCTTATTAGTCTTTCCTATTTTGATTAGCTACCTTGTTTAGGAGACCTTTTTCCTATTTTCAATTAGTTACTATGTTTAAGGGAAACTGGAAGTAATAAAAGAAAAGAAAAGATGGCAGAAGGGGGTACCTTTTGTGCCAACCAATCCAGTCCAAGGCGTCGCCGACGATAAACGGCCGGTGGCTCCGTTCAGCCGTTACCATAGGTCGCAGGCGTGCTTCCACGGCCGCGACCCAACCTTCACGATCTGGTCTCCGACCGGGTACGCGAACCTACGAGCGAGAACATCCATATCATAAGCTCCTAGCAGTCATGTGTACAATAAGTTTGTCTGAAGGGCATTCACCAGAGGTGTATCTCCCTGACCTCATTATTTACATTGTTCCAGTAAAGAATGGTACTTCTTCATTGCAGAAGACACTTGCGACTCGTCGGTAGAACAAGAGTTACAAAGCATTTATAGCTAATCTGCAAGATTTTATGGACCTTGTTGTGACACCTCGCATGTTCCTTGATCATCTCCCTTGGAGGTATATCCTCAAAACTATACTATTCTGGAAAGTCGTTCATTAGATCACAACTCTACTCATTTGGAAAGTTAATTTAAGGGCTATATTCCTGTGCTGTTGCAAATGAAGAATGGGTATGAACTTTAAACCATTCTAGAAGTCTGTAACAAAACATTGTTCATTGGTGTATTTTCTGAACTAATAGAATTAATCTGATGCTTTGTAGGTGTCACTATGCCATGCAAAGGGTTATAGATACACGGAAACGGAACCAGCTCGTTCATGATTCGTTCCCTAAGACAATGCTGTGTAAATCTATTAAGCAGCTTGCCTTTTTTTTGTACATAAGTTAGGAACTTAGGTCCTTAGGATCATCTGCCCTTCACATGATCGGTTACATACACAATATTGACTGTAAGTAGAAGAATCAAGTGCTGAAGTTGTTCTTCGGCCCATGTTGATTTTTGAAGTATTAATATATTGCCAACTTTTTCTTTTCAGCTTAAGTTTTTGAATAAATTGATTAGTACATAAAACTTAATATGGTATTAAAGCCAAGTGGTCCTGAGTTTAAGACCCACTTGGCGCAACTTACAAAAAACAATTGTAGCCTACTTCTATTCTATGTATTAGGCCTGAGGGAGCCTAAACATGAGATAGTAGTATATTTTCTACTTTTTTCATCAATTTAAGTTTTTAGATGAATTGATTGGTACATGAAACTCAATACTGATGAACATTACTTGATATCAGCATTGTTGTGTTCAGCTTTTTGATCGGGTTGCTCTGAGATCAACGGAGACCGCCTTTATTATTTATGTAAGTTATGTAGTAAATTGAACATCTAGTACCAACTTTTGCTTCAAGCATTGTAACATTGATAGTTACGACACTGTAAAATATAAACTGCTATGAATTATGTGCACATTGAATAAACTTGTTTCTGTAGTGAAGAAGGTATTCACATAAATTACATTTACTTTCTGTTGGTCTGAACTCTGAAAGCATTACAACCTTCTTGTACCCATCAAGTCCAGTTAGCACAACATTCATTTACGGTGCATTTTGACTTGTTTGCCACAGAGATGACTTCTGAACCAGGTGTATATGATTGAAGCCTTTGAAGGTGAAGGCTTTTGCTGACAAATATGTGAAATTGTGAATAACTCGGTCAAAAACGCTCACTTACAAGCACAAGACTTACCCTCATTCAATTCTCCGGCATATATAGTTTGAGAGATTTTCCCATGGAGACTGGCATTCAACTCTCTCTCACTCTGAGAGAAAGAACGGATCAAGTAGTATACTAGTATTCAAAGTGCTAGTGTAGTGTGTGACAACTAGAAGGTGACGAGGATACAGCCACATGAGTTGAATAGACTAAGGGCTGTTTGGTTCACAGCCACATTTTGTCGCACATCAAGTTAGACAAATTTGATCAAGTTAGGCGTCTGTTTAATTCGTAGCCACACATGTGACAGGATTCTTTTTTGCTATCCAGGTCCCACGGATCATTGACTCAAAAAAGTGTGACAAAATTCATTTTGCTAGATAAAGTGTGGCTTCAATTTTGATGACCTAACCTTAGATAAGTTTCACAAAAAAATTATGACAAAATATGACAACATTAGTACATGGGCCAATCAGCCTCTAAGATATAGATGGAGCACCTGGACGACTTCATCCTGCCATAATAGAACACCAAAACAAATGTCGGCCCCAGCAAGCAAGCAGGTGAAGTTGTCGTGGACCTTTTCAAGGGACCCAATCTATCATCATCATGCCCTGAAGAAAGATTCCTTGAAAAATAAAACCCAGAAAGATATGCCATCAGATTGGAAAGAACCAAGGAATCGTGATGACGAGAAGCAGGTATCCAAAGAAACAGTTCTGTACTCAACTTGCAGCTAGACATGTTGGAATATATATCGAAGCGATCAGGACAAACCAAGCCAAAGTTACAGATATATTCGATGTGATCGTCGCTATTCCCTCTCGCCTCGTTCCTTGTTCAGGGCAAGATGGAGCCTGACTAGCCCAGGTCCAGCTTTGTTCCAATCTGACGTAGCGAACTGAAACAAGTTGACAGTTGAGAAAAATTCAGGCACGCACAAGCCTTTTTCTGCACCGGCCAGGCGCCAAGAAGCTTCAGTAATTACCTCTCTGTATCGAACACAACATGTCTCAAACTGGAAAGCGATGAATTTTCAGTTGAAAAGCCGCCTCAAAACTTTCACCGTCCGAGCTTTCCCTCCTCTTGTCCCCTCTTTGTCGCCCGGCAAGCCGGCGGCGACGTTGGTTTCGCCGGCACCTTCTCTCCCTTTCAGCAATGTGTTGGAGTTTCAGTAACCAAAGGAAGCAACTTTGGCTGGCTTGCAAGTTTTGACAAAAGTTTGTCAAGCAAGAAGAAAAAAAAAATTCAAGACGTACGTACCTTTGATTGCCTTCCTCGGCCAACCGACGACGCTGGAAATTCCACACAAAGTGACGGTGTTCGTAGTCTACAAGCGACGCCCCTAGCTTAGTCCTAGCCTGCCTGACCGGCTAGCTAGACTCACCAACCAAATGGCATGGCAAAGTCACACTTTAGAACTGGCAGGATGACCTAGGAGCCAGCAGGGGTACGTGGCTACGTGTGCAGTTGTAAGTGTCACACAAAGATCTTGTGGAAATTAACCGGGGCCGCCACCCGCGCATCCTCAGGGGAGCACGTAAGTACCCGGCTGTTTCAGACACACATTGTCAACCGGACAGATCAACTACATGTCCTGGCTCCATCGAACAACATAAATGTGTACGTTGCTCGATCAAGAGGTGTACACCGGGAGTTTTTTTTCGCTTCAACATAATACAGGTCATCGAGAGGGAGGATCCCAGACGACTCGCCGCCGCCAGATCAAGCGCGGAAATGCAATGTCGTTACTCCCACACTGACTGAACATGCCACTGCGTGTATGGCACTACAGTAACAGGCAATGGTACCGATCTGCTCCAAGGGCAGGGCGCGCGCGCGCCGGCGACGTCGTGAGTGGCCACCGGTTTCCGATGCGTCCGAAAGACTTGATGGGCGCGCGTGCTGCTGCAGGAAAGCAAACATCCTCCTCCTCAACCACTCGCATGAGTGGCGCCTTTTTTAGGCGCGCTTTTGAGCAGGAGACCGGCCGCTCCGCGCATCCATCGAATCCTCTCATCACACTGCATTGCTCTAGTGCAGTGCTTGGTCAAAGGAGGCCTTTAATACACTACACCGCGCACGCTTAGACAGTGCTCAACAAAGATATTAACTCATAATCAATGCTCTTTTCTCCCTCTCCCCCTCTCTCTTTTGACAAAAGCTTCGACGACGTCGTCGCGGCCATCTGTGTGGCCCAAATGCGACGTACGATTCCCAGATACGAACCCCGGAAAGCTCGACAGGTCACCGGTACGTCTTTGCCGTGGACTTCGCCGGCTTGGACCCACACGTCAGCGACCATGATAGAACCTCATCCATAGCGCTTGCTCAGGCCTACGTGTCAGAGCGGCCGGCTTATATTATGTGTGGAACATGCCCTATGTTAGCGTGATCGAATCATACCAGATTGCACCAGTACCGTTAATCTGACATCGCGAAGGCCCTAGAAAGTGAAGACCCTTTATTAAAAGGCAGAGGTGGGCACCGTGCTGGCCGGCACGACCGTTGTACCACGTGTCCGGCACGACCGTTGTACCACGTGTCTAAACTGTATCATGCCACCACGGTCTAGCCGGTCTATCGTGCCGTGCCGGTCTGGACTGGCTCGTCTTTAGCGAGTCTAGCTATAGCTCATTTGCGATTCGTGCTCACTTTGTTCCGTGTCGATCTAAGCCCATTTGCACTATTGTGATGAGAGGAAAGAAACTGGAGACGCACGGAGCTGAGACACTGGACATAAATATAGGAAAAAAGAACTAAATTTTATTCATTCTTGAACAGATACAGAGTTACTAACTCGTTAAAAACCTTACCCCTAGTATGGGGGTACCCTAGTACGGAGCGGCTCGGTGTGCATGCTTAGTGTCAGTGAGCATGTACTCTTCAGTCTCTATTCTGCACCTTTTAGTATCTCCATTGTCTCCCCTTTTCCCACATGCGAGGACAGCAAAAGGCGTTGGCCGTAGGGCGAGCCACAACATGACGCAATATCGCGGTAGAGAGCCCTGCCGCGTGTCGTGCCTGGTTCGGGCCCATCGGGCCTGTTTCGTGTCGTTCCAGTCCAAGCATGACTCATACAAGCGTGCCGTGCTGTGCAGCCTATCATGCCCGATCGCGAGGCCTGTCACAGCCTTGTCATTCGTGCCATGTCGGCCTGGCCCATATGCATGCATGCTTTGCCATACTTCAGTTATGCCGTGCCACGGGCCGACCTGAAAAAGCCTGGCCCAATGCCTAGGTCTATTGCAAGGTAAACATGTAACTAGCAGGATGGCTCGTACATTTGCGCAACTAGATTTGTTTTAAAGTTTATAATGTTAAATAATATAACTTATATGATTGAGAATATATTAATGTATCTTGTAGGTTGTTTAGATTTTTAAGACAATATAAACATTAGAAATGACAATAGAAGCTTGAAAGAAAATACAACATGAGGAACGTAATTAAAGTGCAAGCTTTGATGGAAGAAAATTATTGAGCATAATAAGTTGCTAGGGTTCTTAGAAATATAGCAACTCTTCCCAATCAGTAACTTTTTTCAAAATATAGATAGTACATATACATTTATTTAATCTCAAGCAATATGTTGATTATTTTACATAGTATTAGAGTACGTTACTCACGCATACACCGATGCACCATGGATAACTTACCTTGAACGTATCTTCCTCTCACACTGGCTGCTCCATCGAATCGGGTGTTTTCTATCTCTTCATGATCGCCCCACAACTTTTTCATTTCAACTTTCAATAGCAAGCCTAATTCTTAATCAATCCCTCTCAGCTGTTATCCTTTCCAATGCAATACTCTACCACATATTATCTTCTATTTCTCTCCAATTATTACTTAATATTGAATATTACGATATCAACATATATACATATACAACCATCGCCTATCCCTACTAGAACACTCGTCAAGCTCTCACGGTGGCCCCAAGCCTATTAACTGCGACAGCGCCATCTACTCCGAGCTCTTTGCTCATTTGTTTCTATTTGTATGAATGCATGCATGTATATACACATGCAGGATGTTAAATATGCTCGATTTCCACTTATCACATGTTAGTCGCTTCTCTTATTCGACATTGGCCAACTCAACGATGTTGCTTCCTCACTGATTGCAATGACCTCTCATTTTCTCTGATGTTAGCATATCCGCTTTAGTCGTTGTCTAACAATATGGAGAATCTTCTCGACATTGTGGGTGACGTCATGCCCCTCACCAGCGATGGCACGTTTCTAGCTACCCAGTGGCTCCATATAGTCCGTAGCTTGTCTTCAATGCAAAGCTTCATCTTCTCTCAACCAGGGCTTTTCCATCATCAAGCTTCTTCGACCACTCACTTCTTCAACAATGCCAACGCTCACCACTCGTCGTTGCGGCTTGTAGTTCCTTCGACTTTGGCCTTTCTCCTTAACTCCGGTGAGTAGCACGACGTTGTTCTCATCTCTAACATAAAGTCTCTAGCTTTTCGCTTCCCCGTGAGGCAATGTCTTATTGTAGGACAAATCGACACTATTGCACTCATGTGTGGTCTCCTACGACAACATTCATGATATCCACGTTATAACTTCTAATTTTATTTAAAATTGTATTTGTTTTTATTTAGAGTTCATATATAAATCAAATTGCTAAATTAATTTATTTTGGATTTTAATTATTTAGGGATTTTAGTTTGGAAGTCGTATAAAAATCAAATTGTAATTTTTCTTTTATTTTGTATTCCTAGTTTTCAATTATTTTTTTAGAATTTGTTTATAGATCCAATTGTTGAGCTTTGTTTAATTTTTATTTTGAATTAGTTGTTTAGGGATTTTACTTTGGAATTCATATCGAAATAAAAAATTTAATTTTTATTTTACTTTTTATCTTGAATTTTTAATTATTTTTTGTTGGTATTCATATAGAAATCCAATTGATAATTTCTCTTTAATCTTTATGCTGAATTATATTTATTTATGGATTTTACAAAGGGATTCGTATGGAAATCAAATTACCAATTTTATTTTACTTTTTATTTTGAATTTATTTATCTTTGGTATGAATTCTTATGGAAATCAATTTGATAATTTTTATTTAATTTTATTCCTGATTATATTTACTTATTAATTTTACTTAGAAATTCTTATGGAAATCAAACTGCTAATTTAATTTAATTTTTTATTCTGAGGTTCAGTTATTTTTGTTGGAAACTCGTATACAAATCTAGTTGCTATTTTTTGTTTAATTTTATTCTGAACTATATATATTTAAGGAGTTTACAAAGGAATTCATATGAAAATGAACTTCGTAATTTTACTTTATTCGGAATTTCATATATTTATGTGTTATACATGAAACAAACCATTTCTTTTAATCTAGACCGTTATAATCTGAACTCACCACGATTAACTTGTAGATATTTCTCTTTTTCCACGATTAACATAGTAATTTCTAACTATGAGATTGAACGTGGTGGCTTTTTTTTTTCCTTTGCTTTAATATTATAATAGATAATACCCTTTATTTCAAGAGTAGTGCTTCTATGCATCACCCCCTAGCACAAGTTGTACAAATCTTGAAGCAAGTAGAGAGGTAAATCATTACAATCAACCTTTCATGAATGTTTTAATATCTATACAACTTTCAAATTATGATGCATAGAAGTACCTCCCTTACTTCAATTGCAAAGCTAGCTAAAGTCCAGGGTAAATCATTACAATCAACCTTTCATTAATGTTTTAATATCTATACAACTTTCAAATTATGATGCATAGAAGTACCTCCCTTCAATTGCAAAGCTAGCTAAAGTCCGGTATATCACCGAAGAATGGCCACTAGACTTAGTACATCACAAAGCGAAGGAATTGAAGGCAAGTTCATTTGAAATCCATAAAATTAGGCTCTCCTCCATTAACGGTTGAAAGTTCAAGCTCCATTAGTTTGGTTTTGGTGTTAATGACAAATTTAATATTGAAACTAACTCTTTTGATAATCATAATATTGATTAGTCTCAATTGTTATTTAATGACAAATCCTTTCATGAGACTAACTCTTTTGTTGAGCTTAACTCTTATTAGTTTCTTTTAGATGAAAAAGATGGAAATATCAAAGGTATGCATTCGAGTTCATATTATCATATCTTGTTGCATTCCTTGGATATAATATTCATGATCATATTGATAAATCTAAATATGAAACTAACTCTTTTATTTAGTATATCTTTGATTAGTCTCATCTCATTGAAAAATGAAAATCGTAAAGGTATGCATCCAATACAACTATATTATTTCTAGATGCATTCTTTGGGTTCAAGATAAAGAATGAACTTCACCGTAGTCTCAATCTTAAGATGTGCATAATGTTTTCAACTCCATATATACATGAATGCACACATTTAGGGGGAGTTCATACTTCACCTTGATATTTCAATAGTATTGATCTAATTCATCTTTCTATATCAAGGATCATTACTTTGAAACAAACACTTGAGTATATATATAAAACTTGTGTAGTTGTAGTATACTCATATTAATATAGGACAAACTCCAAAGCAATCTCAAAAATTGAATATGTGCATATTGATTCAAGTCCAATTATTTGTATGCACACATTTAATGGAGTTTATTCTATAGTTGACGGTATTAAGAGTATTGATCCCTTTCCACCACTCCAACATAATTTGTATCATTACTTAGTAACCATCAAAATGAGTATATGAAACTTGTATAGTTAATATATACTCATCAATTTAAATAAAATTTAAATCGAGTTCGGTTGTCTTTCAATCAATCAAACAATGCTTAATCAGGTGTTCATAGTGTTTCTTCATTGGTTAAGGACAAGCGGAAAGTTCTTGAGTATAATAAAACATTAGTTGCATCAAAGTACTCAAGACACCTTTAAAATATTCAAATTGATTAGGATTGTGCTCAATCGATCATAGGGGCATCCATTATGTGTTAATGGAGTGCAATTGATGATTGATGCAACCGTGTTTGTTGGATTAACAATCTTTCATGAGTTGTGAAGTAGGTTGAGTCCAAGAAAAAATAAAGAATCGGGAAGAAGAAGTCATCATGTGTTGATAAGCTTCAAGGATGAATCCTCAAGTAAAATGAAGCTAGAGAAGGTTCATCATGTGTTGATGAATAAGAAGAAAGGATCCGGCTTGGAGAGAAGATGATGAAAATCATAAAAACTCCAAGTGGATGTGCTAGAGGCAAAGGTATAACTAGCTAGGGCTAAGGATGTGTTCCTAATCTTTTACCGGTCTCGGTGCTTAGATGGGAGACCGGGTTGCTAGTTAGGTGCCGTACTATTAAGAAGGGTCGAGTCTTATAGCTTGAGCTTCATCATACATTTATGAACTCAATCTGGTTCACTCTAGCTCACTCTCTTGGTTGGTTCTTGCATGAGCTAAGTATTGGCATGTGTTGCAAATAAAAGAGCTCATGCTTGCTTCTTATTTAATCTTGATTTGGTGTTTGTATAGAGCTATGGATTTGCATGTGTTGCAAAAGGGAGATAGCTTACGCAAATTGTTTTTAGTGGTTGTTTGTATAGAGCTAGATATTTGCATGTGTTGCAAATAGAGAGCTCATGCATCGGAGCTTTAGCTTGTGATTTGATCATGTGTTAATCATCACAAGGCTAACATAGGTTTATGCTTTGTGTTTGCAAAATGAGTTCTTGCAAAATATGGTTCAATTGGATCTTATCTTGGAGCATGTAAATAGGGTTTGCAAATTGGTTTGATCATGTGTTGATCATCACATGGCTCGAAGATATGATCTTGATTGCTCTTGTTTGTAAGATTTATATTTGCAAATGTGGTTTACAAAATATTGGTGTTCATGTATTTGATATTAGAGCATGTGATTAGAATTTGCAAATGTGTTTTGCAAACTTATTTTTATCATGAGTTGATCATCACATGGCTCAATATTTGATCTTATTGACTTCTCTATCTTGTAGTCACGCTCTTGATCAAGTCTATGTGAGGGATTTCGAGAAATTAGATTTTAGACTTGAATGACTATATTAGAGTCTTTATTTTTGTGATATTTAAAAATATCTATGGTCGCTTAAATCTTGAAAATTGGTGGAGATTATAGCCCTCGCGATAAACTTCGCATAGAATCAAAAATCACCTAAATCGGAGTTCGGAATAAAAAGTTATGACACTTTTTCTGCAGCAAAATGTGGTAGTACCGCCCCTGCTCGGGCGGCACTACCGGCCCTACTTGTGATAGTTATTTGCCAGAGAAGGTGTTTTTGAGTTTAAAGGCCAGTAGTGCCGGTCCTAGATGGGCGGTAGTGCCGGGTGTCAGCGTTTCGAGCACCGGCAAGTAAATTTGTAAGTCTAAGGGGTCGCGCGTTCCACTCCCTGAATGGTTAGACTCAGAAGTCCAAGATGTATACTGGTTCGGGCCGAAGATCCCTACTCCAGTTCGTGTGGTGGCGTTGTATTCTCTTCAGTACAGATGACTGCATAAAGTTTACAAGCGAGAGTGCCAATGACTTAGCGAGATGGGTTTGATGGCGCTCTCTCCTGCTTTCTACGGGAGTTCCTGCCTCCTTTTATACGAAAGGAAGGGGCAAGTTACATCGAGAATTGGGAGAGGACGAGACGACCTACACTAGGAGCTTCGGTCCTTCGTTCTGCTGACTGATCATCGCTCAGTCTTGCCCATGCTGGGTCGGTAGCTTAGTCGGTCAGAGCGGTTAGGTATTTCCCCGGGAAGCGGCGTACCTGCCCTCTGCGAACCTTACGAGTGTTGACGTTGCTGCGCCTGACGTGGGTGTTGCCTCGGGAGAGGGCGTGTCTTCGTACTGTATGTGACCGGCTGATGGGATTGGGAGCATGCCTTCGGTCAGTCATTAAACCCTCTGGGGAAGGAGCCACCTGCCCTTGTATAGTCACTTCGATTGACCCCGTTCGTGGGGTACGTGGCTGTTGTCTGGTAAAGCCTAAAATACGTGGCCCTTGGCAGGGGTTGTCTTGGCACGATCGAAGTCAGGGGATCCCGACCCGCAGCGAGGGTCGGGAGCTCTGCTTGGTCGGGGCCGGGGGGCCCGTCTCGCGGCGGGGGTCGGGAGCCCGCGCAGTCGAGACATTTCCCTCGGTCGGTCGGGAAGGAAGTCCGTGTGGCCTTGCAGTGCTTCGGTGAGTGGGTGGAAGCGGCTGTTGGGCTTGAGCTGTGCTTGAGGCCGCCATTTGGTCACCTTGGGCCGTTGGGGTACCCCTGTTATAAGTATTCGTCACCGGGGTACTATCGTAACGGCTAGTTTCAGTGCATTCAATGTCTATTTTATCCTCGAATGGCTAGTTTTCTTTGTTAGGCTATAAAAGGAGGCCTTGGGGGGCCATTTGCTATAGTTGGACTTATTGAGAATCTTGTGGGAGGTGTTGCATTTGTTGCTCTCTTCCATTTGGTTTTTGAGCTAAGAGTAAGCTCTAATTGATGTGTTGCAATTAGGAGAGGATTGAGAGCCTCTTGTGCATGTGTTGCACTTGAAGAGAGTCTTGTGCATGTGTTGCACTCGGTGATCACCATTGTACATGTGTTGTACTTGGTGGAGCTCAAGCTAGAGGGCTTGACTTGTTACTCTTGGTGTTTGCCGACACCTAGACGGTGTGTGGAGGCGTCGTGCGCGGTGACCTTCTCTTGGAGATTGTGAGAAGGCCCGGTAAATTTGTGAAGGTCGGAGCTCGCCTACCCGGAGGGAAAAAGAGCTACCACTAGTGGAATTGAGGCGGGTGCTCAATTCGTGGAGCCGGTCCAAAGTGGTTTGGGTTTGCCTCAACGTGGACTAGGGGAGACCGACAAGTCTCCGAACATCACGGTAAAAAGTAATGTGTCTCCTTGTGTATGCTTGCAATTCCTTATTTATATTGTTGCAATTTACATTTCTAGAATTAAATTGCTTGCTTGTCTTTAGGATTGTAATTTATTGTTAGAGACATAATTAGCTAGTGCACTTAGTGAGCCTAGTTGATTTAGGTTTTAATTTGTCAAAACCTTAGTTTATCGCTTCCGCATCTATTATCACTAGGTTTGACATAAGGGTACTTAGGCGAGTTTTTAATTAATTGTAGAAGAATTTTTGAAAGCCGCTTATTCAACCCCCTCTAGTTGGCATCCTCGATCTTACAATGGTGGCGACCTAGGGAAAGCACGCGATTACGAGAGGTGGGAGGCGATGAACATTTAGAGGAAGAGGAGTGGAGGAGACCAGGGAGCAACCAAAAAAGGCATATGCAGGGTTGATTGGTCGATGCGTGCATTCAGAGTAGGGATCACAAAATTGGTTTTTCGATTTTCCCTCGAATTTTAGCAAAAATTGGTTGAAAATCGGTATGAATCGAAGAAGTTTAAATTCAAAAAATTTGAACACAGTGGTCAAACAATGGTGAAAAAACGAGCGATTTTACCAATTTTTGTGTGATTTTCACCAATTTTTGATCGGTTTTGTTTGATTCTCGAGCTTTTTCCCCCCATTTTCAAGCGATTTTATTCGATTTTTGGCACACCGAAGGAAAATTGAAAAAAATTAAGAAATTTTTGAAAAATATATAAAAAATTAAAAAAAATCCCAATTAATCTATAAAACACCTCAGAGAAATTTATTTTTTAAATTCATTTAGTGCTTTTGAAAAATCAAAAACAACAATTAATGAAAAGGAATAGAGATACTGTCAATTTTTTATAGAAATTTGCAAGCTTGATAATGCTATTAAATTTTAATGGTACTATAAATAGTTCCCATGGATCATGTATTGATTTTTTCATAAATATTAGACTTCATTTGCTGCCCCTAGAAAATAAAAAACTGAAGAGCATAAGACATTAGCACTGTCATAATTTTTTAAAAATACAAAAGTTTGGTTATCATAGTAAAATTTTGTAGAATAATTAGCATTGCCTCTGGACCTCACAAATTTTTTTCAGAAGTATTAGAATTCATTTATTTCCCACATAAAATCAAAAATAGAACAGTATATACAAAGATAGTAGCACTTTTGTAATTTTTTTAAAAATACACATATCCGATAATCATCTAAAAATTTTACAACATCATTAGCATTACTCAGGACCTCACTCAAAAAATTTCTAAAATTTTAACACTTTTTGATAATTTTTTAAAATTTGTAATTTTTTTGAATTTGCATTTGAATTCCACCGGTTTACCAAGCAGTTTTATAGATCGAACTGGCTCGATATGCTCAATTTTCGTGATTTTTGAGTAATTTTCATCAATTTTGTGAAACCTGTTCAGAGTTCCTACGTTAGATTAGGGTAAAACATAGAAAGTTGTCGAGTTGGACTGACCTATGTAACAAGAAGTAACAAAAGCTATATACATGTGTATACATAGGCTAGGGACCCTAGATCTTGGGTACTGGGCAGTGAAATCTTCACTTATAGCCTCTAATTTTTTTTTTCAGAACTAGCTCTCATATGTCTCTTTTTTTCAAAAATAACCCCCTACACGTAAATCCCGCTCTCCCCGAGCGCCAAAAACCAAAATACACAAAAGAAAACAGAGAAAATATGCAGCGGTACTCCAGCGAATCTAGCGCTACAGTACCATGAACTGGTTTTGTAGTTGAGTGTGTGTATATATATATTACTATTTTAAATATGTGGTATCAATAATTTATATATAATGAACTATATCTAAATTTAGATACCGCAGCACCGACGATAAATACCGCGCATCCACAGAGTGGGAAAAGA
The DNA here is from genome assembly GCA_036346275.1 of Otatea glauca. Taxonomy (NCBI): domain Eukaryota; kingdom Viridiplantae; phylum Streptophyta; class Magnoliopsida; order Poales; family Poaceae; genus Otatea; species Otatea glauca. The sequence goes on from CM070711.1 coordinate 80,899,640, forward strand.
AAACAACTGCTACAGTACTCTTGGTACTGTAGCACTACAGTACCACTAAATGTTTCTTTTTCTTTTTTTTTGTGTGTGTTTTGGTTTCCAGAGCGCAGTATTGCTTTTCCAGCGCTCCCTAAGCACGGGATTTGCTTTAGGGGGAGAGGGCTATTTTTGAAAAAAAGAAACACATGAGAGCTAGTTCGGTAAAAAAAAAAAAAGGGGGTGTGTTTAGAGACTATGACAGTGAAGATTTCCTGGGCAGTCGCCCCTATTGCCTAGGATCAGGAACGCCCCTGGATTGCACCTACGTGTGCAGCATGCTTATAAAACTACTAGTACCAGATTGCGTATATATGTATGAATGTACGCATACGCATGGAAATGCAAGTAGAACTACTAGTAGTGTAACAGTCCAAGTTTCCGGGATCGAAGCAGATTTCACAAGAGAATTTTTTTTTCCGGGAAGCAGCAGCACGCATGGATGCACTGAACGTACGGTCGCTGATTGGTGAGACGAACCTAAATATTCGCAGGCTGCGGTGAGCCGAGTCCAAAAGATAGGCTTCGTTAACTTAATCGGATTCCGACGACACATGCATGCCTCCGCTGGCCCGGATACATACAATGCACCAAAATCCCAGTCCCAATTCAAAGCGATCTACGGAGCAACCGGAAAAGAAATCGGAAAGGGCTTTCGAGATTTTGTCGTGGTGGCCATATGGAGCATGCTGTATGCGTCGAGCCAACTTCGACCAGGAGAAGGACGACGACGAGAAGGCGGCGGCGACGACTCGCGCGCTGATTCCCTTTCGGCCGGTCAATTCCGCCTAATTAACTGAACCGGCCTCGTGTAAGTATATCGTACCTCCGACGTCGACCATCGGTGATGATGGTCGACGTCGACGTCGGCGAGTCTGTAGAAACGGGATTTCCATCGATCGATCGACCGGCAGGAGATCATTTTTTTCTGTTGGGAGTAATGGATCGAGCGATCTCTTTCGCGGGGAATCAAGGACAAGGTTAGGGCCTGACCAGAGACGGTACTAGGGGTGTCAGGTATAATAAAGAAATAGAGGAGAGTTTAAAATTTACAGTCAGCAGCAAAGTCGGCAATGAATATAACGGGTGATCGATTTCAGTTAAAGTAGATCAAGGGTTAAGATCAAAACACAAATATAACTTAAGTGAGACCCGACGTCCCAAAATGAGAGTAGTAATTACTGTTGTGTATAATGTCGGTCCTACTGTTCAGAGTCATGTAATCAGCAGAGTTAATTTTCATAACTTTCCCAATTCATTTTCTGCTCTCAAATCCTAATTTTTTTGTCGGAATCCATCTATCATTGAGATGGATCGACGATAAGCTTACCCAGCGCGGTGCGCGCGCGCGCGCTAAGTCGGCGAGCGAAGCGCGGCAGTGTCGCGACGGTTCGGGTGGGCGGCGGCGGCGAGTGGCTCTGGCGAGCAGCAGCCGAGCGCGGCGTGGGCGTGGGGCAAGTGGACGCGGCAAGTGGTTCGGCGCGCGGCAACCCGGTGGCAATGCGGGCGGTGCGAGCCGCGCGGCGATAACGGGGAGCGGGCGGCGTCGCGGCACGTGGCTCATGCGAGCGGCGGCGCGGCAGCGACATCGCGGCTCAAGACGGGCTGTGGCATGACGCGGAGGGCCATACGAGCGGCGTGGCAAGCGGCTCGGTCAGGCGACGGTGCGACAGCTAGCAAGCAACTCGGGCAGGCGGCGACGTAGCAAGCGGCAAGCGGCTCGGGCGAGCGATGGCGCTGCGCGGGCTGGGCAGGCAACTCGGGTGAGCGACGCGGGGCTATGAATATATCTATTAGAAAATTTCTAGTTCCGTCGCTGAACCTAACGGGCTTGGTTGGCTGGTAACCCGTCACGTCGACGCAGGGGACGGAGATCAGCCTCAGCAAGTCAGCCACGTCCACTCCCACATTAGCCTCACTCTCTCTCTCTCAATCTCTCTCCCCCCCCTCCCCTATCAGCTTAGATTTTGAGTTGGACATTTTCTTGCCGTGCTCATAAACTCCTCAAATCTTCACATCATCACATATGCAATGCGAGCCCTGAAATCTCATCAATTGCGCCTTGCGGCCCGGAACACGTACGCGTATCACAGGAGAGAACTCATCCGGCAAATTGGTGACGCGGCCACAATTTTGCGTCGATGTGAGCCGTTAGTTAGGATTATATATGATGTTAAAATGTCACTTAAACTTTATAGCGTGTTTTTCAAGATAATTTTTCTGCTGAAACGATACATTAGAGGTCTTTTTCTGTACGGAGTTTCCGTTAATTTACTGCTTTGGTGGGAATTTTTCTCCGCAACAAGTTTACGAGTCTAGATACTAGTTGCCGGTCTTTGCTGCCTAAAACTATAGCCTATTTGGTAGATACTACCTCCGTCCAAAAATTTTTGGACGTATTTTTTGAATTATCTGGTCCATAAATATAGAGTAAATTTTATCTTCAAATACAAATCAGTGTGATGTTTTCTATATACCCCTGATAAATATTATGATTTACTTATATTGTCTACATGCATGCATTGCATATAGTGCTTAGAGATAATAATTATGTGTATTTCAGTTATTTTTAATGTCTCATTTGCCTACATGCTTAAAAAAAATACATCATATAAATTTGGACGGAGAGAATATATTAATCGATCAGATAAAATCAACTGAAATGGTCAGATTGCACAAATTGAAATAGTCTGAGGGTTCATAGCACAATTTTGGCCGATCTACCCCTGTAAAATGTAACCTATGATAAATATCAAGTGAAGAAAAAGTAGTTGTACATGCTGCGGTAGTTTCTTGCTAGCATGCATGTTACTCTGTTTTGTTTGGTTAGCTGGTCCGGTGATTACAAGCTTGTTTGGAGGAGTTGTAGCTTTTTTTAAAAAAACTGTTTTTTGATTTCCTGATCTGAAAAGAAGCGGTAGTTTGTTATAAGAATCCGTTTGATATATAGCTAATTTTTCTCAGTAATAAGCTGTAAAAACAGGTCCAGCTCATCTTTCAGCTTTTGGTTTTTGCTAGTTATATATGCATTCTAGTTTATGCCAAAAGTCACTTAACAACTAAGCTGTTTGGAGAGGTTTACTGATTTTTTGAAAACTGAAACCGACTTAAAACCCCCCTAATAGGATCTAAGTGATGGGGGCAAGGCCACAAGGGATAAGATCTAGAGCTTATTTGGTTCATAGCCAAACTTTGCCACGCCTCAGGTTAGTCAAGTTTAACCAAGTTAGGCCTCCGTTTGGTTTATAGCCACACCTATGGTAAGATCCTTTCTTACCATCCAAATCTCACGCGTCATTGATACAAAAAAAGTGCGACAAAATTCATTTTTCTAGTCAAAGTGTGGTTTCAATTTTGATAACTAATTTTAGTCAAGTTTGGCAAAAAAACTATAGCTAAACATGGTAACCTTAACGTATGAACCAAACAAACCCCGGACGAGCAAGTACATAAAAATAGAGAGAGATAAGAGAAAAAAATGATTAATTAATTATTAGTGCTCCCATACCAACACGCGCAGTACCTGCTTGACATGGCAGAGGTTAATTGCCAATGGAGTAGAGAGAGAGAGAGAGAGGAGGCCACGTACTGCTACAAGTTTGGTTACTTGGGGGGGTCACTCTCTTGCCTAGCTTGGCCTTATTTAATCTGCAAAGTGCACCTTTCAATGATCAGTGAGCGCATCAAATGATCACTCGCGACCGTACAGAGACACAGAGAGAGAGAGAGAGAGAAGACAATGTCAACGAAGCGATGACCGATGCCTAACACCACAACAACTAGGAGATCTCCAACTACACGGATGCCTAGGCTATAACAGCGTTCAGCAGCAAGTCAGCACTCGAGCTACATGGCTGCGATCTTTTTATTCCCTCTAATTCCTCTCTGAAATCCTGTCAACCCTGGCAATAACAGCTAACCGGTCCGAGGATCGCCAGTGACAACACCTGCTCGACGGCTTTACTGCAGACTGTGAAACCCATCCATTTTAGGCTGGCAATTTCACATCAGAGCCGGTCGTTATCCAGCCGGTTCGGACCGATCGAGCACTTCTTCCTGGTGTATGGCCGACGACATGGCAGGCCTCGCGCGACCGCCCTCGAGAAGAGGAGCCTGGTTCGTTGGATCCGGGCATCGCCCAACGTGAGGGACACGTCGACGGATCGTTGACCCTCGCCAGAACGGCAGCATCACGGGCGCCAAACGTCCCGGCGTCCTCGCATCGTCGTCGTCGTCGCTCATGAAGAGCCTTCTCCCCGGGGCCAAGCGAGCCAGGCAAGGTACGGTCAGCGTCACTAACCAACCGCTAATTAATACCCAAAGGCGCGCGGCGGGGGTGGCCACGTAGCGGCCGCAACGGGCGGCGTCGGCGTGGCCTCGGCTGGCCCACGTCGGCCGCTCGCTCGAACTGAACTGCCTTCCAACCGGCTCCTTAATTCGCCACTTTTCGGCGTACATATCTGTCTGCGCTGATGGGCTCCCACCCTGTTTTCTTGGGAGTTCAGGTTGTGAATGCGTGTACCAAATGGTTTATATACAAGATGGTTTAAGAAAAAAGTTATCTATATATTTGGTTGATTGAATGGAACCATCCCGTTCTGGATGGTAGAATACCAATTTAAAGAATATTTGTTATAGATACTAAAACATTCCATTCACCAAAAACAATGAAACCAAATAGTACAAGACTATCTCATCTCATTCAACTTCATCTCATAAACCAAACACAACCTTAGTGTACTATACTCCTCGCTAAAAAGGAAAGCATCCGTCTTTGCCAATGTAGCATTCGCATTGTACAAACAGGTACTGGTCCATTGTTATAATTAAAAAGCAGGAAATGGAGTGCTTTGCCGGATCATGATCCAGCAAAACCAGTCATTAGGGTCGCTATAAAAAGCACATGCCAATTTCTTATGCCGGGTCATGTACAATCCAATAACAAGAAGAGATCTTCCAATCTTTCCAAGAAAAACAAGAGCTCTTTCGGATGGGCAGGAAGTAACAACCCGACTGTTGCGAATCCACCCTGACGTTTCGGCAAGAGGATTGTTGAAACGATTGATGAAAGCTGAGCTCTTCTGAGCTGAAATTTTCAGACCGATTTGTACTAGTTGAGTAGCCGAGATAGACTGTCGTCTTTTACGGTCATTGTTCAGAAACCGACGGACTACTGTCAGTAACCGATCGATTTGTCTGGCCACCTGCCGGGCTAAAAACAGCTGATTTGGGAAGGGCTTACTGGTAATCCGGCATGTCCGTGTGGTAAATGCCGTACTTACTGATCAACACCGGCTTCTGAATGTTCCCTTCAATCAGGGAGCTCCCCTGCTGCATGCTCTGCTTCCACTGAGGCAGCATCCATCTCCCTGCAACATTTCCCTCGAATATTTTTCCAGGATCCAACCAATCTGAGTCAGATGAGATCCCATTCCTCCCAGTCTCGAGTCTTGGATTGTGATTCCAAACATTTATGCTGCCAGAGTCAGAGCCTGAGCAAGGCCAGCTACTTTTCCCTCCCTGTTCATCTCAGATAACAAAGGAACACCAGCACTCCCATTCCGATCCTGAATTCCGGCCCATTTCTCCACAGCAGTAAAAAAAACTCAAGAATTAGTGAATTATTACTCTCCACTGATCTCATTTTTTTAATTTTATTTCAATTTTTCAAACCAGGCAACTCGACGAAGGGTCAGTGTTACCGCGAAAAGGGCGTAGCGGCGGCAGTGGCAAGACAGCTTCGCGCCCCAAAATCAAATCCTAACTCGAGAACAGTAGCTTTAGCTTGGCTTCCCACACAAGATCGAGGGGGACATGCGTGCAAGCCACCCCAAGCCAAATCGCTCCCGCCCTTTATATGCCCTCCGCCGCGGGCGCCCCATGCATCATCCATTCGTCTCATCCTCCCCTGCTTCTCCCTCTCCATCTATGGTCTTCGCGTTCCCACGCCGCCTCACCGCGCAGCTAGCTCATGGCCTTCGCAGCTAAAACGGCGGCAATGGCGCTCCATGCCGCAATGCCGCGCTCGAGTAGCAGCTGCTCTACTAAGCCCTGCGCCGCGCGGTGCATGGTCGCCGCTGCGGGTAGCACCACGGCCGCGATGTCGTGCGTGCCGGTGCCGGCGGTGCGCGCGGCGCGGAGGGCGGCGGTGGCGTCGTCCGTGGCGGGCATGTGGAGGCAGGTGCAGGGGTGTGACGATTGGGAGGGGCTGCTCGAGCCGGCGCTGCACCCGGTGCTCAGGAGCGAGGTGGCGCGGTACGCCGAGCTAGTGGACGCCTGCTACAAGGCGTTCGACCTCGACCCGGCGTCGCGGCGGTACCTCAACTGCAAGTACGGCAAGGATCGGATGCTGGAGGAGGTGGGCATGCCCGGGGCAGGCTACGAGGTCACCAGGTACATCTACGCGGCGGCGGACGTCACCGTGCCCACAATGGAGGCGTCCACCAGCGGCCGCGGCCGGTGGATCGGATACGTCGCGGTGTCCACCGACGAGATGACCCGGCGGCTCGGGAGGCGGGACGTGCTCGTCTCCTTCCGCGGCACCGTCACGCCCGCCGAGTGGATGGCCAACCTCATGAGCTCTCTCGAGCCGGCGCGCCTGGACCCCTGCGACCCGCGCCTGGACGTCAAGGTCGAGTCGGGCTTCCTCAGCCTCTACACCTCCGCCGACAAGACGTGCCGCTTCGGCGGCGCCGGGAGCTGCCGGGAGCAGCTCCTCCGCGAGGTGTCCCGCCTCATCGATTCGTGCTCCAAGAAACACCCCGGCGAGGACATGAGCGTCACGCTCACCGGCCACAGCATGGGCAGCGCCCTCGCGCTGCTCTTCGCGTACGACCTCGCCGAGCTCGGCCTCAACCACGACGCCTCCGGCCGCGCCGCCCCCGTCACCGTCTTCTCCTTCGGCGGGCCGAGGGTCGGAAACGCGGCCTTCAAGGCTCGCTGCGACGAGCTCGGCGTCAAGGCGCTCCGCATCGCCAACGTCCACGACCCGATCACCAAGCTCCCGGGCGTCTTCCTCAACGAGGCCACCACAGGGGTGCTCCGCCCGTGGCGCGGCTCCTGCTACACGCACGTCGGCGTGGAGCTCTCCCTCGACTTCTTCAAGGTCAGCGACCTGGCCGCCGTGCACGACCTCGGCACGTACATCGCATTCCTCAGGACCGACAAGAAGCCACAGGTGGCCAAAGCAGGGGACCGTGACGGCGGCGGCGGCGTGCTCGCCAAGGTGGTCGAGTTCGTGGGCCGGCAGCGCGCCGGCGCATTGCCGTGGCAGGACGCGGCTCTGCAAATGGGCGGCTTGGTGCAGACTCTCGGGCTAATCTGAGCCCGAGTGGGGCTAACCAAGCTGCTGTGATTAGGATTAACTGGCCTCCAATCCTCTTCGATAATTTTTTTCGAAGGTTTTAAGGTCGTTCTTTCGTTGGTTTCTGTATAGATTAATCATCATAGAGATCACAAACAAAAAACTCTTTCTTTTTTCTTTTTTTTATTGTTTCTGCACACACTGTATAGTGATCACGCAAGGAAAGGAAGCCTCGACACAGGGCATACAAACACAAAAGAAAAACTGATCTGATTTGTTCGATTTCATGGAGTGTGTTCAACTCACACGTGTCAAGCGCCGGTGCTGATGTCTTGGCATGGCTCGATTTGGGTCTCAAGCTTTACACAACGCGAGCAGATACGGCAAGGGGTTTACTAAATCTTGAACCCCATCCGAGCGTCGGATCCGGAGCAGACGACCACGATCAAACTTTCACCGAAGCGGTTTGCTAGTTCGCTACGAATTCGGTTGTACTGCTAAAAATATATGGCACGGCATTGGCAATTGCATGTACGTCACCGTATATTTGTTGCTTGGAAACGTAGGACTCAGACGATCTGGCAGTGGCAGCACAGCTCACCGACAGTATAACGTTGCAACGGTATAGCTACAAGTTTTATACAGTTTTAGCAGGTTTCAAGGGAGTGTTCTAAAATTTCCATGTTTCAATGAGTTACACGCAATTTTAAAAGTTTATAGAAGATTCCAACCTAAAGTTTCAACGAGTTTCAGGTTTTGAAACTCAAGTTTCAATCGATAAGTTTGCACCAAATTTTAGCAAATTTTAACCCAAAAGTTTCGAGAAGTTTCATCATGTTTCATGAAGTTCCAACTAAAAGTTTCAAGAAGTTTCATAAAAAAACAACACTAAAAAGAGTAAAAATCCTGGCATACTCACTTGCGGCAGCCCACCCTTGCCACTCGCCAATACCACCACCTCCTTGCCTTGCTCGCGCAGGGGTGAAGCCAAAGAAAAGTTGCCTGTCACGCGTGAGCGGTGGCAAAGTGGAGCCACGAGGTGATATTAGCGGAGTCGGCGAGGACATCAACGAACAGTATACCGTTACACTCGCACGTAGCCCCGCACCCGCCGAGATGCCACGGCCACTCGTCTTCGCTGAGCTAGCCCACGACCGTCGTTGTCGCTCGCACTCCTCGTTGGCGTAGCCTAGCCTGCCCACAATCATCGTTGTCGTCCCCACTCGCCACTGCACTGTCGTGCTTATCAGTCGGCTCCGTCATGGCGCTGCTCCCTACTAAGCCTCCTCACCTCCGCTCAATGGCCATAGGCATGTCCTCCGCCCTCAGCCGCGCAGAGGTGGACTCAGTAAGGATATGGGCTGGTGTGTGCAATAAATTGGATGGGTGGATACAGATTGAAGTGAGAGAGAGAATGGAATTGGAAAGCTTGGGTTGTATGGTGACCGGTGATAGTAGTTTCTAGATAAGGATAGAACAGTGATCAAATGTAATTTGACGGTGAATATCTATGTCATTGTTTGGGCTATCCACGCTATATTCTTTCATAGTCTTTCTGTATTAAAAAAAAGCTCAAGCAGTTGCCTGTAGATATTTAGCTCATTTTTATTTTTCCGGAAAATGACGTCCGTGGAATATCAAGTACATTATCAGACTATATATATAATAATCTCATGGCTAAGATAATCGGGCCATGAGGCTGTACTTTCCAGGATTCGAACATGCTTAGCAGCAATCTCGACTGCAAATATAATTGCCTATCCTACTGGTCTTTTTGGAGTACTAGTTTAAGGCACTTACTCCTCTCTAAGTTGCTTAATCCGAGATCAGAGATTCCTTCCTGCCGAACCGATCCTCGTGTCCCGAGTAGCTGTCCACTGGGATTTTGTTCGTCCTAGTCTTCCAAACTGCTACTGTTATTTTTAGACATTCTGTTTGCTTTTGATCGTTTCTTTGGATATTATTTTTGGTGATGAAATCACGGGCAGCGTTAGGAATTGCAACTCATCGTCCGTCCGGACGAAATCAAAATGCGCTTGAAATTAATTGGGATCCACAGCTTTGGTCGATCATTCGATCTGTCCGGCCCCCTCGCCAACCATGCAGCCGCATTTTTGTTGCCTTTTCCTACGGGCTGCTCTGCCAGCGACTCTCGTAGGAGTTGAAGGAGGAGCTCCAAAGAGATACAATAAATTAGGACTAGGAAGCAGCGGCGTCAACGTAGTATGCTTGGGATTCATAGTGGCGCACGCCGATCCGGCAGCCTGAGGCTCTGTTTGGGAAGCTGCGCTTCAACTGTGCTTCAGTTTTGGATCAAAAGCTTCCCCAAATAGCATGACTGTAAAGCAGCTGAGAAGCTAAGCCACAGCAGAAGCACCCCCAAAAGCTGCAGCCGCTGAGGAGGAGCTTTTCAGCTGTGGCTTCGCTTGACCGTTTCCCATCTTGCTCACTCCGCCTCCCCAACCTCCGCCACCCTGTCTTACCACCTCCACGTCACCTCTCCACTCATCCGCCGCTATGCTTCGCTAGGTTACTGCCTTCCCGCTCGGTTGCCCCCAAAAGCTAAGCTGCAGCAGCCAGTTTGCCAAACGGCACAACAAGAAAAGCTACTGATCGACGAATACAATGCTTTCTGACCCAAAGAATCAAAGCAATTTTTCAATTTGTATGACCCCCAAACAGGCCCTGAGAGAGCATCTTAAGTCCTATTGGTTTGTTGTGCCCTCGGTCCGCTACCCCTGGCCCCGCACCACTGCAAACAGCCCCGGTCATGTTTGGTCATTGAATCTACGGAGAAACCAATCACCGGTGCTCGATTTTGGGTAGAGTAGAAAGGAGAGAGAGAGAGTTGCTTCTGGATAAGAAGGTGTGTGAACATATCACATGCGTCCGATTAAAAAAAGATCGTGTGGTGTTGACTTATTCAGTTGGTTTTAGATGAAACGGTATAACGTGCCTTATCATTTCTGATCTTACAAGAATATATCCGCGATTATGCACGTTACAAAGGACTGCTACAAGCGGAACTCAACTAGGGTGCTTACAATTTCGAGACACGGATTTGTCTCAGACAATATTGTAATCCGGTTTTTAGCAATGATAACGTTAACAGGATCCGAGTGTGGGTCCAACCAAGGGCAAAATAGGTAACTTCGCATGTCTAAGAAAAAAGAAACAGCGGAGAATGCAATAAAATGATATTTTGTGCATCTTCATGTCTTGTGATCGGTACAGTTTGAAGTTCAATCTTCGGAGTGGTGCTACGATTGAAGTGGTATTTCACCAATTTACCTTTGGTTTTCTATAATGATGATGTCAGCAGAAGCGAGAAGGGAGCTCATGAAGATATTTGAGTCCATCAAAGATGAGGAATTATTGGGATATCGATCACCTAAAAAATCTGCTACGCGGACTTGTTTGATTTCTTTTTTTTTCTTTTTCTCCTCCCTTCTCTATTCACTGTAAGACCTTTCTTTTGCTTTCTTGGTGCAGTATCTTGCACCCTGTACTCTCCTAGCTTTTCTATCTAATATAATTAGAGCCTTGCTGTCTTTTAAAAAAAAAAGATATTTGAGTCGAGTCCCTTCTTGGTTCATGTGCTCTCTAACCGCAATAGAAGCAGGAGAGGGCATGGCTTTCCATTCCTAAGCTCTAACAAACTAGCAGTACGGGCAATGTCCGTATAGGTAAGCACTCTTAACAATATCTCAAGGAACCGGCTAACTACCTCTAGCTGCGAACGTGATTACTAAAGTGATAGGTAAATTTACCAAGAGTAGATAGATAATTTACACGTACACATAAACGGCTCTGTTTTTGTTACTTGCAAAATTGAAAAACAGAAAAGAAAACAGTGAAATAAATGGGACAAAAATGTAGGGTTGGGCTTGGGCAAGGCCGGTAGCGTCGCTTTCAAAAGGTAAAGAAACCGGCTAATATTTCTAATCCTGTTGGTTCGGACAATTTAAATAAATGTAACCGTTGGTCTGGCAGAACAGTTTATTTTCTTTTTAAGGGGGTGAACATTCAATATTTTTACCATTCAGCTCTATACTTTCCTACTAGATGGTTTAGCCTATTGAGAAGGCACCACAACACATGATCTCAAGACTTTTCTTATCATAGTCATGGCTTAACTAAACTAGTGCATAAGAAAACAAAAGCATGAACACACACTAAAGCCCCCTTTGGAAAGAGTGCTGTTGCCCAATGTTGTACCATTGGAAGTGCTACCAACGGTATAGCAAAGTTTCATACTGGTTCAGTGAGTTTCGATAGAACATTTGAAAAGTTTCATGTTTCAGTGAGTTTCGCGTGTTTCTAGAAGATTCTAAGCCAAAGTTTCAATGAGTTTCAGATTTTGGAACTCAAGTTTCATAAAGTTTCAGCCGACAAGTTTTAACCAAAAGCTTTAAGAAGTTTTAGCAAGTTTCAACAAGTTTTAATAGGTTTCAAACAAGTTACAAGAAGTTTCGGCTAGATTTCAGTGAGCTCACCTGGCTACGATGGTACTACAATACTGCCAAGGGCCACATGATATTATTCGCTGCCGACACGCCTTCTTCTCCAGCTTCGGCCCTGATTACCGCCGATGCCATGGAGCCGAACAACGCTGCTCACCACTGAATCCGAGCTTGACTCCACATCGAGCCTCCATCATTCTCTCTTTCCCGACTTCGGCCCGAGCTCTGCGCCATGTCGTTGAGCCGTCAGGTCGCACCATTGTCAAATATGTCTGGATCCAAGGTCGACATCATCGAATCTGCTAGATCCTATCATCGGTGATAAAAACGATGGTCAGAGATGTGGAGCCTCGTAGCCAATCACCACCACTGGATGCGAGCGCGTCAGTGTCGCAGTCTACAGATGCGAACTTTGGTAGAATCACGGCCACTAGATGGAGTACTAGTGTCTTGGAACCTTCCACAAGAGGTCGGAAGGAGCCATCGGGACACCAGCGAGCTATGCGCTACCATGGTTGCACGTGACTTCATGTATGTCGAGCCACGCTATACCAACGGAATGCATTTTGAACGATAGAGTAGTTTCATGAAATTTCATGAGGTTTTAGTTGCATAAAAGTTCCATGGAGTTTCAAGTAGGTTTTAGTGTGTTTCATAACAAAGTGAGATTAAAGCAAATGTGAGTTTCAAATAAGTTTAAAAAAAATTAGCCAGTTTTCATATGAGTATCAGATTTCGAATGATTTTTTTGGCAAGTTTCATAACACATCTGCCAAGTGACAGAAGTTTTAAAACTCGACCATGATTCACAAAAATGAAATTCGGCCATGCTCGACCAACCGCTTGCACGCTCGCCATCCACGGCCATTGTCAATCCATGGTCATCGGCCCCGTCGTGCTTACTTCGAGTTGCATCAACTATTTGGCCACCATCCACCTCCTTGCTCGCCCGCGAACTATCCTCCTGTTGGATCACGTCTCGTGGCCGCACTTGCTCGCCCATGGCCACCGCAGTCTATAAGCTCCCTCAAGTGGTGCACAAGCCCCTACTCCTTGTGCCTCCACTGCTCTGTGTCCCTATCCTATGTGTTGGGCTAGAGGCAAGTGTGAGCTCCATGTTCGGCACTAGCAAGTCCTTGAGTGACGGGCGAGCCGTCAAGGCCATTGGAGCTAGAGGTGGAGAAGCAAGAGATGGCTACCGCTTGCGCCTACAACTCACTCGTCATTAGTGGCGGCTGGAGCACTGCCCAATGGCCCGCACCAAACCTTGCCCCTGCTTGCTGCTTGCTCGCGGCCACCATCGGCGCTGCCCGGCAAGTATGGCCACTACCGTTTAAGCTTACTTGTTCCAAGTCCACCTGTGGCCGCCCGTTTATAGCCTGATGCCCCGTAACCACTCGCGACGCAACATCATGGCTTCGTGCCCAACTATAGTAGCTCTCTGTTCGCAGCCCCGACCATTCGTCCTCACCATGAGCCACTCGAACACCGACGTGCTACTAATGAACTTAGATAAATTAAAAACATGAACATTGTCTAGTCTAAATCAAGATCACCAAAATAAGTTATAAGGAAATAAATCGTTAGAACACTGACCCGGTAAGGATGAAATCGCCATTAGGGTGTTCGGTGGTGTTCTTGAGTGTCGGTGGAGATTAGTGATGAGGATGACACCGACCGCGTGAGGAAGAAGAGGGAGCATCGAGATTGTCTCAGTGAAGGTAGCAGCCTTCGGCAACCTTGCGCTAGCTTAGTAGATCGGAAATGTTGGGATTGAGCCAACTCGAGAGAGGAACATAACCTCACGAGCGCCAGTCTCTCCCGTTATATCTAGCGCCGACTGATGGGACCATAACCAAAATCTGTTGAGCGCTCCCGATCAGAACACGCGGTTAGTTGAGGTGGGTCTAGCGCTAACAAAACTCCGATTCTTTAGCTCATGCCAGAGATCACAACTAACATTCTCCCACTTGATCGAAAGGCTAATATCATAAGTCCGTACTCAACAGAACAACACACCAAGATATAGTATTACAATGATTAATTTAAGCACCGCTGCAACTCCAGTTTCTATAGTGCATCATTATATCTCGATAGGTTAATTATTTATTCTTAACCGGAGTTGGTTTGTTCTTATGGTCCTCATTTCCAGAATCAGAGGCTTTCCAATAAACCCATGCCGGCAATATGCTCTTGAAAGAGACTGGGTGGTAAGCCTTTAGTAAGCGGATCCGCAAATATAGACTTAGTACTAATATGCTTGACATCGATAGTCTGATCCTGGATTCTATCTTTCACAACATGATACTTAATGTCAATGTGTTTGGCAGCATCACTTGACTTGTTGTTACTTGAATAGAAAACTGCGGCCAAATTATCGCAGTATATAGGTAGTGGTTTAGATATGCTGTCTACCACTCTTGATCTCGGGACAAAATTCTTAAGCCATACAGCCTGCCCGGTAGCCTCATAACATGCCACAAGCTCAGCCTACAATGTTGATGATGCAGTTAGGGATTGTTTGGAGCTTTTCCACGAAATGACTCCTCCCCGCAAGTGTGAAGATATAACTTGATGTGGATTTGTTAGTACGAACACAAATTGCAAAATCAGCGTCTGAATAGCCCATAACCTCAAGGGTATCAGACTTCTTATATGTGAGCATGTAATGCTTAGTGCCTTGCATATAACGCAAGATTTTCTTAACGGCTTTCCAGTGGTCCAACCCTAGATTTGATTGATATCTGCCAAGCATCCCGATTACAAATGTTAAATCAGGGCGAGTACAAACTTGAGCATACATAATGCTTCCGACAGCTGAAGCATAATGAATCCCCTTCATCTGATCAGATTCTAATTGATTCTTTGGACATTGGAATGTTCCAAACTTATCGCTCTTAACAATAGGAGCAGGCATGGCAGAGCAGTTATGTATATTAAATCTCTTAAGTACTCTGTCAATGTATGCCTTTTGGGATAAGCCTAATACCCCTTTGAACCTATCTCGGTGAATCTCAATGCCCAAAACATAAGAGGCATCACCAAGATCCTTCATGTCAAAATTAGCGGAAAGAAAACTCTTGGTCTCATACAGCATATCCTTATCGCTGCTAGCCAATAAGATATCATCCACATAAAGCACTAAGATAATAAATTTGCTCCCCTTAGTCTTAACGTATATGCAATTGTCCACTTCATTTTCTTTGAAACCAAAATTTCTTATGATCTCATCGAACTTAAGGTACCATAGTCAAGACGCTTGTTTTAGTCCATAGATGGATTTCTTAAATCTACATTCTATATGTTCCTTGCCTTCCACAACAAAACCTTCCGGTTGAGCCATGTAAACATTCTCATGCAAGTCACCATTAAGGAAAGCAGTTTTAACATCCATCTAATGTAGCTCTAAATCATAATGAGCAACAAGTGCTATAACAATCCTTAGTGAATCTTTCTTTGAGACGGGAGAGAAAGTATCAACATAATTAATCCCCTCTCTTTGTGTAAACCCTTTTGCTACAAGCCTTGCCTTGAATCTTTCGACATTTCCCTTAGAGTTATGCTTAGTTTTGTAGACCCATCTACAACCTACTGTTTTGACTCCATCAGGAATTTCTACTAGCTCCCAGACATCATTAATGCTCATAGATTTAATTTCATCCTGCATGGCCTCAAGCCACTTGGGTGAATCCTTAGTCATCATAGCCTCCTTAAATGAAGTAGGATCATCTGTCTTCCCTTTGTCATTTACATCTTCATTCATATATACGACATAATCATTCGTGATGGCAGACCTTCTGTCCCGCTGTGATCTCCTTAGTGGTTCATTAGTTATCACAGGGGGCTGTTGAGGCTCATCATTAGATGCTGTACTGTTAATCCCATAATTCTCAGTTGGGTGCTCAACTCCAGGATTCTCAGCTGGAGGTGTAACTGAATGAGGCATAGGAAAAATAGTCTCTTGGATTATCGGTAATGGTACATAAGTCCGAATCTACTCAATATCTATTTTCCTAGCCTTTGAGCTCCCACTAATTTCATCATTTTCTAAAAATACAGCATGTCGGGTTTCCACAAACTTAGTAACACGATCTGGACAATAAAATCGATACCCCTTAGATTTTTCGGGATATCCAATAAAATGTTAGCTTACTGTCTTAGGATCTAATTTTCTAATATGTGGATTAAAGACCTTAGCTTCACCAGGACAACCCCACACACGTAAGTATTTTAAACTCAGTTTCCTCCGAGTTCATAATTCATAAGGTGTCTTAGGTACTGATTTACTGGGAACCCGATTAAGTATATGTGCGGCTGTCTTTAATGCTTCAATCCACAAACCAACTGGTAAACTGGAGTAACTCATCATGCTACGCACCATATCCATAAGGGTGCGGTTGCGTCTTTCAGCTACTCTATTTTGCCGAGGTTCACCAGGTGTTGAGTATTGGGCTATTATGCCCTTTTCTGAAAGAAACTTAGCAAATGGACCTGTAATTTGTCCATAAGGAGCATGTCTCCCATAATATTCTCCTCCACGATCTGATCTCACTACCTTAATTTTTAAATTATGCTGATTTTCTACTTCAGCTTTAAATATTTTAAACTTATCGAGTGATTCAGATCGATCACGAATGGGAAAAATATAACCATAACAGGAGAAATTATCAGTGAAAGTAATAAAGGAGTCATATCCATCTACTGAAGTTATAGGAAAAGGTCCACATATATCAGTGTGGATTAATTCTAATATTTCTATGCTTCGTGTGGCTCCTTTCTTAGTTTGTTTTGCATATTTTTCCTTAATACAATCAATACAATAATCTGAGTCAGAGAAGTCTAATGGATGAAGTATCTCTTCCTTAATGAGACGTTCCATTCTCCCCTTCGAAATGTGGCCTAAATGATAGTGCCACAATTTCGATGAAGTCTCATTGCTTATACTTCTCTTTCGCTTATTGGTGACATCGCACACATTCATTGACACAGGGAATTCAGAGAGAGGAAGCATATAGAGTTTGTCTCGTCGAGTTGCAAGACCAACATTATTTGAATTAAAACTTATAATACATTTATTATCCCCAAAAGTACAAATGTATTTATCATCATCCAATAGAGAAACAGAAATAAGGTTCCTCCTCATAGTGGGAACATAAACAACATTATTTAAATGAAGGGTAAAGCCACTATCTAATACTAATGGTAGTGTGCCAACGGCTTCAACTCCAGCCTCCCTTCCATCAGCAACTCTAAGACTTCGCTCCCCCTTTCTTATTGTCCTCACGGTAAGGAATCTCTACAATTAATTAGAAACGTGCACGGAGGCACTAGAATCAATCCACCAGGTATTAGGGGGAAAATCAGCGAAAAGGGTTTCATCAACGGTAGAAGTAACGTCGTTACCCTTCTTGGCAAGCCACTCATGAAGCCCACACAGTCCTTCTGTATGTGCCCACTGTTCTTGCAAAAGCGACAGATAGACCCATCAGAAGTAGTGTTAGATGCAGAAGGGGCTTTTTCCTTTGGCTTTGACTTGCTTGACTCAGCCTTAGGGGAAAAATGCAGCTTCTTTTTGGACTTAGATTCCCCTTGGAATTTCCTTTTCCTATGACCAACATGGAAAACTTGGTCCTTCTTCTCAGCCTTAATTCTCTCCTCCTCTTGGACACACATAGCGATCAACTCGCTCATGGTCCATTGTTCCTTCTGAGTGTTATAATTAATCTTGAAAGCGTTATACTCAGAAGGGAGGGAGGTCATAATGAAATGGACCAAGAAACCATCAGAAATGGTCATGACCATGCCCTTAAGTTTTGCAGCCATATCAGTCATCATCATGATATGCTCACAAACGCTGCTAGAGCCATCATACTTAGTTGTGAGCATCTTCATGATCAAGGTACTGGCATAAACTTTTGAGGAGCCCTTAAATTGCTCCTCAACTGAGGCCAAGTACTACTTAGCATTATCGGATTCAGGGATTGCTCCCCTTATCTTTACAGATATGGTGCTCTTCATAATCATCAAGGACATGCGGTTGGACCACTCCCACTTTTTCGCTGTTAAGTCATAGAGTTTCTTTTTCTCAGTGAAACTCTCATCATCAGCAGAAGGAGCTATGGGAGCATCCTCACGTAATGCATAATCCAAGTTCATAACTCTTAGAACAATCAAAATCCTTTCCTTCCAAGAGGGAAAGTTTGTCCTAGTCAGCTGCTCAATGCCGTTCAAATAAGCGGCAACATTAGTATTGTTCATGGCTGAATCAAAAATAAAATTTAATCAATAAACATTAGAGAAAATAAATGTCTTGCATGAAATTAACCCTACGTTGGTCTGATTAATAACATGCTAATGATAGGAAAATTTAAAGTTCAAATTCGTATCATCGTTGGGCAGAAACGAAAAAGAACTAAATTATCTTATGGGTGACACATGTTCATAAACAACGTTGGTCAGTATATGATCATGATCGTAGCATAATCCCAATTTTAAACATTAAACAATAATTTCTAATCAAAACTTCCCGTTGGTTCCATTTTAATTAGATATAATGCTCGTAAATAATCATCATATGAAAAAATTAATTAGTCCAAAAAATTAATCATGAAATTAATCATAACATTAATGCCCAGGAAAAAAGGTCATTAAATAGTGCTTATTGCTGAAAAATTAAAAGACTGAATAAATACAAATAAAATAGGCTAAAACTATTTACTTCAAAAGACCAAAAGAAATAAACTTCGGCCCAAAGAGATTTCTTTCGACTAATTTTGACATGAAGGATCTTAGTGAACTTAGATAAATTAAAACATGAACATTGGCTAGTCTAAATCAAGATCACCAAAATAATTTATGCGGAAATAAATCGTTAGAACACTGACCCGGTGAGGATGAAGTCGCCATTAGGGTGTTCGGTGGTGTTCTTGAGTGTCAGTGGAGATTAGTGATGAGGATGACACCGACCGCGTGAGGAAGAAGAGGGAGCACCGAGATTGTCTCGGTGAAGGTAGCAGCCTTCGGCAACCTTGCGCTAGCTTAGTAGATCAGAAATGTCGGGATTGAGCCAACTCGAGAGAGGAACATAACCTCACGAGCGCCAGCCTCTCCCATTATATCTAGCGCCGGCTGACGGGACCACAACCAAAATTTGTTGAGCACTCCTGATCAGAACGCGCGGTTAGTTGAGGTGGGTTTAGCCCTAACAAAACTCCGATTCTTTAGCTCATGCCAGAGATCACAACTAACAGCTACCTACCACTTGCTGGCCGTGCGCTGGCCATCCATACCAAAGAATGAGGCCATGCATACCTGGCCATCCATACCAAAGAATGAGGCCATGCATACCAAAGAATGAGAGAGAGAGAGAGAGATTTCTCTGGTAACGATGGAGAGATAACTCGGGAAGTCTTCGAGTGAATATGAGTGGTTATAGATTTTTCCTTTGGAAAAACGGGATATTGTTTTTGAATCCTGTGAGAATTGATCCGTGGAAACATGATCCAATAGAGAATGGGATGACCCAAGGACAAAACTTAACATTCTAATTGGAAAAAAGATAAATTCTTACGTGCCACTCCAAAATTGAAAATTTTGACATATCAGTGACACAAAAAATAATGTATAAAGGATAGCGAAAATTTACATTGACAAATAAGGAATTGCCAAAAAAAAACCCCCAAAAAAAGAGATGGACTAGGCTATTCATGACCTGTATCTAAGATTTCCATCCTATTTATTTTGGATAGGCTAAAACACACTAATTAATTTGCACAGTTTTGGGCCCCGCCAACGAAAGGGCCATGGTGTCTACTTGTTGGTTGTGATTTACGTCAGACGTTTTCACCGTAGTTATTCCGAACACATGTCAATCACATGGGTTTCTTTCCTTGAAGATAAAAAAAACGTGGGATTTATTTAGAAAATGGACGTTTGAGAAAACAATAGCTCATACCACTTCGAGGCCAACAAATTAAGGACCACAAGGGCAATTGTCAGTCATAATCCGTAGAAGGATCTTATCATCTTATTAAATCATTCCAACCATGATCCTAATAAGCAGGGCATGTATAATAGTGTGACATTAGTTGTCTATAAGTCTTGCTACGTAGGACACAAGATGATGTAAAGGAAAGAGAGGGAGCATAGAGAATTAGACCGTCTCTCATGCAATAGTCTAAAAACGAGAAACAAGACACGTTGTACATGGAGGAATTGCCTATAGAAACATGTAAAAAGAAAGCCTACTATAGGAACTACATTTAGTAGTATCTTTAGATGATATAAAGTGGTACTATAGACAACAATTATCTATATTGTTGTACATGTCTTAATCAAATAGTACCGTATAGAATAACGGCCTTGTAATATTTCGAACTATTTCACTTTTTTTTCAAATTATGATTTCCAAGGTACAATCCTACACAGATCAAACTGATCCTAGCATCCCGATACTGGCAACACAAAAATAGGCAACCTTGAGGACAATCACCCTTGACTCCTTGGTTGCACTAGTATAGTATCCTGTCTTCCGGTTTCCTTTTTCCAGCATGTAATATATGGCCTTTTTCATTTCTAGAACGTTTGTTTCCTTTTCCTTAATTCCAGGATATTTGTTTCCTTTTCCTTGAGATGATGCTAGAGGTGGGGGGAGATCTGTTGTGGGCCACAGGGATGAGTTAGACATATTAAACAATGGCCATCGGATGTGGGTGAGTAAAGCTGAGGAAAGATCTGATAGGTTAATTTTGATGGAGGCAAGTTTCTGGGGACGTTTCGCTGGGTGCATGAAGGTTGGGTCATCTCTAGTGGGGTGCATTATTTAGGGTGGACGTAGAAACGAATGCTTAGGTGCATTATAAAGGGGTATAGATAAATGGATTGCTAGATTAGCATGGTAATTAGGCGGGTACGTATTACTACCGGTAAGAAAAATATTGTGAATCGGACGGTTCACACGTAAGTAACGCGCAAGAAGTTGACGTATCAACTGCACAATCCCTGTCCTGCTGTTTCTGAAATACATAAAAACAGAACCATAAAGAATTGGTCGTTGCATTGCATGCCTCATCCTGTCCAAGGAACAAAATCTTGCAAGGCCAACGACGTTGTCAGTGGAAACATAAAGAATTGCTCGCTCTCTATATATATCTATCTATCTCTTTCTCCGTGTAACACCCTTCTTTTTGGTACGAAATACTAAGAAGAATAATTTATGTGTATACAGTACTAGTCTCATGATTAGTGGCTAGTTGTAACATCACAATTTTGTATTTTATGGATTCAATGTGCATTTTACTTTTTTTTTTGAATTTTCTGAATTTTATTTTGTATTTATTGACTTAAGCCTCTTATCATTTATTATTTAATTAATGGAAAATTTCTATTGATTTTCTATGGGAAATATTTTATTTGAGTCTCAAATGGATTAAAATATTTTATGATTTTTTTCTGATATTTTTGCTATTTTATTTGGCTCACTTGAATTTCGGGCATTTATTTTTTATTTGAAAATATTTAGAAATGCCGTGAATAGTGTTTGAGCCGAATCAAGTTGGTCCAGCCCATTTTTTCCCATGCCGCCAACTCAGCCGTGGCCCACACTGGCCCGTTCCGCTGTGAACCCTAACCCTAAAAGTTGTCTTTCTGCGTCATCGAGCGTTGTCGGCCACTCGATTGAATCTGCGCGGGCAATCAGGATCGCGCCACGTCGGCTTCAACCGAATCCATCGCGCCGCTGTAATCCCACGAACTTCGGGTTTGTCACGTCGAGACAAGTTGGGAGCGGGTGATAACGTAGCCGGAGAGCCCTCGTAGCGCCGTCAGCCACGTCTTTGTCTTCATCTCTAGTGACCAAGAGCAGTTGTGCCATCGCCATCATCGTGAGCTCCTTCAACCGTCGGATCTGGTAAGCGCCGTTGGATTTCATCCACGCGTCGCACGTCGGGGCAGCAACGTCATTTTCTTGCATTGTTTGCTTGCACCACCATCCGATCTTGATCGAGTGGTCTAGGTCGCGTCGCGTAGTCACCGTCCATGCGCAAACCCGCACTGTCTAATCCAGCGCGAACGCCGCAGATGCAGCCACGCGTCAAGTCCGCAGAGATCTGTGCCTCCGTCGTTTCGTCTGCCCGATCAATCGTCGTTGTCGGATTTGTAATGGATGGTCGGATCTGAGCCGCGCGTCGCCCACCGGGGTAGCCACATCCTTTGACGCTTCGGCTCCTGCCCATAGTCGCGGCCGTCCGATCGAATCTGGACGGTCGTGATGCCGTCGCATGTCACCTCCACAGTAGCGCAGCGTGGACTACTCCGCACTTCGCCACGTGTCCAAGCTGCGTCAGCCGTGCGTCATCCGGTGCATGTGCATAGTGCCATGGTGCACTGTGAACCTGAGTCGAGCTGTAGACCCGGTCCATGCACCCGTACGTGTGTCGTACCGAGTTTGCGCGATCTGCGGTGTTGCCACATGTCCAGTGACGTCATCATGACATCATAATTTGGTTTTTTCTCGGAAAAATATTTGGCCAAAAATTAATTTATGTGCTGACGTCAGCATGACGTCATAAATGCTATTTTTCAGTAGAAAAAATAATTCCAATAAATCGGATTTTTATATTTTCAGTTTTTTTCTTTTATTTCAAACTTCGAAGGGTTCGTTCTTCCTCATACAAACTTTGATTGAGGTGGTTCTAGTTTTTAAAAATTGTAAAATTGAGATATGTTTAATGATAAATTATATTTAATTTTTAAGTTGAATTTGCTATCTGTTTTTGGTATTTATTGCTTTCTCGCTCGTTTCGCGTAGACGTTAAGGTGCCCGGCGAATTCGTGATCGAGGAGCCAGCGCAAAAACAAGGTCCAGAGTAGGATTCAGAGCTCTTTGAAGGCATGTTATGCTTTGATCATGTTGAACCCATGTTTTAAACATTATATTGTTTTAAAGTATTGCGTACTAATTCAACTACTACTTGTTTCAATTATGTTGGGTATAGTTATTCATTCAATTGTGATATATCCACCTTGCCATATTGTATGTCGTATTTCATTTGTCACTCTAGAATCGTTTCATATTAGTTGGTAGCTATAATTGCCAATGTGGGTAGTTAGAACACATGTAGTGTGCTTAGTCATGCAACGAGTCATCATTTTATGTGAAAATGTTTAATCTTGCTTAATGAATTATAGAACATGTTTATTAACTTGTGTGTCGGGTGTTGTCACACAATGTTGTTATTGTTGATGGCACGTGGTGCATGGTAAAACAACCGGGGTGGTAAAATGATTTAGATTGAGGCAAGTGGCAAGTATTTGGGGTGGGCCAATGTGGCATTTGGGAGATCGCATTGCTTTTTATGGTATTTGATTGATCATGGTTATGGTGAATTCTTGTATAGTCTTGCCTTGGTCAATTAAGGACTTAACCTTGCAAGAATTTGAACTGAGTCATTCATACAACCACAAGTCTGGTATGGGACAGACCTGGCTGATCAATTTGTTGTGTCTAGGCTTTGGTACTACTAGTGGTGGTGTGAGTCCCGGGTTGTGGTAATCAGTCCTCGCACGGGTAGTCTCATATGGCATAAGAGAGGGACCCTGGATGTAGTAACCAGTCCCACCAGTGTTGAAACCTTAGTGGTAGTACTGGTTTTAGACAGGGCATTGGAAAGACTTTGTTATAATCACTCGCATTTGTGATGTATGATTGTATCTTGTGGGAAAAGTGTATAACCTCTGCAGAGTATCAAACATATTCGAATAGTCGTGCTCGCGGTATTGAGCAATGCTCGATGATAACAGTCAAGAGTTAGACTTTATTAAAACAAATGCAGGTATGGAGGCTGTATGCATGTGAATGTTGAATTATGGTTTAAGGTTATGAGTTGGTTTATTTGGAACATAACTGAGAAATTTAATATTGTTATTATTTGTTTTACTGTCTTTTCAATCTATTTATGCTATTCTTTAATAAATGATGTTTTATGCAAAATAACCATATCAGCTATTCATTTAGAATAAGCCATACATATAGTATATTAGACTTGCATTCTGTGCACAACTTGTTGAGTGCTTTATGTACTCACTCTTGCCATAAAACATCACCAGTTGGAGAAGAAACTATGCTTGCTTTTGAGGAGGAGTTCCAAGAGGAAGCTGACAACTAGGGTGCGAACCTTGTCAGTTGCCTATGGCAATTTGAAGGTTACTACGATTAAGTTTATTTCCACTGCAATTTATTTATTTTTCGTTTTAGCCTTGTGTGGCGTATTCATGTAAAGTGGACCATAAGGTCGTCTAACAAGTTATATTTAAATTGATAAAGTCTTTATTATGATATCGTTGAGTATGATTGTGATATTCATTTATGCTGAACCTGTGTGCACTAGCGTGATCCTAGACTAGTGATGAATACACAAAGGGTCCATATTTGTATATTCGAGTCCCAACACTAGTACACACATTAACAACAATTGATAACACATCCATACTCATTATTACATATGATAATGGTAATTTTTACAATAAGGTCTTACAAAGTAGAGTATATTGCAGCGGAAAGAAGCAAAAGTCTTATAGTGTGCTCATCCGACCCTCAGGCAACTGACAAGGTATAAACCCTAGAAAAACTCGCTAGCATAATTTTCGCAACCTGCATCAAAGTATATGTCGTCTGGAGGTTCGTTATCTTCACTTAAACCAACAAATAAGTAAGAGTGAGTACTTTCGTACTCAACAAGACTTAAGATGGTATTTGCAAAATGCAGTAATACAAGCTAAGTCAAAAGAGGCTTCTACGGTTAATTTGCATAAAACAAAATTTAACATGTAAATCAAGTAGTAATTTGTAAAAGCAAGTTTGACTAATATGGAAATAATAAGTACGTAAAGCATAAAGTAACAACTCACAGTCCTCCATGATGTGAGAATCGCACCATTTCCTACCAACACATGGCATAAATCCAGTTCTTGCCAACACATGTCACAATAGCTGATACCAATACTTGCCAACACATGGTATAGTATTGAATCATTTGCAGGGTAAGCTTTCCAAAGCATTCCTTTTTGAAAATAATAAAACATCTAACTATGTGATGACTTTACCAAGTGCCCTTGACTGCAGGCGCGGCTTTCCGAAAAGATCTTAAGTCTGCAGAGGTGTTCAACTTTACCTACAAGAAATAATCAACCCCTTTTGCCAGACCAATAACACACTTCTTTTGGTGTGTCGGCAAGGAGATCATAATATAACCGTTACATTACCTGTGTCAGCAAAGAAATCATAACATAACCATTACATTACCTAGGCATAACTTTGCACCAGCCCGGTAATGACAAATCCTCGCTATGGCAGCAGAAACACACACCTAAGATGTGACAGTCTATCCCTATCATTCACAAAACAACTCAGGCAGTCCATCCCTGCCATAACCGTTTCTCCCCATTGCAAGGCGTACACCGTTGCATTGGTATGTAGAAACCACTACAAACAGACCTACCCGGAATGCCTGTGCTACTCCAGCCTTCCAATGTGCAAAGTTATATCTAAGTAACTTATTAGGTTAAGGCTGTCCCATACCAGCACTTGTGTTTGTACTAATTTCTTGGCTCGATAGCGTCTCATAGTTCGGTCCTTAATCCGACCCGAGTGATAATCTCCCTTACACTACGTGCAAGTCCTATGCACCTCCGGCTATTGCCAATAATCACCCGCGTCAAATCATAGTTTTATTTTTATTTTTAACCAAAATACGTGCAAAATTTATTATCATATCCAACCTTTTTAAATTATCAAGAAATAGTGTAATCTGATTGTTTCAGTTTCCAATACTAAAGCATGGCTAAGAATGATTAATATGTAATCGTATATACCCATGTTGATATTATGTACTGTATAACCTTTTTCTAGGGTTATCAAGGTTCACATGTTAATATTTATTAAGGAAGTTCCATGAGATAATAGGCGTATCCACCGGTACCACAATATAGCAAATTTACAGAAAATACACGCATGCAGCGCATGCATAAACAGATTTTACAAAACAAAAAAAAAATTAAAACACTGGGATCAATATAATCAAAGGGGGTGCTTACCTTGCTCTGCTGGTTCAGGATTTGACTCGGAGTCGAGGTAGACGGTCGTAGCTTTGGATACGTCGGTATCTACATGTGATTATCGTATCGTACAACGATAATAAGAAGCAATAACAGTGAATGGAAAAATGAATTCAAATGAAACCAAATGAATTAGAATTTGAAGGTTCCAGTGATAAAAATATTTTAATTAGTGATTTCTTATTATTCAAGTTCGTTTATTTGTATTTACGGATTTTAGGGTTTACATTACGCGGGGTTAAGCTTTGAATAGGATTCAGATGCAAAGCATGTTATAATAGAACTATTTCATATTATATGGCGGTCTAGTCTTAGAGAGCATTTTTGAGCTGTTCCTATCGATATTAGTGTTTATTTGCGATATTCTATTCACTACCTAATCTTATATATTTCTAAAGTTTATGTTACAAATAGTTAGATTTCGTTTTAGATTTGCGACTACAATTTACATGATCATGCAACTATTTTCTTAGCATTAGCAGGTTATGACCCCAGAAGTGTCTTGAAACTAGTTTTGCATCCTTTTGCCCTTATTTGTGAAAGTTATTAATATTTTAGTTTGTATGTATATGGAAAATGAAGTCTTTTATGAACTTAATTCAAATTAGATATTTTTGCCAACTAATATGATCTTGACCCTTAGAAATGTTTTGAGATTAGCCCTACATGATCTAACATTTAGTTATGTCATTTTTTTGTTTATACTTTGAATCCTTGAGTACATATATATTATATTTAAGTATATTTCAACTAAGGTTAAGAGCAAGTTATGACTAATCATAATGATATTTATAGTATTAAATGACCAGGTCCTATAGGGCATTTAAGAGCTGGTTTTTCATATATTAGCATATATTCATAACAGTTATTCATGTTTCAACCTTTTGTACATAACAAGTATTGCTAATTGAGAACTTGGCTCATACAAAGTTAACCATTAATTATTTCAGCAGGATTAGATGATATGAACCTATAGTGTGTTTAGAAAATGGTTTTACATGTATTATCTTTTACTTACAAAAGTTATGCATATGCTATTACTGTGTGCATATAAAACATGGTCTTTTGTAAACTTGTTTTAAACTTGATTAAACATGAAATATTTTTGTATACACAGAGTTATGATGGCCTAAACTAGGTCTAGGAATTTTTGTACTCTAATTCGAATTTAAATGCACAAGTTATAGTTATTGGGATTTTCTACGCATTGAATAATGGCCTATTTACAAAATAAATTTAAAATAGATTCAATCTAAATATTTTTGAATATTTGGAATAATCATGACCTCAGGAACATTTTAAAATTTGTTTCATGATTTAAGGAGTTATGGTTTATATATTTTTAATAGTAACCACATTAGAGTTTACTCAAGTTTTAATCCAAATAATTCAAACTGAATTTAAAAATTAAATATATTTGAAAAAATGGGTTTATTATGGCCTCAGGAGAATCTGGAATTTTTTTTCATATTTTTAGGAGTTTCATTTTTCATATTTGCAATAGTGTCCATAATAGGGTTCTATTCAAATATTTCAAACTTTGATTCAAAAATAAATATTTTTGCATATTAAGAAACAACATGATTTAAAATGAATTTATAAATTTATTTTACTGGAACTGAGCCTATAATGCAAAAGTTATAGCCATTTAATCTTGTAGATTCTGGGAAATACTCTAAAATAGGGAAATACGTTTTCTATACTAGTAAGCGTATTTTTCCGGTTTGAACTGATCTTTCTCGCGTCGACTGTCAGCTGAGGCCCGCGATGCAGAGACACAGAACAGGGGAGTTCGGCCATGGCTTCGCCGGTGGCGGGGAGAGGGCGGCGCCAGCCGGAAAACGGCAGTAAAAGCATCAAGTATACATTGAAAACCAGTGGAACCAATCGGCAGTGGCGGAGCGGAGCTGAAGAAAGCTGACGCCGGTGGTGAGCGGCGGTAGCGACGGCCATCGGCTGGGAAGGCGAAAGAAGGTGTTTAGGCTCGGGGAAACGGTGGGAATAGAATCTAGGATATCACGGGAGTCCATTTTGGCGGTTCAACTTGGCAGAGAAGCTTTGGTGGGAGCTGCCACCGGTGGACCGGACTTGGAGAAGATGTACAGTGGTGCGACGATTTTTCAGGTGATTTTAATGGCCAGTGAGGAAGGTAATGGGTTCAGGATCCCACAAGGATGGTTTTAACCTGATGAATTGAACTATTTCCTACTGAGGTGGCTCAATTCCATTCTTCTCCCTTTCCTGGCTTTGCCTCGACTATGGCGGTGAATGGTGCTCAATTTGATCTAAGCTCGGGTTATGGAGGAAGGAGGGAGTGTGTGGGAAGTATTTAGAGGCTAGGCTGCAATGTTATAGCTAGTGACAACCGACTTTGGCCGAAATTCTAGCAGTGACCGTGGTGTGAACGGTGGCTCGGGCGCACGGGTTTTCTTGCGACATGGCGGCGCAGGGCATGGGAAGGTCGTGCAGTGGCAGGGCATGGTGTAGGACGTGGTGGTGCAATGAGGCGGTCAGGGTTCACACGGCACGGGAGATCTCTACGCTGTGGCTTCGCGCGTGATTGAGTCACGGCGGTGATTTCCCTGCCGTGGCAGAGGTTCGGTTGGGATTTTGCTGTCGCGGCAGATTTTTGGCAGGGGTTGATCGTGTTTGGCTGGTGGCTTAGCGCCGAAGTCTTGTGCTTGCCGTGGCAGGGTTTTCTCCGGGTTTTGGTCGTCACGGCAAGGATTTCACGGATGATTGGCTGTCGTGGCAGAGAGAACGGAGGGAGTCGATGTTGGCTGGTGACAGAAACCAGGCGAAGCTGAGTGCCAAGACAGCAATTGATGGCGCAAAATGTGGTAGAGCCTTCCGTGGCAAGCTATGGGCACAGGTTGGCAGCATCCGGCGATCTTTGCTCGGTTTTTGTGGCGCTGAAACTCAGGATCCTTCGGCTTGACCATGAGACAGAAGAGAGATGAGGTTGTGTGGCGCTTGCCCAGGCGTGGGGAGGAAGAAGGGAAGAGAGGGAGAGAGCCAGGCCTGACCAGTGGGGTCGCAGAAAAAGGGCCCCACCTGGAAGAGACTCAAAAGGATTCAATGCACTTCGTGCTCAGGACAGAACTAGATTGAATCCATTAATTGAGCTTGCTAAATTGTCCCAGAATTTTTTAAAAAATTTATACATTATCTTGAGATTATATTCATCCTAATGTATAAATTTCGTCTGAATATATTATCTGTGGAAATTATTAAAATTCTGACAATACTGCTGCATCAGAATTTTGTTTTCTGATTTTATTTTTATTAGATATAAAATAAGCTTAATTTTATATGAAACTTTTTATGTGTGATCATAATGGTTATTGGGAGTTACCATAAAAATTTCATATGATTATCATTCATATATGATTTTATAAAATTCTGACATTTATAATGTTGCTTTTAAATTGATTCAGTTTTTTATTTTATAAATTCAATAAATTTATTATTTATTTTTTAAACTTTTCCTGAAAGTTATCCTAGTTCTGTAGATTATGTGGTAATTTTTCCAGGATATGAAAAGGTAGGTACAAAAAATTAATAATTCTGAAATTGAGCTGTTCTTAGTCTTATATCACTGTTTTTATTTATTTTCAGCAATAAATGAGTTCACATTACTTTTAAGATTTTTTTGATGTCCTGGAGACAATTTGGGATTTATATAAATTTTTCCAGATTTTATTTCTTAAGAGATTTTGGGTTTTGCATTTTGAAAGAGAATGAAATAATTAATATAAAAGATTTTCTTAAGAACCAAAATTCGATAAAAATTCATAAAATATGGAAATTCATAACAAGATCATACTTTGAATTCATTTTCATAGTTTGTTTATTTTGAAAGAGAGAATGTTTATATTGCAACTATTCTTTTCTTAAAGCCAGGGTTTAAGAAAAGATGATATTTTAATTTAAAATCTTGATTTCAATTAAATTTTTTATTTAGTTTTATTTTTAAATTTTCTATTTTTGATTTTTTCGGGATATTATACTTTTGCTTATGATTACATGGAGTTCACAGTTCAGTAACTGAGCAAGTTAGATTGACGTAGTATGCTGACTTTGACAACGAAGCGGCCAGGCCAACCAACCGCATGGACGGGACCCATGGAGTACTCAATACTGCCAATTGTTTTTTTGTAATTTTCGACATGGGCACTGCCGTGAAAATGCATTTTGATTATGCAAATATTTATCGAGATGAATTCAATGGCACTATTTTCATGTAACCAGTTATTCTAAATATTAACTGGAATCAAAGTCTAAATGGTTTGTAGAACCATCCATTGGTGGGGCAGTAAAGTCTTAGGTGAATGAATTTATCCACTAGGATTTCATTCTTGGTGCCGCTTTTATGTATAAGCAAGTTGCTCCCTCTGTTGATAAATATAAGGTCTATAGTTTGAATAATTTTATTTAGAAATATAAGACTTGTATGTAGATTTAATAAGTCTTTCCTACTATACTTCTAATTATTATATCTCAACCATATGCATTTATTCATTACCACACACATAAACTATTATCTCTTACTCCCTCCGTTGATAAATATAAGGCTTATAGTTTAAATAATCTTGTTGAAAAATATAAGGCGTGCATGTAGGTTTAATGAGCCTTTCCACTTATACCCCTATTTATTTTATCTCAACCATATGTATTTATTCATTATCTCTCATCTTCCAAGACAATTAAGAGGGATATGTAAGTCAATTCCTCTCATGCCTTTCTTAATTTCACCACAACCTTAATCCTTATACAAAGTCAAAATACGTCTTATATTTATCAACGGAGGGAGTATCTTCCAAGACAATTAAGAGGGGTGTGTAATTCATTTTCTTTCGTATCTTTCTCAATTTCATCGTAGTCTTAATCTTTATACAAAATCAAAATACATCTTACTTCGTGAGGATCCGAGCTCCGTGAATTCGCAAATGTATTCCACTAGAGGTGCGTGCAGCCGCATAAGTGCATGCGGTGGTGTGCATGTGCCAATCTTGTAAGCGCACGCGTTCAAAGAGACAAAGGCGATTCTTTTCCTTGATATGAGGGTGAATAATGTTACTACTTCCGCTAGCACCACAAACTGACCATTCATGAATACGTACGAACTGTCGATTCTTTTTCGAAATCGTAATCTGAAAACTAAGTCTATATATGGACTGATACGGAAATCGGAATCTGAAAACTAAGTCTATATGTATGGACTGATACGGATAGCGCACACTGATCATTCATGCGTTATTTCTTGACGTTTAACTGAACTAATCGCGGACAGGGTGAATTGCTGTACCAATAAAAAGCAGGAAGACAGGCCCCGTATGGGGGACCATACATGCAACCTCGGAGTATTCCTCCATCCCTTGGTGCTGAAAGTCATCACTCGTCATCTTTTTCTTAAAATTCTTCAGAAAAGAAAGGTCATATCAAAACACCACGTCTTCACCGATTCCCGACGCATTTCTAAAACCACAGTAAGAACAGTTAGGATGCATGGAGTATGTTGTTTTTGGGGTACTTTTCAGCTTGGAATCGAGCAGCAGCTAGCTCATACATGGACTCCAGTGTATAGACAACTAGTGCCAGTTCAGCTGTTCCTGTAGTCAGAGGTGGCCTTTAAACTGGCATTATCAGATTCAGACACGCTTAGGTAGTAAGATTTAAGTACTAATTAACTTACTTGACGCAGTACTCGTAGCATCACCTGCCGAGCTCTCCGTATGCAATAACGAATACAGAAGAAAATGAAGCTAGAAATTCAGCTGGCCAGCGCTACTTTCTTCCCCAGTTCCGCACTCTGAATCAATCTGAGTACTACATGAATCAATCTGAGTACTACATGGTAGTACCAGATAAAAAGAAACTGCGCAGATGGTGAAGCACCTACAAGCCAGTGATGTGTGCAGGCAGGGAATCACTGGCTTGCTAGCCCAAGTTAATTGGAGGTGCTTTTCTTCAGGCCGGTCGGTTTCGCCCGGCCGACCCGTATGATTGATTGCACACATCAACATCAACCGAATCAGCAAGCCTGTGAATGAAAGAAACGGATGGATGCAGCAGGCATAGGAGAGCATTTCTGTTTGCTTTGCGAGTTAATGGAGAGCTTGGGCATCCTTTTCAGGCTCCTCATGGGGAGGACAGGTCCTCGATGATTTCGATGGCCGGTAATAGGCCATGTCGACCTGCCTCTGAGTATCTAACTCAGCCGGATTCGCGCCGGCGACTCTGCACTGCAGTAGTACGGTTCACTCTCACAGTCTCTGTCCCTTCTCTCTCTCGCCAGTCGCCACCATCGGTCATTAGAGTGAGATAAAGCTAGCGGCTGAGAGCGACCTGCTCTTTCTGGCCATAAATGGGAATTAAGCTAGCTCGATTTCTCCCCTCGGCCATTAAATTTGGATGCACTGCGTGGCGCTAGCTGTGTTGTTCCTCTGTTCTTATTAATTAAATCGATGCCTAGTTCCTCCCAGCGGTATACACAATGCCGAATATGCTACTCCTTGAAGCGGAAGGAATCGGCGGGCCTCTCGTGAGTGTCAGCTTTTTTTTTCTCTAAAAGGCTTCCTGTGAATTTTGAAATTGCGTCGAAACCCTCTGCTGGTTTTTTGCAAATAAAAAAAAACATTATGGTTCCACAAATGCCTCCCAGGTCCTCAATCCCATTTTCACGAAAAAGCCCATAAATTTTTGAAATCTTAACATAATTCACCATTTTCTGCGAAAAAACCAGCACGAATTCTTAAATTGTGATTGTTTTGGTTTTTCTTAGATTTTACTAAAGGAAAAATGACATTCACTGTGGAGGTTTGTTTTGCTATCCGATAACTCTATTAAAATTCACCTGGCACGACATAGCGTGTATCTCTTTCTAGTAGACTTTACGGGAGCGAGAATTCTGAAAACACGCCAGCCGCTATTTCCAATGGAGCAATCATCTCGTACAGTTTTGATTTGACTTTTTTTACTTGTTATGGTTTCGAGATGTGATCTCAACCGTATTTTATATTAAGATATGCTAATAAAATTATAATATTACAAAAATATTTTTAACGACTGATATTATTTTCATATATCTAATGATGATAGTTTTAAACCTATCAACGTAAAAGTTTGATGGCACGGATTTTAGGATGTCAAGTAAAAAAGAACGGAGAGAGTAGCACTTGCAATAGAAGGAAACCTTGTTTATCGGGCCTCCTGACCTTTTTCTTTTGTTACAAATCTAGCCTCCGCGCATGTATATACAAATTTGAAAATACATGTGCAGGAACTAGATTTGCAAATATATACACACGCCCTGTAAGCGAAGGTTTCCAATAGACGTAGTAAAATGTGAGTATTGCCATGATGTTAATCTCATATACACGTAGTAAAATGTGAGTATTGCCATGATGTTAATCTCATATATAATGCGCAAATATTAGCTTAATTTTTGGGCCGGCCGGCCGGGCAAGCATGAAATGAGCGAGAAATTAAGAGCGGCCCAGCCCATAGCTAGTACTACGAGTACCAGTCAGTAGTAGATGCAATCGGAGGTGAGCGAGAAGAGATCGATCAGAGATGCGCGTAGGGTGGGCATAATTTAACGGAAAAACCAAATTGAACCGAACATAATTAACCGAAAATTTCTGTTTTTTCGGTGTTCAGTTTTTGGTTCATTTTTTTCGCTACTATTCGGTGCACAGTATTCGGTTTGGTTTTTGTCTTTTGGTAACCGATTAAACCGACGAACCAAATTTTTCTGCGCACGAGTGCAAGGCCAACCCACTCCGTTCACTAGATTGCCCCCTCGACCCGAATCCCCGATTCATTCCCCAATCTCCAATTCCCCATTCGGTGCGGCGGCTTCGGCCTCTACCCTTTGTCCCTTCCACCACTCCACGCGAGTAAGCGAGCAGCGAGCGCGACCATGCCTGACGCCTCCGCCCTCCGACCACGCCTGACACCTCCTTCCAACCTCGCGGGCCGTGGCTCCGCCCTGCCCTAGTGCCCACCGCAGCCGCCTTTACGGCCTCCAGTCTTCCTCCGCGCCGACACCGCCTCCCTTGGTGCCGCGTCGAGTGGATCTATCTCGGTGCCGCCTCCGGTCCTCCCAACCTCGATCTCTGCCGACTACCGCCGACGCCGGCACGCTGCCTCCCTCGATGCCGACGCCTCCTGAACTCGTTTCGGCTACTCTGCCTCTGCGCTTCCTCCAGAGTCCCGACCGATGAGGTAAACCTCCAACTCCAAGTACAACTCCTCATAAAATTATTTCAAATCTGAGCATTTACCTGTGATAAAACAAATAATAAATAAAAAGATTAAGAGACTTGGCATCAACATGGCTATGCCATGTGCATGCATTCCTTCTAAGTTCGAACATATGTCTCGTACATACTTTTGTTGTCTCTGTATTTCCTTTTCTTACTCACTGAGATTTGAGAAGTGGTCGATGTGTTATCTTGATAGAAGGCTTCTGGTAACTGTCTGCCACAATGGTTAGATTGGTATATTTTGTATCTTGGTCGAAACTTAGCTGAATTAAAGCTTCAGTCCAAAAGCCTATGGCTAGTGAGAAGTGGTGATTGGATTTGACTAGATAAAATAAAAGGTCTCACTACAAAATGTAGGTCAATCAGACAATCACCTTGGGCTAAATGCAATCCGAGAGAAATGGTATTGCTAGACAATATATTTTGTATTAATGGACATTATGTATGTACTGGTCTACTGGACTTGCTGCTGCTAGACCAGAATTGCTTGCAGGTACCTTTTTTTCTCTCTCTGAAAGCACCGGTAAGATGAGTGGGAACTTGGTGCTAGACAATGTTTCTTGCTGCTGCTAGACAATGTATCTTGTTGTTCCCTGCAACATGGAACATGTACTTCCAGTGTAATTCTACTCATTTTCAATATGGTTCGTGGAATAATGGAGTTTGAATGCACATCGTTCAGGTAAGCCCATCGCCAACACTTTGCTTTGTTTTATCTCGTTGCTAAGAAGCTACTACAATTTTCTTGTTCTGTTAGCCGTTAGATTACTAATTCAACGCTGTGTATTTTTTAGGCACTTAAGAGTCTAAGAACAAGTTATGCCTGTGGTCAATCATTTTTAAGTAGACTGATTGCAAAAGGTAAACTGCATTGCAGGTCTGCAGCTATTGGAGTGCTTATTATTATAGATAGATCCTTTCATTCTTTTTCTCCTGCTTTTGTGTATGTATGTTATTCAGGGATTGATCTTTTTTTGTTCAGTAATATTGGAAATATGAGTGTAGTTCGCTATTATCATTTTTTGGCTGTGTGTTTTCTTAAGCTTAAGGTCGGTCCTGTGTTTTTAATGTCTTTTGGTGAAAAATTCATGTCAAGTCTAAACTTAGATGGCCATTTTCCTATTGAGATAGAAAGGATGACCTTAAATTTTGTTTTCTGCTAGTTTACCTTATTTAATTCCTTCCTCATGAATGATAAAATTAGGTTCCAAACATTATAAAAGGATGTGATGTGGAATGTATTAGGCAATGTCTGTCTCTTAAAGAATGTATTAGGCAATAGATGATCGCCGGTAGAAAATCCGGTTAACCGAATAACAGAATTAATCGAACCGAATTAATTCAGTTAATTCGGTTCGGTTTTTCGATCTATTTGGTTTCAATTGGATTTACAGATCTCAAAAACCAAGTTTTTAAAAACCGAATAAATTATATAAAAAACCCAAAAAAAATCGAATACCCAACCTAGATGCCCGCTCAATCAGTGCGCCGCCACACCAACGCAAGCTAACTGTGGAGCGTGGAGAGGTAGGAGGCCACGTAGCGTTCGTGGGGTGGGTTTACTGCGCCAACGCACGGCTCCACGACCAGCGGGACAAGCGAATGCTCACCTCACGCGCGCCGCGCCGTACGTACGTCGTACGACCTAGAGGAAATTGTCAAAGACGGGGCCCTAGCTAGTCGATCACCTCCGATCCCCAGCTTGATACCTACGCCGTAACAACGACCGAAGCAAACTCGGGCGCCGACCTACATGTATGTGCCAGAATTAATTCTGGGAGTCAACGTTTTTCTAGTCTCTTGTAACATTCTTTTTTTTAAAAAAAAATCTAGTCTTCCTACTAATGTAATTATAAAAATAACCGTCTTTACGACCTCGAAAGCGTCGGTCACCTATCGTGCTCGAGCACTGTAACAAGTTCTACCGAGCCACAGCAGCAGCGGGTCCACTAGCCTACCGAGCCTTCGCTACTCGGTAGCACCTTCCGAGGTACAATGGCTCGTCAACACTTAATTAACATTTAAGTGAGTGATTACTCAAACTTAATTAAGTGAGTGATTAAGTGGCTAATTAGATGATTACCTCATGATTGGAGGTCACGCCAAGCTATTATAGCTCAGAAGGTGCTATCGAGCACCCAAGGCTCTATAGACTAATGGATCCGCCGCTGCGGTGCTGCCATAGCCCAGTAGTAGGTGATATATGTTACCTACCAACGTTTTCACGGTCGAGGAGTGAGGCTATTTTTGTAATTGTATTCATATAGAGGATAAATTTACCCAAAAAAAAATATGCAAGAGAGCTACAAAAGCGTTGATTTCTTAGTGCTAGCTCATCGATGCATATGACTTATCCGGAAAGAAATTCAAACAAGCGAATGTAAACTTCTTCTTTTTTATCCAAACCGTTTGATCAAGATGGTCCGCATACTAAAGTACTCCCTCCATTTTCTTTTTATAAGGCGTGTGTTTTGGTTAGACACATAGATTAAGGATCTGTATGCACATCTTTTATATATATATATATATATATATATATATATATATATATTGAAGCAAGATTGTAAAAGCTATAAGACTTAAATTTCAAAACGGTGGTAGCACTTGTAGGCACTAGGCCAATGTAGCTAGTGCCACATCATCATAATGCATGTCCAACGGATTGGTATATGCCAACCACTACTACAGGAACACCCCTTTTACTACGCATATATGCGTTGCAATAAGTCCAAATAAGCGTTCTTAGGGTCTATACCAACGCAGTTGTATGTGTTGCCATTGAGGGAGTTGCGAGGGTCTACTGCAATGTATATAGAAGCGTGGGTCCTTGCAAGCATATATTTAGACCTTGTTTATTTCGGCTTTTTCACTGATTTAAAAGTAGAAAAGTTAAAGTCGAAACAAACGACTGACTTTTAAGCTGGACTTTAAAAAAACCAAAAGCCTCGATATAACTATAAGCCAAAAGTCAGGTGGGAGGTGTTTTTTGGGATGAAAACCTTTTGCCACTGGAAGTCTCCAAAATTACCCACTAAATGCCATCATATATAAATTCAAGAATTCTTCTCCTATCTCATCATTTCTCCTCGTCTTCTCTCGCTCTCATGTGCGACATACCTTCTCCCTCCGTCGCTCCGATCTCCGCCGTCCCCGACCTCCTCCCTCCTCCGTCGTCCCCAGCCTCCTTCCTCCTCCACCAACCCGGATCAAGTTTGTCGGGGATCGGCCATCCTGACACATGTCCGTACCCCCCGGGGGGAGGAGCGGGCGTCGGGGGGGGCCTTAAACGGTCATCCCCTGACCTCGGCGGCCCGAAGTAATGAACGAACTGCTCCAAGCCCGCCTCCGACCAAAGGCCCCGCGAGGCCACGAAGGACACTCATCCCCCGACCTAACCGACTGCTCCGAGCTCGTCCCGACCAACTAGGACGTCCGACCTCCCTCATGGTCGGACTCCGACCTCCCTCCGACTCACCGAGGTGATCCCCACCAAAGGCAGTGCATCGAGCCCTCCGCCAGCCACTAGCCACGTGCCCTCTGACCACGACCGCTTGAAGTGACCACACGGGAGCAGGTCGCTCCTTCCCTAGGCAGCGCGAAGGTTGCCAAAGTCAGAACTCCGGTCCCATCGTCCAGTCACGCGCAGTATGAGGGTACGCTCTCTCCCGAGGCGGAGCCAGGACCACGCATTGCAACGTCAACATCTGACAGGTCCACAGAGGGCAGGTACAATGTTTCCCAAGAAAACGGCAGACTACTCTGCTCGGTGAGTCTACCAACCCGGCGTGGGAGAAACAGGACGGCGACCAGTCATCAAGACGGAGGACTGGGGTTCCTGGGACAATCTCCATCCTTCCCTCTCCCAATTCTCCATGTAACCTGCCCCCACCGGCTGTATAAAGGAGGACAGGGCTCTCCCTTTTGGACGAGAGGGGCTTGACGAACCGGCAGTAAGACTTGTACACCCCCTATTCACCGAGCTCTCCTGGATCATCGCTCCTGGGCGATCCCGAGGACGAGCTCCCCTTGTACCCCTCCCTAGCGGAGCCTTTAGTTCTCTTTCGCCACGGCAAGACCGAGTAAAGTCATACCCGACCTAGGGGCTCGAACCAAGATAGACTTCGTGTCCCTGCTTGCTCGTGTTTTTCCCGGTCGCACGTCTCCTAACCCTTCTT
Source organism: Otatea glauca (assembly GCA_036346275.1). Lineage (NCBI taxonomy): Eukaryota > Viridiplantae > Streptophyta > Magnoliopsida > Poales > Poaceae > Otatea > Otatea glauca. Next base: position 80,937,987 of record CM070711.1, read on the forward strand.
CCGGACGAAGCGACTGGGCCTCGCCTTTGCACGATCCTTCCCCCTTCTTCTGCGGTCGACGGTCCCGATCGTCGACAAAGTTGATAAATAATTATGCTCAGAATGAAGTTTGATCTCAAGATTAATCTATAATCTATATTTTTCAATACGACATTCGGTGAAAAAAGTATGAAAAATTTGTATTAGATAAATTAGTACATAAGAAAAGTCCTTACAATCTTAAAGGGTATTTCAAACTTTCTAGTAATAAGCTACACCATCCAACCCATCAAAAAGCCAGAATACCAAACAGCATGTCTTGCCTTAAAAGTAGACGGCTTAAAAGCTCGTTAAACTAAAAAAAAAAAACTAGCTTTAAGCCAAAAGTCAAAAAACTAAACTAAAACAAACAAGACCTTAAGCTACTAACAGCACTTTTATGCGTTGGTATTGTCGATGGCAAATTGTGCAGTTTTGGCAATTCAGATATATATATATATATATATATATATATATGTATATATATATGTATGTATATATATATGTATGTATATATATATATGTATGTATATATATATATGTATGTATATATATATAGGAAGTCGAAATGAGGCACCATGGTGCTCAGGCACCATGATTTCAAATGCGTGAATTCAAGCCATATTCGAGTATATTTTTCAAAAATTTCAGTTTTAGGGTATATACCCATCAATAACAATTCAAATGAAACACATACTTTTGAAAAAATATACTCGAATTCAAAGATTTTGAACGAGTTTGGATCACATACTTTACTGATTTATATATATAATCAGCACATACCTACTACCAAACTATCATAAAAAAGGGAAACTCTAGTTTGAATTTCAATTCAAACTTGTTTGAACTAGTTAGCAAACTGGTTAAACTCAGCATCATAAAAATTTCAAAAAAATTCGCATGAAAATACATAGAGAAAATATCCTTTTTAGATCATGGTGCTCAGGCACCATGATGCCCTAGGTAATTATACTATATGTATATATGTATATATGTATATAGGTATATAATTGCCAATTATTCGATTTCTGTACGAATTCATTTATTTCTCGAATGACACAATGATAACAGAAATGGAATAAACATCGGAATAACTATTTCTGGAAAAAGAATCTTCATTAATAATGTAAATATTGTACATTATGACTCATTAAACATTTCGCTACAAGTTCTCTCTCATAAGCATGTCGGCTGGAGTCCTTCAGGAAACAGTATACAGTTCATTCAACAAAATAATAAACTTTGATCGATCGCTTTTTTGCTGTCCAACCAATCTGATGGACAAATCGCTGGAGAAAATCTTGGTTTCTTTCCACGGGAGGTACGGTAGCTAGCAGACCTCCCCGCCACGTGTCTCTATTCACGGTAGAACTATAGTGGGAACAATGATTGCTACAGCATTTTCAAAAATCTCAAAAAATAAAAAACATTTTTTTAGATATTTAAAACTTTTTAGAGGTTTTTTGTTTCTTTTTTTAAAGTATTCTCGAAAAATATTTCATCTCTCTATTAAAATTTCTGCCTATCTCAACAATTCTTTCTGCTCTTAGCAACGTGCAGGCCCGTTGCGTATCTAGTATAACCTGCATATGTGATACGTACTTTGAGTTATAAGAAAACAGAAAAATCTTACCTTAAACGATAACCACAATATTCAATACAATCTTAACCTATAAAAACAATAATAACTAAGGCAATCGAGATACTACACATAATAAAAAAATATTTTACCATTTTACACCAAAATTAGATGAACATGCTGTTCAATTTCTTCAATACATCATAATAGAAATATACCTATCTTATCGACATAAGGTTTGCAAGAGACTAATTGAACTCACATCTTTTGGAGCAAGCTGTAAAATGAGGTGCAAAGTCTTTTGATGTTAGGAAGCCTGAGGTTTGGCGTTCAATCTGCAGCACAAGAGAAGTACTTCTCTGTTCTCCTAAGGATCTATAGTGCATCACGGCATCAAGCAGCGGACAGCAATCCATTGCATTAGCGTCCACTCGGAGGAAGTACTGAATCTGGACACAGAAAATTACTACTAGATAAGTTGATATAACGGACATTTTGTATGTGAGCACGGTAGATATCTACCACGGCATAGGAGCGCGATAGGTGACCGGTGTGGTCAAGAAGGAGTTAGATTTACAATTTCGTATAGATACAGATCAAATTTGATAAAATAAAATTAGCCAAAGCCAGATAAAAAAAACCAAAGCTTCCATTGTAAGTCCGCATGCTCGAATGAAAAGGTATGAATGAACCTTAAATTCGATGAGTATAAGATGGATCTCCAAATGGGACCATATCATTTGGTTTTCTTGGGTCATTTTCCCTTGGCTTTTGAGAGAGCAGCTTCTTCTCACAATCTCACGTCACCAACTAACCCCAATTAAGGCTCAAAAGCGAGCGAGGAAGGTGGCCACGTAAGACCAAGGGGGCAGCCTCATAAATTCGGAATTAATCGTTATGGAGCATTTACACTGGGGGTGCTATGGCCTTCATTCGTGCACGTAGGACTGTAGGAGGCATTCTCTAGTTCAAGTCATGCAGTACTAGTACTAGTGTTGACTTGCTGAATACTATCTATATATATTAATAATTATATTAAAGACGGGAGATTTCACCTTAGACAAGCTGCCACCTCGTCCCTTTTGTGGAGAGGTTCTTTAAAAATTATGAAGTTACAATATTATATTAAAGACAGGAGATTTCACCCTAGACGAGCTGCCACCTCATCCCTTTCATGGAGAGATTCTTTGAAAATTATGAAATTACATTCGGATCCTCTATCGGTTCTTTTGCAAAAAGGCTCTTTGAAATTCTAAAATTGCATTTTGATCCCTCCAGAAATTCCAAACTTGCGTTCAAGTCCCTATCGGTTCTTTCGCAAAAAACCTTTTCAAAAATTATAAAAATGTGTTTAGATTCTCCCACCGCCTATTTTGCCAAAAACACTCGTGATTTCGCAGGAAGTTCCGCAAGTTCGAGTCAAAGAACTCTCGTGGTTTAAGAGACTTGCGTCCAAACTTGAACCATGCCCTTTTGCAAAAAAAACGCCAGAGTTCCAAAAAATCACCCTCGCGCGGTGTGACGCCGCGCGTACGCATCTAGTTACTCCATATTGATTGATTATTTGGTGGCTTTAATTCCCACTAATTAAATTTCATGGTCCTCAAACTTTTTAAATGGCGAGCAGGCTAAGGCCCTATTTTGTGTTGGCAGGTGGGCCCAAGACTTGTGGATGAAAGGCCCGTTTTGACAAATTAATCCAAATCCAAAGAAAAAAGGTTCTTTTTCTTTCAAAAATCTCAAGGTGCGAAAAAAAAGTTTGACAATTGATCTCGATTCACTCATTCAAACCTAGAAATAGTAGAGAGGGTTTTTGGTATGGATCTGAGTATACTAGCTAATGTTAATACATGTAAAATACTTTAGCCCCCTTGTATATATGTGCTATTTTCGTACTTGATTTGTGTATGTGCAAATACTTCCTCCGGTCACAAGTAGTTATCGTTTTGGACATCGATACTCTCTCCAAAATACAACTTTGATCACTAATTTCTATTATAATGTGTTTATAAAACCCAATAAAATTATAATATTATGAAAGTACTTTTCTAGACAAATCTACATATATATATATAGTTTTATGTTTCCAATTTAAATATTTTAAAAGATATTAACAACCAAAGTTTCGAAAGTTTAAATGTAACTATATCCAAAACAACAACTATTTGTGAACGGTGGGAGTAATATCAATGCTTCTGAATTTAAATGGCAAAGCCCTAAACCGAGGGTGTGCGTGCGCATATATGGATGTGTTGGCTAGTTGGTTGGTCGCCATCGCGGAACGTTCGCGGCATGACAGTCCACAGCTGGTGTGCGCCTCCATGTTCGACATGCATCATGGCAACGTAGTTTGCTGGTGATCTGATGAATGGAGCGTGCGTACGTGGGCGACATATTGTTGCAAAATAAAGCAACAATCCTAGGTAGGTAGTAGTGTAGTACAAAACCCTTTAACAGAGTCAGCATTTTACTGCACCCGCTCTTGGTTTTGAAGCTGATATGCAATTGGTACATATGCGCGCGAATTATATCACAAGTCACACAGACACACACCGGTCAGATTAAGATAAATTCCTCGTAAAAAAGAAGATTAAGATAGTTAGTATAAAACTGATTGATACGTTTAACCAGCTGATTGTGAAATTGCAAGTATATGTCAAAGGGAAAAACATGAACCGTCGTATTTCCTTAAATGAAATAGCCCCGTGAACTATGAGACACGATCTAATCTACCTCTGAACTAACTATCCAAAACTTCCTAAGTCAGGATGCAAATGGGTAGTAATACGGGTTGGCCACATATTGTCTACATTGGCCACAAGCGTTTTTGTGGGATATTGCGGCAGCTCACAAATGGTTTATATGGGCAATGAGGCGTCCACAAAACCCACGATGTCGCGGCGGTGGTGCTGGTCATTGAGCGTCAAGAAGCACCATAGCAGGTGCTTGTGGTCATCGACATTGTAGATGCTGCACCCCACCATCTCTGCCATGAACTGCTGGAAGTCAGCGCTGTGGTCGTCAGAGCGTTTCACTTCGTTGCTGGAAGTCAACGCTGGGTCGTCAGAGCGCTTCACCACAACGAAGCTCCCAACTGCCACCATCTTTCGACGACGCTGTAGTGCCTGCTTGCTCCAAGGAGGAAGCCGTTGTGGTCGACTTCACCGGTGTCTCCACCTCGCCAACACTGCTACAACTGTATATAGGACACCTTGTCTCTATTGAACCATCTATTGTCGCAGGACAACGCGCTTGTGACGAATACTAATAACAGTGGTACCCCAACAGTCCGAAGCGACGAGCCAGCGGCCTCAAGCATATCTCCAGTCCAACAGGCCGCGCCCGGCCCTCCACCGACCGAATCGCCTGCGAGACCGCACAAGACATCCGCTCCCGACCGGCCAGGGGAAGTGAATCCGACCGGACAGCGCTCCCGACCCCCTCTTGGCGGGGCGGGATCCCCCGACTCCGACCAAACCAGGATGACGGACGCCGAGGGCCGCGTGTCAGGTCCTCATCGGCCTACCGCCACGTACCCCCCGAATGAGGTCAATCGGAGTGACTATACAAGGGCAGGTGGCTCCTTCCCAAGAAGATCTGGTGACTGCAGAAGACAAAGCTTCCAGCCCCATCAACGACCACGACAAGATTTAACGCACGCTCCTCCCGAGGCAAAGACCAACGCCACGCACCGCAACGTCAGCATTCGCAAGGGTCACAGAGGGCAAGTACGCTATTTCCCGGGGAATACCTAACCTCCCTGACCACCAAGGCTACCAACCCAGCATGGGCAAGACGGGTGGCGACCAGTCCACAGGACGAAGGACCGAGCTCTAACATAGGTCACCTCGCTCTTCCCCAACTCTCGATGTAACCTGCCCCTTCCTTCTGTATGAAAGGAGGCAGGACTAAACGATTCAAAGGGAGGACACATAAGAACACGAGGAGACTAAGTCATTAAGGAGCCTCGTCTGTAAAAAACATAGTGCAAAAGCAATACACATCGCCATCCGAATCGGAGTAGGGACTTTCACCAACCAAGATACATCTTGGACTCACGAGTCTAACCATTCAGGAGTGGAACGCGCGACCCCCTAGACTTACAAATTTACTTGCCGGCGCTCGAAAACGCCGACAGTTGGCGCGCCAGGTAGGGGGCTTCGCGCGTCTTCGTCACCATCTCCGGATTCCGTTTATCTCCCTGATGGCATCCACCCCGCTGCGGCATGATCGCACCGGGAACCGGATCCGCCGCTCCCTCGACTTCGCCGTCACCCCGACGGAGGGCTCACGCTCGTCCCCCGCCGCCCGGAGGACAGCGCCACGAGAGCTTGGGCGCCCTTCCGCGACCGCTAAGCTCCGGCTTGGGCGCCCGCAGCCCCGGCCGAACCCGAGGAGTGCCCGCCACGGTCGGCGAAACTCCAGAGGCCCGGCAGTGACCATGTCACCCCGTAAGCTCGCGATCGTGGCGATGGTCGGCTACCGCCACCTCCATCCACGAAGCCGGAAGACTCTTCCGCCATGACTCCGGCCCGACACGAGTACCTCGCCGCAGCGGCACTCTCGCGAGTGCAACATGGCGGCACCGCCGATTGTTCGTGGCCCTCGCGCTGCATGGGCCTCCCGTCCAGCGCAAGACTCAGCGCAGGAGGAGGAGTACCAACATGAAGGCATCGAACGCGCTCAGACCGCCGACCGAGCTCCAACAACAAGCGCAAAGAGTTGGAGGAACGAAGAACCGAAGCTCGACCGGCTCCAGCCAACTCGAGCAGAGGGGCTCGAGGCCCCGCGATGTGCTGGCGACGCAGCAGACGCTGGCGTCGAGCACACCTCAAAGAAAGCGGAAGGGTCCGACGGTCCTCACTTCTTCCCCCACGCCAGTCAAAACGTGGCCACGGCCGCAATGCTGCTTCGAGGCCTCCCGGAGCCAACCGACCCGGAGGCCAAGGCCACTTACCAAAACCTCCGGGTGGTAGAGCACGTGGCGTCGCGGCACAGACATGCACGCCCCGGCTCCTATCGCCCGAGTCACCTCGCCACCGGGCCCGTCTGCGCCAGTCTGGCCGGTTGGGTCCGACAAAGCGCCGCCGCATCGCGAGCCACACCAGGCCTCGCGCGCCCCGGTGCGCCAACGCCTCGGTGATGCCTACGACATTCGCGCTACCCTTGAGGCGCGGAGAAAGATGGCGGAGGAGGCCGCCCACTCACGGGTTGCGGGCGGCGGGCACCACCATCGCAGCCCGAGCCCCGACGGTCCTGGACCGCGAGCGTTCTGCCAGGGGATCCGCCAGGCGGACTTCCCTGCCAGATTCCGAGCGCCTACCAACATTGCCAAATACACCGGGGCCACAAACCTGTGTGTCGGCTCAAGATTACCGCTCGCATGCCGGGCGGAGGAGCAATGGATGACCTCTTCATCATCCAATACCTTCCCATCTACCTCGCAGACTCGGCCCGAGCCTGGCTCGAGTACTTGCCGGCCAAAACCATCTAGGGACTGGACCGACTTGAAGGCCCTCTTCGTCGGCAACTTCCAGGGCACTTACAAGCGCTCGAAACTCCTCGACTGAAGGGCGCAAAAGCAGACTGTGGAAACCCTCCGACTACATCCGCGGTTTTCCGCCCGGCAACGAGCTCCCGACATCTCCGACGCCGATGTCGTGGAAGCATTCATCTACAAAGACCTCCGCAAGGCCTTGGTACACAAACTAGGCCGCCTCAAGCCCGAGAACTACCAAGGAGCTCCTCGATATCGCCACCAACCACGCCCGGCGAGAGGGTGGGGCCATCTTCGAGGGAGGAAAGGCCCAGCCGTAACCGGCGTCGCGTGATCGGGTCCCTTCTCGACCGCTCCGACAAACGGAGGCGACGGAAGCAGATCCGCGAGACCAAGTGGTCGCCACCGCCGACCGCCTCGCCAGCAAAGAAAGTGCGACCGACCGTCGCGCCGACCACTTCGAGAAGTTGATGGACGCCCGCGCCCAAACCACGGGTTCTCCGCTGCACAAGCACCGGATCGCGAGGTCTCCGCGTTACCTCTCCGGCGCCCCGCAACGTCGCGTGGCAAGGAGAAGAGCCTCATCGCGCCCCGTGGTCGCAGAGAAAAGGCGACGACGAGTTCCCCGAACCCGACGGCCGCCTCATGATCTTTGGAGGACCGGCCGCTATGCCGGCAAGCGGCCAAGCTCGCTTATCGCGAGGTCCATACCGTCGCGCCACGCGCCCCCAATACCTCCGGTGGTCGGAGTTCCCGATCACCTTTGATCGGACCGACCACCCCGACCACGTTCCACAGCCGGGGAGATACCCCCTGGTGGTCAGGCCCGTCGTGGGGAAGAAGCGCCTTTCAAAGGTGCTTATGGACGGAAGGCAGCGGCCTCAACATCCTCTACGCCGAGACGCCGACGCTATGGGGATCCGCGCCAACCCTTCGACCAAAGAAGGCGCCTTCCATGGCGTCATTCCCGCCAAGAAAGCCCATCCACTCAGGCAGATCGACCGCCTGCTACCTTTGGGGAATCGAAACTTCCGCACCGAAACCCTCGCTTTTGAGGTCGTGGATTTCCCGGCCTACCATGCCATCCTGGGAAGGCCATGTTACGCCAAGTTCATGGCGGTCCCCAGCTACGCCTACCTCAAGCTGAAGATGCCAGGGCCACGGGGAGTCATCACCGTGGCATCGTCTTTCCAGCTTGCCTACAATCGCGAAGCGCAGAAGCCAGAGCTTGCCTCGGCGATCATCGCGTCGCCGAGCTCGACAACCTCGTGAGGAAGCCTCGAATCCGCCCCGAGTCCAAAGCAAGTCGGGGCGGGATTCTTCAAGTCCGCCGAGGACACGAAGGAGGTCGCGGTCGATCCTCGTGATCCGACCAAGACCGCGCGGATCGGAGCCACGCCTCGCCAAATAGGAAGCGCCGCCGACTCCTCCGCACCAACAAAGACGTCTTCGCATGGAGGTCCTCCGACATGCCGGAATCCAAGGAAGTCGCCGAGCACTCCTTGAGCATCCGACCGTGCTCAAAGCCGGTCGCCTAACGCCGCGCCGCTCGACGAGGAGAAGCGCAGGATCATAGGGAGGAGATCGCCAAACTTCCGCCGCAGGTTCAGAAAGAGGTGCGCCACCCCGAGTGGCTAGCCAACCCCGTACTTGTAAAAAGAAAATGGGCAATGGAGGATGTGCGTTGACTATACGAGTCTCAACAAAGCATGTCCCAAGGATCCGTTCCTTTGCCCCGCGATCGACCAAGTCATCGACTCCACCGCAGGTGCGAGTCCCTCTCTTTCTCGGATGCCTACCGGGCTACCACCGATTGCGCTAAGGAGTCCGACCATTTCGCGACTTCCTTCATCACCCCGCTCGCCATTCTCGCACGCTACGATGCCGCTCGCCTAAAGAACGCGGGCGCTACATACCAGCGATGTATGCAAACGTGCTTCAATAACCAGATCGGCCGTAACGTTGAGGTGTACGTCGACGACCTTGTCCCCGACCTGGAAGAGACCTTTGCGAACCTTCGACGATTCCGCATAAAGCTCAATCTCGAAATGCGCTGGGATCCCCAAAGGAAGCTCCTTGGCTTCATTGTCTCCGAGCGAGGCATCGAGGCCAACCAGGAGAAGATATTAGCAATCGCAAGGATGGGCCCAATCAGCAACCTCAAGGGGGTCCAGAGGCTGACCGGATGCCTAGCATCTTTGAGCCGTTTCGTGTCTCGCCTCGCGGCGCGAATGCCACTCTCTGAGCTACTCAAGAGATCCGACCGCTTTAGCTGGACCCCGAAGCTCAGAGGCCCTCACCGCTCAAGGCCTTCTGCCCTCGCCCTCGCCCCTGGTCGCCCGGCACTGGGGGCATTGCTTTCTCTACATCGCGCCACTACCCAAGTCGTCCGCGGCCCTCGTGGTGGAGCGGCGGAAGAAGGCCGCGAACTTAAGGTACAACGGCGATTTACTTCATTAGCGAGGTCCTTTCCGAGTCCAAGACTCGGTACCACAGTGTGAAGCTTACTCTACGCGGTGCTCATTACGAAGAGAAAGCTCGCCCACTACTTCGATCAAGACAACATCACCGTGGTGACCACGTCCCGTTAGGCGAGATCGCCCGCAACCGCGACGCCTCGGGAAGGATAGCCAAGTGGGCACTCGAGCTCGGCGCCATGACATCACATACGTCCCCTGACGGCGATCAAGTCGCAGCCCTAGCCGACTTCGTCGCCGAGTGGACCAAACCTGTGCACCACGGTGATCGAAGACCCCGAGCATCGACAATGTACTTCGATGGGTCTTACAACAAGAATGGCGCGCGCCTGAGTCGCCATCATCTCCCCACTTAGAACAAGCTCCGAGACGCCATCGCCGCCGACGCCACCAACAACATTGCCGAGCACGAGGCCCTCGCCAACGGTCTCCGGATCATTGCCGACCTCGGTGCTCGCCGACTCTACGCCCACGGGACTCCAAGCTTGTTGTCGACCAAGTCATGAAGGCCGCGGAGCCCCGAGACGCCCGTATGGCCGCGTCTTGATCGCCGAAAGCGCGCGGGCTCGGCGCGTTCAAGGGCTTCGAGCTTCACCATAGCTACCGACGCTACAATAGCGACGCCGACCACCGCCAACTGCCTCCAGAGAGCCGGTCCCGCCGGATCTTCGTCTGCGACCTCTCGCGCCTTCCATCCGGTGGGCCGGTGGCGAACGGTCCCCGACCTACCTAGCACGGCCGCCCGACCGCTGCGCGATCGAGCGAGACTTGGTCGGCCGAGCCGCGCGCTAGCAACCGAAGTTCGACCGAGAAAGCCATTCATAGATCGTTTGATGGACGGGTCGCTTCCTCCCGACCCGACCGAGGCCCGGCGAGCAAAGTCTTTCGTCCTGGTCGGTCCAGACCTTTACAAAAGGAGCCCCTCCGGGGTCCTCCAAAAGTGCATTCTGGCCGACCAAGGAAAACAACTACTGGACGACATACACAGCAGAATTTGCGGTCACCACGCTGCGCCCCGATCTCTGGTGGGAAAGGCCTTTCGGCAAGGTTTCTATTGGCCGACCGCCGTGTCCGACGCAGAGCACATCGCACGCACCTGCGAAGGATGCCAATTCTTTGCCAGGCGCATACATCCGCCACCAGCCTTGCGCATAATCCCCATCACGTGGCCTTTTGCGCTTGGGGCTCGATCCGGTCGGGCCTTTCAAGAAAGCGCCCGGCTTTACCCATTTGCTCGTCGCGGTGGACAAGTTCACCAAGTGGATAGAGGCCAAGCGGCCGTGAGCGCCACGCGTCGGCACAAGCGCCATCTTCTTCCGCGACATAGTCTTTCGATTCGAGTCCCAAACTCCATCATCACCAACAACGGAACGCAGTTCACGGGAAGGAATTCTCGAGTTCTGCGATGACTTCAACATCCGCGTCGATTGGGCGCCGTGGCCCATCCGCTGACCAACGGCTGTGTCGGCGCGTAAACGGCATGATCCTTCAAGGGCTCTGCCGCGGATCTTGATCGGCTCAAGCACTTCGCGGCGGCGGGTGACCGAGCTACCCTCCGCCCTCGAGTCTACGGACCACGCCGACCCGGCGACCGGTTCACACCGCTTCATGGTATACGGTCTTTGAAGCCGCCTTGCCGATAACCCGAGTATGGCGCCCAAGATCGCAAGTCTTCGAGGAGGCTCGGGGCTCGCCGCACAACAAGACTCCGTCGACCGGATCGACGAGGCGCATGACGGGCCATCCCGCGATCGGCCGGTATCAACAAGCTCGCGACGTTATCACACCGCCAGTTCGAGGGCGGTCTTTCGATCTTGGCGACCGTCTGCGTCGGGTCCGCACCAAAGAAGGATAAGCACAAGTCGCCCCCCTCGAAAGCCCTTCACCGTCGTGCGATCCTCCTACCGCACCTTTCGGCTCAAGGACGCCGACGGCGCGTCCTTCCAAATGCATGGAATATAGAAAAGTTAAGGCGATTCTATCCCTAAACTCTTTTCCTCTTCCTAGCATGCTCTTTACTTTCTTCCTTCCGAGCACACGTCGCCATGCGACGACTCGGGCCGCCCTTCGCGCCCGTTCAAGCCGCTCGGCCGGCGCTATGCTGGTTGATGACCCAACCGACCACAAGGTCCTTCCCGAGCGGTAACCCTTCGACCCAAGTGCTACAACTTACGCCCGCACGCTATGGTTGCTAACACTTTGCGGAAGAAGGAAGTACCCGAGTGGAGTGACCTTTGGGTCGGCAGGAACACTCCTCCCGCATCGAACTCGGTGCCCCACGCGCTTATGAGGGCACGTGACCCGACCGGTCATGATGTCTATCCCGAGCGGTAACCCTCTCAACCCAAGTGTTACGACCTACGCCCCGGCGGCTATGGTTGCTAAGTAGCACTTCGCGGAAGAAGGAAGTGCCCGAGTGGAAAGATCCCTGGCCGGTCTAGAACACTCCTATCCCTCACAAGTGCGCCTAATCACGTTGCATAGCCAAGTCTCCAATCCACCTCGCTCCTCCCAAACGACCCGACCTACGCATAAGTGACCCCTGTGGTCCTTAAGGCTATGGTCGGTCAAACGCTCATCCTAAATACGAAAAAGGACGAGAGGCGATTCTGGAACTTGATAAATTCAAGATTGTTTAAATAGCGGTCTTTACAATCTAAAAAGGATAAAGCTAACTATGTTTTTATTCTTCTTGGCGCGGCCGGTGGCGAGACGGAGAGTTGGCGCCTCGCTTCTCGAGGGCGGCTGCGGCGGATGCGGTGGCGATCTCCGGCGCGCGGCTCGACCAGAGCTCGAATCGGTCGATCTCCTCGTCGATCCGGTTCCACCACGCTGCTGCCCACCACCGCGAGGTCGATGCCGTCGAGTACGAGATGGTGTTGATCGGCCGACGGCTCCAAGCGCAGCCACGGTGACCACCGCCTCTTCTATGAAGTCCGCACTCAAAGACGGGGCAAGGGCACTCGGGCTCGCCCGGCTCCAAGGATGCGTCGCAGACTTCCGACCGGCCTTGCGGAGGGCCTCGATTCGGCGCCATCTCGCCCGACCGTCCTCCGCAACCTTCAACGCCGCCCGGCCTCGTCACGGGCCACGATCGCCACGTCGCGAGCATCCAAAGCCGTCTCTGCGCCTCCACGGCGACGCCGATTCTTCTCGCCTCTGCAGATTGCGGAGATTTTGGATAAGTTCGCCCGCGGGTCGCACCCCCAAACTTAATTGAATAATTGAGACACTTACCGCCGCAGAGTTGGTCGATTGCGGCCTTCCGACTTCGCCCAGATGAAGTCTTGGCTCGGCGATTCCGACGAGCGATCGCCGCTCGGAACGAACTCGAGCGGCGTCCCCGAGCCTTGTTTCGCTCGGTCCGCAGCGTGTTGCTCTGCGTCTGCGCGTCCCTCCGCGGCAACGGCGGCATCCTTTGCCTCGGTGACCTCCGTCGAGGAGGACTCCGCCCGCCACTTTCGCCTCAAGGCCTTGGCTCCTAGGCGCCATCATAAAGGGCCTTTGTGGCCTCTTCAAATCCTGGCGGATCTCCACCGCCTCCGACCGCCTAATGCCTGGGCCTCTCGGGCTAGCGCGCACTCAAGCGCACTGATCGCACTCCTTCACCGCACCGCCACGACCGCCGGCGCCGCAGAGCTCAACTCGCGCGACGGCGAGCCCGCAGTCCGCAAAACGTGGACACTCCGTTAGTCGACGGAAGAACTATCAAAATGTGCAACGAGTCAAAACTTTCCTACCGACCTACAGGCGATGGTGAACTCCCCGACCATCGATCCAGTATACGGTGGAAGACTTGAGCAAGAGCGACCTTCACGGATCGCGCCTATCTCGGCTTCGTCCTCAAGCGCCTTGCCGGGCGGGCCCACTCGCTTCCTCCGCTCGACCCATGACGCCCGACCCGGACTACACCGTGGCGGCGCGCTCGCCGCTTCGTTCGGGCGGACGCCGCCGTCCCAGCACTATGGGCAAGGGTGACGAGGTCAACCTTCGAAACCCCGGCGACTGCGCCGAGGAGCATCGGTCGGCACCTCCCCCGACGAGGGTCGAGCACTCCGCCGCCGGCCCGCCACGATCGGGCGCGATCACCGGCGCGCCATCGTCTCATCCTCCAAACGACGATCACGTCGTCGGTGGGGTCCCGCCGAGGCGGCGGAAGTTCTTCTTCGCCACGACCTCCGGGTGAGGCCCCGCCCCTAGAAGGCGACCACGCCCGGACGCCGACGCCGCGACCTCCACCGACCCGATCGGGTCACCAAATCACCGGCCGTTACATTTATGAGCCGATGCAAGACGCCCCACGGTCACCCCCAGATAGGTGCCGCGACGCTGCAAAGATTCAAGAGTCGCCGGCGGCTTTGCCAAAAAGAAAATGCTCCAATAAAAAGAAACACTTATAAGGTCGAGCGGGTGCGTGTACGCGCGCGCCCTCTTTTAACCCCCGCCAGGGGCAGCTACCGGTCGCTTCCCGGCCACCTCCACCGAGACGCCGCGACGATCGCGAAGCGCAAGATCACCGCCTGGGATCCGTGGGCCACGGGCCCGTGATGCCGCCGCCGAGTCCACGCCGCCGCCGCCGATCGGCGGTCGTGAAAAACCCACCATAGGGGTGGCCGAGGCGCCCCGCCATTGTCGCTGGAGGTTGTCCCCACGACGGTGGTCTCCGACACATCTCGCCAAGCCTGCCGCCGCGACGTTCCTTATGCTTCTTCCTCCTCCTTTCCTCCTTCCGCTTCTTGCGGAGGAGTCACCCGCTGCTTCGCCCGGCGCCGTCGCGCTTCCTTATCCCCGGAGCGGCCCCGAAGACATCCCCATGAGCCCCTAAGAGGATGCAGGAATGTCGGTCAAGTGCTAAGGACAAAGAAAAGAGAAGCGAGAAGGAATTTCACCGGCTTACAGACGGCGAAAAGCCGCCGAGAATGGCTCGGGTGGCCATCCGCGCCACCGTGGCGCTCGCCAGAACGGCCGCCACCCGCCTCCACCTCGACGCGGCCAGCTCGGGTTCGCCATCCTCGCCCGGCCGGACGGCCCCGCAGACCGAACAGGGTGCGGCTCAGGCACAAGGGGTTGCACGCGATCCCCATAAAGCGCGCACAACCACGCCCCGGTGAGCCTCGCCTCCTTTGAGCCCCGACCGCTCCACGATCGGGGCTTTGTTTTTCTCCCTCTTCTCGGCGCCCAGCCCACCGCTCCTCCACCATGGGAAGCTCGCCGGTGAAACGAGGCGCCGCCGACGTTTCAACGTAGAGCCATTCGAACGCCACCTTTGTTGGACGAGGCGCTTTACCTCCAGTACCCGTGCTCGACCGGGCGGCCGAGGGCTGTGCCACCTGTGGCGCCACGGCGTCCGACGGCCTGTCTTTCCGAGCCTTGCTCGAAGAAGTGCCTCCACAACGCCAAGGCGGCTCGATCCCAGAAGGCTCGACAACGTGATGAAGATGGCGATGTGGAGGACCCCATTGGGGTTGAGATGGTGCACCTCCACCTTGTAGTGAGACAGCAGCCCGGACGAACGGGTGCAAATGGCAGCCAAAGCCGCGCCAAGAACGAGGCGGCACCACGATCTCGTCACCAGCGGCAGCTGGGGTGGCGGCCCTGTCGGCACCCTCCACCGTAAAGGTCTTGCGGCATGAGGAAGCCCTTCTTCACCAAGCCAAGCGCACGACTGGCTTCTTGGCGCGAGCACTCCGCCACGACATCTTCACAGGGAGACGTGGAAGGTGAGAAAGAAAGGTCGGGTTTTTTTCCTTAGCTCTCTGGTGCTTTTCTTGTTTGAGGCAGAGACAGAGAAGGCAAGAAAGCGTGACCACCCTAAGCACCTAACGGGCGATGATAGAGGACAAGTTTAACGCCGCCAGCGTGCACCCGTCAAAGCGTCGCGTTCACCTCGCCATTGCGCCACCGTAACTCCTAGTTTCCAATACCACTCCGCTTTTAATCCTCGCATGTCAGCGACAAGGGTCATAAAGACGCCGCCCAACAACGCGGTCCCAGAACCTCTTGGTCTCCGCTTTAGGCCGGAACAGTTGTTCGGGCGCGAGAAGCCCATCATCGCCGCGCCCCAAGATGGCAAAGCTTTGTGGCTTACGCCAGGCCCAGCCGAGGAGTCAGGTTCAAAAGGCCTACCCCACGAGATGGGTATAAGGCCGCCCAAAGAAAATTTGAGCAAGGTGTATGAGGTGAGCCCCACTGGGCCCTGCTAGGTCTACCGACGGCCTAATCACCTCTACTCGCCCGAGACCATACTTCACACTCTCCCGGAGCTCATCAATGAGCGACGACCCACTGTGCTCGGGTCGGGACGACCCGAGTCCATACGGATTGAGTAGAGAAAGGTTTTTATGGGTCGCCCCACAGCAGGCAGGACACCCTACTGGGACCGTCCGCCGAAGGGTCCCCTGGCGGGACCTCCCAGACCCACTCGGACTACCCGCTATTAGCTCCACGAGCACGGCGTTCAAACCAACGCAGTAAACGCGCCGCTCATCCTCCGTGTCCCACACCGCGGATGGGGTATACATGTGGGATAGACGGTGGCCATTCCTCTCGCAGCCTACCCTCGCCCGACGAGGACTCGAGATGGATGCCCCACGTCCAGCCTACGACAGAACGAGCACTCACGCCCGGCCTACGACAGAACGAGCACTCACATCTAGCTACGACGTTAAACGAGCACTCGGACACCGAACCTCACAGAGGCATCCGGCCGTCTCGCCGACCAAGGCGATGGACACCAAAACCTCACAGAGGCATCCGGCCGCCCCCGCCGACTAAGGCTTTGTCTAGCTACGACGTTAAACGAGCACTCGGACACCGAACCTCACAGAGGCATCCGGTCGTCCCCGCCACCAAGGCACCGTCTAGCTACGACGTTAAACGAGCACTCGGACACCCGAACCTCACAGAGGCATCCGGTTGTCTCGCCGACCAAAGCGATCGGACACCGAACCTCACAGAGGCATCCGGCCGCCCCGCCGACCAAGGCGATCGGACACGTAACCTCACAGAGGCATCCGGTCGCCCCGCCGACCAAGGCGATCGGACACCGAACCTCACAGAGGCATCCGATCGCCCCGCCGACCAAGGCGTCGGACACCAACCTCACAGAGGCATCCGGCCGTCCCGCCGACCAAGGCGATCGGACACCCGAACCTCACAGAGGCATCCGGTCGCCCCGCCGACCAAGGCGATCGGACACCCAAACCTCACAGAGGCATCCGATCGTCCTGCCGACCAAGGCGGTGGACACCGAACCTCACAGAGGCATCCGGCCGTCCCGCCGACCAAGGCACTCGGACACCGAACCTCACAGAGGCATCCGGCCGTCCCGCCGACCAAGGCGATCGGACACCAACCTCACAGAGGCATCCGGCCGCCCCGCCGACCAAGGCACTCGGACACCCAACCTCACAGAGGCATCCGGCCGTCCCGCCGACCAAGGCACTCGGACACCCGAACCTCACAGAGGCATCCGGCCGTCCCCGCCACCAAGGCACCGCCTAGCTACGACGTTAAACGAGCACTCGAACACCCGAACCTCACAGAGGCATCCGGTCGCCTCGCCACCAAGGCGCCGCCCACAACGATTAAAATTAAAGCAAACTCATCGCAAGACATTTTCATAAAGAAAAGAAAATTTCATTATAGGCCAACAGCTCGATTTTACACGACTTTACACACAAGCAAGACAGATACAAGAGTGGCCACGCCGCACCACGCGCAGACTCTACCCACGCCTAGAACCTATCAAACATCCGCGGCGGCATCGGTGGCACCGACGCATGTCGGTAGGCCCTTGCTCGGTCGACGGATAGCCGCCGCGCCGCTGCAAGTAACACGCCGATGCCTCACGCTGTTCAGCGACATCGACGCGCGCGCTAACTACGGTCGGCGCGCTTGCGCCATCGCCTCGAAGGGCCCCTTACCACCTCGAGCCTCTGAACGGCCTCGAGCGTGGCACACAAGCGGCGTCACGGCCGCGCTTCTTCCTCCTAAGCTCGCCATCGCTGGTCGAACTCAAACCCAAAGCTCGGCCAGAGGATCTTCTTCTTCCACCGCGACGCCATCGCCGAAGCTAAAGACTAGAGGGTGTCTCGAAGCCATTTGAAAGAATAGAAGAAAGAGCTCTCATCTCCTTCAAGCAAGCTACAGCGCACATATATATACCCGGACGAAGGAAGGCTAAGCGTCTCCAGAGTAAATGCGGTGCTTGGGAAACGGCGCCCTTCACTGTAACCCGGCGATCAAGAAGACTAGCAAAGCGGGCGCGCCAAACTATACTCGGCATGCGCAACGAGGCGAGTAAAAGCCTCCGGCGGTTCAAATGCCCCCGGCCAAACTCCAGGGCAGCCGTCGGATCCGAGTATAGTTTGGCCACCACTTTCGCCCAAGTTTAACCCCAACCGACCGCCAAATCGCCGGAGTTCGGGGCTATCGACGAATACTAATAACAATGGTACCCCAACACCAAGCGACGAGCCGCCTCAAGCATATCTCCACCCAACAGCGCGCCCGCCCGCCACCGACCGAATCGCTCGCGAGACGACAAGACATCCGCTCCCGACCGCCAGGGAAGCGAATCCGACCGACGGCGCCCCGACCCCCTCTTGGCGGGCGGGATCCCGACTGACCGAACCAGATGACGGACGCCGAGGGCCGCGTGTCGTCCTCATCGGCCTACCGCCACGCACCCCGAATGAGGTCAATCGGAGTGACTATACAAGGGCGGTGGCTCCTTCCCAAGAAGATCCGTGATCTGCAGAAGACAAAGCTTCCACCCATCAACCGCCACGAACAAGATTTAACGCACGCTCCCTCCCGAGGCAAGACCAACGCCACGCACCGCAACGCCAAGATTCGCAAGGGTCACAGAGGGCAAGCACGCTATTTCCGGGAATACCTAACCTCCCGACCACCAAGGCTACCAACCCAAAGATGGGCAAGACGGTGGCGACCAGGTCCACAGATTTAAGGACCGAGCTCCTAACATAGGTCACCTCGCTCTTCCCCCAACTCGATGTAACCCGCCTTCCTTCGTATGAAAGGAGGGTGGCTAAACGATTCAAAGGGAGGACACATAAGAACACGAGGAGACTAAGTCATTTAGGAGCCTCGTCTGTAAAAAACATAGTGCAAAAGCAATACACATCGCTTATCCGAATCGAGTAGGGACTTTCACCAACCAAGATACATCTTGGACTCACGAGTCTAACCATTCAGGGAGTGGAACGCGCGACCCCCTAGACTTACAAATTTACTTGCCGGCGCTCGAAAACGCCGACATCTTGCTAAGGCCGCCCTCCGATTGAGGCGCCTATGGCGGTGAGCGCCGCGGCCGACACTCGGCGTCGATCTTGAGGCAAGGCGTGTCATCACCGATGATGTGCACCCTCGCCGCAGTGCCCTCACTGGATTTGTTGTCGTGGTGGTGGCGCTGGTCATTGGGCGTCAGGAAACACCATAATAAGTGCTTGTGGTCATCAACGTCGTAGATGCTGCACCCCACCATCTCTGCTATGAACCGCTGGAAGTCAACGCTAGGGTCGTCAGAGCGCTTCACCACAACGAAGCTCCCAACTGCCACCATCTTCCGACGACGCTGTAGTGCCTGCTTGCTCCAAGGAGGAAGCCATCGTGGTTGACTTCACCGGTGTCTCCACCTTTGCCAACACCGCTACAACTGTATGCATAGGACACCTTGTCGCTATTGAACCATTTACTGTCGCATGACAACGCGCTTGCTAAGGCCGCCCTCCGATGGAGGCGCCTGTGGTGGCGAGCACCGTGGCCGACGCTCGGCGTCGATCTTGAGGCAAGGCATGTCATCGCCGATGATGTGCACCCTTGTCGCGGTGCCCTCATTGGATTTGTTGTCTCGTGCGCTGCATCGTTTGTCGAAGCCTTGAAGGGATATATGGATAGAGATGGGGATAAGAAGTGCGGGCTTTGTGCGCGTCCATTTGAGTCCATTTTTTTAAAGAAACTAACCCACGGGAGTTCACTTACTTTATTATGGGTAGATTTAGTAGGCTGACGGACAGTCTGAATCCACTTGCACCTCTATCTCTAAGACGGTTTTATCATTGTGACCGTGGTTCTAAGCTCACAAGGACATGGCTTAACAAAGAGGCTCGCCGATTACTCGTCCTCGTTTTCATATCATCACTAGCGCAAAAAGAAAAAAAAAACGAAGATGAGAGATGCGTCGGTCAGGGTTTACATTATCATTTTGACCTGGAAAATCGCCTCTCGGTCGGTACCGATTTTCGTCAAAAATCAAATGGTTTCGAAATCAAATTTTTTGAAAAAAAAAATCGAGTTTCACCGATAATCGACAAATTGATTGTGTTCTTCTCGCGGTCAAATTTTTAGCTATTTTTGTCGATAATCGCTTGATTTTCACCGATTTTCGACCAGTTTACGAAATATAAATTTTTTCGAATTTTTGATTTTTTTTTTAATTGACCGGTTTATCGAGCGGTTTTAAAAACCGGACCGTAACGATAAGGGCGAAAATCAAATTTCGTCGATAATGTGAACCTGACGTCGGTACGTATACTATCTCCATTCTTTCTCATTTATCACTTCGTCATTGACACGGACACAGTCTATGATACGCATTTTCACTATTACTATTTCTTAGTATATGCTATTCAAAATTGTTAAAAATAGCATGATATGAAAGTTTCATGCCAAATTTAGCGATACTAAAAAGCATAATGATATGAAAGTTTTTTATGATAAATTTAGTAATAACATTTTCACGTGACAAAATCTTGATATTTTTATACTTTTGCGATCAAGGTCCAAAATGTTGGCAGTAGAAAAGAATCGTCATCTTGGTACGTAGTGCACAACAGGAGTATGCAAGTTTCTTTTCTTTTTTTGGTCCTTTCAACGCAACGTGGCTTAACAAGGAGGCGCCGTGTGTGCTCAATTGGCACAACATAGGGTATATATACAACCCCCCGGCCAGCCACCCGGAGCTCTCTATCTTGTTGATGAACAAATTAAATGGCTTCCACCACAACGCTGCAAGCCTTCAACAGCGATGCATCCTGCTGGCCGCGACCCCCCACCATGCGAAACCGCGCCGTGCGCGCTGCGCGGCCGCCGTCACAGGTAGCGCGGCGACAGCATCAGTCACTGCCGCAATGGCATGCACGCCAGCCGCAGTGGGCGCACCGGCGGAGCGGGCGAGGATGAGCACGCGGAGGAGTCCGGTGTCCTCAGTTGCCCAGGTGTGGAGACAAGTCCAGGGGTCCGGCGACTGGGATGGCTTGCTCGAGCCGCTGCACCCGGTGATGCGCGACGAGCTGGCGCGGTACGGGGAGCTCGTCGGGGCCTGCTACGAGGCGTTAGACGTAGACCCGTCGTCGCCGAGGTACATGAACTGTAAGTACGGCAAGGAGCGGATACTCGAGAAGGCCGGCATCGCCGGGGCAGGGTACGAGGTGACCAAGTACATCTACGGGGCTCCGGACGTGGCCTTGCCGACCATGGAGGCGTCCACCAGCTGCCGTGCCAGCTGGGTCGGCTACGTTGGGGTTTCGACCGACGAGCAGACCCGGCGGCTCGGGAGGCGCGACGTCCTCGTCACGTTCCGCGGCACGGTGACGCTGGCGGAGTGGGCTGCCAACCTCATGAGCTCGCTCGAGCCGGCGCGCCTCGACCCGTCCGACCCACGGCCAGACATCAAGGTCCAGTCGGGCTTCCTCAACCTCTACACCTCGGCCGACAGGGCGTGCCGGCTAGTCGGCCTGGGTAGCTGCCGGGAGCAGCTCCTCCGCGAGGTGTCCCGAGTCGTCACGTCCTACTCCAAGAACCACCCAGGCGAGGACATGAGCGTCACGCTCGCCGGCCACAGCATGGGCAGCGCACTCGCTCTGCTCCTCGCGTACGACCTCGCTGAGCTCGACCTCAACCGCGACGAGTCCGGGCGCCACGTCCCCGTCACCGTCTTCTCCTTCGGCGGGCCGAGGGTCGGCAACGCGGCCTTCAAGGCGCGATGCGAAGAGCTCTGGGTGAAGGCGCTGCGCATCTCCAACGTCCGCGACCCGGTCACTAAGCTCCCCGGCGTCTTCCTCAACGAGGGTACGACGCGAGGGCTGCTCAGAGCCTGGAGCCGTGCGTGCTACACGCACGTCGGCGTGGAGCTCGCCCTCGACTTCATCAATTTCCGGGCCCTCGAGAGCGTGCATGACCTCGGCACGTACGTAGCGTCGCTCAAGGCAGAGGCAGACGGCAAGGTGGGCAATGCGGAGGCCGGCTGAAACAACCTCAAATCTTATTAAGCAAATAATGTCTTTATCATAAGCTAAAATTTTGGTTAAACAAAAGTAATTAATCTTTATTAATTGCATTTGTCAAATAATTACACTTAATACAATCAATTGAACTGTAGACTATATAAAAAAAATTAATTACATTTACAATTTGTTTACAAGAATGAATAGTTACAAAAGCTCAAATAAAATCTGTCTCTGAAGTCCTTCGTCATCCAAATCTTTATACAAACCTGTTTTTAAGCTGTAGAAGCCCGTGTTTTAGAAATATTGCGTGGTAGAAAATGCTTTTACCCTCAGTAAAAAGAGCACCGTTGTTTTAAATAGACTTAAAGCACTGTGCTCAGAAGCTAGCTCACAATCCAGAGCCTTCCATCGAGAGCCAGCAAGCCTCAAACATTATAAGTCAAGCCTCAAGATAGCACTCAGCACCAGAACCCTCATAGCTCAAGGTAAGCCAAGCGCAAGAGCTCAAGCATATCAGGACCAAGCCTCCCAAGAACAACATACAGCCAACACCCCAAAAATCACCAAGCCACTAGTGAATAAACACCAGAAGCCTGAAGATCATCAAGGCCATTAGGAGCACAAGACCAAAACGCCATCAGGAGCAAGCATCAGGAACCAGAAAGTAAGAGCCAAAAGCTCCAGAGGACCAGAAGGTCTCCAAGAACCCAGGAGCCAGAAGCTCACTAGGAGGCCAAGCAGCTCCCAAACCAAGTTGCTCAGTTGATCAAAAGAAGGGCACAACCAATTTTTCGTTTTCCTCATCATCACAACTTGTGCCACAAATTCTTTTCTTCCAGTCTCAGGTACCCACATTTTCCATCATTCCAGTAGTATCAATTTTGCCCATGTATAGCAATAGTACCAAACAAATGAAAGTTCAGGCTAAGTAGAAGAAAATGAAATGTATGGTCTCAGATCAGTTAAAATCATCACAGACCATATAGTTCTTGTCATTTCAGTTGCAGCACAGAACACAATAAATGAACTGGAGCAATAGAAATCACAGTAAGCAAAATAGGTGCTCAAGTGTAAAGATTTCAGTAAGTCAAAGGATACCAAACCCTAATCATCAAGAGCATCAGTAAAAACAAATTCAGTGAATGAATAAAAGGGGTTTTTGAACAAAGTATAGCCATGGTCAATTGGCGAGCTCGGGCTTGAAAGCAGGCGCGATTGCGCAAAGGAGCGGGCCTAGGTGCTCGTGAGAAGAGAGCTCAAGTCAGGCCTATCCGGCTGGTGGCGATGTGGCCGTGCACGCGCAAGGCGCGGAGAGGCGCGAGCCAGGCCAGGCAGCGGCGGTGACCTACGTCGGCGGCAGGAAGTCGGCCAAATCGGCAACCTCATGGGAGATAAGCAAGCGAAATGGGAAGAAGAAAAAGGAGCCAAAGAATGGGGGAAAATGAAAATAGCCAGAGCTAGAAGAACTGAAGAAGGCTTCGGCCAGTGAACCGAATAGATAAGGCCGACCAGGAAATGAGAAAAGAAATAAGAAGAGAAGGAAAAGAAAGAAAAAGAAGAAAAGAAAGAGAAAAATAGGAAAAGTGAAAAATATCCAAAATGCGTAAAGGTTTACTTTTAAAACTGCAGAAAGTATTTGTAATACAATTTATGCATTAAAAAGTATGTATAACACATCAGATAATAAATGAACCAGAAAATAAAATAAAGAGAAAAACAAGAAAATTTAAATTAAGTAAATCAGCTAAAATAATATATATCTGTCTCTGTTGAAAAGGCAAAATCAATTTAAATCAGTCGAAACCTGTTAAAAATGATGAAATCAGTTAAATTAGTCGGTCGAGCTATTAAATAAAGAGCGACCGTATAAAATCGAATTAAGCTCTAAAAATCACAAAGTTAATTTTATAATTCTCAAAATAATAGGAAGAGCATGGTGGACCACTTAAAACATGCAAAAACTTAATTGCCGCTAATATGGCATTATGTAATTTCAGGGAATAAATCAAATTGAACTACGAATCCGCAATCGGGTGAAGACGAGTATTTTGATCAAAATCCAGGCAAGCAATCCATGACCATCATATTTTAATATCAATGTTTTATTTGGAATATATGTGGTATCATTGTTGCATAGAAAAATGTTGTTTTAAACAAAACCCAAATTGGTTTGTTGGATTAACTGCGGATGCAGTTGTGATTGTGAATTTTGACTCAACCGACGGGTGTGGTCGAGGTGAGTTGTTAAGTGGTGGGTAGAGGGTGCCATGTATGGTTTTGCCGGCGGGACCCTCTACATAAGAATATAATATAAGGTTAAAACCACTACATTCGGACAATGAGCCGTATTTAATCGTATCAACCATAGTGTGTGGAAATAACCAGAAAAAGTTGTCTTATGATGGTGTTTAATCTCCACATTGGGTATGTATGATGTGTTAAGCTGGGATTGCCGGATGCCCAGTGAAGGATACAGTGAAGGCGCTATATTTAAAGCCTGGATGAGTATCTCTGATTATCGTGGCAGAGATCAACTGGTTCCCCCAATGTCTCAATACCTCTGAATTGAGTTGTAGCACAACTGGAAAGTGGTAAGGGAAGATGAGTGACTTCAATTTTGAGATGGAGTTATAACTGACTAATTCTGGAATTAGTGCCACTCAGACTTGAAGCGTACAACTGGAAGGGGCCAGGGTTGGAGATTTTAAACACCAGAGTAGTGATAAACATTCTGGGTTCTCAACGGATGTTGAGTTCGCTATGGGTAAAGTGATACAAAACCTGCGCAGGGTACAAAATCACGAATTCATGCCTGTCTCCTGGAGCCTCTCACCTACGAGTGCTAGTAGCAATTTCTCAAATTAAAAGTTGAAACAAGATTTTCTTAACAAAACCTATTTTCGGTATTTGGATATGAGGAATGGTTTTGTGGGATGGAACCGGTATTGGTTCCGGTTGACAAAATTCATAAATGCATATTTCCTACTAATGCTTGCTGAGTACATCTTTGTACTCACTCTTGCCTACTCCCTCTTTTCTTAGACTCTGATTGCTATGGATGTTCCGATGAGGAATGGCTGGGTGATCAACCGCAGGTGCTGGGTGATGAGGAGGTGGAGTTCGACCCAGAGGACTGGGTGGAGTAGAGGCCCTTACAGTGGAGGCCTCCGCTCCCTAGGGTATATGTAAATTAAATGTTGGAATGACTTTTGCTGTAAATTATGTAACAAGACAGGTGAAAGACTGTAAGATGGTACTGCGTTTGGAAGGTAATAAAGTTCCTGTAAAGTCTCTAATTAGTGTTCTGCTGCAACACTCTGAAATGGCGTGTTAACTAATAAATTGTCGGGCTTACTCGACGAGCTATTAGTTAAGATGCCTTGTTCAGTGTAATTAACTCGAGATTAATGACACCATCACAGTCATTATCTGGGGTTAATTATGCGGATCGCCACACCGGCGTTTTCGCAAAGGCGATGGAGTTCGTGGGGAGGCAGCGCGCCGGCGCCTTGTGGCACTGGCAAGACGCCGCTCTGCAAATGGGTGCAGTCAACCGGCTTAATCTGAGGCTCTGAGCGAGAGACTTCCCTCTCCATCTATGGAACTTTTTCGGTCGGCCACTAATTAATCCTCTTCTCAATTGTTTTTTTTGAGGGTTAATTAATCATGGTCACATCCATTCTGTATAGACTGTAAAGGTTAGAGTTATCTTTTTTTTTTCTTGGGGTTCAATATGCTAGCTCGACACTGGCAATATTGTACGTACGGAATTATGCTAGAAGGCGAAGGGTTTCCTTTGTTTTTTTAATGGAAAAAGTAAAGGACAAGGCCACGAGCGGCTTCGTGCTTCTGCTTCTTCCTTTCCCAATACTTTTGCGATCAAGGTCCAAAATGTTGGCAGTAGAAAAGAATCGTCATCTTGGTACGTAGTGCACAACAGGAGTATGCAAGTTTCTTTTCTTTTTTTGGTCCTTTCAACGCAACGTGGCTTAACAAGGAGGCGCCGTGTGTGCTCAATTGGCACAACATAGGGTATATATACAACCCCCCGGCCAGCCACCCGGAGCTCTCTATCTTGTTGATGAACAAATTAAATGGCTTCCAACACAACGCTGCAACAGCGATGCATCCTGCTGGCCGCGACCCCCCACCATGCGAAACCGCACCGTGCGCGCTGGGCGGCCGCCGTCACAGGTAGCGCGGCGACAGCATCAGTCGCTGCCGCAATGGCATGCACGCCAGCCGCAGTGGGCGCGCCGGCGGAGCGGGCGAGGATGAGCACGCGGAGGAGTCCGGTGTCCTCAGTTGCCCAGGTGTGGAGACAAGTCCAGGGGTCCGGCGACTGGGATGGCTTGCTCGAGCCGCTGCACCCGGTGCTGCGCGACGAGCTGGCGCGGTACGGGGAGCTCGTCGGGGCCTGCTACGAGGCGTTAGACGTAGACCCGTCGTCGCCGAGGTACATGAACTGTAAGTACGGCAAGGAGCGGATACTCGAGAAGGCCGGCATCGCCGGGGCAGGGTACGAGGTGACCAAGTACATCTACGGGGCTCCGGACGTGGCCTTGCCGACCATGGAGGCGTCCACCAGCTGCCGTGCCAGCTGGGTCGGCTACGTTGCGGTCTCGACCGACGAGCAGACCCGGCGGCTCGGGAGGCGCGACTTCCTCGTCACGTTCCGCGGCACGGTGACGCTGGCGGAGTGGGCTGCCAACCTCATGAGCTCGCTCGAGCCGGCGCGCCTCGACCCGTCCGACCCACGGCCAGACATCAAGGTCGAGTCGGGCTTCCTCAACCTCTACACCTCGGCCGACAGGGCGTGCCGGCTAGTCGGCCCGGGTAGCTGCCGGGAGCAGCTCCTCCGCGAGGTGTCCCGACTCGTCACGTCCTACTCCAAGAACCACCCAGGCGAGGACATGAGCGTCACGCTCGCCGGCCACAGCATGGGCAGCGCACTCGCTCTGCTCCTCGCGTACGACCTCGCTGAGCTCGACCTCAACCGCGACGAGTCCGGGCGCCACGTCCCCGTCACCGTCTTCTCCTTCGGCGGGCCGAGGGTCGGCAACGCGGCCTTCAAGGCGCGATGCGAAGAGCTCGGGGTGAAGGCGCTGCGCGTCTCCAACGTCCGTGACCCGGTCACCAAGCTCCCCGGCGTCTTCCTCAACGAGGGTACGACGCGAGGGCTGCTCAGAGCCTGGAGCGGTGCGTGCTACACGCACGTCGGCGTGGAGCTCGCCCTCGACTTCATCAATTTCCGGGCCCTCGAGAGCGTGCATGACCTCGGCACGTACGTAGCGTCGCTCAAGGCAGAGGCAGACGGCGAGGTGGCCAATGCAGAGGCCGGCGTTTTCGCAAAGGCGATTGAGTTCGTGGGGAAGCAGCGCGCCGGCGCCTTGTGGCACTGGCAAGACGCCGCTCTGCAAATGGGTGCAGTCAATGTTAGGTAATAGTTAGAGTTTGTTAGTTGAGACGTTGGTATAAGTTGAGTTATTTTAGTTTAAGTTGTTAGCTTATCTTGGTTGTTAGCTTATCTTGTTATTCAGGTTTCTATATAAGTTGAAGAAAATTGAAAACGTTGTGAGAGACATTACGGCAAACAAAATTTCCTGGTAGTTCCAACAATTGGTATCAGAGCTTCGGACTCGAAACCCTAGCTGCTGTTCTGGAAGGAGAAGACTCCCGGAGCGGCCAACCGTCGTGCGCCTCCGCAAGGAGAACCTGGTCAGGGATGACCTCAGGCGCCTCGTGGACAAGGCGCTCGGCAGACTCAACGAGACCAAGCTTGATCTATTGGTGAAGCCACCCAGCCGTACGATGCTTGCATGCAGTCCGGCACCAAGGTTTCTGCTAGGCGATTCAAACCCAATGACGTGCGGCAAGAGGAGTCGACGCTCGCGTCATGCGGCGGGTGGCATACGCGGCGCGAGACGTCACCAACGGCTGCGAGCTCAGGCCGTCCGCCATCGCCGACCAGCTGCGCGTCGTGGAGGCGACGTGCGGCAGGAGGAAAACAAGTCCTGTACGGGCAGCTGCTGGGTGTGCAAGAAGGCAAAACACAGGAAGCAAACAGCAAAGAAGCCACATTTGTTGATGCTCCCTGGTTTAGTGCATGCATGTAATCTCAAGGAGATTGCTTCCTGGTCGTGTGCATGATAAACGTGCGAGTTCCTCAGAGATGTTGTGCGCATCAGAAGAGATCGTGCTGCACGAGAAGATCAAAGGAAGCGTTGCGTGTGCTATGTCAAGTCCGTCAAAGTTGACTCCGGGGCATTGAAAAGGTGTGTTCGCCGTCCAAAGTCAAGTACGTCGAAGACGAGTCCGGGACGTTGAGGAGATGTGTTCGCCGTCCAAAAAAGTTTGTCGAAGATGAGTCCGCGATGTTGAGTAGATGCGTTCTCCATCCTGTGTCGAATTTTGTGTTGGACAAATCGTAGTTGAAACCGATTGTCTCAAGGAATAAGAGTCGGTGTGTCAAGATTAGGGGGGAAAATGTTAGGTATAATCTTGACATTAGTTAGAGTTTGTTAGTTGAGACATTGGTATAAGTTAAGTAAGTTTAGATAAAGTTGTTAGCTTATCTTGGTTGTTAGCTTATCTTGTTATTCAGGTTTCTATATAAATTGAAGAAAATAGAAAATGTTGTGAGAGGCATTACGGTAAACAAAATTTCCTAGAAATTCCAACAGTCAACCGGCTTAATCTGAGGCTCTGAGCGAGAGTCTTCCCTCTCCATCTATGGAACTTTTTCGGTCGGCCACTAATTAATCCTCTTCTCAATTTTTTTTTGAGGGTTAATTAGTCATGGTCACATCCATTCTGTATAGACTGAAAAGGTTAGAGTTATCCTTTTTTTCCTTGGGGTTCAATATGCTAGCTCGACACTGGCAATATTGTACGTACGGAATTATGCTAGAAGGCAAAGGGTTTCCTTTGAATTTTTTAATGGAAAAAGTAAAGGACAAGGCCACGAGCGGCTTCGTGCTTCTGCTTCTTCCTTTCTCAATAGTTTTTCAAAAATCTCACCATTTCATATTTCGGTCGGGACTGAGATTTCAAATTTTGACAGGGTAATTTTTTTTTGAAAAGTAGGATTTGCTACAATGATTTCGGTAAATTTTGGCCTTTCGGACCAGATTTCGTATCAAATTTTTTTGTAGCAAATTGTAATATCATTTATGAGGAATACATGTGAAAATTTTACAAAAAAAATATGTATAAATTATGTAATCCTAACTTGGATTTCGGCAAAAACCCTAAAACTTAACTTGAATTCGGTCTAAACCCTAAACCCTAACTTGAATTTTGACTTTAAATGATATATTTTGGGCTAAACCCTAAACCCTTACTTGGGAATTTTATATGCAAATACTTACTATTTTGCATTCAAACGGATAGAAAATGTAGATAAATGTTTGCATGATTTTTTTTATATTTTCTCCCAATTTTTTATAGCCTCAGGAGACCATTTCACTAGGGTTGAAAATCAATGAAATTTTGGGTTAGGGTTCCTCAAAAATACCAGGTTTGAAATTTATTTTTGAATTTCGGCCGGATTTCGACTGAAAATCTGAAATCTCACCGATATTTCAGATTTCGGCCGCCTCGAAATGTGATCCAAAAACAAAATTTAAAACCTTGATTTCCATATAGACGACTGATTTGACAAGCGCCACTAGTTGGGAAAACCAGTCTTTAGTTAAACTGTAGTTCCTCTTTCTATGTTTACAAGAAGTATTTTTTGTTAGTACATAAACAAAAAAATATTAAAATGACTATATTACTCGTAATTAGTATCACTAAGCATTATATTTAATGCATGCATGCAGAGAATATAAAGCAAATGTGGATACTTATTAGGGTTGTAGAGGGAATATAACGCTAGATTTGTATTAGAATATGAAATACATCCTATATTTATAGATAAGACTATTCAAAAAAATACTTCTTATAAACGAATACCACCGATCACATGAAGCAACAATGGCAACCAAACAATTGCTTAGACCAAGGCGCCAGGCGTGCCACGCGCATCAGCCTAACTGTCACTCGCAAACTGATCATGCAGGTATAATACTCTTTGTAAAAAAAATATAGTACATATTTTTGAACGATCTTATCCATAAATACAGATATATTTTATATTCTAATATAAAATTAGTGTGATGTTTCCTCTGTCCCAATAAATATACAGCCTTACTCTACGTACATACATTGAATATAGTGTTTAGAGATAATAATTAGGGATAGTTTAGTCGTGTTCAATATCTACTTGTCTACGTGATAAGAAGGAATATGCCTTACAAGTTCCACATCTGATCATCTGATCTTCAAACTCTTAGGTCCATCCCACGCACAATAAATTCCTAAATTTGCAAGATGAAAGTCCCAAAAAGAAGACCTTGATATTCAGGACCATCGCTTAAGAAATTAGTAGTTCAGGAAAGAGTACTGTTGCTACATTTGAACCAAAAGAAAACTCTGCAAATCCTAAATCAATCGAGGTTGGCCATAGGTTGGTGGAGATCAAGCTCAGCCACTATTTGAACTCCGGGCTAGAACAAGGGCGGTTCCCTTTCCGGTGGAGTACGGAAGCATTTCCCACTGACGAAGTGTCACCTGTGGCGTTAGGGGACTTGCACTGCGTACGAAGCTAACTGAACGAGCTAACATTAACTGGGGTTGGATTGCTTTCGCTAAACCGCAGAGCACATGTTTTGTTTGCTACAGTGACATCCGTAATCGGCAGTCTTGGCTACGTCCGTAATTGGCAGTCTTGGCATTACTGCATAGCTAACTGAACGAGCTAACATTACTGACTGTACAGACCGAAAAGTAAATCAACGTCACATCATCATGTATACTCCTAGTCCTAACACTAACAGCTTATGAAATGGATTGATGGAGTACGGCTAATATTCGGTCTCCTGGTTTTGTCGCTCAAGCTTAAGAGACTTTTAGCCCAACAGAAGTTTCACCGGTCATTTTCTATTTGTCTTAGGAATCAATCGAGAGTTCTGATCGGTTTGGCTTGCCAATATGCTTCGTAAGAGTAAATATATGTCTTGCAGCTAGTCTCGACGACTATTCAGAGTCTCAGACCTGTTCAATGTTGTCAGTCTCTAGTCTCAACGATGATACTAGAAAACCCACAAATCAATTGACCAACCTAATGTTTTGAGAGTCTTAATTCAGACATATTCTGCACTGACAACGTAGCATAGTGTTAGCCTGAAAGTATTGCACTGCATAATCAGCTAAAAGACTCTGGTTTTGTTACCCTGAAACGGCAATAACAACCAAAAGGAAAGAAGAAACAGAGGGGCACAAGCGTAGGGCTCGACATGTCGACGTGTTGCTTTCGAGAGGGCGTGCAAAGGAGAAACAAAAGCAGCTGTTCGTAAGGCACCAAGGGTTTGCACCAAAATTTGGTAGATAGGGTTAAAATCGGCAGTTCAAGATCAACAAGATACGATTGGATAACGGATCAAGATATTTAAAAATGAAACAGGTTGTTAAGGAAAGCACCATCCAAATAAAGACCGATACGGATTCTATTCCTAACGTGTCATACCAGGACTCTATCGAACGATGGCTATAAAGAGGTCGAGAGGTGATCAGAAAAGCTGTCCAGAGCTAATCAACCAATTCGCGTCTACTTTTTCATCTACTTTTCCGTCGACTAGGAGTAGTTTTGTAATCTAGGTTCCTTGTTGTAATCGATTTTGATCAATAAAGTTGCGCATCGCCGATTGTTGATCTTCATCAATTACGCCCAGGTTTGATTTATTCTGATTTTGTTGCGCATCGCTGTCGACGTTTCGAGCACCGGTAAGTAAATTTGTAAGTCTAAGGGGCCGCGCGTTCTCACTCCCTGAATGGTTAGACTTGGAAGCCCAAGATGTATACTGGTTCAGGCTAAATGTCCCTACTCCAGTTCGTGTGGTGGTATTGTATTGTCTTCAGGGCGGATGGTTACACAGTGTTTACAAGAGCAAGCTAAGAGCCTTAGCGCAAGAATGCTCGTTGCTTGTGTGTGTGCCTCCTCCCTCTCCCTTTTTCCCTGGGGGTTCCTGCCTTCTTTTATACAGTAGGAAGGGGCAGGTTACATCGAGAGTTGGGGAAGGGTGAGGTGACCTATGCTAAGAGCTTCGGTCCTTCGTTTCGCCGATTGGTCACCGCCGCCTTGCCCACGCTGGTCGGTAGTCTTGTTGGGCGGAGCGTTAGTCGCCGTTGGGAAATGACGACCGCTTACGTGAGCTCGACGAGTGTTGACGCTTGTGTATAACGTTGGTGCCTCGGGAGGGAGCGTGCTTGCGTGTCGTGACGTGGATCGGGTCGATGGATGGAAGCTTGACTTCAGCAATCATTAAACCATCTTGGGAAGGGCCACCGCTCGTATAGTCACCGATTGGCCCGCCCGTGGGGCACGTGGTCGTGGGCGGTGGGGGCTTCGACACGCGGCCCTCGGCGGAGGTTGCCTTGGTTTGATCAGAGTCGGGGGATCCGACCTGCTGTGGAGGTCGGGAGCCCTACTTGGTCGGGGATGCCTATCCTGATCGGTCGGGAATGGGCGTCCTGTGTGGCCCCGCAGGTTCTTTGATCGGTAGTGGGCCTGGAGCGGCCTGCTAGGCTCGAGTTATGCTTGAGGCAGTTTGCTCGTCACCCTGGGCCGTTGGGGTACCCCTGGTATGAGTATTCGTCAGTAGCCCCCGAACCCCCGAGCGAGTTCGGCAGATTCGGTTGGGGGTTGAGCTTGAATGTGAATGGCGACTGGACCCGATTGGACTGTCCGACCGACTAGGCCAACCGGTTTCGCAGTGTACCCCGACGCATTCGACGGCTGCCTCGAACTCGCCGGGGCATTCGAACGGCCGGGGCTTTTAATCGCGTCGCATGCAAGCGTCGCGCATGGCTTGGTTCACCTTGCCCGCTCGCCTTCTTGATCGCCGGGTTTTGGTGAAGGGCGCCGCTTTTCGGCGCTTGCATTTATTCTGGAGACGTTCGATCTCCCTCCGTCTGGGTATATAAGGGCGCTGCCACTTGTTTGAGTGATCGTCCCCTAAACCAGAGTCCTCTTTTGCAATCCTCTAAATGGCTTCGAGGCATCCACTGATCTTCAGCTTTGGTGATGACGACGAGGTGGAGGAAGAAGATCCTCTGGCCGAGCTCTGGGCTGAGCACGACCAGGCGATGGCCGAGCTCACGGAGGAAGAAGAGGCCGTGGCCCGCGACACTGCCGCCGTCGACGCGTTGCTTGGGGTCGTCCCAAAGCTCTTCGAGGTGAGGGCGGCCCTCCTGGAGGCGATGGCGCAGGTGCGTCGCAGGTAGCCGTCAGTGCGGTGGCATTGGAGGGATTCACGCGCCGGTCGCTGTCGGTGCGGCGGAGGCGGCGCCGACGGACCCCGGAATTTGTAGCCGTCAGTGCGACGGCACTGATGCAGCATCGATGCTCAAGATATGATACTTGGTGCAGAAATAGCTTCGCCATATCTTGTAGCCTTGCGTAATGTTTTGAATCCGCTGGGCACCTCATGTAACATGGTGTAAAGTTTGAGCCTGTTGGCCTGTAATGAAATCTCCTTTTTCCTTATGATTGTCTTTGCAATGAGCTTGTTCCGGTTATTTTCCAACTTGGCCCCCGAGAATCGGTAATCGGCAGGTGATTGCTTCTTTCTGGGTGCGAGCAGTCGGGCGTGCGAAGGGACGACCGGATGCTTCTTCGTGAGGTTCGGGTGTTCGAGTGCTCGTTTAACGTCGTAGCTAGACCGTGGGACGACCGGATGCCTCTTCGTGAGGTTCGGGTGTCCGAGTGCTCGTTTAACGTCGTAGCTAGACCGTGGGACGACCGGATGCCTCTTCGTGAGGTTCGGGTGTCCGAGTGCTCGTTTAACGTCCCAGCTAGACCGTGGGACGACCGGATGCCTCTTCGTGAGGTTCGGGTGTCCAAGTGCTCGTTTAACGTCATAGCTAGATCGTGCCTTGGTCGGCAGGGACGACCGGATGCCTCTTCGTGAGGTTCGGGTGTTCGAGTGCTCGTTTAACGTCGTAGCTAGACCGTGGGATGACCGGATGCCTCTTCGTGAGGTTCGGGTGTCCGAGTGCTCGTTTAACGTCGTAGCTAGACCGTGCCTTTGTCGGCAGGGACGACCGGATGCCTCTTCGTGAGTTCGGGTGTCCGAGTGCTCGTTTAACGTCGTAGCTAGAACGTGCCTTGGTCGGTAGGGACGACCGGATGCCTCTTCATGAGGTTCGGGTGTCCGAGTGCTCGTTTAACGTCGTAGCTAGATGTGGCTCGTTTTACGTCGTAGCTGGACGTGGCTCGTTTTACGTCGTAGCCGGACGTGGGGCAACCGGATGCCTCTTCGTGAGGTTCGGGTGTCCGAGTGCTCGTTTAACGTCGTAGCTTGACCGTGCCTTGGTCGGTAGGGACGACCGGATGCCTCTTCGTGAGGTTCGGGTGTCCGAGTGCTCGTTTAACGTCGTAGCTAGACCGTGGGACGACCGGATGCCTCTTCGTGAGGTTCGGGTGTCCGAGTGCTCGTTTAACGTCGTAGCTAGACCGTGCCTTGGTCGGCAGGGACGACCGGATGCCTCTTCGTGAGGTTCGGGTGTCCGAGTGCTCGTTTAACATCGTAGCTAGACCGTGGGACGACCGGATGCCTCTTCCTGAGGTTCGGGTGTTCGAGTGCTCGTTTAACATCGTAGCTAGACCGTGCCTTGGTCGGCAGGGACGACCGGATGCCTCTTCGTGAGGTTCGGGTGTCCGAGTGCTCGTTTAACGTCGTAGCTGGACGTGGCTCATTTTACGTCGTAGCTGGACGTGGCTCGTTTTACGTCGTAGCTGAACGTGGCTCGTTTTACGTCGTAGCTGGACGTGGCTCGTTTTACGTCCTAGCTGGACGTGGGGCAACCGGATGCCTCTTCGTGAGGTTCGGGTGTCCGAGTGCTCGTTTAACGTCGTAGCTAGATCGTGCCTTGGTCGACAGGGACGACCGGATGCCTCTTCGTGAGGTTCGGGTGTCCGAGTGCTCGTTTAACGTCGTAGCTAGACCGTGCCTTGGTCGGCAGGGACGACTGGATGCCTCTTCGTGAGGTTCGGGTGTCCGAGTGCTCGTTTAACGTCGTAGCTAGACCGTGGGACGACCGGATGCCTCTTCGTGAGGTTCGGGTGTCCGAGTGCTCGTTTAACATCATAGCTAGACCGTGCCTTGGTCGGCAGGGACGACCGGATGCCTCTTCGTGAGGTTCGGGTGTCCGAGTACTCATTTAACGTCGTAGCTGGACGTGGCTCGTTTTACGTCATAGCTGGACGTGGCTCGTTTTACGTCATAGCTGGACGTGGCTCGTTTTACGTCGTAGCTGGACGTGGGGCATCCATCCCGAGTCCTCGTCCGGTGAGGGTGGCTGCGAGAGAAGTGACCGCCGTCTATCCCACACGTGTACCCCGTCCGCAGGTGTGGGACCTAGAGGGGGTGAGCGACGCGCGTTTACCCGCGTTGGTTCGAACGCCGTGCTCGTGGAGCTAATAACAGGTAGTCCGAGTGGGTCCTGGGAGGTCCCTCCCAAGGGGGACCCTTCCGAGCGGACGGTCCCAGAGTAGGGTGTCCTGGCCCTGCCATGGGGCGACCCATAAGAAACCTTTCTTTACTCGATCCCGTATCGGACCCTGGGTCGTCCGCCGACCTAGGGCATAGCTGGCTGTCGCCCATCGATGAGCTCCCGGGAGAGTGTGAAGTATGGTCTCGGACACGAGTAGAGGCGATTGGGTCGTCAGCCGACCCAACAGGGGGGATCACTGGGGACTCGCCTCGTACCCGTCCTTTGCTAGGTTTTTTGCTGGGGCAGCCTTACGTCCATCTAGTGGGATAGGCCTTTAGAACCCACAGTTTTCGGCTGGGCCCCCGGCGGGAGCCATTGAGCTCTTGCCTTTTTGGGGCCGTAGCGGCCTGGGCTGGGCCTCAAGACGCGCCTCGGCAACCGCCCCGGCCTAAAGGCGAGACCGAGAGGTCTCGGGACTCGTGGCCCGAGGCGGTGTCTTTACGGCTCACTTGTCTTGTCGGGATTAAATGCGAGTGGAATTGGAAACCGGAGTTACAGATACCGACGCAGAGACGAGGGTGTACGCGACGCTTCGCTCGAGGGGGTGCTTGTTCGGTCGGCGCCCGCTCGTCTTCTATAAATACGTCGCTGGGACGTTCTCGGGTAGTTACACGCTCTTGCCTTCCTAATCTTCCAGCCCTTTGCCTAAGACAAGAAAAAGCAAAAAAGAGCTTTCTCCCTTCCTCACCTTTCCGCCGTCTTTTCGCGAGGATGTCGTGGCCGGAGTGCTCGCCCGAGCCACCAAGCGCTCGGCAGTGAAGAAAGGCTTCCTCCTTGCGCAGGATCTTTCCCACTGGAGGGTGCCGACGGGGGTCGCCGCCCCTTCACCGTGGGATGACGAGGTCGTAGTGCCTGCTTCGTTCTTCGAGCGCGGCTTCGGCCTGCCGCTGCACCCGTTCATTCGAGGGCTGCTCTTCCATTACAAGGCAGAGGTACACCATCTCAACCCCAACGGGATCCTCCACATCGCCATTTTCATCACGCTTTGTGAGGCCTTCTTGGGGATCGAGCCGCGACCGGGCCGTGGAGGTACTTTTTCCAAGCAAGGCTCGAAGGTCAAGCCAGCGGATGCTACGACGCCCCTCGGTGGCCTGGCCCTCCAACTTCAGGCCTGGCCGGAGCTCGGAGTACCTCGACGTCAAGCTACCGTTGTCCAACAAAGGATGGCGTTCTGAGTGGTTTTACGTTCGGAATGTCGGAGACAGCGCCATTGCTCACCGCCACTTCTGTGGCGGGGAAGAATGGACTGGGTGCCGATAAGAAGGAGAAGAAGAAGGTGGCCCCGATCGTGGAGCGTAAGGGCTCTAAGGGAGCAGAGGCTCACGGGGACGCCGTCGGCGTGCCTTCATGGGGATGCGCGTGCAACCCCTCATGCACGTGCCGCGCCTGCTCCGGTATGAGGCGTCCGATAAGATGAGGATGGCGGAGCCCGAGCTCGCTGTGACCGAGGTCGAAGCCCGGGTGGCCGCCGTAACGGGCGGAAGCGCTACTGAGATTGCGGGTGGCCACCCGGAGCCATTCTCGACGGCCCACCCCCCAAATCTGGTAGGTCAGGCGGTCTTCTCCTCGCCTCTCTCTTCCCTTTGCCTTTGGTGCCCAGTCTGACCGGTGTTTTCGCATCTTCTAGGGGCTCTCGGGGATGGTCTCCCGGGCGTTGCTTCCGGGGGAGAAGGCGTCGAGGGCCGTGGCCCGTGCGGAGGCCGCTCAGCTTGACTCTTCCCGCAAGAGCGGAAGGAGGAGGAGAGGAAGAAGAAGAAGAAGAAGAAGAAGAAGAAGGAGCGCGCGGCGAGGGCCGCGTGTGGTGAGGACGTGTCCGAGACCACCGCTGCGGGGGCGTCCTCCACCGACAGCAGCGGGGGGAGCCCCGGTTACCCATACCGTGGGTTCTTTTCTGACTCGTCGACCGGAGGTGGCCCGAGTGGAGGCCCGACGGAGGGCGACTGCGTAGGCACCGCGGCCAGGGGGCCCCAGGCGGAGGGCGACCGTGCGGTCGACGTCGTCGTCGTGCCTCCAGGGGAGGCGCCCCTTGTGGAGGCGGTTTCGGGGAAGCGGCCGGCGGATCTGCCCCTTGGATGGGGACCGGCAAAGAGGGCGCGCTGCCGCGCACGCCGCCGGCTCGATAAGTACTCCTTTTCCTCGCTTGAACATTGTTGCCGCAGTTGCCCGAACAGCCTTCTAAGTGCTTGCGGTGTGCGCCCTATCTGGTGTGGCTGCACGCGCGCGCGCGCGCTACGTGGTGGCTCCGTAAGGGCGGCGCCGCCCCACCGCCGAGGAGTCGACGGCGCGGTGGGAGTCGCAATCGGTGCCGAGGCGCCAACCGAGTTGGTGGTGGTCGGGCGCAGGCGGCCGAGCTGGGGCGCGCTCGCCATCGGAGGGACGGGGCCTCACCCAGAGGCCGAGGTCGGTGAGGAGCTCCCGCCGCCTCCGCCGGGGACGCCGCCGGGTGGCGCGATCGTCGTTACGGAGGGGGAATCGACGACGACGCTACCCGCGAGCTCGCTGGCGGAGAGTGCGTCGGCCGAGACGCCCGACCCGTGCCTCAAGGGAGGCGCGAGGGGATTCACGAGGGGCCCATTTCACCGCCCTTGCCCGTGGGGGCCCGGTCGGGTGGCGTCCCATCCGAACGGGCGGCCGAGGGCCTGTCGCCGGGTATGGCCCGTAGGTCGGGGACCTTGGGCGAGGCGGAGGAGAGCGAGTGGGCCGCCTCCAAAGAAGGCGCCAGACGCTGGCCGAGATAGACCCGATCCGGAAGGTCCGCTCTTGCCTCGAATTCTCCAGGCGTTGATGTGATCGCCGGGAGTCCTACGGTTAGCATGGTAAGTTGATCGGAAGCCCGCCTCGTACCTTCTGATGAATTTTGCGGCGAGACTGACAGAGTGTCTGCATTTTACAGCATCTGCGGGCCCGCTCCAAGGGCAAGGTCGAGCTCTCATGATTGCTTGGACAGCCGGTGGTGGTGCCGAGGAATGAATCGTCCGCGCTCGAGCTACGCTCGCTCAGAGGCTCACCATCCGGCGAGAGAAAACGGCGGAGGCCCGCCAAGAGCTGGATCTGGCCACGAAGGCCCTCTTCGAAGAGCGCTGGGGGCCAAGTCTCTGAGGACGAGGGTGGCGGAACTTGAGTTCCTCCTGGCGGAGGCTGTCGGCGCCAAGGATGCCGCCGTCACCGCAGAGGGGGCCGCGCTAGCGCAGGCGTCCCGTCTGCGAAACGAGCGGGACCAGGCCCGGAAAGACACCGACCGAGTGCGTTCTGAGCGGGAGACCGCTCGGAAGGAGCTGGCTTCCTTGAGGACCTCATACGAGGGGTCAGGGAAGAAACCAGCAACTTGGCGAGTTCTGTAGCCGGTAAGTGTCTCAACTCCTTGGTTAATTCTGAAAGCGCGACTCATAAGACGTGCTCATCTGGAGATGTTGTGATCCGCAGAGCTGCAGAAGAATCTGAGCGTCACTATAGAGGCGCGGAAAGACGCCCTGAAGGCTCGTGACGAGACGGTCACGGCGCGGGACGTGGCGCAGGCGGCGCTAAAGGTAGCCGAAGGTGGTCGGCCGAGTGGCCGCTGAGGCCGAGGTTCTTCGCAAGGCCGCCAAGGCATGTCTGCGACGGCGCGCGCCGCCATCATGCCGCCCGCGGGGCCCGTTGAGAGAGCGCCGATCGTTAGTGCCGCATTTGAGCTTCCTCGGCGCTGGTCAATACCGTCTCTCACTACGACGGTATCGACCTTGCGGTGGTGAGCAGCGGCGTCGCTGGGAACCGGACCGACGACGAGATCGACAGGTTCGAGCTCCAAGTTGAGCCGCACGCTCGGGAGATCGCCAGCCACATCCCGCCGCAGAGTGCCCTCCAAGAAGAATAAGTAGAAGTTAGATTCGTACTTCTTTATTGTAAAGACTATTGTTCGTAAATAATCTTAAACTTAGCAAGTTCCCGCATGCCTCCTGCCCTCTTTTATGTCATGGTGGGTGCTCGACCGGCCATAGCCGTAAGGACCACCGGGGTCACTTATGCGTAGGTCAGGTCGCTTCGGGAGGGGCAGAGAGGATAGGAACTTTTGGCCACGCAGCAGTTACACACACTTCTGAGGGATAGGAGTGTTCCCGACCGGCCAAAGATCGCTCCACTTGGGCACTTCCTTCTTCCGCTAAGTGCTACTTGCAACCGTAGCCGCAGGGGCGTAGGCCGTAGCACTCGGTCGAGAGGGTTACCGCTCGAGAAGGACCTCGTGACCGGTCGAGTCACCGACCCGCATGAGCGCGTAAGTTAGCCGAGTTTGCGCGGGAGAGGAGTGCTCCCGACCGACCAAAGGTCACTCCGCTCGGGTACTTCCTTCTTCCGCGAAGTGCTACTTAGCAACCGTAGCCGCTGGGGCGTAGGCCGTAGCACTCGGGTCGAGAGGGTTACCGCTCGGAAGGACCTCGTGACTGGTCGGGTCACCGACCTGCATAGGCGCCGACCAGAAGCAGCCTGGATAGGGGCGCCCATGGGCAGCCCCCGAGCGTCGCGCGGCGACCAGGTCGGGAGGAGAAGTAAAAGACGACGCAAGGAATAAGAAAAGGACTTAGGGATAAAAACGCCTTAACTTTTCTATGTTCCAAGCGTTGGGGAGGACGCGGCCATCCGTGTCCCTGAGTCGAAAGGTGCCAGGCCGAAGAACCTCTGTGACGGTGAAGGGGCCTTCCCAAGGCGGCGAGAGCTTGTGCTTGTCTTTCTTTGCCGGTCCGACCCGACGCAGACCAGTTGCCGTGCCACCAAGGATCGCCCTCGAACGGGCGGCCGTGGTAACGCCCGCAGAGCTTGTTGATACTTGGCCGATCAGAATGGCTACATCGCGCGCCGCCAAGCCTGGTCGATGGCGTCTTGTTGCAGGCGAGCCCCCGAGCCTCGTCGAAGGCTTGTAGTCTTGGGGCGCCGTATTTCAGGTCAGTTGGCAGGACAGCTTCAGCACCGAACACCATGAAGAACGGTGTAAACCCGGTCGCCCGAGTCGGTGTGGTCCGCAAGCTCCAGAGGACGGAGGGTAGCTCGGCCACCCATCGCCCCGCGAAATGCTTCAGTCGATTGAAGATCCGTGGCTTAAGTCCTTGGAGGATCATGCCGTTTGCGCGTTCGACCTGACCGTTAGTCCGCGGATGGGCCACGGTTGCCTAATCAACGCGGATGTTGAAGTCGTCGCAGAACTCGAGGAACTCCTTCCCCGTGAACTATGTCTCGTTGTCGGTGATGATAGAGTTCGGGACTCCAAACCGAAAGATGATGTCGCGGAAGAAGGTGGCCGCTTGTACCGACGTGACGCTCACGACCGACTTGGCCTCTATCCACTTGGTGAACTTGTCCACCGCGACGAAGAGATGAGTAAAGCCCCCGGGCGCTTTCTTGAAGGGTCCGACCAGATCGAGTCCCCACACTGCAAACGGCCATGTGATGGGGATCGTCTGCAAGGCCTGAGCTGGCAGATGCGTCTGTCGGGCGAAGAATTGGCATCCTTCGCAGGTGCGTACAATCTGCTCGGCGTCGGACACGGCGGTCGGCCAGTAGAAACCTTGTCGAAAGGCCTTTCCTACCAGGGACCGGGGCGCGGCATGGTGACCGCAGACTCCGCTATGGATATCGAAAGAATTGTTTCCCTTGGTCGCCGCAACGCACCGAGGACCCGGAGGGACTCCTTTTGTAGAGGTCCGGCCCAACCAGAACGAAGGATTTCGCCCGACGAGCGAGGCGCCGGGCCTCGGTCGGGTCGGCGGGAAGCAACCCGTCCGCCAGACGGTCGATAAAAGGCTTCCTCCAGTCGGATTCTGTTGTTAGCACGCCGCGGCCCGACCCAGCCAGGCCTACGCCCGACCGCATGGCGGTTGGGGTGACCGTCTTTCGGTAGGTCGAGACCGCCGCCGCCGAGTCCAATCGACGGAAGGTCGCGAAGGTCGCAGACGAAGATCCTGTGGGATCGCCCTCTGTTGGAGGCAAGATTAGCTAGGTAATCGGCCTCACCGTTGTAGCGTCTGTAGCTATGGTGGAGCTCGAAACCCTTGAACCGCTCTTCGAGCCTTCGCACTTCTCGACAGTACGCGGCCATGCGGGCGTCTCGGGGCTCCGCAGCCTTCATAACCTGGTCGACGACAAGCTTGGAGTCCCTGTGGAAGTAGAGTCGGCGAGCGCCGAGGTCGACAGCGATCCGGAGACCGTTGACGAGAGCCTCGTACTCGGCGATGTTGTTGGTCGCGTCGAAGAGCAAACTGATGGCGTATTGAAGTCTGCTTCGAGGGGAAATGATGATTTACTCCGCGCCCGCGCCGTTCTTGGTGTAGAACCCATCGAAGTACATCGTCCAGTACTCGGGGTCTTCGAGCGCCAGTGGCGCCTGGGCTTCGGTCCACTCGGTGACAAAGTCGGCCAGGGCCTGTGACTTGATCGCCGTTCGAGGGACGTATGTTATGCTGTGACCGCTGAGCTCGAGCGCCCACTTGGCTATCCTCCCTGAGGCATCGCGGTTGTGGACGATCTCGCCGAGCGGCGACGTGATCACCACGGTGATGGCGTGCTGGTCGAAGTAATGGACGAGCTTTCTTTTGGTGATGAGCACTGCGTAGAGCAGCTTCTGCACCTGTGGGTACCGAGCCTTGGACTCGGAAAGCACTTCGCTGATGAAGTAGACTAGCCGTTGTACCTTGAGTTCACTGCCCTCTTCCGCTTGTTCCACCACAAGGGCCGCACTGACGACTTGGGCAGTGGCGGCGATGTAGAGGAGCAGTGGTTCACCTGGTGCCGGGGCAACCAGGACCGGAGGTGAGGA
This sequence comes from Otatea glauca, assembly GCA_036346275.1. Taxonomy (NCBI): domain Eukaryota; kingdom Viridiplantae; phylum Streptophyta; class Magnoliopsida; order Poales; family Poaceae; genus Otatea; species Otatea glauca. The sequence goes on from CM070711.1 coordinate 80,980,189, forward strand.
CAGGAAGGCCTTCAAGCGGGTGAGGGCCTCTTGAGCCTCCTGGGTCCAGCTGAAGCGGTCGGATTTCTTAAGCAGCCTGTAGAGCGGCATTCCGCGCTCGCCAAGGCGAGACACGAAACGACTTAAAGCTGCAAGGCATCCAGTTAGCCTCTGGATTCCTTTGAGGTTGCCAACCGGGCCCATCCTTGCAATCGCCGAGATCTTCTCCTGGTTGGCCTCGATGCCGCGCTCGGAGACAATGAAACCGAGGAGCTTCCCCTTGGGGACCCCGAAGACGCACTTGTCGGGGTTGAGCTTTATGCGGAACCGCCGGAGGTTCGTGAAGGTCTCCCCTAGGTCGGTGATGAGGTCGCCGGCCTTCCTGGTCTTTACGACGATGTCGTCGACGTACGCCTCAATGTTGCGGCCGATCTGGTCGTTGAAACACGTTTGCATACATCGCTGGTATGTAGCGCCCGCATTTTTCAGACCGAACGGTATTGTTACATAGCAGAATGAGCCAAACGGAGTGATGAAGGAGGTCGCGAGCTGGTCGGACTCCTTCAGCGCTATGTGGTGGTAGCCTGAGTAGGCATCTAGAAAAGAAAGGGACTCGCACCCTGCGGTGGAGTCTATGACTTGGTCAATGCGGGGCAAGAGGAACGGGTCCTTGGGACACGCTTTGTTGAGACTCGTGTAGTCAATGCACATTCTCCATTGCCCATTCTTCTTTTTTTACAAGTATAGGGTTGGCCAGCCACTCGGGGTGGCGTACCTCTTTTACGAACCCTGCAGCCAAAAGCTTGGCGATCTCCTCCCCTATGATCCTGCGCTTTTCGGTCGGCGACGCAAAGCGTTGGGGCGACGGCTTTGAGCCTGGTCGGATGCTCAAGGAGTGCTCGACGACTTCCCTGGGAATTCCCGGCATGTCAGAGGACTTCCATGCAAAGACATCGTTGTTGGCGCAGAGGAAGTCGACGAGCGCGCTTTCCTATTTAGCGGGGAGCGTGGCTCCGACCCGCACGGTCCTGGTCTGATCCCGAGGATCGACCGCAACCTTCTTCGTGTCCTCGACGGACTCGGAGGCTTCCCTCCGAAGGTTGACGAGCTCGGCGGATGCGATGACCGCCGACGCAAGCTCGCAACTGCTTCGCTCGCAGTTGTAAGCGAGCTGGAAGGATGAAGCCACGATGATGACTCGCGCCGGGCATCTTGACCGGATAGGCGTGGCGGGGATCGCCATGAACTTGGCGTAGCATGGCCTCCCCAGGATAGCGTGGTAGGAGCTGGGGAAGTCCATGACCTCAAAAGTGAGGGTCTCGGTGCGGAAATTTCCCGGTCCTCCAAAGGTGACGGGCAGGTCGACCTGCCCGAGCGGGTGGGCCTGCTGGCCAGGGATGATGTCGTGGAAAGGTGCCTTGCTCGGTCGGAGACTCGAGCGAGGGACCCCCATGGCGTCGAGCGTCTCAACATAGAGGATGTTGAGGCCGCTGCCGCCGTCCATGAGCACCCTGGTGAGGCGCTTCTTCCCCACGATGGGGTCGACCACGAGCGGATACCTTCCTGGCTGCGGGACGTGGTCGGGGTGGTCGGTCCGATCGAAAGTGATCGGAGATTCCGACCACCGAAGGTATTGAGGGGCGGCCGGTGAGGCGGTGTGGACCTCGCGGTAGGCGAGCTTGAGCCGACGCTTGTCGGCGTAGCAGGTCGGGCCACCAAAGATCATGAGGCAACCGTCGGGTTCGGGGAACTCGCCGTCCGCCATCTTTTCCACGGCCCTTGGGGCCGGGGCTGGCTTCTTTCCTTTGCCCCGCGGCGTCGTGGGGGCGCCGGAGAGGAAACGCCTCAGGACCTCACAGTCCCGGTACTTGTGTTTGACGGGAACCCGTGGTTTGGGCACGGCCGTCCATCAACTTTTCGGTGATCGGGCGCGACGGCCGGTCGTGACCGCCGCTTGGCGAGGCGGTCGACACCACGACCACTTGGACCTCGCGGACTGCTTTCCATGCCGCCCGCTTGTCTGAGCGGTCGGAAGGACCGCTCGGGGCGGGCTCTTGCTTGGTTTTGCCATCCTCAAAGATGGCTCCCACACGCCTCCTCGCGGAGGCTGGTTGGTGGCGATGTCGAAGTTCTTTGGTGGTTCGGGCTTAACGCACTTCACCTTGTGCACCAAGGCCTTACAGAGGTGTCAGATGAATGCCCCTACGACATCGGAGATGTCGGGAGCTCATTGCATTGGCGGGAGAATCGCGGATGTAGTCCCGAGAGTTTCCCTTGGCTGCCGCTGCAGCCCTTCAAGTCAGGAGTTTCGTGGCGCTTGTAAGTGCTCCGAAGTTGCCGACGAAGAGGGTCTTCAAGTCACCCATTCTCGATGGTTTTCGCGAGCAAGCACTCGAGCCGGGCTCGAGCCGAGTCCGCAAGGTAGATGGGGAGGTATTGATGATAAAGAGATCATCCGTTGCTCCTCTGCGCCCGCAGACGAGCCAGTAGTCTTCGAGCCATACGCCAGGGTTTGTGGCCCCGGTGTATTTGGCAATGTTGGTTGGTGCCCTGAATCTGGCAGGGAAATCCGCACGGCGAATCCCTTGGCAGAAGGCCCATGGTCCCGGACCATCGGGCTTGGGCCGGTGGTGATGGCGCCCGCCGCCCACAACACGCGAGGGCGGCTTTATCCATCGCCTTTCTTCGCGCCTCGAGGGTGGCGCGAACGTCGTAGGTGTCGTCGAGGCGCTGGCGCACCGGGGTGCGCGAGGCCTGGGGTTGTTCGTGGTGCGGCGCCATCTTTGCGGCCCAACCGGCCCGGCAGATGACGGCCCGGCGGCGAGGTGGCTCCCGAATGGTAGGAGCCGGAGGTGCGCATGTGCTTTGACGGCGAAGACGCTCCACCAGCCCCGAGGTTCTGCACGTGGCTTTGGCCTCCGGTCGTCCGGCTCGGAAGGCCTCGAGCAAAGATCGCAGCCGCAGCCACGTTCGACTTCGCGTGGGGAAGAACCGAGGGTCGCCGACTCTTCCACCAGCCTTGTGGCGTGCTTGGCGTGCGCGCTGCCGCCAAGCATCTGCGGGGGCTCGTGCTCCTCCCGCTCCAGGTTGGCCTGGAGCTGGTCGAGCTCGGCCCTTCGCTCCTCCAGCTCTTCTTTTGCCGTTGAAGCTCGGCCTGGCGAGCTTGAGCGCGTTCAGCGTGCTCGCGTTGGTATTCCTCCTCCTGCGCCTTAGTGCGCCGGATGGGGACCCCCGTAGCCGCGGGGGTTACGGTCAAGTCGACCGCGCCCGCCATGTTGCACTCGCGAGAGTGCCGTCCGCTGGTGGGGTGCTCCGTGTCGGAGCTGGAATCATGGCTGGAAGAATCTTCCAGCAACTCATGGATAGAGGCCGGTATGTAGCCGGCCATTGCCACAAGGTGTGAGCCTGCGGGGGGTGACATGGTCACCTGCCCGAGCCCACGGGAGCTATCGCCAGAAGTGGCGTGGTGCTCCTTGGGTTTCGCCGGGCTCTGTTGGGGTGCCCCATGCCGGAGTTTGGCGAGGTCGTGGGAGACGGCGCTCAGGCTCCCGACAGGCGCCTGGTCTCCGGAGACGGCCGGGATAAGCATGAGCCCTCTTGCCGAAGTGGCGGCGAAGTCGAGGGAGCCGAAGCGGATCCGGCTTCCCGACGCAGTCGTGCCGTCGTGCCGTCGTGGGTGAAAGATGCCATCAGGGAGGCCAACGGGAATCCGGAGATGTTGATGAAGACGTGCAAAGCCCCTACCTGGCGCGCCAACTGTCGGCGTTTCGAGCACTGGCAAGTAAATTTGTAAGTCTAAGGGGCCGCGCGTTCCCACTCCCTGAATGGTTAGACTCGGAAGCCCAAGATGTATACTGGTTCGGGCTGAATGTCCCTACTCCAGTTCGTGTGGTGGTATTGTATTGTCTTCAGGGCGGATGGTTATACAGTGTTTACAGGAGCGAGCTAAGAGCCTTAGCGCAAGAATGCTCGTTGCTTGTGTGTGTGCCTCCTCCCTCTCCCTTTTTCCCGGGGGGTTCCTGCCTTCTTTTATACAGTAGGAAGGGGCAGGTTATATCGAGAGTTGGGGAAGGGTGAGGTGACCTATGCTAAGAGCTTCGGTCCTTCGTTCTGTCGACTGGTCACCGCTCGTCTTGCCCACGCTTGGTCGGTAGTCTTGTTGGGCGGAGCGGTTAGCTGCTTCGTTGGGAAATGGCGCACCTGCCTTCTGTGAGCCTGATGAGTGTTGACGTTGCTGTGTATAACGTTGGTGCTGCCTCGGGAGGAGTGTGCTTGCGTGTCGTGACGTGGATCGGGTCGATGGGATCGAAGCTTGACTTGGTGATCATTAAACCATCTTGGGAAGGGGCCACCGCTCGTGATAGTCACCGAATGATCCCGTCCGTGGGGCACGTGGTGTGGGCGGTGGGGGCCGACACGTGGCCCTCGGCGGAGGTTGCCTTGGTTTGATCGGAGTCGGATCCGACCTTTGTGGAGGTCGGGAGCCCCGCAGTCGGGATGCCTATCCCGTCGGTCGGAATGGGCGTCCTGTGTGGCCCCGCAGGTTCTTTGAAAGGTAGTGGGCCTGGAGCGGCCTGCTAGGCTCGAGTTATGCTTGAGGCAGCCTGCTCGTCACCCTGGGCCGTTGGGGTACCCCTGGTATGAGTATTCGTCAATCGCCTTCTTCAGAATCGATCTACCTTTATCCTTTGATTAGCCTTAATCGGCTAATTAGACTTACCCTGTTACCTTGATTTAATCGGCTTCAAGCTGATTGAATCTGAGCTGATTGATCTTTACAATCGGCTTTGAGTAAATTTCATATTTTTACCTTGTCGATTACAGGTCAAATCGACTGGCACGATCTGAACCAGGTGTTTGTCTGGTGTGCTGTTGTCAGAAACCCTACTTCAAGTTTTTGACGCCAACACACTCTTGGCACGCCCGGTGGGACCATAATGTCTTCATCAGGGAAGTCGATTCCACCGTCTAATCACAACACTGAAGCTATAATCGTCCCCACGCTGGACGATTTAACTCCATAGCAGCGTAAACAAATCTAAGATCGGAAAGCTGCGTTGGAAGAGATATTGCTTTGTTGTTATCAAAAGACCCGGCGTGGTGTAACCCAAAAGACCACTCTGTCGATGCTGAATCCGCTCGGCGACGCTGAAATCTCAATTAGCCCGGCAAGTCATTACATACCAGCACAGGCCGAATTATTAGCTATGATTGAGCGATCAGTACATCACGCATTGATTAATCAATCATCGGCTTTGGTCAGTACTCTCAAGCCGATGATTGCAAACAGTGTAAAAACTATTGCTCAAGAGTTGGCTTCATCTGGAAGCCTTCTCGATCCACTACAGGCGCTGCCAACATATCTTGTGTATTCGATAGGGCAGAATGCTAGCCTAGCGGTTGCCGCAAAACCATCGGTTCCAATACCCTCCATGTTGCCAACTCAACCGACGGTCATATTACCACGAGACCCTCGCCCTAGCGGGGTGACACATCATCAGGCGTACACTGATGCCGCTAGACCAAGCGTGTCGGCTACTTTGCCGCCGTCAGCTCCGTTTAATATTTTTTCACAATCGGTCTCACAGCCGATTGAACCCATTAGGCGCGTCCAGTACCAAGGACCGATTCCGCCCAGGAATCCGGTCCCTCATAAGGTGGTAACCTACGTAGAGCCCTTTGTCCCTATACCAAAACCACCGTTTATGAGGTACGATGGGTATGATCAAATCCCACAAAATCCATCGGCTCAGTCTAATCGGCAGCTCGAGTTTGCACTCGAGGGCAAAATACCAGTCATGATCATTGGCAGAGCCCTGATATCTCGTCGGCTAACAACATTAATTGGGCTGACCAGATTTCTGCCGTGTTGATAGATCAATTCGGCTTACAGCCAAAGGGTAGAGTCATCGTCTATAGAAAGCCGTATCCGGATTATATAGATCGCATGCAATATCCACATAATTTTAAAGTTCCCGATTTTGTCAAATTTTCTGGGGATGATTCGGTCACGACCTTAGAGCACATCGGACGCTTTATCGCTCAGTGTGGCGAGGCAGCTCAGTCCGACGAGCTGAAAATTAGATTATTCCCCTTTTCTTTATCGGGAGCTGCTTTCACTTGATTTACTAGTTTACCTCCAAATTCGGTTCATTTTTTGAACGATTTGGAAAGCCGATTCCATGAGTACTTTTTCTCCGACAGTCTGGAACTCAGGATTTCATATCTAAGTTTTGTCCAACAGAAGTCTGGGGAATCGGTAAATGATTATGTTAAGAGATTCAAGGAAGTGAGAAATGGGTGTTTTAGTGTTACCCTACCTAATAATCAGTTGGACGATTTAGCTTTCCAGGGGTTGATACCCCCATTAAGAGAAAAATTCGGCGAGCAGGAATTCACCAATTTAAGTCATCTCCTACAACGAGTATCAGCTCAAGAAAGCCGTTTCTCCGATAATAAGGGCTTCAAAGATGAGTTCAATAATAACAAAGACAAGATACAATCGGCTATAGAGGATGACCAATTAAAATTTGCAGAAGAGCAGACGATGCAGCTGGACGCAGATCCTTTCCCAATTAACATGGTCCATTGCTCTGAAAAGATGGAAAAGCCAACACAAGGTGCAGAGCCTAAGGATCAAATTCATATATCATCGGCTATAAAAATGATGCGTCAAGCCGATGTACAATCAAATTCTGATGGCAATAAGACACTCATGATTACTGTTGGCTCTATACAAATAAAAGCCGACCGTGAAGGAAAAAAATTAAGAACAATCACACCAAAGGGTTATCAGGCTAAGAGAGCATTGCCACTACGTAAGCCGATACAGAAGTCGAAGCCTACTTTTTCAAAACTTCTAGCAAAATATGAAAGGAGGAATGAAAGGCCACGACGAAGTCCTCCACATCGGCCAGTTAATGAATGTCGGCCAAGCGGCCCTGAAAGAGCTCACCAGCGGTGCCCTTTCTGGCAATTTTGCTGGGAGAGGGGATTAGCTTCGCCATCACCAAACACATGTTCGATGCAGTATTACCCATATCAAGGTGATACGCAGCGATGGTCGGCTGAAGATAGAATTTCTAAGCCGACCATAAATCAGAAATAAGACCAAGATGAAGAGTTTAGCTCTGCGGCTAGTATGGATCTGGTAGGAAAAATATGTAAGTCGATCGAACCAAAGCCGAGATGGTGTCCTCCGGGTTTAAGCCGATCACAAAGAAGAAGGCTTCAGCGACTAAGGACCCAAGAGATGAGGGAAGCTGAACAAGAAAAACGAAGGGATAAAACTTTTAATGAGCTTCATCCAATTAAGATTGCGAGAAAAGAGTGGAGGAAGAAAAAACCGGATCCGGCCGATGATTTTAGTTCGATAAAGCCGATCTAGTCTAAAATCATACCACCCATCAGCTCGAGAGATAGCCGATTAGGTAAGGGATCAACGTGGGATCATGTAGTGTGCATCGGTTTGTTCAAGGTACTGGTTAGATCTTGATTGGCTAAAACTCAAATACGAATATACGAGTTGGCCGATTAACGACCTGAGAGCCAAATTAATTCGATGCAGTTAGAAATTTGGTTATGATAAGAAAATATATGTTCAAGACGATGATGAAAATTTTTGGAAGATAACATGTTATCTCCCAAAAATGGGGGGCATATGTTTGCACCAAAATTTGGCAGATAGGGTCAAAATCGGCAGTCCAAGATCAACAAGATACGATTGGATAACGAATCAAGATATTTGGAAACGAAACAGGTTATTAAGGAAAGCACCATCCAAATAGAGGCCGATACAGATTCTATAACTAACGTGTCATACCAGGACTCTATCGGACGATGTGTATAAAAGAGGTCGAGAGGTGATCAGAAAAGCTGCCCAGTGCCAATCAACCAATTCGCGTCTACTTTTTCATCTACTTTTCCGTCGACTAGGAGTAATTTTGTAATCTAGGTTCCTTTTTGTAATCGATTTTGATCAATAAAGCTGCGCATCGCCGATTGTTGATCTTCATCAATTACGCCAAGGTTTGATTTATTCTGATTTTGTTGCGCACCGCCTTCTTCAGAATCGATTTACCTTTATCCTCTGATTAGCCTTAATCGGCTAATTAGACTTACCCTGTTACCTTGATTTAATCGGCTTCAAGCTGATTGAATCTAAGCCGATTGATCTTTACGATCGGCTTTGAGTAAATTTCATATTTTTACCTTGTCGATTATAGGTCAAATCGACTGGTACGCTCTGAACCAGGTGTTCGTCTGGTGTGCTATTGTCAGAAACCCTACTTCAAATTTTTGACGCCAACACAAGTACGCGTCGATGACTCGTGGGTTTTGACTGTGATGCATGGTTTATACAGCTGGAGTGTGGATGTTTCTTGGTACTCCTCTATCCACAAATGTAGACGCTTTTCGATTTTTTTATGGTCTCTAACACAACATTTTGACTATAGTTTTATATTATCATATATTAGTAAAATATTAAAATTTATATACTATGAAAGTATTTTTGCAAGACGAATCTAATTATACCACTTTCATATAGCAAATCTATATATTTTAATATATATTAATGATCAATATTTTAAAACTTTGACGCACAAATCCCATGATAACCTATATTTGTGGCCAGAGGGAATAGCATCTAGGATCTTTTTTACTTGTTCCTCGGGTCATTTTCGATGTTGAAATGCTCACAGAAGGAAGAGATGAAAGGAGGAAAAGAGAAAGTGTGCAGCTACATGTTGCCGAACATCAGCCCAAAACTGAGAAGAAGAAACGGTACAACCGTACAAGACAGAGAACGTCTTCGTAGTTCCTGGACATGACAATTATGTTATCATAATTCAATTCTAAATTTAGATAGTTCGTATTTGACACAACAAGCAATAAACTCAAGAGCAATGCCTCAATGCTTTTTCTCCCAATACAAGTTGCATAAATCTTGAGGCAAGCGAAATTGTAAGTAATTACCATCTACCATTTATTCATACTTTAATATTTGTGTAACTGTTAAAAGGAAAAACATGGAAACACTTCTCTAAACTCAAATTCTCTAAACTCAAAACTATACAAGGGCACCATAACTCAATTCTATATCTCCAGGGTAGAAACAATGCATGTGATGCGGTACTATCCGGCACAGACGCTCCTTAGCTTCGCATGCTTGATCCTGCCCGATCTTTTGAAACAACCCAGCCTTTAATTATGCAAATGAGAGCATCAATACAGATCAATAACACACATCAACCAATTAATCAACAGAATGTAATCATCAGTTGTATTCATTACCAAATGTCATACAATTGTATAATTACAAGATACATGAATAATAAAATTACATCAAAAAGAAGGATTACAAGAATAATTTAAAACTCCCTAAATCGAAAGCTTCCATTAATCCTATTCTTTGATCACTGAAATTGTTAATTAGTCACACATATATAGGTAAAAATAAGGCAAGAAATGCAGAAATTAAGAATTTAGATGTGTTGTCAGACCTGTATACGAGGGTGTCGCTCACTGAGATACTTGATCTGTCCAGGGTCGTATCGGCACCTCTCGCTAATTTAGGGTATCATCATTCAGCGAAAACTCACAAACATAGTGAAAGCATCTAGGCTCCTAAATTCGTTTTGGTTTTGGTAATTAATGACAATTGTGATTAAATGACTAATATTTTCTTTGAGATTATTGAAAATAGATTGGTCCTAGACATGGCACGCAATGAAGCTAAAAGAAGATCAACGCGTCAAGCTAAATTGCCAAGGTATAAAATTAAGGATCTTTTCATAGCTTTTGCCGATCTTGGAGTTTTGGAGAAAAAATCGGGTTGCTAGAATAGGTGTCGTACTATTAGGAGGGGTCTTGACTAGTAGTTTGATGTTGATCAAAGTCTAATGGCTCAAATCTTTCATATTTGAATTCATATTTGTTTTGCATTTGAGTCAAATTGGAAAATTCAGAAAAAGTTAGTTAAGCCAGTCATACCGCTCATGTGGGTGAGGTGCTACCTCACTTGCGGTAGCACTGGCCCCAGGGGCGGTGCGTTTTTCACAGAAGGAGCCTCTCGGCTATTTTTCTATGGTATGAAAATTCCAGATAGGCTCTATTTGGCCGAGCTGAAAATAAATAGGTCCCAGTGCTACCGGTCCCAGTTGGGCGGTAGCACCGGCCCTCAGTGGCAATGGCCACTGACAGGTGCATTTATCGCACTGGCCAACAGCTGGACATGGGTCTGGTGCTACTGGCTCTACATGGATGGTAGCACCGAAAATACTGAATTTTTCTATAATTTTCCCCCAACGGCTGAAAATGTTGGTGGGGGCTATAAATACCCCTACACCTGTATAATAGATTTATCTTATGCCAAAACATTCTGACCTCACATTCACAAAGTATGATATCATTATCAAAAGATCTACTCATGTCTATCCATGGTTCAAATATCTAATCTTGATCTCAACATGCTCAGGCAAACACTAACATTTCAGATTTCACGGAGAGCCAAAAGAGCAATTTCAAACAACTTCCAGAAAATAGAATGTGTAGTTGGCTTCCTGGAACCTATTGCTAACTCAAGTTAGTAATTACAACTGTGAACAAGCTCCCACCATTGGACTGCCCAAGATGACCCCTATTATCACAATCGGTTCTTGCTCAAAACCAATTGTGATGATGATCTCATCACAATCGGTTCTGAGTTAGAACCGATTGTGATGATCCCTATTATTATGTAACATCCCGAAAAATGGAATAATATAAAAATTTATATTTTGAATTTGAATATATTTATTTCTGATTTTTCCTGATATTATTGGAATTTATTTGGATTTTCCTGGATTTTTGTATTGAATGGAAAATCAAACAACTAGAATTAAAGGAATGGATAATGGTAAAAAGATAAAAAGGTAAAAGATAAATTTTGGAAAAATTACCATAGAACCTTAACCATGCTGGTAAGTCAGTAAAATTAACATGTAAAATTTTCTGCACAGAAAAATGGGTAAATAAAATGAATGACACCTCTTTTGACTAAGAACAGTGCAAGTCAGAATTAATGAAAAATATTCGAAGTTTATATGGAGCTGTAAAAATTATAAAAACACCCTAAGTGTAAAACCTATCCCTGGTAAAAATATCAGGATTTTATCATGTAGGAAAAGCCCTCTAATAATTCAAAAACAGAAACAATTAAAAACTAGAAATCCTAATGTCAGAATTTTTATAAAATATTCACTTGAGGTTTTGACTTGAAATTTTTATGGAGATATCCTTAAGGCAAAATTAATACCTATCAAAAAATTTGGAAAATAATTAATATGATTTACACCCCTAAATAAATAAAATACCGAAATTCAAATCTGGTACAAGTCCACAGTGTCAGAATTTTAAATAATACATTACAAGATATTTTGACCTAAAAATTTTACTGAGGTAAGAAGACTACCAGTAGGTGCAGGTCAAAAATTTTCACAAAATTACGCGGTGATCTCATGGCCGTTTTAATGCCCACATGGGACGGTCTGGACTGAGTTTATCCTTTCACCTTGCCTCCTCTCACCGACATGTGGGCCACCTCCTTTTCCGTAACCCTTCACCAAAAATAACGGGAAAACCCTTCTCTCTCGCTGCCAGTGGACCCCGAGCCTAGCCGTCAGCCACTCTTTTCCTTCTTTCCCCTCTCTTCTTCTCTTTCGCGCGAGATGCCGCTTGCTCCCGAGCCTTCTCGCGCTTCTTCCTGCCGATTCAGTGCACGCCACTCCTACCGACCAAAGCCACGTCTGTCCTCGTGGTTCCCGCGCCATGCCCGGTCAGTTTTGTGTCACTTCTTGCCGGCGAGACCCGCGCTGCCCTGCCAAACCCAGCCGCCATTTAGCTATGCGTTCAAACCCTGGAGAACCGACGCTCCAGGCTATAAATACTTGTGTAGCGTCGCACTGAGGCCCCCGTTTCTTCATCTTCTCCCTGAGCCAAGTACCCAAGCCAAATACTCAGTGCTTCGCCATTTTGCTGGAAACCCGAAAAGAGGGGAAGAATCAAATTGAGCCAATCCGGTTCATCTCATCCCAATCACTCCCCTCTAGAGCGCCTCTGAGCATCAACGAACCCACCCCACTCGCCAATTTTAGCTACCCTTGGTCGCAGCACCGCCGCACCGTGCGCCTTCTTCTTCAACTCCGGCCGCTCGGTGGCGAGCTCCCTCGGCCAATATCCGGACCGGCCGACCGCAAAAACGGAACCCCAGTGACCCACTGAAGCTTCCCATGCTACCGATTCAACCGGAGTTAGCTTCCTTCTTCTTCTCCGGCGACTCACCTCTCCTTCCGCCGCAGGCCACCGGTGGCGCACCTCTCCGCTCCATCTCCGGCCGAATGGGTTCCACCATCCGAGTCGCCTTGCCTAGGTGATGCTCATGGTGCCCTTGCCCGACCGATCCCGCCGCCCCTTCGCCGTCGCCGCCGTGCCCTAGCCGCCGCCCTGTTTTCAGTCACTGGAAAGTGGGGCCCTCCTGTCAGCCAGTCGAGCAAAGTCTAGTTCATTCGGTAAAAGACGCTTTCGGTTCTCTGAAAACGTATTTTCATTTTTCAGTTTATTTTGTATACCCGAGCCAATTCAAATACTTATAACTTTTGCATTGTAACTCCAAATGAAGTGAAACAAGATTATAAATTCATCTAAAATCTAGTTATTTCATAATATGCAATAAAATTTTGAAAATGTTCACTGGGTAAATTTGAAATTCAAATTTAAAAGAAAAGGCTAAAGACATGCTTCATACAAAATTTCTGTGAACTAACTTAGAAATGAATGGAACAAATTTTAATAAAATCCTTATGCTTCCAGGAGTTCAAATATATAAAAATATTTAAATTTCATTATTGTTTGAAATACTTTCTATTAAAGATTGTTTCCAATGCACTAGATATTCAAATATACATAATTTGAGTAAAAGAAATATAGAATAAGTAAAAATTGAATTCTAAATATTGTCATGGCAGTAGAATACCTTAATTTACCAAAATAATTAATATATGAATTTGATTTGAACTATCTTGAAAAATGTGAAATAACTTAAGTATAAAATGTATATGCATATGCATATGCATATGCATATGCATATGCATATAGAATCAAATAATCAATATAGAGATCAATTGAATTCAAATAATCACCAAATCAGTTTTGTTGTACTCCTAATATTGCAAGGATCTCAGATATAAAATAATATTTAAAGGTTACTATATAAAACAGTAAAAGATTAATAGTCAAAGTGTTAATACTTGCATGATATAAATAGCTATAACTTTCACAACTAAACTCTGAATTTGATGAAACCAAATCCGATAGCCCTGAAAAATAATACTCTCACTGTTTATTCAAAAATACCTTATGTTTGTACTAGGTTGAAATAAAATAATGTTAAACCCTAATGATCGCTTATAGGAAAAACATCGCGGATAAAAGCCAATTATCGCAAACTCAACTTTAAATCACTTCTAATATCATGCCCTATTAATGCCTTAAAAATGAGTAGATTATCTTGCATGGTGTAGTCGCAATCGCGTATCAAAAACTGAATCCTTAGCGGTTAGTTAATTGAACCCTCAAGCTTTTTCGTCAACCCGTAGAACCTCTCGTCTAAATGCAAATATTATAGAAATCAGTTTAAAAATGATATTTGGGATATGGTCTATCATATTCTAGAAAAATATTTTATTTACAACTTTCGTTTCAATTAAATCTTGCTAGTTGTATACCCCTAAAAAGTATGTTTGTCACAACCATTAATATCATGTAAGCGTTTTCAGTTATGAAAATAATGTCTCGTCTAAAAGCTAAAGTGTATGAATTCAGCCTAGATATGTTCTTCTAAGTATATGCTACCTAATTCCAAAGAAATAACCTTATTTCATTATGTGTTGCGTATAAACTTTAATAGTCGGATAACCGTTAGATTTATGTTTAGCGAACATCACCGTAATCGGAATAGATGAACCTTGTAACAAGGAATTTGTAGTTAATGAATTTGTATCACTAGAACCTTCTTAAAAATCATAAATAAATCTAATTAGCTAGCTTATCAATCATAACTTATTTAAAACCTTTCATATGTAAATCACTTAAGGCTAAGTGCTATTAGCATAACCGCTTTAATTTGTGTTTTACTTCTTTTAATCCAAATAATTTTAGCATCTATAATTCGAAATCGTAAATACTAAAATTCATAATTTTAGCCTCTTGAATTCGTAAATCAAGAATAGATAATCTATCAGAGGAAACCATGTTTTGCTCATCATCAAAGCCATTAAGTATATAAATGTGTGTTTATCTAAATCATGAGATCTCGAAATCAAATAATCCAAACCCTAAATCATCCCCGCTTTCGCAATGAATCTTTATTTGATTTTCTCATTCATCTTCTTTTGCCCTTATTGAAGTTTATTATTTGCTATATTTTCCGATCGATCGACGTGTAGAATTCGACGTCCCTTCCTTCGTCCCTTGCCTCCGTCAGCTGTGATCGCGTCTTCGTCGTAAGCGATATATAAGCAAGGCAAGCACCCCCTTTGACCATCTTGATCCCAGTATTTAAATTGCATTGTTTATTAAAATGTTTCATGCATACGTTTACTTTCTGTAAATTGCTATTTTGTGGTACTGGTAGTTATACCTGTTGTCTCATGAAACTTCCTTGATAAGTATGAAAATGTGAGCCTTGATAACCATAGAATAAGCTTAGACAATTACTTAATGTCATCATGGGTATATGCGATTACTTTTATCCATGCTTAGCCATGCTTTTAGAATAAATGATGATGATGATCAGATCAAAATGTGTTCCTTGAGAAATAGAAAATGTTGTAATTGTAGCTGTTGGTTATGGGTATTTTGATTAAAAACCCTAAATAAAACTATGGTTTTGATGCGGGCGATTATTGGCAATAGCCGGAGGTGCAGAGGGATTTGCACATAGTGTAGGGTGGAGTATCGCCCGTGTCAATTTAAGGACCGAACTCAGTGTTGTATGATCCAAGATAATCCGTACAACCACAAGTGTTGTTATGGGGCTTCCTTAAACCAATTAAGTTATCTAGTTTAACTTTGCACATTGGTAGGCTGAAGTAGTACGGGCTTTCCTTTCGGGTTTGCTCTACGGGTGCCCACATAGAGTCTTGGGAACAACACTTACCAATATAACGGTGTACGCCACGCCTATGGGGAGTTCCAACATTCCTATGCTCGAGTTCTCCCAAAGATAGCGTGGGTTTTATCGTCCGGTCTTGGTGCAAAGTTAAATTAGATAATGTAAAGGTTTTCATCATGAACATTCGGTCACACGCCAAAGGTGCGTGAAACTCGCATGCAAAAAGAAAAGGTCATGACTTGTGGGTAAAGTTGTACACCTCTGCAAAGTGTAAATCTAATCGATTAGCCGTCCCCTGGTCATGGGAAACTTGGTGAACTTGCACTAGTTAAATGTTTAATTTTCTAAAATGGGTTGTGGTTTGGAACTTGTTTAGCGACTTTTGTTTTCATGTCAAAGGATCGACATTGATGGATTCCATTTTCGATTATTCGATATTCACGATGGGTTGTGAATATTACTTATGCTTTACTTATTTCATATCACCAATTATGCTTTTACAAATTCCGCTTGCAAATAACTTGTTTTACAATGTCAATTTCGCTTATGCAAATTAACCGTAGTAGCCTCCTTTGAAATGGCTCGCATATATTATAGGCTTTGCTCAAGTCTTGGAGTACGAATGTACTCACCTTTGCTTATATGTGGTTTTTAGGTGGATAAGTTAGCGAAGCTTCAAGGTTTCTTCCGTCGCAGTTGCGGATTTTTCTTCGTCGAATCTTTCTAGGATTATGCCTTGTCGGTTGCCTGCGGGTGTTGGATGGGCACACTACAAGACCTTGCTTCTTTTGCTGCTATATCTCTGAGTTGTAAGAGTTTTCTTTATGTAATAGCTTCCGCTTAATAATATTTGTTGTATGGTTGTGATTCCAATTGGTGTGTATGTGCGTACTAGCTACTGATCATGGGACTAGTACGGAATGCACATTAGATTTCCATTTTTGCAAGTTTGCGAAAATGGGGGTCGTTACATATTACAATTGGTTCTCAGAAAGAATAGATTGTGATGGCCGTTTATCACTATCGGGCTCGACTGTGATAGTACCTCCTCATCATTGTCTAAAGACTTTGTATCGCCACCAAAATCGATTATGATGACGAAATAGAACCGATTGTGATGTATATTCCTGTAGTAGTGAAAGGATGGGTGTTCAAGACCTTGGGTCCCTTAATCGAACTTACAGAAATAAACAAAATGTAGGCCCCTAGATATCAAAATAGAGACAATGTGAATGCTTCTTTATTAGCCAAGTGTCTTTGACAGAGTACATGGTTTAAGTCACAAACTCAACTGCTAAATGCTAGATGGAACAAGACTTTCTTAGATGATTTCAAAATGCGAATAATTCAAGATGTCTTCAGATGTCCTCAACAGCAGGGATTGTCCCCTATTTATCCTTGATGAAGAGGCAATAGTTGACTTTCAGAAGGTGTGTCATGTAACTGGGAGACGCCTTTCCCGTCTAACGGTGTCTTCTCACCAAAGGTTGCCTTTTCTGATGATAACTTCCAGGTGGTTGCGTGTTCCTGTAAAAATCTATCCGCACGGAGACATGTGCGGGAAAAACCGCTTGTCCCCGACCAGCACGCGGGAAAAACCGCTTGTCCCCGACCAGTTTGCTGGTCGGAGCGGCCATTTCACTCATCGGTGACAACCGGTGTGAAGCTAGGTTTTGACCCTCTTTAACTGAACTGGTCGGAGACTTAACCGTTTGGATATGGATAGGCTTTATTTCAATGTATTATGGGCCTTATATTTTTACAAGCCCATTATTAGCATGCAGTCAAGAATTATTAAAAAGGGCCTAATTAAAAATAGATTTTTAATCCTCATTAGCTAGCCCCAAGTCTTGAGAAATAAGAGTTTATTGCTCAAGGCTTTTCGTCTTCTGTGACTTTCATTGGGTTATGCGCTCATTATTTGACTGGTTTGAGTGCTGATAAAGAGGAGATCTCTGTGATTCTCTTGATAACTGAACTGACACCCTGTCATTTTTTAATGCGCACGGTATATAAAGGGATGAAAGCCTCCTTCTAAATGAAGAAAAGATTTACTTTCAAGCTTTCTTTGAATGTTTTTAACTTTTCATCATCCACTCTTACTACCTCCTCATCAACGACGATGAAGGTTATGATTAAGGGAAGATGGTAAAAAGTTAAAACACTTAAAGAGGTTTGAGGACAACATTTGATTCAAACTTCAAACTTTCTGCAAACTTTCAGAGAGTGAATTGCATTCAAACTTTTTTAACTGTCTGTGCTTCCCATCAACCTTATTCCTTTTGAGATAAGGATGTTGATTGAGGGAGGATGGTGAAAAGCACAGATAAATAAAAATGTTTGAGGATAGGAATAATTTATTTGAAAATCTTTTGATTTCAACAATTCTCTTAGTTTTTCAGGCTTTTCATCTTTCGTCCTTTTGTCTTCTCCAGTCGAACATGATGGAGAGTATGATTAAGAAAAGGAGGTGAAAAGTCTGAAGGTCTAAAAGGGAGTTTGAAGAAATCAGGTCTAGTGTCAGTTGCCATTTATTGAAAAGCACCTTACTTTTTCTTGGAAACCAAAACGATATCCGACACTGTTATTCATTAGGCTATATAAAAGGGGGAAATCTGTTTGGATTTTTTGTGCTCTTACTGCTTTCAAGCATAAAATTTCCTTAAGCCCTTTCGTGTTTCCTAGACTTCATCATCTTTCTTCTTCCCGAACTCAATGGCTATGGATAAGTCCATCTTAATTGAGGGGAGGATCAAGGAATTAGAAGACCAGGGTCTCATCCCTGCTCGTGCAATGTTGCGATGGGACCCTAGCGGGCAGGACACGAAGCCGGTGCCCCAGGAAGGGCGCATCGTGCTATTTGTCGCTCAGTGAGGTTAGGGTTTCGCCTCCCAGAGAATGAGTTCTTAGCCAATGTGCTTGATCACTATGAGATCGAGTTGCATCATCTTCTTCCCAACTCTATCCACATTTTGAGTGTTTTCTCACATTTTTGTGAGGCTTTCTTGGGGATTCCTCATCCAGTTCATATTTTTTGTTTCTTTTATCAATATACTAAAAATAGCAAAAGCCAAGATCTTTTTGAGAGCACTTATTTCAAGCTTCAAGATAAAATGGCCTCCCAATATCCTCCCCTCCTGACCAAAGATACCTAGCGTGATTACCGAAAGGAGTGGTTCTACTCGAAATTCCTAGTGGGAGCCGTCTCCATTTTACCAAGAAAGCGGCCCCGAGCTGGACCAAGACCAAGATAAAGAGGGAGAAGGACTCACTGGTCCTTACTGAGGAGGAAAAGGACATTGTAAAAATCATCGAAAAATTGGTGAACATAGGTCTGACAAGGCAGAAGATCGTGTATGATTTCCTACTCCATAAGATAAGTCCTTTGAAGAGGCGGTGTCGATTCACCTGGAGACTGGAAGGCGATCAGGATTCGACTAAGGACAAACCTGGAGGTAAGGATACTCTCTTTACTGACCTCTTTTAATTGATGAAAGAACTTTATTGAAATTTATTTATATTTTGTATTTATTTCTCCTATCAGTACTGATCGTCGAGGAGGCCTGGTCGAGAGTTGCGTCTATGATGTGCATCTCTGCTGACGGGGTCGACCTGGCTGCTTTGAATAAGTAGCCATCAAGTCTGATCGGGCAAACAGATGAATTCATAAATGAACGCATCATAGTAAGTACCAATTCTTTTTATTTTTGGTCTAATTGCCTTTTATGATTTGACAATTGAATTTTATTTTAGATGCATGGTCGGAAGAGACCTGCTGAGCAACCTGAGGTTTCAGCCTCAGCCCCTCCGGTCAAGAAAATGAAGACCAGGGGTGCTCATAAGACAATGGATCTTACCACTGCCGAGACTAGTGCTGACCCGACAAGCATTAGTCAAGCTTTGGTGCCGATCAGAACTGTATGCTCTAAGCGTGCACATGACCAGGCGCTAGGCAAGAAGGTGTCATTTGCTACGGGGATGCAGACGAGGATTTCTTCCTAGGTGCACCCAAAAAGTGGTTCAACCACAATTGGGACCGTCAATTTCAATATCTTCCGACATTCCCCTTTGTTCAGGGTGAGAGTGAGGATTCGGAGGATAATGTTCCTCTGATCATTTGGAGGAAGAAGAAGATCCCTAATCTGGATACAGAGCTATCTTCACTTATATTATCCTGGGAGATTGACTCAGGACACCAATGCAGGTATGTAATTGTATACCTTTTATTCTGAGCATTTATCTTTAATTTTTTTTAAAAAATTTGGGTTATTTGCTCTTAGCCCCTAGGCAACTGCTCCTGGTCCTTCTAAGGATAAGGAAGTGGCTGCCCAGGTCGGTACTGAGGCTAACCCACTGGCTATCCCAATGACGACCACTGAGGAAAATGTCTTGGCCCCGACCGAAGAGGTTGCTCTGACCAGTGGACAAGTAAACCCACTTAACACTGAGGGTAAAAACCTTCCGGCCGTTGGTGGTGAACCACTGGTCGGCCAGGATCCGTCGGCCATAAAGGAGGTTGAT
This sequence comes from Otatea glauca, assembly GCA_036346275.1. Taxonomy (NCBI): domain Eukaryota; kingdom Viridiplantae; phylum Streptophyta; class Magnoliopsida; order Poales; family Poaceae; genus Otatea; species Otatea glauca. Next base: position 80,999,840 of record CM070711.1, read on the forward strand.
CCTTCTCCAGCGGTGATAACCAAAGTGGTCGAGACGACCGCCACAGTTGAGGAGGAGGCTTCTGCAAGTAGGGAGATCGAGGAACTCCCTTCTACAGAGAAGACATTAGTCGTTCCGACCAGAGAGGAGGTACCACCTGAAAGAGAGATCATTCGATCAGTGGTCTTACCACTGGGCTCTTCCTCTGGTCAGTCTGACCAGATCGACTTTAAGCAAGTTTTTGACAACTTGCAAGCGAATATATTTCTTTTCTCTTGTTCTTCTTTTTTGAGAAAGATAACTCTTAATTTACTTGCCTTTTTGCACCACAAGACACACCCCCATGTCAGGCCCCCATTTTTGATAATGAATACCAAAAATGGATACCATGTGCATACAGTACTAGTCCCATGATTAGTAGCTAGTACGCACAAATACAAATTGATATCACAGTCATACACAAACTTTATTACACAGCGAAAGTAAGGTTACATAATATTTTTACAATACCAAAAGTAAACACAGCAGTAGAGACAATTTCTTGTAGTATGCCTTTTTAAACCCATTGTTCCACAGACAACTGACAAGGGAAAAACCTTAGAAAAATTCATTGTTAAATTCCCCGTATCCTGCATCAACGTATGAGTCGTCGGGGTAATCTGATTCTTCACCTAAAAACATCAACATAGGTAAGTTGAGTACTTACGTACTCGCAAGACTTTTGCAAATCCTATAATACATGCAGGTTATTCCAATGGAAAGGCTATTATGGTTAATTTTGCATAAAGCCAGTTTGAATGGTAAATACATAATAGTAAATTGTACTAAAATTTGCGTAAAAGCAGATTAAATAAAATGACAGTACGTAAGCACAAGTAAATGAAATTTTGAACCTGGGTATAATGACTATATTCAAAAACCATTTCTACTGACACACAGTAGAAATTACCGACACAAGGTAGAAACCACATTTTATGAAAGTAAATAAAACTGCTAACTATGTGATGACTTTACCAAGTTCCCATAACCGCGGGTATGGCTAATCGATTAGTTTTACACTCTGCAGAGGTATACAGCTTTCCCCACAAGACATGACTGACTCTTTGAGCAATCGACATTTTCACACTTCCTTTGGTGTGCTGCAGAGAGTCGTGTTATAACTGTTACATTATTTAATCCTGACTTTGCACCAGCACGGTGACGATAAACCCATTCTGTGGCGAAAGAACTCAGAGCATAGAAATGATGGAACTACCCACAGTATGGCGTACACCGTTATATTGGTAGACGTTTATTCCATGATCACCTCGGTGTGGATGTCCCGTCGAGCAATTCATTAAGAAACAGCTCGTACTACTCCGGCCTTCTAAGTGCAAAGCCAGTTTTAAACAACTTAATAAGTTAGAGCTATCCCATACCAGCACTTGTGGTTGTATGATAATTCTTGGCCTGAAAACAACCCATAGTTTGGTCCTTAAATCGACATGGGCAATAATCTCCACCCTACACTACGTGCAAAGACATGCACTCTCGGCTATTGCCAATAATTGCCCGCATCTAAACCATAGTTCTATTTTCATTTTTCCAACCAAAATACCAACCATAAAAATGGTCATACCCAATTAAATGTCATAACCAACATTTTTAATCATGTCACAGTTTTACATCTATACCCCTTTATAATGCACCTAAGCATTCTTTTCTACGTCCATCCCAAATAATGCACCCCACTAGAGATGGCCCAACCTTCATGCACCCAATAAACGTCCCGTAAACTTGCCTCCATCGAAATTAACCTCTCAGATCTTTCCTCAGCTTTACTCACCCACATCCGATGGCCATTGTTTAATGTGTCTAACTCATCCCTGTGGCCCACAACAGATCTCCCCCCACCGCCAGCATCATCTCAAAAAAAGGAAACAAATATCCTGGAATTAAAAAAAAAGGAAACAAATGTTCTAGAAAAAGAAAAGACCATATATTACGTGCTGGGAAAAGGAAACCGGAAGACATGGCACTATACTAGTTGCTTTAAGCATGGCTAAGCATAACACTAAGTGTAAGTGACCCATATTGACGTCAAATAATGTACATGTTATTCTAGGATTATCAAGGTTCACAAATCCATACTTATCAAGGAAGTTCTATGAGACTACTGGTACAACTACCATTACCCGTAATATAGCAGACTTTAATAAAATAAAGTATGCATTAAAACATTTAATAAAAATATTTATAAAACAGGGATCAATATGATCAAAGGGGGTGCTTGCCTTGTTGATTTTCCTCGACATCGAACTCTTGTTCGTCGAATGTACCGAGCTCGTCGGGTTCTACACGTCGTATGTCGACACATAACAAATACCAAATTTCAATAGGGCCAAAAAGAAATCAGATGGAAATATTCAAATAAAATAATTTCACAAATTCAGAAATGGTTGCATGAATTATTTGTTCTTATTTGCAACTTAAAGATTTAGTTTATTTGAATTATAATTGCATTATTTTACCACATATTTAGCAAATTAATTTTTTATTATAACAAACCCTAAGTATTTTTAAATATTCAGGTTTCTGAGGTTACAAGGAATCTAAAAATATTTATTTTACTAAATTTGGTGGTCATTTGCAAAAATTTCATGAATGACATATTTCTAACTCTTACTTTAAATTTAAATTCAAAATTCAAATAAAATTTAATTCTAAAATATTTTTTCATATTCCGAATCTACATGATTTTATATGAATTTATAAATTAATTTCATACAATTTGGATAGATGATTCAAAAGATATTCAAGTTTACATATTCTAGGTTTTGTAAAATACTGAAAATTGGAAATATGCCGAAAATGTAAAGTACGCTTTCGCGGGGGAAAACGCACTTTCCTTTTTACCGGCGCCGATCGAGGTAATCGATACCGGTCCACACGGCGAAGATTAAGCGACGCGCTAGCAGCTGGCCGACACGCTGGCTCGCGACGGATCAAGCGCGACGCTGTGCCATCGATAAGCGGACCGGTTGGCGGTGACAAATCTTCGCAAGAAGAGACCGACCGACCGCCCGCAGAAGGGACGCAGGCACGCTTGGCGCGTGCGGCTAATGGCTCGGGCCCGCTTGGCGGTGACCCAGAGCAGGGGCGCGGCAAGGCTGAGCTCGCCGGGGGCGAACCAGCATCGCGGCGGCGGAATCGGCTCCACCACGAGCACCAGTGGACCCTTGCGCACGCGTGGGAAGTGGCGCGGTGATCGGAGATGGCCGGGAAGGAGGTCGGCACCGGCGAGGGGTGGCGATGGCTACTGCCGACCGGTGTTCCGGCAAACTAGATCTCGTCGAGCTTGAAGATCACTACTACGAGCATCAGTGCAACACAATGAGTTCATTTTTGGGTTTGGATTGGAGAATGAGCAAGTGAAGAAGCTTCTCACCGTGCGCAAGTGACGGCGGCGGAAGAAGCATGGCGCGGGTGCTCGACGGAGAACAACGTCTTGAACCGGTGGCGTGGATAGGTTCCAAGCGACGAGGGGAGGCTATGGCTCGGATGGTTTGGGCTAGGATTGAGTGGAACAACGAAATGGCTATTTTCCCCTTTTTCGGGTTTTGCCGATGTTGGGGAAGAAGAGAGGGAAGAGCGGCGGAATGGGTTCTCACAGGGGACGGCTGGGACGGATGCGGCGAGTGGCGACACCTTTTATATGGGAACCCGAAGTCGGTTGGCGCGGGCGCGAGAAGAATCGGCGAGGCGGTCGGCGCGGGGACGACCTGGCGCGAGAGAACAGAGAGAGGGGAGAAGAAAACGCGGGTGAGTCGCTGACACGCGGGGGCCAGGTGGCAGCGGGGTTGGCTGGATGATGAGCCGGGCCCACCGGCCAGCGAGACAAGAAAAAGAATTCGGCCGAAGGCTCGGGACAGAACAGGAGGAAAATGGAGATTTCTGCGGTCAAACTGACTATAAATTGTTTTAAAATTTTACCATAGGTCGGAAAGGTAATTACCAGCGTCCAGTAAAATGTTAACCTTTTTTATGATATGTGTATAATTTTAAATAATTCTGACAATGCAACTGTTGTTTTTCCACCAATTATGTTTGTCATTTAATTTACCATCTAAATGAAGTTCATATTTTGTAAAACTTTTTATGAGAGTCTAAAATGGTATTATATACCTTTCTGTAAAATGTTAATATTTTATTTATTAATATTTAATTTTTAGTAATTCTGACATTACTATTTCCCAATTTATTTCTTCACTGTTTTTGGATTTTTAAATTATTAAATGAATTATTAAATTTTTGATATTTTTACAGGAGGTTGGCACTGTGCTAATGTAAGCAGGGTAAAAATCTTGAGTCAAGATAACTTCCTGAGATTTCTAAAAAAAATCTTTTACCATTTTACCCTACTTCTTTTCACATGATTTGCTTTGATTAAATTATATTTTATTTGGTCCAGCTCTTCCACCAACTTAATCTGGCTGTGGAGAGCCCTTAGATTTTTCTTATGACTTTGGTAAATTTTTGTTGACTTGGCATTTTTACTTTTTACTTTTACCATTTTACTATATTCTTTAATTCACTTTCTTGTATTAAGGAAAAGCCAAAATAATATCCAATAAATCCAAAAAATTCAGAAATTTCAGAAATAATACACAAAAGATTTTTAATTCACCTTCATTTATTTTATTAATTTTGAGGCTGTTACACCCCAAAACCTCCAAATCCACAAGCCAAGCAAGAGCCACCAGGGAGCACAAGCACCAGCAAGGCTACCAAGCAAGCACAAGCCAAGAGGAAGCACCATAAGCCAGGAGCAAGAGGGCCAAGAGAAGGCCAAGGAGGTCAGGAGTAGGGAGCCAAGGGAGGCCCAAGCACAAGGGCATCACACCAGCAATCTCAAGCCGACCACACCAATGGCAGCACCAACCGACACCCCCCATTCTCCTCCTTCCACATTTCCAGGTAATCAACATACTACTCATGCTAACACCAAGATCATAGATGACCAACATAGCTTAGACACGTACTAGAGAACAAGTAAATAGCAATGGAGGCCACCCAGGGATTCAGATGGGTCACATTTGGGGGCGGCGTTGTGCATGCCCATCAAACCCCATGCACTCCCCGATGTAGGAGGGCCACGGGTGTCATCACCGCACTGCCAAGCCCAAGCATCAATCCGTCGATCATCATTAACCAACTTTCATTCCCAAAGTATAAATCATATAATCATCGCATAGCAACAGAGTAGTGTGGAATCAGTAAATCAACCATATATAGTAGGGAAATACAGGGAATAAACCATCACCACCGAGGAAGGAGCACGGTCAGACTCAGACTAGGGAGTCGGCGGGCCTAGGGCGCAGGGGGTGACCTGGCGTGGCAATTTGGAGCGGCCCGTTGCGACAGAGAGACTGGGGAGACCGAGCGGAGGTCACAGCCGAGCAGGCTCGGTCAAGTAGAAGGCGGAGGTCAGCGAGTCCAAGGGGTAGGCGCGGTTCGACTGCATCTCAAGGCGCTAGGTGATGGGGAAGACGGCCCGGGACAGGGCGAGTACCGGACCAACCGAGCACACGAGCGGAGGAGCAGGCCTGTTAAGGAGCCTGGGGTAGAGGCCAAGCCTGGGAGGTAAGGGGGCAGCAGTCAGGCGGGCTTCAGCTGGTGGAGGCGCGGGAGGCTAGGGCAGCCTAGGGATGGGGCGGTCGTGGCTTGGGGCGTGGGGGAGCCAAGAGGCCAGGCGGGCAAGGCAATCGAGCGTTGTGGTAGCAGTGTGAGCATGGGGGCACGGCCTAGAGGAAGAAGGGGCAGGGAAGGAGTGGCGGTAGGGAGGTCAGAGGAGAGGCGACCGGTGGCCGACGCCAGAAGGGAGGAAGAAGAGGTGTCGCTGGGGAGGAGCCAAAGAAGAGAGAGGAGGATGGGGAAAGAAGAGGAGGAAGAGATAAGGCCAACCGGGTAGGGGGAAAGAAAAAGGAGAAAAAAAAGAAAAAATCTAAAAATAGGTAAAAATTTGATCTACACTCCTAAAGCGTCCAAAATTTAAATTCATGATCAAAAACCTAGTAAATTCAATAAACAAGTTGTGAGACTTTAAATAATATGTTAAAATAAAAAATATTCAAAATTTCAAAAAAGGCATTATATGTAAATTAAATAATAATATTCTAATAAGGTTTGGACACTGTAAAACATGCCAGAAATCTAATAAACATCTAAGATGTGGTATTTATAATTTCAAAAATTAATTCAAACCAGATTGGAGATCTTCAACAACAGTCGGGTGAGGACGACTATTTGTACCAAAATCCAGGTAAGCATTCCTTGACCATATTTGAATAATTTTAATCAAATCTATTTGGTTATATGTGTTATCACTAATGCATGGGAAATTTCTTTTAAGAAAAATCTAAAATCGATCGCTGATGGAAAGATGGTTATTGTGACTACTGTGGCAGTAATTGAATATGGATATGTGAAATGATGGTAACTGCTGAGGTAGTGTTTGAATTATTGATGTATTGAAATTGCTCATCCAACGATATGGGGTGGGTAGAGGGTGCCATGGAGTTATGCATTGCCAGAGAGGCCCTCTACATAGGCTATGATATAAGGATAAACTACTACACTCGGGCAATGAGCCGTATAATTCGTATTAATCATAGTGTGTGGAACGACAAAAAAAGATTGTCCTATAATGGTGTTATGATTTCCACATTGGATATGAATAGATAACTTGGAGTGTGAAGCTGAGTACACCGAGAATCCTAGTGAAGGACACAAAATCAGTTATGGTTGACCTGACACTATATTTAAACCCCATGAGATGAGTAGTGTCGTGGTTAGTTTAGTCGGAGTATAGTACTACCGTTGTTAGTCGGAGTACAACTGTTGGCTACGAGTCGATGGGACGGCCTAGGGAAGGTTTCCACGGCTCGAGTTATCAAGGTTAGGGATCTAATACCTGATTAGTGATAAACATTTTGGGTTCTCAACTGAGATTGGGTTTACTATGGGTAAAGTAGTACAAACCTATGCAGGGTCAAATCATGAATTCATGCCCATCTCCTGGATTAGAGGCTACGGAAGTTAAGTCTACCTCATGTACGAGTGCAAGTAGTAATTTCAAAGATTAAAATCGAAAACCCATTTTTCCCTAATAAAACCCTATTTGCCTAAAAATGGATTTGAGAGAGAGATGTATATGTGATGAATGATGGAAAAATTAATATGATGCATTTTTGTTATTAATGCTTGCTGAGTACTTTTGTACTCACTCTTACTTAACTCCCCCTTTTGCTTAGAGAATGGCTCCGGTTATCAAGTATATATATGATTGGGATATGGGTCCTAATGGACTAGCCTACAAGGCATGGGGTGAGAGTCACCCGCAAGATCAGATATTTGAGGAGGTGGACTACCAGGACGGGTAGAATGCTGGGTAGACTGTACATCAGCCTCAACAGTCTTGGGGTGACTTGTACTTTTGTATTATGTTTTGATGTACTTGGATCCTATGTATAATTAGTATACTGGATTTGTAGTCCTGCGTGGCAATGGAATGTAATAAGTTTCTATTTCAGTCTCTAATTATTGTTTCCGTTGCAACACTCTGAACATGGTGTATTAACTGATAAAAATATCGGGTGCGCTCGATGTTTTGATTGGTTAGCATGCTGAGTTTAGTATAATTATCTCAGAGTAATAGTAGTGTTATTGCCGTTATTCTGGATTAATTATGCGAATCACCACAAATGCTGCCTTGGAGAACTTCTTTGCTGCAGCCCGCTAGGCGTGGCTTCCTTCACCATGATGCTTGATCATTGCCATCACGCGTCCTTGTCTTTTCCATTTCGTGCCGCTATTGGTTGTTATAGTTTTCATGGACTTGACCGATTTTCTATTTTTTTTGTTTGGCCGATCCGCTCGGCCATGTTCTAGCTGCATGGATGCATGTTATCCGTTCTTGCGTTCATACCAGGGTTCACAAAACCGGTGAAAACCGCAGTTTTCGAGCTACCGCTGCGGTTTGAAATCAAAAATCGCTCGGTAAACCGGTCTAACTAAATTTTTTTTAAAAATTTTAAAAAAATAAAAAATTTATATGCTCGGTTTTTCGCCAAAAATCGCGGTTTTCGTCAAAAACCGCTCACAAAACCGTTTGCGATGAACATTTAATTGGTTATCGGTTTTTCTATTTTTTTATTTTTTTAATCTTCTTTCAAATTTTTTTATTTCTTAACCCTTCATTTTTTGAGCAATTTTTACGGTTTTTGTACCGCGAATTTCGAACCGGTTTCCGAATTTCGGTTTTTTAAACCCTGGTTCATACCGAATCGTGCCTGGCCCTCGTCTACCGATCTAGCTGCTTCTTTTCCGTCGTGCTCAACCCTGCCGGCCTTTGCCGCCAAGGCTTCTTTGGTTGCTACCACTATGACCTTTTACTGCAATGCCCTCGTGTGCTACGTCTTCCTCGACAGCACTACCGAGCAGCACCAACATCTATACCTCTTCCTCTATCTCAATATCATCTCCGTCTTCAACGACACTACTTCGGCAAACCGCATCGCCATCATCGTCGGTGACATTCCTCTTCATCGCTGGCAACTCCACTACAATGATCTCGGCATCAACCTCTCCAATGACAAACAACTTCACCAACGACTCTTCACGTGACACTCCTTATTGGCTTCTGCTTTAGCTTGAGTATCCACGTCGGTTTCTTCTCCAGCCTGAGTGTTTGCGACGCTCTCACTCCGACTGAGAGAGATGTTATAGTACATATATGGCAAGATTATAAAAGATAAAATAGAATCAGCTAGGAAGATCCGTATCGAATATGGTTCCTTTCATATCTTTAATGGATTGATTTGATATTCAAATCACCATTGTAATCTACGTATATACTCCCAAGACTCAAAACAATACATAAAGGATTATTCCAGCTATTCCATCGGCTGCACTCACCACATTTTCTGACCTTACTTCATATATACGTCAAACGAACAAACCAACGACGACCTCGATCTCTACGGGTTGTTTGGTTGCCTGTATGTGCCTGTATGGCATGAGTGGATGCAGTTTAAATTAGAAATGCAACTGTTTGGTTGCCTGTGCATTCAAAAAATTAGAAATGCAACCGCTTCCACACCACCCCCCTCGCCGTGGTGCTGGACAAACCCTAGGACCCTTCTAGAGCCATCCCGAGACCCCGTGTGGGCTAGGGGCCCCGAATTCCCGTTCCCCACACGGCGATGCCACTCTTCATGTCCGAGAGGAGCTCCGGCTCCTCGACGGTGACGTGGCCGCCGTCGTCGAGTGGGGTCCGCCGCCATCCGCGAGCTCCGGCAGCAGATGGACACCTTCCATACCGAGGCAGACGTCGCCGCCATCGCGGCCGAGCAAACCTGTGCCCTCCTCGAACAGCGCTTCGCCACCCTCTCCGCCGAGGTCGGTCGCTCCCAGGTAGAGGTCACTGAGCTGGCCGCCGAGCTCGCCACCTCATAGGCCGAGATACACCAGCTCAGCATCCAAGCCGTAGGGACTCTTTTCGGTCGACTGATTAGTTAGTTAGTTTGTTTGTTTGGTTTTTGGTGTTGCTCATGGCGCAGATTGCAAAGGATGGCGAGGTTGAGATAAGGGAGAAGGATAACATCATCCAAAGCTACTATGATAAGATAGTGAGCTCCATTGATCACTTCATACTTCTACTTCTAGCAATATACATCAATTATCAAATTGGCCGTCCCTATGTAGAGCGAATTGAGAGTATAGGATCACATGAACAAGTTGTTATTGATGTGCAGAGAATGCAGAGATTATAGGATGGTTCAGGACTCAAGTAGCTTGTAGCACCGTATGATAGGATTGTTGGTTGCTCATAGAGTTTTTGTTATCTATATGTAACTGTAGGTTGGTTTCAGTAGCTTGTTGCAGTGGCAGAACTTGATCAAAAATCAAAAAGGGGCTACCTATAGAGATGGAACATCAGCATAGGAAAACTAGGCTTTATACTTACAAAATGATAAAATATAAAAGGGAAAAGGTAGTATTTTTTTAGCCATAGAAGCTACTAGCTTCTCAACTATCCATGTAGAGATGCCAAAATTGAGTTACCATCATCCTGGTGATTGTATTGAGTTACCATCATCTTGGTGATTGTATCGCATAAGCTGACAAAATACATGATTACAGGGAAAAATGGTGTGCTTTTCTTTAATTGTGTGCATGATCTTGCAGCGAACCGATATCCAGTTCACATGTTCTTACTTGAACTGCTATTACCCATGTTTAAGATAATTTAGTAATGTTCTTAAGCATTCACTGTTGTTGCAGGAGGAGCAAGTTTTAAGAGGCCAGGAATTGGAAAATGCAATGTCAGATTCTGACTATACAAGAGCAATACAACTTGCATTTGAGCTTAGAATACCACTCAGGCTTCTTGAGTTATTCTCACAGCTTTGCAGGTAGTCATCTTTGATCTGGAGGAGCTTCTCCCCCATGGATATCCTGCAGGTATTTGCTTATCCCTTTTTCTATGACATGTGACAAACTGTTACTCTTTTCATGGGATATTTGATATTCCCTTTGTTTGTGCAGATAAGAGGCATTAGTGAGCTTAAAACAGTCAACGATGACAAGTTCTCTCTTATTCATCACACCACCAATTTTGTAACTGTTGTTGTACCTGCAATTGTGCAACATGAATCATATTTATTTGCTTTATGACAAAACACTGCACAAAAATGTATTATTTGCTGAGTTAAAAATATACCTGACTGCTTGGGGGCTTGTACGAGTGGTCTGTTTCAAATTTCTGATGGAGTTTACAGTTAACCTTTAGATTTCACAAGTTACAGTCCATGATTGCTTCTGTCATCCTTGTGTTGGGTTAGTTTGCTTTGATTGTTTTCCATGTGTATGATGCGGAAGCGGTACCTAGCAATAAAGTTGTTTGCTCTGCTTGTAATTGTTTGACCTATGATCTGGATATCGGTTCGCTGCAGTATCGAATGATAAATTAATCTCAAGTTTTGAATGACAGATGCATCATATCGACAAAAAATTGAAATGACCTAACCAGAAATCATGAATATTCCATCAATCATCCAAGTAGAGGTAATCTCACTATATCATGCAAGAGAGTTACCACATGCAACTAACCAAACAACATCTCTTGTATCCAATCATCCCTCATCCCCCTTATACATCCAACCAAACATCTACTCAGCTCAGTCAGGATCAACACATACATCCAACCAAACAAACCATCTTGCATTCACTCAACCTGTCTCCTACTAGCCCGTATGACTCATACGGATCAGGCTAGTGATATGCAAGCAACCAAACAGACCCTGCGTGTACTGCATCACCAGCGAAACTACTCCAGTACAGTACAGCACAATGATAATCCCACTTGCTAATTAATACGGTACGTACGCTTACGCAAGGTGCAAATGCAAACGTGCAAGGTGCAACGCAACCTCAAAGCAGCGACTGCGGATGCGAACCCGCCACATGCGCAGCAACGGCAAGTTGGGCCACGCAAAGCCGCGAGAACAGCGCGCTACCTCGTTGGATTGAGCGACCTGTACTTGTCTAGGAGTACCTTTTACAGATCTGGCAAGTTGTAGTTCAAGCCCGTGGCTTCAATTTGCGCAGCCTCCATTTGTATGCCAGTTTAGCGCATAAACAACTTCATTAATTATTAGTTATTACAAGATGACAAGCATCACGATCAAAGCCTTGATTATTTAATTTGTTCTTTTTAAGTCTATTCTTGTTCTTTGGTGCTCGCAAACTGCGAGAGAATGTGAGCCCCCACTTGGCCTGGATGATTTTCGATGATGTGCAGAATAGATAAAGATGTTATCTACCAATCTCTGTGGAACGACCTGGTTGCATGCGTTGGAGACTTGGAGATGCTCGATCACATTATCGCAACTGTTATGAGAATGTCGACGTCTCGTTGCAACTGGGGAAACAATTAAAGCGCGGTCACTCCAGATCGATCCCACCATTACGCTCATAGAAAACTGCCCACCATGCATCGATCCATGCCAACTGGTAGCACTAGTTTGCCATCCAGGGCACCACCCCTAACCCATGTTATGGCTCTCGTTATCTTGCAGTGATCCATGATTAGATCGAGCCCGTTTAGTTTAATTAGCTAGCAACAGAGACACGCAAGAAGGCAAGAGCCCGTAAAATAATCGCTGCAATGCAAATTAACTGCCTCCGAGACAGCCGTTCTGACTTCTGCGCACTGTCCTCACATGGGAATGGGACGGACGGATGGAGAAAACGGCAAAGTTTCGTGCGTCCGTGCGCAGGATGATGATGCCTTACCGCGCAAATTGGCTGGAGTGAAGCTGAAACTACGTACGCGCTGCCCATGGCGTGTCCTTCGGTGGCAGCCGCTAAAAGAGTAAGGCCGGCTTTGAAAACCGGAAACCATCTTAAACGGCTAGCTTTTTTTTGCAGCTAAATTCAAAAGATAATAGTTTATTTGTACCGTAAGAATCTGAAAACCGAAAGCTGATTTATGATAGCTCTCTATGACTTTTATAAGTTGAAGTTCTGAATTTAACACTAGAGTTGAAAATTACCCTCCTACCAAATACAAAATCCTAAACCACATCTCTCATGTAAGTATAAAATCCCAAACCACACCTCTCACAACCCTATTCCTGACCCACATCCCACACACCTAAAAGCTAGGATACTAAACACTAAACCTCTTTAGCACAGCCGTGCAATCATTCAACCATACAACCCAACGGAAAACTACTTTCTCATATAAGCTAAAGCTATGCCAAAAAGTGCTTTACCCAAACGCTGCCTAGCTTTTGTACCGCTCAGGCGGCACGGCGCTGCTGCTTTCGTTTCGGTAGAATCTGTCGTTCTATTTTTTTTTTTACACGAAAATCTGTCGTTCTATTGAGCCGTTTTCCTGGACAACGAATTTCTTTGTGCAAAGGAATTATCCGCTTTGTTCTAACATGCATGCATGCAAAGCTATCATCAGGTTTCCCCTAGGATCAGAAGGCTGGCTAATTGGCTGCATGTTTCTTTCTGCCTGAAGAAACACTAGTATAATTGGGTTGACTTCAATCAATCGCATCTAATTTGTATAACATCCGGATCGAGTTCTAGCGTGCGTACGCCACCGGATGAGCTGTGAACAACCCGCAGGAGAGGAGTCTAGCTAACCGCGTCTTTCGTGCCAATCTCTTGGGCGTAGTTAGACTTGCTCGATTTCAAAGTTTCTTAGCTCCACCACTTGACGTATACGATCTGACGGCCAGGAAATAAACCCAACCCGAAGGCGAGAGGGCTAGGCCAGTAGGAGGAGGAACCGTACGTCGCGGTAAACGCGCGCGCGCATAGACTTGGCGCGCCCCTACCTGGCCTTGTGAGTCTCCGTCTCCGTCTCCGTCTCCGTCTACTAAAGCAGAGGGGGGGGCCCCGCCGAAGTGCACCCATCCCCCTTGGCTCGCCTCGGACTCGGAGGGGCTAAAAGCAGCAGGGGGAACGCACCTCCGCACGACGCAGCATCCTCCTCGCGCCAACAGTTATCGCCGACACGCTCGCTCGGTCGATCTATCTCTGGTAGGCACTAGGAAGCCATGAACCACCTGACACTGCCGCCGCAGGATGGGGCGATGCCGCCGCCGCCGCCGGGGGCGGGGCTGGCGCGCTACGGCTCCGCGCCGGGCTCGTTCCTCGCAGCCATCGCGGACTCCGTCACGCGCGGCGGCGAGGCGGGGGCCGTGAGCCGGTTCTTCTCCGGGGAGTCGTCCGGGCTCACCTCCTGCGAGTCCAGCTGCCGGACGGACGGCCGCCCCCGGCTGGAGCGGGCCTACGGCGGCTCCGGCGAGATCCACGTCTCGCCGCCGGACCCCGCGCGGGTGGGGCTCGGCGGCGGCGGCGGGGGCGACGGTCCGGGGGGGCCGCTCTTCCGGCACAGCAGCTCCCCCGCCGGGCTGCTCTCCCGCCTCGTGGCCGACCCGCACGGTACGTCGTTCTGTTCCGCCTAGCTCCCCTGCTCACCTAGTTTGCTTCGCGTGTCTGAGCGTGCCCCCCATTGGTTAGCCTTGCACGTACGTGTCGCGCTCCGGTTTGTCCGTTACGCGCTCTCCAGCTCGCACGTCTTTGCTTGTTTAATTACCGCCTTAGTAATCAGCAGTACTTCTGTGCTGAATTTGATTCTAATACTGGTAGTATTAGAATTGTCAGTGCTAAATAAGGAGTACTACTAATGTACTATACTTAATACTCCGTTCGTTCAAATTTATAATGCATATTTTCTCTTAGCACAAAGACCAAGCAAATATTAAACATGACAAAACTATATATTTAATTATTATCTTTAAACACTATATTAAATACGTGTATATAGTGTAAAACTGTATATTTATTATTGGTATAGAGAAAATATTATACTAATTTTGTATTAAAATGTGAAATACAACTTATATCTGTGTACAAGACCTATATTTAATAACCCTATTTTTTTGGACAGAGCGAGTAATAGTTAATGATAATGTTTAGTGAGCGAGTAATTAGAAAAATGATGGTCAAACCGTCACAGAACAGTTTTATACTAGCACTTCTCGTCAGGCTTCAAAAAATCGACGAAAATCGCTTGATTCCTGCCCGTATTGTGCGGTCCGGCTTCTAAAACCGTTCGATAAACCGATCCAATTAAAAAAATTAAAAATTCAGAAAAAAAAATTATGCGACGTAAACTGGTCGAAAATTAGTGAAAAATCACTCAAAAATTTGACCGCCAAAAAAGTTCAGTTAGTCCGTCGATTTTTTTTTCAAAAATTTTGATTTTGAAACTCTATTTTTCTTGACGATTTTTTGCTTGATTTTTTCGGTTTTTGAATTTCGTGCAATTTCCGAAGTTTTGAAATTGTTAACCCCGCTTCTCGTAGTAATTCGAGTGGTTCGCCGATGTCAGGAAGACGCAGAATAATTAATTGGAATAATCATCTCGGATGTAGTAGTGCTATCATTAGATCATTAGTTTATGCAGGTAGTGACAGTGCAGTGCACCTTTGACTAGTAAAAAGTCGTAGACATACATGCATGCACTCAACATATCTGTGGCCGTTGCTTTTCTGATTTGGCCGTCTTTACCTTTCAGCTAGGTTTGTTTAGTACCTGTCTTGATCAGGGTATCTCCAATAGTATTACTAGCTACAGAAAAATCCTACCGGAAGAAAAGATGAGACAAAGAAAGACAATCTGATAACACAAACTAATACAAACAGTGATAGAGTGAGAGGGAAAATGTGATGAAAATAATATAAAATAGTTAGACAAATGATTTTAGAGATGAACTACTGAAGATGTTATCTCTAGTGATGTTTAGGTAAGTTGAAATACTTATAAATAATCCTCTCTCTAATCCTAAAAGATAGATTATTGTACAAACCCTTAATCCTTAATGCATTGTATGTTTTGCCGACGTGACGTGGACCTTCGTTGCTGGCGAGCATCTGGCAGCTACAGTCAACCTGGACACATGTCACTTGTCTCAGCATTTACAATGTTCGTGTACGATACTTTTACTTTCTAGACACCGTTTGAAACGGGGCAATTTTATGGGAAAAAAAACTCAATTCATGTGTTTCAAACGGAGTCTTAGTCTTTATAATTTATCACCTACTATTCATTAACGAACAAGATATATACCGTGCAGATCAGAGGCCACTAAGGGGCAGGATTTAAACCTTTAAGGTCCTCATCCCTAATGATTTCTCTATACCGTGTTGGCAATTATCATACGTGTCGTACTGTCGTGTCCATATAAGATGTGTGAAATGCATGGAGAAAACTTGAATCAATGGTTTGAACATAGAATACATATATATCCATGAATGATGTATATTCGTGAATATTATGCATGTCTCGAGATCCGACGCGTGAGATTTTCCTGAGTACTGTAGCAAAAACACTGTAGCAAAACTTTTTCCCCCGATTTGAACCATCGATTCACTCGATCCAACGGCTCTAGCGAATGGGGACCGCCAAAGTTGCAGTCCCCATTCAAACTTCACCTGATCTCTGCTGTCGGCTATGCTCATATCATCGAGAAAATTGCATTGTGTATTTTTTTTCTTTTCCATGGTCGTGATCAAGGTTCATAGAATCGTTTTTCAATTTTCGTTCGATTTTTTATTTTTTATTTTCGGTTAAAATTGGTCGAAAATCGGTAAAAGCCGAAGAAGATTGAATTCAAAATTTTTGAACTCGGCGGTGAAACAACGGTGAAAAAAATAAAAAAATCGAGCGATTTTCGACCGGTTTTCTTTGCTTATAGACCGCTTTTTTCTATTTTCGAGCTATTGTTTTGATTTTCATCACAACGAAGAATTTTTTTTAAAATATATATAAAAAAATTGAAAAAAATATAAATTCCCAAATAATCTACAAAACACCTCAGAGAAATTTCAACAATTTTTAAATTCGTTTAGTATTTATAGAAAATAAAAACAACAATTAATGAAAAGGAACAGAGATACTGTCAGATTTTTATAAAAAATTACAAGCTTGATCATGCTCTTAAATTTAAAATTTACCATAAAGAGTTCCCAAGGATCATGTATTAAAATTTTCAGAATTATTAGAATTTATCTAGTGCCCCTAGAAAATAAAAAACAGAAGAGCATATACAAAGATATATAGTAGCACTCTTAGAATTTTAAAAAATACACAAGTCTAATCATAATCTGAAATTTCTACAGAATCATTAGCATTACCTCTGGACCTCACACAAATTTTTTTAAAAAATATTAGACTTCATTTAGTGCTCCTAGAAAATAAAAAAATAGAACAGTATATAAAAGATAGTAGCACTATCAAAATTTTAAAAAAATACAAAGATCTGATATCATCTGAAAATTTTACAGAATCATTAGCATTTCCTCAGGACCCCACACAAAATATTTCAAAAAAAAAAACACATTTTGATAAATTTTTTTAATTTTTTTGAGTTTACATTTGAACTCATTTATCAAGCGGTTTTTATTGCTGAGTCGTCTCGATACATGTGAGAATCGTGAACCCTGATCGTGATTGAACAAAGACAGTAGAGCAATTTATTGGCCCGATGAGTGTGAAAAGTCGAAGTCATTTGCAAAACGTTAAGTGGAATAATATGTCAGCACAAATTAGCGAGTGACAGCAACAGCGAGCATATCCTGTCGTCAGGAGTCACACTAGCTATATAACAAAACAGGCACTATGGGGCTAAAAGAGATTCGGGCGACAAGCCTTATCAGCACGGTAAAAGATCAAAAAGATGTACAAATGTAAAGTGAATTATCTGTTTAATTAACACTACTTTCTAGATAAAGTGGCTCTGTAAATTATCTATTACCTATCATGGCATTCAGTAATCATGTTACGAGCATCAGAAAAAAAAATTACTACTCCGTTATGTCGCGTCCTAATCCAATTGATGTGATGTGATGAGACGACCCGGCAACTACTCACCGCTCGTAGTCTCGTACCTCCGTCGGTAGACGATGACAAATCCGACATGGGTGGTAGCTTAGCCTTGGCTTTAGCATTTAGCTTTTCGTTAGTGGGGTAGGATAGTGGGTGCCTGTTGCAGTAGCGCCAGGAGGAGGCAGTGCTGTGATGTCGCACGCCCCACCAATTGTGGACGTCCGAGTTGCGCATGCAAATTCTTAGATCCAACCGCTCGGTTACCCCGCTCTGCCGATAGGCACACACTGCCTGACTTGTGGGGCCAGAGTTTTTATTTTCCTTTTGTACTACCTGTGTTTCTGTCCATCAAGCCTTCAAGGGAACATTAGTATTTTTTTTTCAGAGGGGGAGCAGAAGCACTTGATCGATCGGCTTTGCAATGGCTTGCGAAATCGTTACTGTCTATAAACTTTGCTGCTCGGATTTTCAGTGATATAGGAGAGAGAGCGCAGCTACTCAAGCCTATAAATTTATAGTATATAGATAGCATAAAATATTATTGTATGGGTTATTATTTATAACAAATATTTTTTCTACGCTATAATTAAAAGATTACGAGGTATCATAGAGATAAGCTTAACAAATAAACTATGAGTGTCTAACCTTCATCCGGATATTTTGTTTCTTACAAACATCCAAATTTTAGACCTTTAGATCAAAGTATCAAGCCATCCATCAAAATACAATCTCACCTTCCTTCACGTCTTACGGATCTCACCGCAGATCCAATGCTCCAAAATTTGGATGTTTCTTTGCTAAGAAAATATCCGGGTGATGTTTATCAAAACCCATAAACTATTGTAGAAGACATTTTTAGTTTTATCTTTAGATGATATGGAGAAGTATATATATATATACTCGTCTTTTACCACTGTACTCTACGTACTGTTACAACTGTCTGACAAGCTAGTCAGCCGGACCAAATGTTGCGGAATTGATGTGTTTTGTGATGCATGCATGGGCAGGCATGGGCGGCACGACAGGAATCGGAAGCTACTCGCAGGTAGGCACCGATGCCGCCGGTGCGATGGCCCACAGGAGGCTGAGCTCGCGCTGGAGCTTCTCGAGGCTGGACCTGCCGCAGATATCGGAGATGGGGATCATACCCGACGTCGGGGAGAGCATCACCGGCTGCAACAGCTCCAGCGACGGCGCGGGCCACGGCGCCGGCGCGCAGTCCTCCTCCTACCTCTCCAGTAACTTCTCCATGAGCTCGTGGGACGATACCAACTCCATCATGTTCTCGTCGCCGAGCAAGAAGACCAAAGTGGACGCCGCGGATGACATGGTCAATAGCTTCAGCAACATCGACTCACAGGTACACCTCCTTGCTGCATATTGGGTCACCTTTATGTGCTATAGCATTGCATCCTTGAATCTTGCTTCATAGGTGATGATGATCTTGTGTTTAAGGGCAATTTTTTTCTTTGTTGCAATTCAGTTTGGCTTGTCCAAGTCATCTTTAGAGATGTCCGGCATGGATGATTACCTGCAGCTGCAGCAAGACTCCATCGCTTGCAGAGTCCGTGCAAAGCGTGGATGCGCGACTCACCCGCGAAGCATCGCTGAGAGGGTAAGTTTTCGACCTCATTTGCTTTAACTTGACAACATGGCAATTCCTCTTTTTTAGCCCTTGTGTATGCGTGCACCATCTCGATGTTACATGTTAATATGGAATCGTTTTTCTTTGTGCTGTTTAGGAAAGAAGAACAAGGATCAGCAAGAGGCTGAAGAAGCTGCAGGATCTCGTGCCTAACATGGACAAGGTAACCTAATGGCATTATAATAAGTAATAACCACTGTCATTTCATTCAGCAGATGTGGAGCAAATTTTCGCCATGAACTACAGAAGTTCCTACTCACTAAGCAACTGGACCTGATAATTCTAGCCCAGATTAGAAGTATCCCTCAGTCAGAACTCAGAAACCCAAAACCTTAGTAGTCGTAAATGACTCAACTAAATTAGTTGGAACTCTGCTCTATAGCAATTCACCTGATCAGTAAGCACTGTTTCCTTTTAACAAACTATCCTGCTATACATTTTTTGAATTGTCCAATCCTGCTATTCTGAAATGCATTTATACAGTTGTTCTTCAATAAAAGTGATGTGATATGCTTATTAGTTTCCTCTTGAAACGCAGCAAACAAATACGTCAGACATGTTGGATCTTGCTGTACACTACATCAGAGAGCTGCAGGGCCAAGTTGAGGTATGCTCCACAGACAACACACTTCAGAATACTTGTTTAAGAATGCCATATTCCCATCCCACATGTACACACCAACAGGTTTCACTTATTTTTTATACAAGCTTAGGATGAATTAGTAACTAATGTACTTATTTCCAAACAGGAAAGGACAGATATTTCTGGGCACTTAAAAGAGCATTATTCTTGTATAGTACTCCAATTAGAATCGAGTCTCAACATACTTACAAATAAAATACAGCTCTTACCATGTTAAAATGGATTTGTGCAGACGCTAAAACACGACCAAGCAAACTGCACTTGCTCAGGCAATCAGAACTGCTGAGGCTGGAGAACCAGATCCCCCAATGTTATGTTGTACCAATGTGATTGGTGAACTCAAGTTTTGCTTCAGGAGATTAGGTTGTAAAAGTGCCTTCGTATGTTACATGGCCTCATTGCCTCAGATTCCCCTTTCTTGCTTGTATTATGGATTATCGTCAATGACCTGAAGACTAGGAGATGACAAGTAGATTGATTGCTGTAATTTTTTTACTTTAAGGCAGTGGCTTGTGTAAAATCTTCCATTTCAACACGAATGGATTGCCGCTTATCATCATTGCCCCTAATAAAATTAGTGTAGGAATACCTTGTGTACCCTTCTTGACATCAAGTTCATTTTTCTAGATCACTAGACTTAGACAGATCTCTTACTCAGCACTGGGATTAGCATATAGTCATATAGCAGTCCAAGGAGAATCCCAATATGATAACTGTGCATGCGTCTTCTTTTTGTGTAGCCCTTCTGGAGGAAAATTGGTGTCAAACTTAACAAAGGAAGATTGTATTCACTTTCACTGGTAATTTACTTTCTTTGAAGCAATAGTTGGCAAGTTGTATGTTCCAGCAACAAGATTTATGATGTAAAATGATACAGAGACTTCACATGTGCCATCTTAGCTGATTGCAGTGCCAGGTTATACAGTTAATTTTCTGATTGGATCAAGAGTTACACATCTGAGGTTTATTTTTGCATCAGCCTTTGGAGAAGAGCAGAGGATGGGACAGTAAAGGCAGACTGAATTCCATATGTGCTATTTGGTTTGTCAAATTGACCAAAATCAAGTCGTAGCAGATGTCGGCACTTATGAAGCCGCCCTAGAGAAGAAGCCTAGGTAACGCATTCTCCGGCTATCTACATTCCTCTCCTGCAAATTTACAGGGGGGATTGGTTCCTCAAAGAGAAGACTGAAGTTGTCAGATTTTGTACAGTACTGCACTTACAGTCTTGACTGTGTTCTTACAAGAGGTGACTGCAGTGTGTCGTAGTGTCCATAACCATCGTAGAGAACACGAACAGGATTGTCCTTGCCATACTCTTGACCATATTCTGCTATGATCCTGGGGCTATCAGAGCCCTTGGTATACATGTAAACAGTGACGGGCATCCTGCAATGTGACATTTCTCACTAACAATTATGCATAAAAAGAAATACCTAACACAAGAAAGAACGAAAGATGCCTACATAAGAACATGGGAGCACATGAGCAGTTCAGGTTCTCCTCCCCAAACATGAGGCTTCCTCATCTGATTCACATAGCTCTCGAATTCTCCTTCGAGGAACCTATCCATTGTAGTGAACATTGGCAGAGGAAAAGGTCATGCTACTGAGGTTGTTTTTCTTTATGTTTGAAAGCTGCTATAACAGATTGCAATGAAATCCAGTGGGCAAGCATGTAAAGCTAAAGTTGTTGTATGATAATGATGTGTATGTAGAATTGCAGACACTGGCAACTGCAATTAGTCTGTCCAATTTAAGCATATTTTTTATTTCTTACTTCTAGTTCTGCAAAAAAAAAAGGAAACAGATGACTCAGACAGAAAACGGGAAGTAGAAGAAACCATTCAGTATCTCCTCTTCTCTTGACAAACTCGTCAGCTACCTGGAAAAGACCGACGGTAGGTCAACAAAGGTGCAAATAGAAACGCAGCACGAGCGCATTAGCAGTTCGAAATTTTGCTAAATGCATAGAGCAGTAATATTCTCAATGAACAGAATCATCAAGTGATGAATTAACAGTCACTTTTGTTCGAAGCTCGTCAGCGAGTTCCTTCTGGGCGCTCTCGCTTGGCGACTGATTTCCTCTCCTTAAGCAGGCGCCATAAGCAACGGACCTAAACAGGCATCTCCCGTCCCCTGTAATTCCTGAAATGTGAAGGCAGCGTCATTCTAGTTCCGATGTTCAGCAATCAAGCATCAACTGTCCGTTAAAAAATAAATCCAAAGCATCAACTTAGGCTCAAGACATCGTCAGAATTAACCATTTAGAAAGTTGCACAGAAACATATATTCGTTTAGACTGATGCACAGTAGTAGCACATACTCATTTAAAGAAAGTTACTTTCTTGAAAAAGAAATCCATCTCTCTTCTAAATATGTCAAGGGGGGATACCCACTTCTCTGAAGCTGCATGCAACATTAACCTAATCACGTAGTGCATGGACAAGGGGGGATAGCACGCAAGTATAAAAGTAGGAAAGCATCTAACTAGTCGATTAGTTTATTACCACTTCAAATCAACACCGCTCATTCTTTTCCCCCACTCTCCTTTTTCTCGAGCCCAAACTCAAGATCTCTCCGATGAAGTGAATAAGCCTCTTTTGATCACCGATCACCACCAAAAGAACCATCCTTTTTCATACACAAGTAAATTCCCAAAGCCGGCGACAACTTTAACTATCTGCTACTCGCTTACTTCCCCTCCACCATGCAAATCAAATTCAGTAGCAGGAACCATGCAAGAACACAACAAAAAACAGAAGAGGACCGAAGAAGAATCAATGGACTGACGACGGAGTATTGATTGTATTGACATACGGATGGACCGCAGCAGGCGGAGCTCCCGATCCGACATCCGCCGTGCCGCGATCCTCCTCCTCCCGGGCGCGAAGGAGAGGCGGATGGAATAAAGAGGGAGAGGGAATAGAAGAAAGCGGGCGGGGGAGGATGGCTGGATGGGGATGGAATTGGATTCCTGCACAGAGTCGCGTACTCCTTTTGCTCTCTGTTTCTGCTGCCTTTTTCCTTGCTCTTTCCGTTGCGTTGCCTCCTCTTCCTCCTCCTCTGTTCGCTTAATTTCCCACCACAAATAAATGGGGAGCGGTGGCTTTTAAATCTTGGCGAGGGAGGATGGCTGGGCCGCAGTCTCTGCGGACGGCAGCCATGGTAGCATGCCGCGTGCGTGCATGTTGCCATGTTCATTGTTAGGCGCGCATCGCATGGCCTAACAAAGTTCACTACTTACTTTATCTCTCATCGATATCGTTTAAATTAAACAATAAAGTCAGCTTGCGTAAAATAACTATCTCTCAAGATTATCTCTAAAGAAATATTAAAGTATTTAATTTAGATATTCAACACTAACTTCATCTTTGTGACTATTGACGAAATAATAACTTCAACACTAAGAGCTGTTCACCCCGGCTCCAATTCTAGCTTTTAGCCGGCAATAGCACCTATGTTCTCGTACGATACTTGCTACTAATAAGAGCTGGCTATTTTCTCTCTCCTCTTTTCCCACTCTTCCACATAGAACAAATCTAATGTGAACATGCTAAAAATAAATTGAGATAGCCTTATTGTGCATGCTCTTAGCGCAACAGATGGTCGCGTGAGGGTAATTATCTACCCATGTTTATGCGAACTTGGTGTATTTGGCTGCACGACGCGCCATTGTGCGGCGTGGTCAGTATGCGATTGCTGTTATGCATGGCCGACAGAAGCTGGGTAAGCTTATGCACGCGTGCAGCAAATTTTGTGTTAAGATACATCGTGTCTTAAGACTCTCGAAAGAAAAGGCACAGGACAGGACAGTGCCGGACTCTTGCGCGATACGGGACGCTGTGAATGCGACGTCCCGACGTGAAAACCTAGTTCATGTGCTTCATACCTCCATGTCGGCCCTTATGTCACGGTCTCATTGTATTATTGTTTCTTCAGAACTTGTGCCATTGTCTTCACCCAGGGTTCCAAATCTCGCCGAATTTCAGCAAAATTTCGCCAAAATTTTAGATTTCGGACCACCCCGAAATCTAAACTATCGGCCGGGGAAAAAATTTAAAAAAAATTAAAATTGTTACCGTCGCCAAAATTTCATGTTTTTTGGCCGGATTTGACCGGATTTAGTCCAATAACCCTTAGGAAAGTCATCTCCTATGAAAATTTGTGGAAAAACTAAAATTTTGAGACATTTTAAAATTTCGGCAGAAACACTATCAGATTTTTATAAAATTGTACAAGATTGATAATGAGCTGAAATTTTATGGTACTATATTTAGTACTTTAGGATCATACATAAAAAAATTCAAAATAATTTAACTTCATTTGTTATCTTTAAAAAATCAAAAACAGAATGAACATAATTGGGACTGTTACATTGTCAGAATTTTATAAATTTTCTTGTGTGTGATTATGATCTAATTTTTTTTTAGAGATTAATAATTGACTCAGTACCATTATATAAATTTTTCAAAAAATTTCAACTTTGTTTGTTTGATCAATCAAATCTATATAATCATTGAACTTCGTTTGTTATATTATATTTCAAAAATCAAAAAGAGAAAGAACATAAATGGTATTGTGCCTTGTAAGAATTTTATAAATTGGAGTGTGATCATGATTCAAAAATTTTGTGAGATATTAATCATTTACTTATCGCCCTTATGTAAAATGTTCAAAAAATTTAAACCTTTTTTTATTGCTAAAGCAAATCTATGTATTGATCATCAGGACGTAGCACTGCCTGAATTTTCAAAAATTATTTAAGAATGATCATCATCTAAAACTTTTACAGAAACACTAATGTTACATCAGGACCATCCACAAAAAAATTTAAAAAATTTTAACGTAGTTTAGATAATTTTTCATTTTGTTCAAGTTTGCCGGTAAGCCTTTTAACAACGCAGTAGTACTGTTCGAATTTTTAAAAATTTATGAAGCTTGATCATCATCTGAAAATTTTATGAGAACATTAGTGATGCATCATAACCATGCAAAAAAATTCAAAGTTTTATAACATGGTTTGAATCATTTTGCATTCGGTTCAAAATTACGAGTCAGCGTTTTATTAGGACAGTAGCAATGTTTGAATTTTTAAAGATTTGACAAACTTCATAATAATCTGAAATTTTTATGAAAATATCATCAATGTGTTAGGACTCTCCAAAAAAAATTTCAAAAATTTTCGACATCGTTTGACCCACTTTTTTCTGTTGCAAAAAGACCGAAATTTCGCTATTTTTTGGCGAATTTCGTTTTTTCTCGGTAGAAAATGAACCGGATTTGAATTTTGGTTTTTGAATTTCGAACGAGATTTGTCCGAAATACCCGAATTTCGTCGAAATTTCAGATTCCGGTCCCGAGCGGTATTTTATACGAAAACGAAATTTGAATACTTGGTCCCGTCAATCTTACCCTACATCATCGCTACTGCGCTTGCATCTGCGTGTAGTGCCAAAGCAGAGTCCTTTTCGCACACCAACCATCAATAATCTTATACTACCATATAGCAGTAAATCTCTACTCAAGAAATGTTTACCTTCCCGAGTAAACAGCTACTGTTGTACACTTGTATCTGAGGGTTGAACTCCAGCATCTTTTCCCCCCCGAAACCAATTGAACTCCGGCTACTCGCACCTCACGATAGTGGAGCCCACCTGTCAGTGAACAAAGAATCATTCTGTAGACTCGAAAAAAGAACAGTCGCTTGCGACTTGTTGGATTAAAGTTAGTGAAGCATCTGATAAAAATAGGAGGCAGAGAATCAGAGTACAGTGAAGATGAGCTATACACATATCTTGAGAAGGCAAACGGGAAAATGCCCTACATCACCCCACCAAGAAGGGGGGGAAGAACAATGTTTTTACTTTACCCAAAGAAACAGCAGCAAATAAAGGCAAAGAAAGAAAGATGAGATGTACATATCCACTGATCAACACAGCTCAAACTCTGCTAGCACTGGTACAGCGAGAAGCTCCTGCTCTTCCACAGGGAGCTCAGTGTCCTCCCCAGCTTCCTTGATTTCGACTTGCACAGCGGCTTCGACTCCCGGTGGCAGACAATGGCACCGTTCCCAGTCTCCGCCAGCAGCTGTTGTTGTTGATGCTGCTGCTGTGGTTGATGCGGCGCAGGCTGCCCGCCGTCCCGCTGCCTTTGATCCCGGAACAGCTTGAGCAGCTTCTGGGCCTTCTCCCTTCCCCTCCCTGTGCCGATTGCTGAGATGGAAACCAGGGAAGGCACCACTCCCTCCTGCAGCACCGGTGTGATGCACTTGTCGTCGGCCGTGCACATCATGACGAGGCAGGACACCGCCTGCTCCTGCTCCATTGGCTCGCCGGTGTCCAGCAGCATTGCCAACGTGCTGATCAACCCTGGGCAGGACAGGATCTCTTTCCTGCCAGCCTGGGTCGCTGCAAGGCTGATGAGCACCGCAAGAGCCTTCTCTGCCCAACCAAGACCCTCGGACGCTGAAGACTCTGTAAGGAGAGAGTGCACTGCGTCCACAATGCCTGCTGACAGAAGCGACGGGATGCTGGCATGGTGGTTGGAGAGATTGTACAGGGTGTACAGGGCATCATGCTTGCAGGAGCTGCCCTTCGTGTCACGGACCTCATGACGGCACAGACGGTCTACTAGGAAGGACACAGCCTGGCTCGAACCAATAATGTTCTTTGCATCAGGGAGGCAGGAAAGGTTAAGGTAGAGTGCCGTGGCTGGAGCAGATAGGCGTGGATTTGATATCATCAGCTCCAGTAGGTTGACAACTCCGGCAGACAATAGAAGTCCCTTGTTTCTGAAAGAGACAAACAAGGTTTGATAAGCAAGACTTGTAGAGAAAACAGCACTTTACCAATTTTAAGGTCAAAATGCTGTAGATGAAGTACCCAACTAGTTGTAATTGACAAGCACCAGCTGAAAAACAAACTTCATACCTGTTATTATTGACTGCAAGGTTGAAAAGAGCCATGGCACCAATTTCCTGTGCCTTCTCATTTCCATCTTGCACGGCGTTCCTCAAGAACTGAACCAGCGCCTCAGTGAATCCATTTGAGCCCATCTGGATCCTAGCTTCCTCATCATCTTTCAAAAGATACCTTATCTGCTCCACCAACCTGCACTGGCTGCGTATGTTGTTTCTTTCATGAAGCATAAGCAGCAAGTTCCGGTAACCCTCATTCGTATCGAAATCATAACAAGAGCTGTCATCCAACATTCCCGGTTTGCTGTTTGCTGGCTCTTCTTTTCTCCCGTTCTCCAAGGGAACCACGTTGGCACCCTTCACGTTGATAGAGTCGAAACTTTCTACAGACACACAACCTGTTGCCTCAGAGTCAGAGAAAGCAAGTCTCCAGTTTACATCAAAGGATCCGGGTGGAGCATCAGGAACTGGAAAATCATTCTGGTCACACCAGCTGGCAATCAGGGCCTTAACACAGTAGTTTGGAGTCAAAGACAGGTGAGCCAGTTGCTGCTGAGTCTTAGGACATGTGCTGTGGCCATCATTAAACCATTTCTCGATGCAAACACGCTCATAAGTCTGACCAGAAGAAATGATAACTGGGTCATACATCATCTGTAAGGAAATGGGACATCTGAGTTCCTCGGGAGGGATTGGCGTGCTTTCAGACCTTGGACCACTACGTCTACAATTGAATGATCCAAGCCTAGAATTGAAAGACCCAAACCTTGAATTGAGTGATTGAATGCTCGAAAGCTGTCTACTGAATGCTCGGCCATTTCCACAGGGTCCATACATTTCGTCCATGCCTATTACTGTAGGTGAGCACGGAGATGATCCTTGAGAATCGGTATCATCACCAGCCTCACTTCTGAAAATTTTTGAGTACTTGCTCATGAGATTGTACAAGTATGACACAACAAACTCCTTTCGCTTATCTTCATCAGAATGAGCCTTCTCAATTAGCTTCTTGAGGGCTCTTCTCTCAGTGAGTGCTGCCCTAGAAGATGTAATGCCCAGCTTCAGTGCAGCCATATGAAAGACTTCAAGCTCCCCACTATCACTGGTATTATTTAGTTTCCTGTTTCTCTGGAGCAAATTGATCACCTCATCACCAGTTTCCTTCTCTGATTTATCGAGTGTAAATACAACTTCCTCCAACTCACCAATAATCTCTACAATCTGTTGCGCCAACAGGATTAGGATGTCAGGACTAAGGACATAGCTCACATTGCACTAAATTGTAAAACCATAAAAAAGAACTAAGGCATGATGTGGGATTTGTGGTCCAAAGAAATTGACTAGAAGCACAAGTGAGTTGCACTAATTAGATTTTTGCACAACATACCTTACAACCAATATCTTCCGTTACAATGCTTTCGACACGCCTAAGACTTTCCTGAAGTTGGCTTCTCGATTTCTCAAACTTCAAAAGCACAGTTTCTGCAGTGATGGCCTGGACGTGACTAATATCAGTGTAAGAATTCAACATTTTAATGGTTCCAATGCCACAAATCTTCAAAAGCAATGGTGGTCATCTTCCTTGGCAATTTTGCAACCTAATACTATCCAGAATGCTGTAGGGGAGAGGGGAACAACAACTTACCAAGTAGAGCCTGCTGCAATCTGCACAATGCTGAAGAAGGCCTTTGGCTTTGTCTAGAGCTACATGCAATGAACACAGTGCCTGTATGCCAGACTTGCTTCTGGGTCTTGACGCTTCGATGAAAGGGAAAATTGCTAAAAGTTTAGAAACCGCAGGGTGAAATGCTCTACACATTCCGGCGTGCAACTGCATAAACCACAATTCTTCAGATTTTACCAATAAACAAATCCCCAAAAAAAGAAGACATAAGGTTCCGGTAATTTCTTAAATTATTTGCTCTACACATTACAAAATAGACCTGCTAAGTACTTCTCTCTCTCTCTCCCTCCCTCCCTCCCTCCCTCTAAAAAAGAGCATCCTATAAATCTGACAGTATTATGACTGTACCATTGAAACGATTAATATTTTCAGAATTTATTACTTACACAGAAACAACAGCCTTTTAAATCTACTTGCAAAAAGGAAGACAAATAACAGGAACAGTAGATATTCTGGCTGCCATCAGAATTAAACCACTGTTAAGATGATACCTTGGCATCATTAGCCAGAAAAGGACCCTCCTCGGCCACCATTGCATCCATAGTTGATTACCACCTGATCTCCAACATCTGTTTGCAAGATGCAGAAGGAAAAACGTTTCAGATCAACAGATCACTCTCAACATCACTCACATTTCAGATATCTTTTCCCTTAGGACTAATGAAAAGAACAGGTATGGACTGGAGAATGGGGCAAAGCAACCTTCCAGGAATTAGAACGAAAGAAAAAGATAAGAATGGTAAAAATCTACCAGCTGCAAGCCTTACAAGTTACAACACAGTGTTCTGCAGGAAGCACCTTTCGGAAAACTACTAACTGAACAGGACCTTTCTTTTACTAAATTTGAGATTTCCAGCTCCTGGAGCCCATGATTTTGACCAAGTTCACCTCTTTTGAACAAATACAAGGTACCAAAATATTCCCAGTGTTGCACATTAGACTCACCTCATACCCAAAAAAAATAAAGAAAGATCAAATAAAATTAAGCAGAGGTCGGTAGCTTGCAAGTCTCCCCCAAACTAACTAGAATTTAAAGCAGTGTCCTCCCAAGCGGGGAAGGAAACAAGATAAGGGGTGCTCTGAAACATCGTTTTCACCTTTCCAAATCTCCCATTTGAATTTATATTTTAAATGACATACCAAAAATCCAACAAAAGGAAACTCCTTTGCATAAACTTACAGCAAACTGAAACTGCAAGAACTCGGCAAACTCCCAGAGATCTCCAATGCAAGAAGTCGCTCGGAAAAGGAGCAGAAAAGAACACAAAACGAAACAACCCCAGCGCAGACAACCACCCCAAGGCCCCATCCCACCAAAGCTACCTCCAAATCCTAACCTTTTCAATGGAACAGCGCGGAAAGGAAAGAAAGGAACGATCCATGACGGCCAAGAGACAGGTCAGAACCGCACCATTTCGGGCGAGGAGATGGAGGGGGAGTGCCTCAAGAAGGGCTCGGCGGCGGACAGATCTCACCGGCGAGGTATCCACGTGACTCCGGCGGTCGCCGGCGGGGGCGGCAGGGGAGGAGCGGGGGCGGTGCGGAAGATGCGAGGGGAGGAGAGGAATAATGGAGACTGGGGAGCGGTGGAGAGTGGTGGATTTTATTCAGATTTCAGGGGCGAGGGGGCTGCAATGGAAAATGAAATGGCATTTTTCTGTGGGGTTTTCTATCAATTAATTTTTTATTGAAGGAAAGTTTTTTATGGTTGAAGCTTTTTTTTTCTAATGCTCTTGCTGGAGTTTGGATAAGTATTCCATTTCATGGAAATACTTTGTTAGTTGTGGACATCTGGTAGTTGGTTAGTGCGCATGTATGTGGTTCTAAGTGTGTTGTGCAATTTATAAATTTCACACTGAAACTTTGGAAGGTTGGGTTCCTTTTTTGGTGTTTGTGTTCTTTAATTTATAATGTGGTTTTCTTTCTCTCGAGGTTAATCATGTAATACAAGCAACTAGTTTGTTATACTATTATTCCTTCAAGATATAGTTAGATGTTCGGTACCAGAAGAATAGTATGGAATTGTTATGGAGTAAACACAGCTAACCTTTACAAACACTTATTGTTGAAATTCTTCATATCAATAAATCAATCCAACTATGATAAAAATTTGCTAGTCATTTTGAAACTTTCATCAGATTATAATTATCAATAACTACTACCTGAAAAGACCTTTCTTTGGTAGGATACTTGTCTTTCTTTTTAGTAAAAGTAGGAGAAATGTCATGATTCATGGAATATTTATCCCATGCATATTTGGGTTTCTTCTTAGACTTACAGTTACATCTAAAGACATCTCAAATACATGTGGTAGGGAAGAATCCCGATCAAAGGGATCGATGATATTTCGATGGCATGTCGTCATGTTTTTTTTTTCTCCCTCCCTCGTCGTGATACTGATGTTTAAACAACTTGGTCAAAACTGTTGTGATATTTTTGTCTCCCTTTTACCTTAAGAAAGAACTAGTACATATAGCTAGGCATCTTGTCATGTATTTGAACTAGGCAACATGTAAGTAGAAATCATCAACACAGAGATAAATTAAAAGAAGTGTATCTAGCCACTTTACAACGAAGGTGATCTCATGAAATTTCATTTGATTCTTAAGTACCTCTCCCTTCTCGAAACAAGGTAAGTACGTAGTTCCTTTCCCTTGGCCAAAGCCAAACCAGTAATGTGATACGATGTCCTCTCATGCATGCCTCACCACAATTTGGACAACCAACACATGTTTCTGTCAGGCTCCACAAAATAAGCCAACTTGCCTGTGCCCAAACATTGCCACTTCCATGCAACCCTTTCCCTAAAGAATCCATTGATGAGCAGCAAATGGCAAACCTGATCCCAAATTCAACAAACTCAAACCAAGATAAGCACAGAGATCTAGCTAGTGCCAGCATAGTGACCACCCCAAGTTGAAACTTCTTTATGCTTCTGCTGGGGATCTTTGATTCCATGAGATGCCGAAACCAAACATAGCCCTGAGACATGAAGAATAAAAAACCAGATCTTGACATGCCAATCAATTTATTATGTACTAACCAACCGATTACTATAAGGAAGCTGTGTGTGTGTGAAAGGCCCCTCCACTAGCCGATGATTCCATGCATTTCCCTTTAGAATTTTAAATCTGCTAGAGTTAGATCAAGTTTTGCTTTCTAGTGGATCATCACACAAATCAAATCATCAACCAGATTCTATTTTATTCCTTAGGAAAACAAGGGAGCACTTGCTAACCCCAAAATATAGGTTTCTTAGGAGATGCCATGAGGCTTTAAGCGACAAGCACTTGGATTGGAGTCATAGATGATGAATAGGCTTGTACGTGTCAAGGAATTATTAATTAGCATCTTATAATCTACTAGCAGAGAATAGGGGAAAGATGTTAATGTTTGGGTGGACGAGTTTGGTTAGGAAGAGAATTGACCACTAATTTGCATGATGTAATTGTCCACCCCGTGATTATACTACTACCTCGGTAGCAGTCTACTCATGAGTCATGATCTAGTCTTAACCCTATTTCTCCCTCTCTCTTTTTTACTTTTGAAAGTGCTGGATATTTCTGCACCAACAATATTGATGCAGGAAATATTGTCCACTAACCTTGTTTATAATGGAAAGAGTTAGTACTTAGTAGTCATAGTTATCTTTAAAACATAAGTAATATAGAAGCTGGCTAATCTAATACACTAGGGTACAGAACACACATGGCAGAGACAATGCATCCGGGGAGTACATTACAAGAACAAAACCTCCATGATTCAAATAATTTGTGATGGGAAGGCAAGGATAAATCGAGCATATACTCCTAGTATAATGGTATAGAACTCGCTAGTGCTAACTTGATGTATGAAAAATGAGAAAGTTGGGTACATTAGTGTCAACACACAAATTAACTTGCCTAAATCCTGCATTAGTTTTGCAACTATACAAGATACATTTTGACCAGCAATGCTCACCATAAAAGAAAGTACTACACTACTACTACTCTGGCTAGTAAGTACTCCCTCCATTGATAAATATAAGGCGTATTTTAACTTTACATAAGTATTAAGGTTGTGGTGAAATTGAGAAAGGCATGAGAGAAAATGACTTACATATCCCTCTTAATTGTCTTGAAAGATGAGAGATAATTAATAAATGCATATGGTTGAGAGAGAATAAATAGAGGTATAAGTGGAAAGGCTCGTTAAATCTACATGCACGCCTTATATTTTTCAACAAAACCATTCAAACTATAGGCTTTATATTTATCAACGAGGGAGTAGTAATTTACCGTAACAATTGCATAATATCTGAATTTATTATTAGTACTGTAAGTAGAACATGCAGAATTATTCATCCATCATTGTTGGCCACCCAAATGTCAAGCCCAGTTGGACGTACATAGAAAGGGGGAGGAAAAAAGAGGAGGCAATCGATCAGATATGACTCCCCCTGATGCATCATACATGACTACTTATTTGCTTCACCATGTACAGTCCAATATCGTCATCAACATCAACACTCCATCGACATTAAACAGTCCTTTATTTGTACACGATGTTCGTTGTTGCTGAAGACAGTGCAGTGCAGTGCAGTGCACACATGATAAATAGGAAGCTTTGGCTTTTCTAGATTTACTACGTAGTTTTTTTTTTAAACCTAACTTCAATCCGAACGTTTTTTTTTTAAAAAAAAATAGCTCACTCTTTGACCGTAGAAGGAGCGGTAGAGGTCTATTTTTACGAAAACGTTCATATGAAGACTATATTTGTAAAAAATATACTTAATAGTGTTAAAAAAAAGTCAAAGCTTTGATAAATACAGACTATGTATTTTCACCACCAATCTGCAAATTTTCTGATCATTCGGTTCAATTACGGAAGAATACACTAGCGAATTAATAGTTCCATACCTTGAAACTCGGATCAATTTAATCCTAAGCTGCGAAACTTGCCTGTAGCTAGTAGTGTAGTCCTACTGTTAAGTCACCGTGTAGTGTACCGCTGCTTTAACCTCGGACTGAAGTCTCGCGTCAGCTAGATAGATACTATAGATCAGTGCATTTCACCAGTTGCTTATACTTTAAAAAAGGAATATAGTACGGTGTGTACGTACACTGGTTGATCAGTGGCTGTGTGCATCTGGAGAGGGAGAGAGAGAGAGAGAGAGGTTAGAAATATCTTGGAGTTGTTGGAGCCATGGAGATGAGATGAAACAGCAAATGCGACGATTAGAATCGAGCGGGGCGTGGGATGGAGTGGAGCCAGCCACGAGGGGCGGAGAGACGGCCGGCCAGGCCCAGGCGTGGAAAACGCTGCGATGGAATGAATGGATGCAGGCAGCGAGTAAAATGAATTGGGCGGCGCTTGGCTTGGCCTTGTCCCATCTTGCCGCCCCCGCCCTGTCGGTCGCCCGTCACGCCTGCACCGCCGCCGCCTCGTTCCCTCCCTCGTATACTTATTATAAACAAGATTGGTAGGCATCATGAGACATGAGTGTATAAGAGAACGACTAGGGATGGAACGTTAAATGCATCGGTGTAACATCATTTAAATCATACGCACAACAATTATAATTAATATATATAATAAATTGTTAAAAAAAAGTGCAATATTCTAAAAAATTAGGGTACTGTAAAGATTTTCACTAAAAATTGGATGAAATCACAAGTATAGAACTGAGGTAGGTTTAAAACTGCTTCATATGAACTTTTAGATGCAACAAAATTGAAAAGACATTTGCAACAATTGAAAAGAGATGCATCAATTTCCTCGCTGCAACAATTCAACATCTCTAATGCAATAAAACATAAACTTTGATGCAATAAATCAAAATTTCGAGTGCAACAAATGTCTCTTACACAAATTTATGAGGAGATGTTGCAATTCAATCAAATACTTCATGCAACAATAATGAAAACATGCTGCAATAATTTGGAGAAACATCTGCAATATTTGTACCCCCGAGGAGACGAGGTGGGTGATGACGACATTGTAGATGTGGGCGTTAGGGAGCAAGCCCTCGCAAACCATGCCGTTGAACACCTCCACGGCAGCGACATGGTCGATGGCACAAGCGTGAAGGTCAATGAGGAGGTTGTGTGCCTTGGCGGGGTGGTGCGAAGTGTTCGGGAGGAAAGCAAAGGTGGCGAGGGCGAAAGGGTGGTCCCCCGTGGCGGCGATGAGGCAGAGGCGCATTAGCGGGGTGGAGGCAGGGGGAAGAAGGCGAGTATGGAGTGGAGGTAGGAAAGGACGCAGAAGAGGGAGATCGCCGACGCCGGTGTGGGCACGGCGCGGGTGGTGTGGAGCACAACCACGGGGTCATCGTGTGGAGGCGGTGGCGACGGGAAGCGGAGGCGGAGACATAGGGAGTCGATGAGGCAAGTGCGGCGGAGGTAGAGGGCGACACAGCTGGTGGGCTATTTAAGGATAAGGTGGATTAGGTGGCTATGGGGATTTCAAGATAAGATGGGATGGAGAAAGTGTGGTTGAGGCGTTCGATTAAAATATCTAGCTTCGAATGTCTGCACACTATCGTTCCCGTGTATTAATTATATTTATTTCTCTTACGATCCATTAACATAACACCTCGATCCTCATAGTACCATATTGCTAATTTACATCAAGTTACACTAGTATATACTACATATCGATCTAAAATATACTTCCTCCGGTCACAAATACATCTCGTTTTTGATATTGACATGGTCTCCACAACATAACTTTGACCACTAATTTACATTGTAATGTATTTATAAAATCTAATAAAATTATAATATTATGAAAGTACTTTTCGAGAAAAATCTATACATATGATTTTCATGTATCCAATTTATATATTTAAGAAGATATTGATAGTCAAAGTTTCAAAAAATTTACTTCTAATATGTCCAAAATGACATGTATTTATTTGTGACCGGCGAGAGTAGCACTTTTGTATTAATCTTTTTGGATAAAGTGATAACAAAAGTGTAACAAATTTTGAGTGCACGAGGGTGTTACAACTAGTGGTGGATATCGAGCTAAGTCCTTGTCTTGCCAACCTTTTTCCTGAAATTAAAATAGTTTGATTTGATACCATTTTGTTTATAATTTGGAAGTATTTTTAGAATCAAGCTAACAAGTCAAGCCAAGCTAGGGCAAAATCTAATTTCATTTGAAATTGACTCGTTTCAATGTTTATCCAATTAACAAGTGTAATTGAAACAATATTATACTGAACCAACAAACCCCACTAACGAGTTTTTTTACCCTTAGTTACAATTAGCTTTACAAATAAACTATCTAGTATGAGTAATATGAGTTGAATACAGTGCTATAGTTAAGGGATTTGGAAACATATTATTTGTATGGATCTTTCCCCGGATCACTATCATGCCTTGTAAAATTTGAGGCCATTTGAAACACAAGAATTTTATGATAATTTATACACACATCATTCGCTACTACAGAAAGACTTATATTAAACCCCTCATCACTGACCCTTCGAACCATAAACCGTCAGTGATGACAATGGTACTTACCACTGATGGTTTTTAGCTAGAAGGGTCAGTGATGAGGACCGTATCACAAACAGATCTAGCAAAAAAAACGTTAGTGATAACTATGGTACTCATCACTGACGGTTTTTTGTTAGAACCGTCAGTGATATGATCCTCATAACTGAACCTTCTAGCAAAAAACCGTCAGTGATGAGTACCATAGTCATCACTGACGGTTTTTTGTTAGAACCGTCTCTGATGACGACACCTATCACTGACCCTTCTAGCCAAAAATCGTCAATGATGTCACACTGACATCTTTTGGCTAGAACCGTCTGTGAGGTGTTATCTCAGATAGTTTTTGGTTAGAACCATCTGTGATGAGCATTTCCTAGAAATAAGTACAGAGAGTCGCGAGGCCCCCGGCCCACTTAGGTTTTCTCGAGCTATTTTTTTATGTGGGTGTGATTGTGAGGAGATCTAGTGCAAGGAGACTGTGGATTTGGAAGAGTGATTGTAGATCCTTTTGTTCTTGGTGATCTAAGGTTAGTAATTGGTTCTAATTGCTTTATATTGATCGAAGATCTAGCTTGGTATAAAGAGAAAATATTTGAAGATATTGGTTTAGATCTAGCTTAGTGTAGATCCATTTGTTCTTTGTGTTCTAAAGTAGTAATTGGTTCTAATGGTATTATTCTGAAGATGTAGCTAGCTAGGTAAATAGAGAATTGAAGATCCATTTTGTTCTTTTTTATGTAAGAAGCTAGCTAGCTAGCTTGATAAAGAGAGAGAATTTTAAGATATATGTTTTAGATGTAACTTGTAGCTATTTCCATTTGTTGTTTGTGATCTAAGAGGTAGCTAGTTTGGTAAAGAGAAAATTAAAGATATATACTTGGTTTAGATTATAGCTAGCTTGGTACAGAACGATGATTATTTAGATCTAGCATGGCTTATGATTAATGTTAGGGTTTAGCTAGTTAATTTGTGCTCCAATTTAAGAATATGTGCATGTGCATGCACTTCTAGTATACTTCATTATTTAACACTTACTGTTATATACATAGCGTATGTAGATGGATCGAAGCTAGATATGTGTTGCGAACTGTGCGAGTGCCGAGTACATTGATGGCGTCTCTGCTTTTAGAAAAGCTGCAGAGGAGGATATGCTTAATAAGGGGTCCAATTTATGTCTTGTCATTGACTACGACAATCTGAGGATGTTTGGCAACTCAGCCCAGATCAAAGCACACTTGATTCTACGGGGTTTGAAAAGGAGGTATACATGTTGGATTAGTCATAGTAAAGAGCAGATTATACAGGAAGCAGGTAGTACTAACATCGCCGACGAAGTCGACGATATGCCGGATGATATTGATTGTGCTCCCCATGAGGATAGGTTATAGGATGATAATCTAGATCAGATGTTGCGTGATGCAGAAGGGAACCGTGATGACAGAGAGTATGGTAAATTTTGAGGCTTAATGGACGACTCAAAGAAACCTTTGTTCCCAGGCTGCAAGTCAAAATACACAAGGTTGTCGTCTGTGCTTGAACTGTTGAAATTGAAGGCAAGCAACAGTTGGTCCGATAAGAGTTTCACGACACTATTAGGTCTATTAGCGGACATGCTTCTGAAGGGAAACGAGTTGCTGACAACCACCTACAAAGTCAAGAAGGTTCTTTGTCCCTTGGGAATGGAAGTAGAAAGAATATATGTATGTCCGAATGACTGTATCCTCTACCGTAAAGAGTACGCAGACTTGCATGTATGTCCGGTGTGCAACGCATCTCGGTACAAGCGTAAGAATCAACCAAATGACGATGGCGAGGGCATCGAGGTGAAGAAAGGACCTCTTGCTAAGGTGGTGTGGTATATGACTGTAATTCCCCATTTGAAGCGTTTATTTGCCATCACAAGGGATGCAAAACTGCTGCGTTGGCACTTGGAGGAGCGTAAGAATGATGAAATGCTAAGACACTCTACTGATTCTTCCCAGTGGAAAAACATTGATAGAAGGTTTGTAGAATTCGATGCGGAACAAAGGAATATAAGGTTTGGATTGAGTATAGATGGAATGAATCCATTCGGTAATATGAGCGGCCGACATAGCATTTGGCCTGTGAATCTATGTATCTACAACCCTTTTCCTTGGTTGTGTATAAAGCGGAAGTACATTTTGCTGTGCATACTTATCCAAGGGCCGAGGCAACCTGGGAATAACATTGATATGTACCTAGCACCATTGATGAAAGATCTAAAAACACTATGGGTTCCTGGGGTACAGGTATGTAAGTTCAAGCTCCATTAGTTTTGATGATTGGTTTAATATTAATACTTAATCATTATTTAATGACAAATCTAATCATTATGAAACTAACATGTTTAATTGAGCTACATTCTTATTAGTCTCAATTTTGGATAGAAAATGGAAAACCCAAGGTATGCACTCGTATTCACTCTATTAGCTTAATGCATACTTAGGATTCAAGTTAAAAGATGAACTCTTCCATTGCTTTAGTCTAAATATGTGCATTATGTTTCCAAATCTATGTATACATGAATGCACACATCTAGGGGGAGTTGATATTTTAACTTGATGTTTCAATTGTATTGATCCATATCCTCTTGTCATATAATATAAAGGATCAAGACTTTGAAACAATCTTTTGAGTATATATAACTTGTGTAGTTATAGTATACTCATGCTAATATAGTATAAACTCATATGCAATCTAAGATTGATTATGTGCATATTGATTTCATGTTCAATTAGTTATATGCACATACTTAATGGAGTTTATTCTATAGTTGATGGTCTAAATGTATTGATCCTATTCTGTGTAACATCCCAAAAATTCTAAATAATAAAAATAGAAATATAAAAATTAGAAAATGTAATGGAATATAATTTTTAATTAGAATATCAAGAATGAACTAAAATATTATCTTCTATTTCAATATCTTGAAATCCAACCATAATAAAAGTATGAGTTGCAAAATAGAACTTCAAATCAAACAAAATACGAAAATAAGTTGGAAATAAAAATTTACATTGAAATTCCAACTAATCTAAAACTTTATTGAATTTTGGTTTTTAAGAGAATCTTTAATTGTACTAATTTCATTTTCTCTACAATACAAAACTTAAAGTACAACAAGCAAATAAAGTTCAACATTAAAATATATTTATTGATGATTTTTATCAATTTTTCTGAATTCATTTTGATTTTATTGAATTTCCTTGATTTTTGTTACAAAGGAAAAGTCTTTTCATATAAACATGATAATAGATAAAGAAAAGAGTAAAAAGTTTATAACAAAAAAATAAATAAAAATTTATTTAAACATATAAAATTATTCCTAAATTAATTTTGGCAGTTAAGGGTAATATGTAGATATTTTAGGAAGTTACATGTCACATCAAAGCAATTATGAGGGCAATTAATGAATCCATGACTAGCAACAGTGAAATTGTCAGATTTAAATAAAAATAATTATGCATTTATTCGACTTGAATTTTTTATATTATCTTAATTGTGGATCAGCCTATGAACATTAAAAATATCAGGAAATCATAATTACATTTCGTAATTTTAATAATTCGAAAAGTGAAAATCTTAAATTCTGGTAATTCCAATTTCAGAATTTTATTAAATAAAATATAAATAATTTGAAGCTGAAACTTTTACATGAGACTAATAAATCTATAAGGAACCTACAAAAAAAGTTTCAAAGATATTTCATTAGTTATGTACCCCAATATAAATTAAACACAGAAAACTGAAATCTGTGCACAGTGCACTGTTCGAATTTTTATAAATTATAAAAGAATGATATAATTCTGAAAATATTTCAGGAGCTTAAAACATATCTTTAGTACACGTCATAAATTCATCATTAATTTAACATCATGATTGCTATTCGATTCACTGAATGGAATCCAGATCTACTGGCGATAAGGAGGAGATGAAGTTTGTTTTGTGTCACTTCAATAAACAATTCCCAGGCCCACTCGTCATCCAGCTCCTCCACAGCCTTGCTGGGCTATAAAAGCCAGTGAGCATGCCTCACCCAGCCATTTTCTCATTTGCAAGCCACATATCTCATTTAAGCTAGTCCGGAGTATCCTCAAGCACTACTGAATAGAAACCTCAAGTTTATTTCTCGGTTCCCCTGCTAAATGGTCGCCACCAGCTATGCATGCCCGAGCTTCCTCCATGGCGCCATCTCTTGTTCTGTGAGCTTCCTCTCTGTGTTCTTCATTTCCTGTATTCATTTCCTTTTTCTTTTTCTAAGCAATCAACCATTACTTAAGTAGTAAGAAAAGATTTGTAAAACAACAAAATAAGAAAAATTACTGTAAAAATTCATGGAGCTACCAAGAATACAAAATATAATTTTAAAGTCATAACAAAATATTAAATGATGAAAAGAATGGTAATTTAATGAAGCAAGACTAGTAATAGTAAAAATGTCCAAAAATAAATGTTCATGATTTCGATGTGAAAATATTTATATTATCTTATACCTGTATAGATTCATCTGAATTAAAAATATTAGGAGATAATATTTAGGTTTGATATTTATAAAAATTCAAAAACAAAATTGCTGAAAATATAAGAATCAGATTGTCAGAATTCTTATAAATAAAATATAAAATATATTAAATCCAAATTTTTAATGAATACTTATATGACCAATATAAACTCCTATAAAAAGTTTCAAAAAGTTTTGATAAAATATAAACTTCCATTAAATTCGGAAACAGAGAACACAATTATGTGCACAGTGTCTTGTCAGAATTTCTATAAATCATTCATGCGTCCAATAGGCCTTAAATTTTTATGATAGGTTCTAAACTAGCTCTAGTACATTCAGTAAATTTTTCCATTAATTTTGCGCAAGATAAGTAACTGATTCATTGAACCAAACTCAGCTCTGATTGCAAAA
This sequence comes from Otatea glauca, assembly GCA_036346275.1. Lineage (NCBI taxonomy): Eukaryota > Viridiplantae > Streptophyta > Magnoliopsida > Poales > Poaceae > Otatea > Otatea glauca. Next base: position 81,040,580 of record CM070711.1, read on the forward strand.
TTGCTTGAAGTCCTCCTTCCCTTCGCTGCCATGTGGGTCCCATTTCCCTGTGCGGCCCACCTGCCAGCCTCCGCTTCCTCCTTCTTCCTCCCGACACTGGCGCCCCGGAGCAGAGCCGAAGCTCACGCGAGCTGTAGCCGCGTCACCTCTCTGGCCTGCCGCCGCCCGCCAATGCTTAGTGCCACGCTGCCGCCACGCTTGCTACCTCCTCCATAATTTTATTGCCATGACCCATACCACCTCCTGCAGCCATCATTCTTTCTGTCACTCCCGGTGAAGCTTCACCGAGACCGAGCTTTACTCGAGACCGAGATCAACCGTAGGGCTCATCTTCGTACTCGGCTATAAGTAGCAAGGAGCCGCACCATCTTTCCCTCTCCCTCTCCTTCGTTTCTCCAAGCCAAAATGCCCGGAATCTCCCCCAAATCTGCCATGACCGAGATCCTTGAAGCTTCAAGCCGAAAACAATTCGATCGAATAAGCAACTCATTTCCAAATTGCTTCCGGATATAGCTTCTATACCTTCTAGTAATCAAATCCCCTCAAAAACACTTAACCTTCTTCATGCGAAATCAAGCCGCCGCCGTGCCCTTCTTCTCCAACTCTGGCTGCTCGATGGCGGAGCTCCCCGGTCATCCTCCGCGCAAGTGAGATACCAAAATGGACTCCTTGTGATCCTTAGAAGCTAAAACACTTACCCATTCGAGCTCCCGCGCCTTGGTTCTCACTTCCGGCCACCCACCATTAGCGCTGCCGCTTGAAGCTCGGTGGTGCACCTCTCTGCTTCATCTCTGGTCGAATGGGTTCCACCATTCGAGTCTCCTTGCCGAGATCTTGCTTCTCGCGCCTTCTATTTCGCCGGAAAGCCACCGGAGCATCGCCGGTGTCAAGCCCTAAGCCCCTCCTCTGTTTCGGGTGACTGACAAACGGGCCCCATTTGTCAATAGAACAGGAAGAACTCCAGTGAACCAGTAAAATACGCTTTCTCAACTCTGAAAACGTATTTCCAATTTTCAATACATTTTCCAAACTAAATCAAATTCAATCTTGAATATCTTTTGCATTTTTAATCCAAATAAGATGAAACCAATTTATAAATTCATCTAAAATCAAGAGCTTCCAGAATATGCAAAAATATTTTGAAAATATATTTCAGAAAAATATTTTAATACAAAGGTGAATAGTACATATGAAAGTAGACTAAATATGGAAATTTTGCAAACAAAGTTAAAATTATTTGGAACCAATTTTATCATGATCCTTATTCTTTTATGAACCCATTTCTATAAAAAATATTTGGGTAACTAGTTGTTTTATGTCTTTTCTATTGAAGTCTAACATTATTAGTAACTATGCAATAATAACTAAATTGATAAGGAAAGAATTTTTGAAAGTTTGTTAAACATATTTATTATCAGCATGGTGGTAGAATAATGTTAGGCTAGGTAAAAATATTGAACAAATAATGACTTATGCAAATAGGATGTGATTTAGTATGAAGAGCATAATAGATATATATGTATATATATAAGTATGTGTTCATATGGGACCATGCTTGCTTCTAGCAATTAGTTCATGAATACGGGGTAGATAACTTAATGTGTTATGTCTAATAAAATGGCAGCCATAAATTTAGTGAGAAATGTTTAATTCAAAAGTCTTTAAATACATTGCTTTGCACCTGAATCCTATTAACAACATACTATTTTACGATATCACCATAAGACAAATCTTTCTACTTCAAATAATTTTAGCATCTATAATTCGAAGTTATAAATACAAGAATACATAATTTTAGCCTCTTGAATTCGTAAAACAAGAATAAATAATCTATAAAAGAATATGCGTTTGTTTCTTATAGCATGTTTTATTTGATTTCTTATCATCTTCTTTTGCCCTTATTGAAATTGTTGTTTCGCTATATTTCCATTGAACGACGTGTAGAACCCGACGTCATTAATTTCGTCGTCGACAACACAAGCTTCGACCGCTACTTCGTCGTAAACAACGATTAAGCAAGGCAAGCACCCCCTTTGATCATATTGATCTCAGTATTTAATTTTCATTGTGTTTATCAAAATGTTTCATGCATACGTTTATTTTCTATAAATATGCTATTTTGTGGTATTGGTATATATACATGTTGTCTCATGAAACTTCCTTGATAAGTATGGACATGTGAACCTTGATAACCATATAAATGGGTTAGACAATACATAATGTCAAATTGGGTATATGCGAATATTAACCATGCTTAGCCATGCTTTAGAACCAACGTTGAATATGATCAGATCAAAATTGATTCTTGAGAATTGAAAATGGTTGGTTATGACATGATGTCAATTGTTGGTATTTTGACTAAAAACCCCAAAATAAAACTATGGTTTAGATGCGGGCAATTATTGGCAATAGCCGATTGTGCAAAGGCTAGACTTGTACGTAGTGTAGGGTGGAGCATTGCCCGTGTCGAATTAAGGACCGAGCTATGGGTTGTTTTCAAGCCAAGAAAATCGTGCAACCACGAGTGCTGATATGGGGCAGCCTTAACCTATTAAGTTGCTTAGGTCTGGCTTTGTACATTGGTAGGCGGGAGATAGTATGAGCAATCCTTTCTAGGTTTGCTTATGAGGGGCTTCCACACTTCGTTGTGGGTAAATGCATATCGGTATAATTATGCGCCTTGGTATGGGAAGAAACCTTTACCGCAGGGATTTACTGCTTCTATCGCAGGGAATTACTGCTCTTATTACCACTTTATATGACAGGGATACACTGTCATATTTCTTCTCCATAACAAGGACTTAACGTCATCGGGCTGGTGCAAAGCTAGGACTAGGTAATGTAACGGTTATGTTATGATCTCCTTGCCGACACACCAAAGGAAGTGTGTTAATTGATCTGGCGAAAAGGTTGATCATTTCTTATGGGTAAAGTTGTACGCCTCTGCAGAGTGTAAATCTAATTAATTAGCCGCGCCTACGGTCAAAGGCACTTGGTAACGTCATCACATAGCTAAATATTTTACTATTTTCAAAATGGGATGATGTCTTCTAATATGCCTTGTTTTGGCAAAGATTATGGTTATGCCACGTGTTGGCAAGGAATTGATATGGCAGGATTGGATTATTGGATCATTGAATTATTCAATGTTCACGAAGGGCTGTGAGTATTACTTATGCTTTACTTATTTCTTATCAGTCAAACTTGCTTTATTAAATTCCGTTTGCAAATGACAACTTGATTTACAAATTCCATTTTGCTTTATGCAAATTAAACATAGAAGCCTTTCCTTTGAAATGGCCTGCATATATTATAGGATTTGCTAAAGTCTTGCGGAGTACGTAAAGTACTCATCCTTGCTTATATGTTGTTTTAGGTGGAAAAAGATAGCGAAGTTTCGAAAGATCTCTTTTAAATCGCGAGGATGGGATTTTCAATAAGCGACCTTTCTAGGGATTATGCCTTGTCGGTTGCACGAGGATTGGATGGACACACTACAAGACTTTGCTTCTTCTGTTGCTATATTTATATACTCTGAGTTGTAAGAATATATTGTACAAATAGCTTCCGCTTGAATAAAATAATGTATGGATGTGATTCCAATTGTTGAAAATGTGCGTACTAGCCACTGATCATGGGACTAGTACTGTATGCGCATTAGATTTCCATTTTTGCATTTATGTGAAAATGGGGGTCGTTACATTCTATCACTCCAACATATTGGATCATTACTTTCAATCAAATCAAAGAACGCTTCATCATGTGTTGATGGTGTCTCTTTGTTGATTAAGGACAAGCTGAAAGTTCTTGAGTATAACGAAGCATTAGTTGTATCAAAGTACTTAAGACACAATTAATCATTCAAATTGATTTGGGTTGTGCTCAATTGATCTTGGAGGCATCCATTATGTGTTAATGGAGTGCGGTGATGATTGAGACAACCGTGTTGTAACGACCCCCATTTTCACAAACATGCAAAAATGGAAATCTAATGTGCATTTCCGTACTAGTCCCATGATCAGTAGCTAGTACGCACATACACCAATTGGAATCACAACCATACAACAAATATTATTAAGCGGAAGCTATTACATAAAGAAAATTCTTACAAATCAGAGATATAGCAGCAAAAGAAGCAAGGTCTTGTAGTGTGCCCATCCAAAACCAACGAGCAAGCGACAAGGCATAATCCTAGAAAGATTCGACGAAGAAAATCCGCAACTGCGATTTAAAGAAACCTTGAAACTTCGCTAACTTATCCACCTAAAACCACATATAAGCAAGGGTGAGTACAATCGTACTCGCAAGACTTGAGCAAAGCCTATAATATATGCGAGCCATTTCAAAGGAGGCTACTACAATTAATTTGCATAAAGCGGAATTGACATTGTAAAACAAGTTATTTGCAAGCGGAATTTATAAAAGCATAATTGGTGATATGAAATAAGTAAAGCATAAGTAATATATTCACAACCCATCGTGAATATCGAATAATCGAAATGGAATCCATCAATGTCGATCCTTTGACATGAAAACAAAAGTCGCTAAACAAGTTCCAAACCACAACCCATTTTAGAAAATTAAACATTTAACTAGTGCAAGTTCACCAAGTTTCCCATGACCGAGGGACGGCTAATCGATTAGATTTACACTCTGCAGAGGTGTACAACTTTACCCACAAGTCATGACCTTTTTTTTTTGCCGCAAGTTTCACGCATTTTAAGCGTGTGGCCAGAATGTTCATGACGAAAATCTTACATTATCTAATCTAACTTTGCACCAAAGACCGGACGATAAAACCCACGCTATAGCTGGGGAACTCGAGCATAGGAATGTTGGAACTCCCCATAGGCGTGGCGCACACCGTTATATTGGTAAGTGTTGATCCCAACACCTCGGTGTGGGCACCCGTCGAGCAAACCCGAAAGGAAAGCCGTACTACTTGACCTACCAATGTGCAAAGTTAAACTAGATAACTTAATTGGTTTAAGGATGTCCCATACCACCACTTGTGGCTGTACGAATTATCTTGGATCATACAACACTGAGTTCGGTCCTTAAGTTGACACGGGCGATACTCCACCCTACACTACGTGCAAATCCCTCTGCACCTCCGGCTATTGCCAATAATCGCCCGCATCAAAACCATAGTTTTATTTTGGGTTTTTAATCAAAATACCCATAGCCAACAGCTATAATGACAACATTTTCCATTTCTCAAGGAACACATTTTGATCTGATCATCATCATCATCATTTATTCTAAAAGCATGGCTAAGCATAGATAAAAGTAATCGCATATACTCATGATGACATTTAGTAATTGTCTAAGCTTAATCTATGGTTATCAAGGTTCACATATTCATACTTATCAAGGAAGTTTCATGAGACAACAGGCATAACTACCAGTACCACAAAATAGCAATTTACAGAAAGTAAACGTATGCATGAAACATTTTAATAAACAATGCAAATTAAATTCTGGGATCAAGATGGTCAAAGGAGGGTGCTTGCCTTGCTTATATATCGCTTACGACGAAGGCACGGTCGCAGACGATGGAGGCACGACGGAGGAAGGGACGTCGGATTCTACACGTCGATCGGTCGGAAAATATAACAAATAATAAACTTCAATAAGGGCGAAAAGAAGACAGACAGAAAATCAAACAAAGATTCATTGCAGAAAACAGGAACACTTAGGGTTTGAATTATATGATTTCGAGAAGTTATGATTTAGATAATTACACATTCATAAAGTTAATGGCTTTTAGGATGAGCAAAACATGGTTTACTTTGATAGATTATCTATTCTTGATTCACGAATTCAAGAGGCTAAAATTATGAATTTTAGTATTTAAAACTTCGAATTATAGATGCTAAAATTATTTGGATTAAAAGAATTGAAACACTAGTTACGGTTACGCTAATAGCACTTAGCCTTAAGATTTTGCATAAGAAAGGTTTTAAATAAGTTATAACTGGTAGTTAGCTAATTAGATTTATTTATGATTTTTAAGAAGGTTCTGGTGATACAAATATATTAACTACAAATTCCTTATTACAAGGTTCGCTTATTCTTATTATGAAGTTCATAAAGCATAAAACTAAGGGTTATTTGACTATTAAAGTTTATATGCCAAACATGACGAAATAAGATTATTTCTTCGGAAATGGATAGTATATACTTTGATGAACAAAACTAGGCTGATTTCATACATTTTAGCTTCTAGACGAGATATTATTTTCATAGTTGAAAATGCTTAGGTGATATAAAAGGTTGCGACAATCATACTTTTTGGGGGTATTCAGCTAGCAAGATTAAATTGAAAAGCAAGATGTAAAAGAAGTATTTTTCTAGAATATGGTAGACCATATCCTAAATATCATTTCTAAACTAATTTCTAATATATTTGCATTTAGGCGAGAGGTTCTACTGAGTTGTGAAAAAGCTTGATGGTTCAATTTACTACTCGTTAAGGACTCAATTTTTGATACAAGATTGCGGCTATCTTGCCTCGGATAATCTACTCATTTTTCGGTATTAACAGGTATGATACTAGAAGTGATTTAAAAGTTGGTTTCGCGACAATAGGCTTTTATCCGAAACGTTTTTCCTATAAGCGATCATTAGGGTTAATCATGATCCTATTTCAACCTAGCACAAACATAAGATATTTTTGCCTAATCAGCAAGGGTACTATTTTTCAGGACTATAGGATTTGGTTTCATCAAATTACGAGTTTATTCATGAAGGTTACAACTATTTCAATTATGCAATCATTAACACTTTAACTATTGATCATTCACTGTTTTATATAGTAAACTTTTAAATATTATTTTATATCTGGAAACCTTATGATGCCAGGGGTATAACTAAATTGGTTCGGCGATCATTTGAATTCATTTGATCTATATTACAACCATTTGACTTTGTATGATATATGTACATGAACATTTTACATTTAAGTTATTTCATACTTTCCACGACAATTCAAATCAAGTTCATTTCTTAAGTATTTTGGCAAACTAAGGTATTCTACTGCCATGTTGATATTTAGAAATCAATTTTACTTATTCCATATTTCTTTTTACTCAAATTATGTATTTTTGAATTTCCAATGCATTGAATACTATCTTTAATAAAAAGTATTTCAAACAATAATGAAATTTAAATATTTTTATATATTTGAACTCCTGGAAACATGACTATTTCAATAAAATCAGTTCCATTCATTTTTAAGTTTGTTTACAACTTTTTAATATGTAGTACTTATTTAAGCCTCTTCTTTAAATTTGAATTTCAAATTTATCCAGTGAACATTTTCAAAATGTTATTTCATATTCTGAATCTACTTGATTTTACATGAATATAGAAATTTATTTCACTCAATTCGGAGTTATAATGCAAAAGTTATAAATGTTTGAACTAATTCGGGTATTGAAAATAACTGAAAAATGAAAATACGCCTTCAAGCAGAGAAGACGTCTTTTACCGCTGCACTGGACTCTGTTTGAGTGGCTGACAGTGGGGGCCCGCGGCTCAGTGACCAAAAGCAGAGGCGGCGCTAGGGGAGTCGGCGGCGAAGCTCGCGGGACTCTACCGAATGGGCAACACTGGCGAGCACCGGTCACGGCACATCCAGGAGGTGTCGATCACCGCGAGGACAACGGAGTGTCTTGCCACCGTGACCGGCGGAGAGAGGAAGAGCTCGTTGGGGAAGAAGAACAGTGAACTACGGACCGAATCGGTAGCGTTTTAAGCATCCACGCGACGGGGTTCCATTTTGCGATCGATTCGCTCGAGATCACGGTGGTTTGGGCCGTCACCGTACGGCCGTGGGAAGAAAGGCGAGGTGCGGCGGAGCTGCAGGCAAGAAGAGCCGAAAGGGGTGAGTGGGATGAGTTCGAGTTCATGGAGAAGCTTTGGAAGCAAAGGATTGAATTGATTCTCACCGAGTCATTCGAATTCGAGTTTTCCCTCTTTTCGGGTTTTCGGAAGAAGCGATGAAGAACGGAGGATTTCGTGTTTTGGCGCTTGGTTGGGGAATGGCTAAAGAGAGGAAGTTTCAATCGACGCCCAAAGTAGTATTTATAGCCGAGAACGAGTTCACGTGGTTTGAACATGAAAGAAGAAGTGCGGCTCGGTTTGACGCTTTGCGCGATGAAGTGGCGCGAGGTCTCTCCGGCAAGAATTGACATGAGGTCGACCGAGTATGGCACACGAAGACCAAGGGCAGGCGCGACTTTGGTCGGCAGAGATGGCGCGGTGATGCACTGGACCGAGCAGATGCAGGCGTGCAAGCTCGGTCGGCACAGAGGCGACGTGAGGGGGATCGGGAGCACTCGAGAAGGGAAGGGGAAGGAGAGAGGAGGCTGCCAGGTGGGTCTGGGACCACCAGTCAGTGAGGGAGACGTTTTCCCGCTCCTGCCAGCAATTGGTTACAGAATAAAGTGGTGGCCCACACGTCAGTGAAAGAGGCGAGTCAGAGTGATAAGCATGGGCGAGACAAGCTCCATGTGAGCATTAAAACGGACATCAGATCAAGTTAAATAATTGCGAAACTTTTTGACCGACCTCTCCTGGTAGTTGCTAATGTCCAGTAAAAATTTGAGGTTAAAGTAAAGCATGAATAAATTTTAGAAATTCTGACACTGTGGACTTGTACAGGATTTGAATTTCGGTATCCTATTTATTTAGGGGTGTAAATCATATTAATTATTTTCCAAACTTTTTATAGGGATCAATTTTGTCTTAAGGATATCTCCATAAAAGTTTCAAGTCAAAATATCAAGTTAATATTTTATAAAAATTCTGACATTAGGATTTCTAGTTTTTAATTGTTTCTGTTTTTGAATTATTAGAGGGCTTTTCCGACATGATAAAATCCTGATATTTTTAACAGGTGTAGCCTTTACAATGAGAGTGTTTTAGTAATTTTTCCAGATCCATATAAACTTCGAAAATTTTTCATTAATTCTGGCTTGTACTGTTTTTAGTCAAAAAGAGGTGTCATTCATTTATTTACCCACTTTTCTTTGCATAAAAATTTTACTTGTTGATTTTACTGACTTACCAGCATGTTTATGGTTCCATGGTAATTTTTCCAGATTTTTACTTTTACCATTTTATCTTGTTACCATTATCCAATCCTTAATTCTTTTTGCTTGATTTTCCACTCAATACAAAAACCCAAAGAAATCCAAATAAATTCCAATCATGTCAGGAAAAATCAGAAATAATTATATTCCAATTCAAAATATAAATTTTTATATTATACCATTTTTCGGGATGTTACACGTGTTTGTTGAACTAACATCTTCCATGAGTTATGAAGTAGGTTGAGTCCAAGATGATAAAGAATTGGGAACAAAAAGTCATCATGTGTTGATGAGCTTCGAGAAGCGATCCCGAAGTGAAGAGAAGGGCTACAGAAGATTCATCATGTGTTGATGAACAAGAAAAAGAAAATTCGATCCTAGAGAGAAGATGATTGGATAACATAAAAGCTCCAAGTGGATCGCTAGAGGCAAAGGTAAAACTAGCCAGGGCTAAGGATGTGTTCCTAGTCTTTTACCGGTCTCGGTGTTTCGATGGGAGACCGGGTTGTTAGTTAGGTGTCGTACTATTAAGAGGGGTTGAGTCTTTTAGCTTGAGCTTCATCATGTGTTGATGAACTCAATCTGGTTCACTCTAGCTCACTCTCTTGATCGGTTTTTGCATGGAGCTAACCATTTGGCATGTGTTGCTAATGGGTGAAGCTCGTGCGTTGGATTTTGCATGAGCTAAGTATTTGCATGTGTTGCAAATAAGAGTGCTCATGCTTGCATCTTATTTGAATCTTAATTAATTTAGTTTTTGCATGAAGCTATGGATTTGCATGTGTTGCAAAAGGAAGATAGCTTATGCAATGTTGCAATGTAGTTATTGCTTGGAGCTAAGTTTTGCATGTGTTGCAAAAGGAGAGAGCTCAAGCAATTTGGTTTAACGTGATTGCATAGAGCTAGAAATTTGCATGTGTTGCAAATAGAGAGCTCATGCACTTGAGTGTGTTTTGATTGTTTGCATGGAGCTAAGTTTTGCATGTGTTGCAAAAGGAGAGAGCTCATACAACTTGATATTTAAATGGTTATTTGCATAGAGCTAGAGATTTGCATGTGTTGCAAATAGAAAGCTCATGCTTTGGTGTTTTAGCTTGTGATTGGATCATGTGTTGATCATCACAAGGCTAAGCTTGGTTTGTGCTTTGAGTTTGCAAAATGTGTTTTTACAAAATATTGAATGCTTTGTGTTTGCAAAATGTGTTTTTGCAAAGTGTTGTTTTGTTATTTGCAAATAAGCTGAAAGTTATGGGTTTCAATCCTAGAACATGTGTTGGCATTTGCAAATGTATTTTGCAAAGTGTCGGGATCATGTGTTGATCCTTACATGGCTAAGAGGATTGATCTCATAAGTTTGTGGTTTATTTGCGAATGTGTTTTGCAAATAAGTTGAGTTTAATGCAATTCTTTGGAGCATGTGAATAGGGTTTGCAAATATATTTTGCAAATTGATTTGATCATGTGTTGATCATCACATAGCTCAAATAATCAATCATTATTGATGTTTGATTTGAAGAGAAAAGATTTCTGTGGAAAACCTGGTTCTGTTCTGGAAATCCGGCACTACCGACGAGCTAACACCGGTAGTATCGCTGGGCCGGCAGTACCGCTTATAAAAGCAGGTACTACCGCTCGACCGGAACTACCGCCCCTGTGAGGCCGGTAGTACCGGACGGTGTTACCGTGTGGACGGTTGGTACGTTTATTCCAGAGAGTGTTTTTGTGCTCGGCCGGTACAACCGACATTGTGCGGCCGGTAGTACCGGTGGTCCGGTGCTACTGGATGATGGCTGGTAGTCATTTTCCAGAAGAACGTGTTTTCTCGGTTTGTGAAGGCCGGAGCTACCGGGGTCGATGGGTGGTACTGTCGGAGGTGCGGTAGTACCGGCTCCAAGCTGCCGGTAGCTCTTTTCCAGAGAGGTTGCTCGGAGGTGTGTTGCGACGACGATCGCCCGTGGGGCGATGCATCGTCGCTTCAGTGGTACTACAGGGCTTTGGCTGCGGTAGTCTGGGTTTCTCTGTGGCTAGTTTTCCTAGCCGTTGGCTGGAGGCCAGTACTACCGGCCCCAGAAGGGCGGTAGTACCGAAAAATGCTGTTTTTGCCCAATTAGCCCCCCAACGGCTAGATTTCGTGTGGGGGCTATAAAAGGATGCCAAGGGCTGGCATATGGGCTTGCTGGTTCCATTGAGCATTTGGGTGAGGTGTTGCATGTGTTGCACACTCACATTTGGTTTTTGAGCTAAAAGTTAGCTCTAATTGCATGTGTTGCAATTAGGAGTGGATTGAGAGCCTCTTGTGCATGTGTTGCACTTGAGGGAGCCATTGTGCATGTGTTGCACTAAGTGAAGTTCAAGCGGGAAGGCTTGGCTTGTTACTCTTGGTGTTTGCCGACACCTAGACGGCGTAGAGTGTCGTGTGCGGGAGCTCTCAATAGAGGTTGTGAGAAGCCCTGACAAAAGTTTGTGAAGGTCGGTGCTCGCTTACCCGGAAGGGTGAAGAAGCAGCCACTAGTGGATTTGAGGTGGGTACTCAATTCGTGGAGCTGGTCTAATGTGTTTGGGCTAACCTCAACATGGATTAGGGGAGACCGGCAAGTCTTCGAACACCACGGTTGTAAGTTCAAGCTCCATTAGTTTTGGTGTTTGGTTTAATATAAATGTTTAATCATTGTTTAATGACAAATCTAATCATTATGAGACTAACATATTTAATTGAGCCTTATTCTTATTAGTCTCATATTTGGATGGAAAATGGAAAACCTAAGGTATGCACTTGTATTCACTCTATTGACTTAATGCATACTTAGGATTCAAGTTAAAGTATGAACTCTTCCATTGCTTTAGTCCAAATATGTGCATTTTATTCCTAATTCATATACTACATGAATGCATACATCTAGGGGGAGTTTATAATTTAACTTGTTGTTTCAATAGTATTGATCCATGTCTTATTGCTAAATAACATATAAAGGATCAAGACTTTGAAACAATCATTTGAGTATATGAAACTTGTGTAGTTATATATATACTCATATCAATTTAAATGAAATTTAAATTGAGTTCGATTGCCTTTCAATCAATAAAAGGACATTTCATCATGTGTTGATGGTGTTCCTTGTTGATTAAAGACAAGCGAAAAGTTCTTAAGTATAATGAAGCATTAGTTGCATCAAAGTACTCAAGACACAATTAATCTTTCAAATTGATTTGGTTTGTGCTCAATCAATCTTGGAGGCATCCATTATGTGTTAATGGAGTGCGGTGATGATTGAGACAACCGTGTTTGTTGGACTAACATCTTCCATGAGTTGTGAAATAGGTTGAGCCCAAGATGATAAAGAATCGGGAAGAAGAATAGAAGTCATCATGTGTTGATGAGCTTCAAGAGGTGATCCCGAAGTAAAGAGAAGGGCTAGAGAAGGTTCATCATGTGTTGATGAACAAGAAGAAGAAGATTTGATCCCGGAGAAAAGATGATTGGAAATCATAAAAGCTCCAAGTGGATCGCGTGCGGCAAAGGTATAACTAGATAGGCTAAAGAGTCTAGTTTAGATCGCCGTACTATTAAGAGGGGTTGAGTCTTTTAGCTTGAGCTTCATCATGTGTTGATGAACTCAATCCGGTTCACTCTAGCTCACTCTCTTGTTTGGTGTTTGCATGAAGCTAACCATTTGGCATGTGTTGCAAATGGGTGAAGCTTGTGCATTGAATTTTGTATGAGCTAAGTATTTGCATGTGTTGCAAATAAAGGTGGTCATGCTTGCATCTTAATTGAATCTTATTTGATTTGGTTTTTGCTTGGAGCTAAGTTTTGCATGTGTTGCAAGTAGAGAGCTCATGCACTTGAATTTGTTGTGGTTGTTTACATGGTGCTAGAGATTTGCATGTGTTGCAAATAGAGAGCTCATGCTTTGGTGTTTTAGCTTGTGATTGGGTCATGTGTTGATCATCACAAGGCTAAGCTTGGTTTAGTTGCAAAATGTGTTTCTGCAAAGTGTTGACTTGTTATTTGAAAATGTGTTTTGCAAATAAGCTGAAAGTTATGAGGTTCGATCCTAGAGCATGTGTTGGCATTTGCAAATGTGTTTTGCAAAGTGTCGGGATCATGTATTGATCCTTACATGGCTAAGAGGATTGATCTTATAGGTTCGTGGTTTATTTGCGAATGTGTTTTGCAAATAAGTTGGAGTTGTTATTTGCAAATGTGTTTTGCAAATGAACTTGAGATTATGGGTTTCGATCCTAGAGCATGTGAATAGGGTTTGCAAATTGACTTGATCATGTGTTGATCATCACATGGCTAAGAGGATTGATCTCATAAGTTCTTGGTTTATTGGCAAATGTGTTTTGCAAATAAGTTGTGCTAAATGAGATTCTTTGAAGTATGTGATTAACATGTTCAAATGTGTTTTGCATAATGTTATGATCATATGTTGATCCTCACATAGCTCAAAGAATAAATCTTTAATGGTTTGGAGAAAAGTTTTGTGAAAAAACCGTGTTTTCTCCTTATGGCCGGTCGTATCGCCCATGTAGGGCCAGTAGCACCGCCTGGCCGGTAGTACCGCTTATGGGATCATGTACTGCAGGTCGGTCCGGTGCTACCGCCCATGGTAGCCCGGTAGCACCGGAGGTCCGGTGCTACCGCCCCTCTGGCCGGTGTGGAAATTCCAGAGAGGGATGTTTTTGGGCGGATTGGCGATCCGGTGCTACCGCCCATGGTAGGCTGGTAGCACCGGAGGTCCGGTGCTACCGCTCCTCTGGCCGATGTGAAAAATCCAGAGAAGGTGTTTTTGTGTTCGGCTTAGGTCCGATGCTACCGCCCGAGCGGTAGCACCGCTCCCAGTTGGCCGGTGCTACCGGATTTCCTGCAACGGCTAGTTTTGTAGCCGTTGGCGAGGAGGCCGGTGCTACCAGGCCTAGTAGGGCGGTAACACCGGGTTTGCTGGACTTTTGCCCAATTCGTCCCCAACGGCTAGTTTTGGCTTGTAGGCTATAAAAGGAGGCCTTGGGGAGCAAGGGCTTGAGTTGGCTGTGTGCTAGAGTATTTGGGTGTTTGTAGGAGTTGTGTGCATGTGTTGCCCTCTTCCATTTCCTTCTTGAGCTAGTGTGAGCCTCTAATTGAATGTGTTGCAATTAGGATAGGATTGAGAGCCTCTTGTGCATGTGTTGCACTTGAGGAGGATCCTAGTGCATGTGTTGCACGTAGGAGGTCACCGGAGTGCATGTGTTGCACTAGGTGAAGTTCAAGCGGAAGGGCTTGACTTGTTACTCTTGGAGGTTGCCGCCTCCTAGACAGCGTAGAGCGTTGTGCGCGGTGAGCTTCTCAACGGAGGTTGTGAGAAGTCCCGGCGAAGTTTGTGAAGGTTGGAGCTCGCCTACCCGGGAGGGAAAAAGGAGCTACCACTAGTGGATTCGAGGTGGGTGCTCAATTCGCGGAGCCGGTCCAATTCGTTTGGGCTAACCTCAACGTGGACTAGGGGAGACCGGCAAGTCTCCGAACACCACGGTAAAAAGTATCGTGTCTCTTGTGCTTGCATTGTGTTTGTCATTTATGTTCAAGCAATTTATATTCATAGAATTAATTTGATTTATTGCTTGTCTTTAGAATTGCATATTTTTGTTAGAGATATAATTAGTTAGTGCACATAGTAAGCCTAGTTGATTTAGGCTTTAATTGTCAAAACCTTAGTTTATCGCTTCCGCATTAATAATTGTTAAGGTTCTAGCATTAGGAAAATTAGAGGTGAATTGCTTTGTATATATTAGCGAGAGAATTTTAAAAGCCGCCTATTCACCCCCCTCTAGTCGGCATCCTCGATCTAACAACGGTAAAAAGTATTGTGTCTCTTGTGCTTGCATTGTATTTGTTATTTATATTCAAGCAATTTATATTCATAGAATTAAATTGATTAATTGCTTGTCTTTAGAATTGCAATTATTGTTAGAGATATAATTAGTTAGTGCACATAGTGAGCCTAGTTGATTTAGGATTCAATTGTCAAAACCTTAGTTTATCGCTTCCGCATTAATTATTGTTAAGATTTTGGTATAAGGGTAATTAGGGGTGAATTGATTTGTAGAAATTCATAGAGTAATGTTTAAAAACCGCCTATTCACCCCCCTCTAGTCGGCATCCTCGACCTTACAAGGTATGGGATGCGTGCAAACAAGATAACTTCACTTTGCACTACCTGTTGTTCTGCACCATAAATGATTATCCTACCCTTACTAACCTGTCGGGCCAAAGTACAAAAGGAGAAAAAAGATTGTACTCACTACTTAGATAATACCGAGAGTGTGTGGCTGAATCACTTGTGCAAAATCGTGTACATGCGTCACCGTATGTTCCTTCGAAGGAATCACCCATACCGCAAGATGAAGAAACAATTCGACGAAAGGACTAGGACGATTCAGCTCCAAGGCCTTTAAGTAGGGGAGCTATTTATGATATGGTTAAGGATCTGGATGTTGTGCTTAGAAAGGGACGTAAATCGAGGACCCATGAGAGTAAGAGATCAATATTTTGGGACCTACCTTATTGGAAGCGCCTAGAAGTTCACCACAGCATCGATAGTATGCACATAGAGAAAATGTATGTGATAACTTGATTGATCTCTTACTGAACATTAAGGGTTGATAAATTGATTGGTCTCTTACTGAACATTAAGGGCAAAACAAAGGACGGTGTCAACGCACAGCTTGACTTGATCTATATGGGTATCAGACCTGAGTTAGCACTAAAAGAGACTGATAAAGGCTAAACGTACTGCAAACCTGCTTGTTACACGTTGTCCAAGGCTGAGAGAACTAAACTATGTCAGTGTTTGCATGGTGTGAAAGTTTCATCCGGTTACCCCTCCAACATGAAGAGACTTATTTTGATGCAAGATTTGAAATTAACTGGCATGAAATCTCATGATTACCATGTGCTGATGACACAGATGCTCCCTGTCCTAATTAGAAGTATTTTACCAATCAAGATCCGGGAGACAATCAAAAGGTTGTGTTATTTCTTTAACACAATTGCTTAGAAGGTCATCGATCCTGAAGGACTAGATGCTCTGCAAGTCAAGGTGGTCACGACTCTGTGTAATCTTGAGATGTATTTCCCTCCGTCATTTTTTGATATCATGGTCCATCTCATTGTTCACCTTGTGAGGGAGATAAAGGTGTGTGGGCCCGTGTTCCTACGTAGCATGTACCCATTCGAAAGGTACATGGGAATTCTCAAATCGTATGTACATAATCGATCTCGGCCGAAGGGTAGCATTATCGAAGGTTATGCAACCGAAGAGGTCGTCGAGTTCTGCGTCGATTACATGGCTCAGGTCGAACCTATAGGCATGCCTCGATCTTGCCATGAGAGGAGGCTCGAGGGTATCAGGACTATCGGAAGGAAAGCAATCATGCCTGATCTGGTTGCCTACCCTCAAGCCCATTTCACGGTTTTGCAACACGTGGCTGTAGTGTCCCGGTATATCGAAGAAGAGCACAAGCACTGGTTACGGTAAGAGAATCCAGCTTGACAGGAGTCTTGGATCACGAGATAGCACAACCTTTAGTTCAACAAATAGTTGAAGGAGCGACCCATCACTGCAGCTCTTCAGGTATTGATCATGATACACTCACATGGTTGACAAAAAGGCCAACATTTACAGTTGTCACATGGAAAGGATACGACTTAAATGGGTACAGATTTTACACTAGAGGGCGGGGGAGGGGTTGAATATGTGCTTTTAAAATTCTTTAGCAAACATTGGGTTTTATATGAGGAAGCGTAAATCAAAATGGTTTTGCACAATTAAGACCTAAATCAACTAGTCTCACTATAAGCACTAACAACCTAAGTATAGATGAATGTTTGCAATCCTAGGGTAACAAGTAACCAATTCAATTACAAGAAAGTAAACGAGCTAAAGGAAGCAAACCACAAGATGACACACAATTTCTTCACTATGGTATTCGTGACTTACTGATCTCGTCTAATCCATGTTGAGGTAAGTCCAAACGAATTGGATCAGCTCCACGAGTTTTGTAAAAACAAAAGAACAGTTGAACACTCTTCGTTTACGCTTAAGGAGTATCAAACTGGAGATTGTGTAATCCGCTGATTCCCGGCACCTTTGCATGGCATTTCGGTTGATTACATCAAACCTACAGAATACATCTGATTAAATTTGCGCTGCAGTCGTTGTCCTTAAATTTATGTTGCTCTTCCATATACATGTGTGGTGTTAGAGTAGATGTAGGTGGTGAAGATGCAGATGTGATATTGATGACTTTGTTCCATCAATGCCCGGTCATTGTATGCCATCACCGTGTTATTCTACGGACAAGATATGTTGATGGAGAACATTACTATCACCTCATTGGTGATCAATATCATATGTACGTCTTACTTTATCGGATGTGAACATATGTGTTGCCTTTGCCTCGTCAGTGCCTAGCAATGAAGTGTTTGGTCCCATCTGTATGGGAAGTATCTATAGATCGTGACCTTGCTTTGTCGACACTAGACCATAGTTTCTTCTAGCCTCGTCAGTTGTAGATTTATGATGATATGGGTTCATCTCGCATTGTCGGTCATAGACCAATGATAATGAAAAGTGGCATTTGCCTCTTGTTGACATTCAGCTCTAGTATCAATGTATGAAGGATATGCGAGCACACACCTTAACCTTGCGGCTGGCGATGCACATATAATGCATTGGGCGATGCATGTTTTGAAGTAAATTATCTTGCTCCCACATGGACAAAATAATATGATCCTATATTCTTTTGTCATTGAAATATTTGTTTGTAGGGAGCCGTAGTTGGTTCTTTGCCAACCGGAAAGTCATGCTATGCTTTACATATCTTTCTTTTCTTTTTGTAGTCGGCTTCGTCGTGTTGGGAGAATCCGTACCACGCTCACGTAGATTCCATGGCTAGTTTTGTCACATTCAGAGAACCTGAACCACGATCACTTTGATCTATAGCTAGTTCTCGTGTCAATGGGGAATCTATGCCGCGCTTATGTATTTCTCGTAGCTAGTTCTGTCGCATTAGGAGAACCTGAACCACGATTGTTTCAATATGCGACCAATTATCACTTTAATGGGGGATCTGCACTATATTTTCATAGGTAGATGTTGTTTTCATTAGGCGAGATCAATTTTCCCGCATCAAACATCGGGGTTGCGAGTTATAGCATATTGACAATGATGTACGAAGCCGATGGTCGATGGCAAGAGGCAAGAGAAATTATCTATTTTCCTCTTTTCTTGACTTAGTCTTACGTGATTTTCTTTGTGGTGTTGTGTTGCATGGATGTGCGTACAGGATAGGGGATGTGTGTGCATCTCTTAGCGAGGCAGGTTGTGCATTTCTTCCTCCATTTGAGGGGGCGGTTGCCTTTTATAGACAGAGGGCAGAGGCAGTCTCGGTTGTGTTTGTTGAGATATAACCGAACTCTAAGGTTTTGTGGGTGAATTCCGAAACTACCCGTCAGGAGGGTTTTCGCTATAATAAAGTACCACATTATATAAGAGGATCAATCTGCAATCAATAACGAGAAAAGAGTTGAGATCCCATACTTGGTGTTCATCTATTCACGTGATTGTTCTTCTGATATTCTCCATATTGGGTGATTGGCATTGGGGTTGATCTACAACTATCAATTAACTATTTAACATGTTATCAGCACGAAGCTCTCCAAGGCTAAAAGTTATGTCGCCAGGATTCCCCATTATCAATATGAATGATACTAGATTAATCATTATTTGATAGTTCCCTAGATTAGATCAGTTTAATCTAAATTGGGGACCTATATCGGGATTTCTGTTCATACCTATGCGAAACCGATAGCCATGAAGGCCATCACCCTGAAGTGTTGAGGCAAATTGAGCCAGAGACGTCGTCGCAGTGCCACGCGTTGTGCGCTCCGCCGCGCCTCGTGTGCCTGCTCTGGTGCCAGCAGTCGCCCTTGCCCTCGATGAGCATTGCCGCTCCCGCTAAGCGCCGACTGCCACCATCCCGCCGCCGTGCACTCCCATGAGCCCACACCTGAGAGGCACGTGGAAATTTGTGGTTTGACCCCTGAGTTTTTGGGTATTTTGCAGCTACGGCGAATTTTGCACTTTAAACCCCTAAAGTTTGGTTATTTTCATTAAACTTGTTGTTGAGGCAATTTTAGATTCTGAACCCTAAAGTTTCCTGTAATACCAATAAATTGTTAGTAAATTATGACAATTTACATTAAATACTAGAAACTAAATTTTTAGGTACATGGACTTTCATAAATTGTTGGACCTTAAACAAAGCACATATTGGAAGCTCCATATCACTGGGTTTATTTTCCTAGCACAATTCGATGATTAAGTATTCTGAATTTAGTTTCTGTTATTTCGGTAATTCTGGAAATTTGCTTGGTAATTAGCAGAAAAATATGAAAAATGCTACAAAAATTTGGAAAATTATAGATAATTATCTAATGAGCAGATATAGACCAATCTTTACCGATTCAAGAGTAGCATGCAATATATTGATTTTACTAGCAGTAAAATTTATTTTTACATAAATATAACATAGGATATGTTGGACATTAGAAAAAAGGAATTTATTGAGTTCACCCTGAATGGCAGCAATTACCTGACCTGAGCAATGGATGCTATGATTAACCTGATAGCTTGATCTCTTAGGGCTACTATTACTCAGCCTAAAGCTAGCATCCGTACTCTCCCAGAAGCCACCAAGTGTACAACTCTACACTTCCTAAGGCACCATCTCTGCGAGGACCTAATGGCCGAGTAATTGATGGAAGAGGACCCGCTTGCACTATAGAATTCCTTGAATGAATGTTATAACCAATAAAGATTCGTCATGTTGCCAGAAGAACAGTGCAAATGGTCCTACACTTCCAGTATTTCAAAATCGTGGCACTTGCAACTCCGTCATGCACAAACTTGTCGCCAGGCTTCGCTTATGTAACCAAATAGTTATAGATGCCGAGATGATAGATAAGACGTTATGCACCTTCCACCCCAACATAAGGATACTGCGGCAACAGCACCATTATACCAAGTACTAGAAGTACTTTGAGCTTATCTGCACTCTATGACGACGGAGTTTGAGATGAAATATTTGGGTAAAACCAAATATTGCATAGGCATGTAGCTATAGCATTTCTCCAAGGAATTTTTGTGCATCAGTCTACCTATACCAAGAAGGTATTGAAATTTTTTAATATGGATAAATCTCATCATTTGAAGACCCCATGGTAGTAAGATCTCTTAATGTGGATAAAGACACATTTAGTCTAAGGATGGAAAATGAGAAAGTCTTAGGACATAAGTTCCATACTTAAGTGCTATAGGGGCACTTATGTATCTAGCGAATTGCATCAGGCCTGATATTGTATTCGTAGTAAATTTGCTAGCTAGACACAGTGCATCTCCAACTAAAAGGTATTGGGCTGGTGTCAAAACTTTACTCAGATACCTCCAAGGCACACAAGATCTTGCTTATTTTACCAGAAGGATCAAGACTCAACCATAGTGGGATATGTGGATGTTAGCTATCTGTCTGATCACTGGGTTTGTATTTCTCTTTTATGGTACATCTATTTCTTGGTGGTCTTTTAAGCAGGTCTTGGTAGCTACATATAACATCCTGAAATCTCAAATAAAGTAAGAAATTAAATTCTAAAATTTAATTATATTTAATCCTGTATTTTTCTTGTTTTTCTTGATTTTCCTGAATTTTTCCTGATTTTCCTTGATTTTTGCTCTAAAGGAAAAAATCTTTATAAGTAATAGGTAAATAACAATAATAAAATCCTATAACAATAAAATGTATAAAATTCTAGATAATCTCAAGAAATCACAAGAACCACAATTTAAAAATTTTAAAAAGTCATCATATCACAGTAATTTAATATGATAAGAAAGGGGAATTAATCAATCTTGACTACAAACAGTAAAGGTGTCAGAATTTAATGAAAATATTCCATCATCATTTTGATCTAAAAATTTTATAATATCTTCTGAGCGGATATATATATATATCAACATTAAAAATATTAAGAAATAATAAATGCATTTGATAATTATAAAAATTCAAAAGCTGAAAATCTGAAAATAACAATGTCAGAATTGTAATAAATTAAATATAAAATATCTAAATCTGAAAATTTTATTGGAGATCATCAATGAAATAAAGAACCTATTTAAAAATTTTAAAATTTGAACAAATATGAACTCCAATAAATTATGGACAAGATAGCTAACGCATTCATCGACCCTAATCTAAATCAGTTTTCAGTCTTGTCCTGAAATAAATTCTCGTTCTATCTCCAACAGATGGGTCCGGTTTCCTATTGGGACCCAAACGCCAGGGGAAAACAGCCGGCTGATTTCTCTGAGACTGCTTGTGGGTCCCGATCTTCTGTTAGGCCCACTCGGCAGCCTCTTCTCATCGCCTTCTTCTTCCTCCGTTCGCTGAGTTCCCAAAGCCGAATTCGAATGCTATAGCTCGCATCATCCGGTGTCCTCCCGCGCCACCTAAGGCCTTCGCGCCATCATTGCTTTGCCACGCATCCATCTCCTCTGCAAATTCGGTTGCCCTGCCCATGCTTTCTTCTGTTCAACCGCGAAAGAACGCGGTGACAATCACAACTGGAACTGGGCTTATCTCCCCCACCCATGGCTATAAATACCACCCCAGGATCGCCTTAGCCCGCGCACCATTTCCCCTCTTCTCATTAGCTGTGACGCCTCAATTCTCCTATTCTGCCATTGCCCGAAAACCTTGAAGCTTAGTTGAGCGCAAAATCCAGACAGAACTCTCAACCAAATCCAAATTACCTTGGACCATAGCACTAGAAGACATTAAAGATCAAAAGCCCTTAAAAATCTCGGAGGAATTCCATTTGGAGCTCACTGCCCCCTTCTATTCTTCGTCTGAACCCGGCGATCGGTGGCAAGTAGATACAGTGGATCTCCGAAGACTATGGTAAGCAAAATGGAAACTTGTGAGCCTCTAGAAGCTTATTCTGGAACCCATCATGTCCGAGCTGTCTTCTAGCATCGGCGCGGCTTGCCGCCATTAGAGCCGCCACTCGAGCTCGGTGGTGGGCTAATTCGGTTAGCTCCAAACCAAAAAAGTCCCTCCTATGGATTCACCTTGACCTGTGGAACCTCCCTCTGCTACTCATTCGTTCGTTCCGGCACCAGATCGCCGTCGGCGAGCCGAAGTTCTCTCGGCCCTGTTCTGTGCGACTGCCAGATGGGGTAGGTTTGTCAGCCACCCTCCTCAACCAACACACACAGCAGCTGACCAGTGGGGCTAGCTTGTCAGGCAGCTGGGTTTTAAATTAAACCGCAAAAAGGAAAGCCGTTTTCGTAATAAGGAAAACGTATTTCACTTTTTGAATGTATTTTCTAATCGGTAAAATGTTCAAGTATATATAACTTTCATGTTTTTAATCCACATGAACTGAAACAAAATTCTAAATTCATTTAAAATCAAGTACTTTCAGAATATGCAAAAAAAATTGAAAATATCTATGGAAAAATTTGAATTTTAAAGAAAAGGCATAAAAATAGGCATCATATAAAAATTTTGCAAATAAGCTTAGATTTTGATGAAACAAATTTTATTGCAATCCTCGTATTGGAAGAAACCCAAAAATGTAAAAATATTTAAGTATCAACTTTGTTTGAATCATTTTCTATGAAAGGATGGTTTCAATGCACTAAATATTCAAAAATGTATAACTTTGCAAAAGAAATCTAAAAAGTATGGAATTGATTTCAAGATATAAATAAGTCAGTAGGATGCCTGCATATGCATAAATATTTCAGAATTTATCTTGACATGAATCTATTACATTAATAGATATTGATCCTAATATGAAAGATGTAGATATATATACACATGCATAGGAATGTTATCTGCTAAGTGGCATATATATCATGATAAAATAAAATCATGAATCATGAAGAGCTAGATTGATAAAAATACTTAACTAACCTAAACATGGATTTGAACCTGATATAATATTGCTTTGCATCTGAATCCTATTAAGAACATAATACCGTGTGCTAATGCTGTATTAATCTCTTTGCTAATCCAAATAATTTTAGCATCTAGAATTAGAAACTATAAAAATAAAAATACATAATCTTAGTCTCTTGAATTCGTGAAGAAAGGAAAGATAATCTATAAAACAAGAAGTTGTATCACCGCTTAATCTAAAGCCGCAAATAATAAAACAAGAATGAAGAAAAGACTAAAGTCAGAGTACATGAAATCACGAACCTTAACCTTGAAAATCAAACCAGTTTCATTAATGAGATCTTATTCGATTTTTCCATGTGATTTCTTTTTGCCCTTATTAAAGTTTGTTGTTTGTTATGTTACCATCGATCGACGTGTAGAATCCGACGCCCCAGATACGATCATCGACGACCATGAGATCGACTTCAATGACAGTCAGCAAGGCAAGCACCCCCTTTGACCATGTTGATCTTAGATTTTGAAACCGTTTTATTAAAATTTTCATGCATACGCTATGTTTATAAACTCCGCTATTTCGTGGGATCTGGTAGGTAATACCTTCATTAATGGGATTTCCTTAATCAGAATTGACATGTGTACCTTGATAAACCTAGAATATGGATACTCGCACAATGATACAAAAATGGGTATACTCGTTTATAATTATATTTGCTTAGTATGCTTTAGAAACACACATAGCAGACATCACTGTTTATGATGAATTATGGATATGATGGTTAATGTGATCAATGGTAATTTCTTAAAAATAAAAATAAAACTATGATTTTTATGCGAGCGATTATTGGCAATAGCCGAAGGTGCAAGGGACTTGCACGTAGTGTAGGGAGAAGTATCATCCGTGTCGGATTAAGGACAGAACTATGGGTTGTTTTCAGGCCAAGAAACACGTACAACCACAAGGCTGGAATGAGACAGCCTTAACCTATTAAGTTATTAGAACTAGCTTTGCACATTGGAAGGCTGGTGTAGTACGAGCTGTTCCACTATGGATTGCTCGAAGGGACGTCCACACCGAGGTGATCATGGAACAAATGTTTACTAATACAACGATGTACGCCATGATATGGGGAGTTCCATCATATTTATGCCATAGAATGGGTTTACTGTCACTGTGCTGGTGCAAAGCTAGGGCTAGGTAATGTAACGATTATATTATGATCTCCTTGCCAACACAACAAAGGAAGTGTGTCAACTGACCTGGCAAAAGAGGTTGATCATTTCTTATGGGTAAAGTTGTACCTCTAAAGAGTGAAAATCTAATCGATTAGCCGCGCCCGCAGTTATGGGAACTTGGTAAAGTCATCCCATAGTTAGTTGTTTTATTTTTATGAAAGCCTGGTTTATGCCATGTAATGGCAGGAAATGGTTTATGGTGGTGATCATGTTCTAAAGGTTTGCGGATTCAATTACTTTGCTCGTTTACTGTTATTTTATTAACCTGTCAAATTGCTTTTTTCTGAAATTTCGTTTGTAATCTATTATTCAGTATTACAATTCAAATTGGCTTTATGCAAATTAACTGTAGCAGCCTTTCTCTTGTTTCAAGCCTGCATATATTATACGTTTTGAAAAAGTCTTGCGAGTACGTAAAGTACTCAACTTGCTATTGTTGTTGTTTTTAGGAGAAGAATCAGAGTACCCCGACGATACTTACTTCGACGCAAGATTTGGGGATGTTAACGATCAGTTTTTCTAGGGCTTTACCTTGTCAGTTGCATGTGGGAGTATTGGGCAAACTACAAGTCTTTTGTTTTTTCGCTGCAACAATTATGTACTTTTGGTTTGTAAGCCAAAATTTACTTAATGAAATACATGTACATTATGTATGGGTGTGATATCATTATTGTAAATGTGTGTACTAGCCACTTATAATGGGACTAGTACTGTATGCACATGAAATCCATTGTTGGTATTTAATATAAAAAAATGGGGGCCTTACACTACCTCGATCAACCACTCAGAGATTATAGCATTTTATGAATCCTCACATGAATGTGTTTGGTTAAGACATGTGATTAGCCATATCCAGCAATCATGTGGCATTAGCACTGTCAATACCCCACAATTATCTATGAAGATAATATTACTTGTATTACACAAATGCAAATGGGTTATGTCAAGAGTAGTATCACGAAGCATATTGCCTCTAAACTTTTCTATCCTCGTGAACTCCAAAGGATGGTGAGGTAAAGATCCTACAAACTAAGTCATGTGAAAATCTAACTGATTTATTCATTAACTCTTTGCCAACATCCAGTTTTCAAAGATGTGTTCGTGGCATTGAAATGAGACGACTTATAGAGATGCAGAGTTCAGAGGGAGTAAATCCCCAAACTATAACCCTTAGAATAACTAGTATAGTGCCCTGTCTTCCGGTTTCTTTTTCACAGCACGTAATATATGGTCTTTTCCTTTTCTAGAACGTTTGTTTCCTTTTCCTTAATTCCAGGATATTTGTTTCCTTTTCCTTGAGATGATGCTGGAGGTGGGGGGAGATCTGTTGTGGACCACAGGGATGAGTTAAACGCATTAAACAATGGCCATCGGATGTGGGTGAGTAAAGCTGAGGAAAGATCTGAGAGGTTAATTTTGATGGAGGCAAGTTTCTGGGGACGTTTCGCTGGGTGCATAAAGGTTGGGCCATCTCTAGTGGGGTGCATTATTTGGGATGGACATAGAAAAGAATGCTTAGGTGCATTATAAAGGGGTATAGATCCTGAAGATACTACCATAATCCAAAAGATTATAAGTTGCATTTTTCCCTTAGTGAGTTTTCCCTACTTTTCTCATATGAAGTTTTTAATGAGGCAATTAGTATGACACAATATGCGGATGCAATGTATTCTTTTCACTATCCCTTTTTCCCACTGGGTTTTTGGAGAGAGTTTTTGATGAGCCATATGCATTATACAGTATTCGCCTAACGGGGAGTGTTGAGATATAACCGGACTTTTAGTTTTCGTGGACAAATTCCAAAACTACATCTAAGAGGTTTTGGTTATAAATATGGTCCCCTATCATACAAGAGAATCAATCTACAATCAATAAAGAGAAAAGAGTTGAGATCCTCTATATCTAGTGTTCATCTATTGTGATTGTTATTCGGATATTTTTTATTAGCATTAGGATTGATCTATGGCTATCAATCTATTCTTCAACAGGGTTTTTTTACTGGGGATAGTGTACCACATAATCATGCGCGCACGCTCTCTCCCCTAATTTCCACGATAGGCACTCACAATCTCGAAGTATGTTGTGTGATATAGAGGGTACATGTAAGAGTGTTTCTATGCATCGTCCTCTTAATATAATTTGTATGAATTTTAAAACAAACGAAGAGATAAATAATGATCATTAATCATTTGTCTGGGATTTAGCATTTACGTAACTTTTAAATAGTAGTAGTACATATAAGCAACTCTTCCACGTGTCAAGACCTGGAAAACCTTGTTCTGTGTTGTAAAACGTAGTCGTTCACCCACGATCAATCAACATCATGCCAACGAAATCACAGGAACAAGAACAGGAGCACACAGAATATAGGGGTGGAGCTTTCTTGCTTTATTAGATTGATCTCTTGTACAAGGGAGGTGCCCAATATATAGTAGAAGGTAGCAAGAGATAGATTCAGATTCGCCCACACATAGAGATAGAGTCCAACCGAATATGGTTAAGAATATCTTATCTCATAACACTCCCCCTTGGGCGAATACCGCGTAATGCACATGTCTCATCAAAAACTCCATTCAAAAACCCAGTGGGAAAAAGGAGATGGAGAAAAGAGTACATTGCACTCGCACTCTATGTTGCACTAGTTGCCTCATTAAAAACCTTCATGTGAGAAAACTTCAGGAAAACTCACTAAGGGAAAGAGTACAACTCACAATCTTCAGGATTTAAAATATGACCTTCTGGATCATGCAAATGGTCATGGTTCAGGGATTTACTCCCCCTCACCGTTCTTCTGGAGTTCGTGAGAATAGGAAAGCTTAGTAGCAATATGCTTTGTGATATTGCTTTTCACATAATCCATTTGCATTTGTGCAACACAAGCAGCATTATCTTCATGATAATTGTGGGGGTATCGATGGTGTTAAGGCCACATGACTTCTGGATGTGGTTAATCACACGTCGTAGCCAAACACATTCTCGTGAGGCTTCATACAAAGCTATGATCTCTGAGTGGTTGGTAGAGGTAGCCACCAAAGTCTGTTTACAAGACCGCCAAGAAACGGCTGCACCACCGGAGAGAAACATAAAACCAGTCTGTGATTTGGCACTGTGGGGATCAGACAGGTAGCCAGCATCTATGTATCCCACCATGGTTAAGTCTTGGTTCTTCTGGAAAAACAATTCAAGATCTTAAGTACCTTAGAAGTATCTGAGTAAAGTCTTGACACTAGCCCAATGTCTTCTGGTTGAGACTACACTGTGTCTTACTAGCAAATTTACTGCGAATGCAATATCAGGCCTTGTGCAATTCGCAAGATACATCAGCATGGAACTTCAGGTCCTAAGACTTTCTCATTTTCCATCCTTGGTCTGAAAAGGGTCTTTATCCACTTCAAGGGATCTCATGACCATGGAAGTTTTCAAAGGATGCAATTTATTCATATTAAACATTTCCAATACCTTCTGAGTATAGGAAGACTGGTGTACAAGAATTCCTTCTGGGAAATGCTCTAGCTGCAGGCCTAAGCAAAATTTGGTTTTACCCAAATCTTTCATCTCAAACTCCGTCGTGAGGTAAGCGCTTGCTTCCTTTATCTCCTCTGTGGTTCCGATGATATTCAGATCATCGACATATACTGAGATGATACAGAATCCATTCTGGGATTTCTTTATGAACACACAGGGGCAATATTCCTTCTTCAGGAGGAACTCACTAAGTCGGTTATACCACATTCTCCCCGACTGTTTTAATCCGTATAGCGATCTCTTCAGTTTGATGATATACATGTTGCGGTTATTAGGATTCGGAATTGTAACTCCTTCAGGGATTCTTATGTAAATATCTGTATCCAGTGACTCGTATAAATATGCGGTCACTACTTCCATCAACTGCATTGATAAGTTTAAGCTTGCTGCCATTAATATTAATTTTCGGAACGTTATCCCACTCTTTACAGGAGTACATATTTCATCGTAATCGATGTCGGGTCTCTGCGTGAACCCTTGTGCTACAAGCCACGCTTTATATCTCACCACCTGAGTATTTCATTTCCCTTCCGGATGAAAAACCCATTTGATCCTACAGGGATTACTTTAGGAGATGTTTGGTCAACGGGACCAAAGCTTTCCTTTTAATAAGCGAGCGCTGCCTCAATTGCTTCTTTTGTTTAACCCTATCTGAGTGCTTCTGGCACTCTGCCATGAACTTTGGTTCTGGATCCAGCTTTAGCAATTTTAGAGGCAATTATATGTCGACAGTTGTAGTCTTTCTTTTATACAATTCTCCTGCATCACTTCAGGGATATCTCTTTATAAATTTCTTCCAGCTCCTCGTGATTTCCCACAACGATGGAGTCTGGGTGTTCCGACTTCCCAGCGTTAGATTGTGTGCGCAAATATACGCTGGGGTTATCATCTTCAGGATGGATCACTTCAGGGATGTTACCATCTCCAGGATGGCTCACTTCAGGGATTTTCTCAACATCAGGTTGAGCTTCTTCTACTGTCATGGGTAGTGTTCTCATTTGTTCGGTTCTCTACTTCTGCGGACGTCTCCGCGGAATTGAGTCCCGTGCACCTGGAGGCCTCCCCCTCTTTTTATCATGAGGGTCAAGAGTGGGTTTAATATCCTTCTAGGGTATTTCTACTCTTTCAGGTGCATACACTTCAGGTATATGAGATCTTTTCACTCCCTTATAATCAGTGAAGGCATTTGGCAGATCTTAAGCTTATTTGTCGTAGATTTATCATCCTCCAAACTTCAAGTTTGGTTTCTGTAGTGCGTGGATCTAAGGACTCGGCATTCTCTAATGTGGTACTTATCTCCCCCTAATGCCGAAAAATGTCCTTAGTACAATCAGCGTACCGAGCCATGTACAGATCCCCTGTCATAGGCTCTAGGTATTGTAATACATGACGGAGATTCATAACCTACATAGATCCTCAACTTCTGGTGAGGTCTTATGGTGGTACGCTGTGGTGGAGAGTTTGGCATGTATACAGTACAACCAAATTTTCGCAGATGGGAAATACTTAATTCTTTTCCACACACTATCTGCAACGGGGAATTTCATGATGTGCAGTTGGTCTGAGTTGAATTAATACCGCAGTATGCAGCACTGCGTGGCCCCAACAACTGGTGAAAAGCCTACTATTCTGCAAGAGTGGCCAAGCAATAAGTTTTTATTCTTTTAATATAATGACTCTGCAAGGCCATTTTAAGTATGGACATTAGGTATGAGATTATCTATATTAACTCCCAGAGCCATACAACAATCATTAAATGCTTTTGAGGTAAACTCGCTAGCATTGTCTATTTGAATAGACTTGATCCTTTCTTCTGGAAAGTAGGCTTTTAACTTAATAATTCGGGCAGAAGCATGGTTCCTAGTAGATAAGAGATATACATAGGACCATCTAGTAGAAGCATCTATCAGTACCATAAAATTTTTAAAAGGAGCCCGACTGGGGCTGAACAGGTCCATAGATATCACGTTGAATTTTCTTCAGGAAATTCAGTGATTCTTTCTTAACTTTTTAGGTAAGAAGATCTAAGAATAAGCTTTCCTTTAGCACAACCAGGGCATAAGAAAAACTTCAGGTCTAGGAAAGACTTTATGCTATGGCCAGCAGAAAAAATAATTATTCTTCTTATATTATTCAACTCAGGGTAACCCAGTCGATCTGCCAGATCGTAAATATATCTGGGTTTTTTTTCATCGCAACACAAACTTTAGGTTTTATATGTGCATAGTATAATCCGGAGGAGAATAAATGAAGCTTTTAACCACATGTTTATTACACCCATTAAACTTAGTCATGAGTAGGTATTCTGTACCATCCACATTCACTATCTCCATACAGAAACGATTAAAGGAGTACGACTGGACTTAGGGTATAATATGGCATTCTTCCAGTGCCAACTATGAGAGTATCGCTTCTGGCGATAGTCATAATATTTTCAATTCACTTAGTGTGGTACAATTGTCTTCTAGACAGATTTTCTCCTCCGCCATCAGATTATACTTTGTTCTATATTGGAAGTATGATTTAACAATCAAACAATTATTGCATCAGGGACAAAATGTAGTATATAGAACAAACATAGCACAATTAATCAAATATCTGAGAAATATCAATTTATTCAATTTTCGAGTGATAATCGCTCAACAGGAGCGTAGACCAAATGTTCGTTCAGGAACTAGGGCTAAACTGGTAAGGAGACTTATAAGGAATATGTGATATCAACATAGCAAAGTGAAGGGATATTTAGGAGACTAATCGAGGTCTCCTTATGAGACGTAGGTGCCCTCCTGGGACTCCTCGACATCATATCATCACACTTCTCAACATCCATATCAACAACAGGTTGAACGGTGAAGGGTGACTCAATATTATTTCCCCAGGTCTTATTTAGTTTTCCAATGGATTGCATGTAAAGGTCTACCACATGCTTCGGGATGCGATAGTTGCTTGACCAATGGCCAGTGCATCTTTACTTAAATAGGGTTATTCAGGGTTTGCGGTCTTACTTCTGAAAGCCTCTGTCCTTTTGCCTTTACTTTTCCACTATGAATTGCCTCTTCCCCTATCTGATATGTCATTCTTCCACTTATTCCATTGGCCTTTTCTGCAGCCATGGCTATTGCTAACCTGTTGAGTACTTACATGTGCTTCGGGCATTGCAAAACTCCCATTAGGAAGTACGTGATGATTCTTCACCAGGAGTTCATCATGTTTTTCTGCTTCTAGCAAAATGCATGTGAGTTCGAAATACTTCTAGTACTGGGCATGGCGATACTATTACAGCAGTATCCTCATATTGGGGTGGAATGTGCACAATATCTTATCGATCTGTTTAGCATTAGTAACTTTTTGGTTACATAATGTTAGATCAATGACAAGCTTGTGTATGACAAAAATTATATGCTACCATAGCCTTTAGAATCCTGGAAGTGCGACATGATCCATTCGTGCTGTGCTTCTGGCAACAGGACGGATCTTTGCTGGTTATATATTTTCCTTCAGGGAAGCAGCTAGATATCTTCCATAAACTATTTGGCCTCCAGGTCCGTATGAAAATGGTGCCTCAGGGGGTGCAGAGCCGTACATCTGACGGCTTCGGAAAAAGCAAGGGTACCAGCTTCAGGCTGGAAAACAGAAGCTCTAAATGATTGAGCTATCAAATTAACCTTAGTATTCATTGCCCCGGTAAGGTAATTGTTGCCATTCAGGGCAAGCTTGATAAGTTCCCTCTCTGCGATGTCCATCATATCCTATTTCTATTTATGCAAAATAACTTTTACTACTGGTAAAATTATTATATTGCATGCTCACTCTTCAATCAGTAAAACTTGGTCTATATCTATTCAGTAGATAATTATCTAACATTTCCCAGAATTTTCTCAAGCAATTTCATAGTTTTCTGCTAATTATACAGCAATTTTCAGAATTACCATGTAACAGAAAAATAAATCTCAACATATATCAATATGGAATTATGCTAGGACGATAAATTCTGAGCTATGGAGCATTAAATATGCTATATGAAAATTTTCTAGCATTTTTCATAATTTTCTATTAATGATTAAGCAATTTGCATAATTACTTAATGACAGGAAAATAAATCCTAGCACATATTAATATGGAACAATGGTAAGAAAAATGAATCCAGCAACATGACACACATCAATGGGTCATCCATAATTTCCCATATTTTTCTAGCATTTTCTACTAATTTCTCAAGCAATTTTCAGAATTACTTAAATAACAGAAAATAAATATCAACGCATATAAAACATGGCATATAGCTAGAAAATAAACCCAGGGTATGGAACTTCCAAAACATGCTAAAAACAATTTTACCAAATTTTACGGGAGCCCATATATCAAGCAATTTAATTTCTAGAATTTATCGTTAAATTTCATAATTTTATTAATGAATTTCAGAAGAAAAAAAATTAACAGGTGGGCCATATGGTTACTAGGCCGTACGACCAATCTGGCCTGCTCGGTTGCCTGGCCCAGTCGGCCCGAATGGCCACTTGGGCCTATAGGTCCGTACGGCCTACTGGGCCAATGGCATAAATGCTAGCCCATGCGGGGCGGCTAGGGTTTCTACCCTAGCCGCCAAGCCTTCTGCGCGCAAAACAACCAGCCGCCGATTTCGCCATCACACAGGCACGAGAACCGGGGATCGGTCGACGCTGCGAACGAGAAAGGCGAGGGGCCGCACCGCCGCCGCTTCGTGCGGAAGGCGAAGATCCACGCAAATCCATCGCCGTCGCGGAAGGCGAAGGCGGCAGCCGCCATCTCGTTGTCGGCGTGATTGGCGGCGGAACGCCGTCGAGGTGGGCTTAGGCACAGCTGGGAAAGCGGGGATGGCCGTCGAGGCAGGCTCGGGCGAGCCTCCAAGAGAGGTGGCCGCGGCGCCCGGTGGGCTCAGTGCAATGACGGCATCCGCAAGCCGCGACTTTGGCGCATTGGCATCCAGTAAGCGGTGGCCTTGCGACGGGAATTCAGCGCCGTTGAAGGCGGCGGCGCGCGTGAAGGCGCGCGGAACGCCCGCGCCGCCGGCAAGACGAAAGTCGGCCGCGTCTTCCTGCGGGTGAGAAGTCGCGGCGTTGCCTCGGGCGTGGAGCCGAGCATGTCATCGCTGCCGCCAACAACCGTCAGTGGGCATCTTCGCGGAACGCCGGTGTTGTATTTGGCCGTCATGACGACTCGAGGCCGATGGCCGCTTCGGGCGTGGCACCAAGTCGCTCGTAGCGTGGGAGCCAAGGGCTGTGTCGCCGCCACTAGCGTCAGGCGAGGAAATCGAGGAGAGAGGCGTGGAAAACCGAGGGGCACGCCACCGCATCACAGGTGGCCGGTAGGTGATCTATGGTGCGCGACTTGGTAGGAAGACTTGGTGATGCGGTGAGATCGAATTCTTTTTTTTTTTAATTATCATTGATGAACAGTAATCATACATGAACAAACACCCGAACAGTACTTCGAACAGCAATATGATCTGCGGGATCGCTATTATAATGGATGTACTCACGTAGGGCTTGCGGTAGCGTAGATCGCGTGGCGGGATGAATCGACGATGTCGATTATCGCAGTGCACGATCGATTGATGGCCTTGGTAGAGCCGTCGCGATAGCGTGTTGTAAAACGTAGTCGTTCACCCACGATCAATCAACATCATGCCAACGAAATCACAGGAACAAGAACAGGAGCACACAGAATATAAGAGTGGAGCTTTCTTACTTTATTAGATTGATCTCTTGTACAAGAGAGGTGTCCAATATATATTAGAAGGTAGCAAGAGATAGATTCAGATTCACCACACAGAAAGATAAAGTTCAACCGAATATGGTTAAGAATATTTTATCTCGTAACATTCTGCAAATTATTGGCGATGTACGCCCGCTGCATCGGCCCCACGGCCACCAATAATTTAAGCGCCTCGGATCGGACGGCCGGTGTCCCGACGTACACGTGGACGGACAGCATCGCTCCCCACGCGCGATCGTACGAGCAATGATGGTGCCCGCTGACCCGGGCCCCGCCCTCGCCGGCGCCACGCTGGCACCACCCTGCTGCGCGCTGTGCTGGCTGTGGCCATCAATGCGACAGGTCAGCCAGGTTGTACACGCGGCGGGCTCCCAGTGCTCCTCGTCCTTTGGAGCTACGTGTGCTGTAGTAGCAGATGTACTATCTACTGTTTGCTGGTAGTCGTAGAAGCCTGCCAATAGTTTATTCTCTGTGTGTGTACTGCCAATAGATATTTTTATTTGAGAAAGAGAATGGAATTGAATTTGGATGTAATTAGGTATAATCCGTTTGATTGAAGAAATATGTAGGTTTTTTTTTATCCGAATAGGGCCAGCCCTATAGATTGGGAGGATTGGGACGAATTCTAGACAATAAGACTACGACCTATAGGCTACAGTAAAGTAAATCTCATTTGTAAATATGTCACTTAAATCATTGAACCTTTTATAATGATAAAAAATAAAAATTGATAGCATAAACTTTTATTAGGAAATAAGGTCCAATACCATAGATATATGTAGTACGAGTTTCAACAACATGCCCTTAAGCACCAAGGAAGATGGGAAAAGCAATACAAACACTAAAAGGAGCAGGTTAAAAAACTAACAAAAGCGACATTTCAGAATAAAAGCATGGAAGGAGAAGAGACCATCGCACCTCGTTGGTCTAGATAAAGGTAACAGATATGTTCATATGTAGCTGAAATTGCCTATTACCTATACATACTAGTGAAGGATGTATAAGATATGGGCCCCTGTTTACGTTGGGCCCTAAGCCGCCGCACTTATTGCCTTGGTCCAAGGCCGGCCCTGTATCCGAAGAGAATTGGTAATATTTGCAAAATGATGGATTAGAGGACAAAAGAAGTGAGACAGATAGTATTATTTCGGACATCGATACGATCTCCAAAATACAGCTTTGATTACTATTTTCTATTATGATATATTTATAAAATCCAATAAAATTATAATATCATAAAATTACTTTTCGAGACAAATCTACACATATTATTTTGATGTATCTAATTTAAATATTTTAAAAAATATTGATAGTCAAAGTTTCGAAAGTTTGACTGCACCTATGCCTAAAAAGATCACTACTACAGAAAATGTAATCACTGTCAGTTCCAAACCCTCATTACTGTCGGGTATGGAACCGGTAGTGATTGGTCAGTAGTGATAGTCCGACTATCACTGCTGGTTTGTATGCAAACCGGCTGTGATAATCTGCCGGTTTGTAAATCCAAAAATCACTTGGTAAAATTAAAAAAAAATGCACCTGGACCACCATCACAAGTCACGCGATTTTCACGCGAAATACGCACGCGTGCGGTTGCTAGGAGTCGAACCTGTGACCTGCTGCTCTGCGTGAACTCCCCTTACTATCTCACCTAACATAAACTTTTCAACTATTATAAGATATATTTTTCTTTTATCCCTTTGTATCTGAAAGTTTCAACAATTATTTGGACATCTAAATGACTTCAGATAAAAAAGTTGTCAACTAAAAAGTTGTAGATCTCATTCAGAGCTACAATTTTTATATAAATTGTCTCCATCCGACTTCGTATAAAAAGGTTATGATTTTTCAAAAATATTGTCGCTGCTGGTTCGGATTCCGAACCGGCAGTGATACTATTATCACTGCCTATTCGTAAACCGAACCGACAATGATACTTCCTCCATTATCACTGTCGGTTCTTCTTAAAAACCGACGATTCTTAAGAAGAACCGGCAGTAATAGTATCACTGCAAGTTTTTTTTAGAACCGACAGTAATAAGTTACTATCACTGTCGGTTTTTCTTCGGTCGAGCATTTGTACTGATCTAGCTTATGAACTGGCAGTGATAGTGTTATCACTGCCGGTTCTAGCCAAATCGACAGTGATAGGCTAGAACTGGCAGTGATAGGCTGGCAAGAAAGGGTTTTTTTTAGTAGTGGATAACTATTTATGATCAAAGAGAGTATTATGTAAGACTGTAAAGTTGTACCTGTGAAACATCCGCTTCTATGGAAAACTTTATACTTTCATCACCGACCCTTCCGTACGTGATGAGCCCCCAGATGGCAACCAACCGGTTGCCAAGCCAGCCATGAACGCACCATGCAACGTCGTGCCTGCCTGCAAAAGCACAACATTTTTCTTCACATGTAGTCCTGCGTACTATACATTATTCTTAACATTTTCCTTCGTATGTACTCATGCACACTGTATGGTATTCTTTCTTGATTTCATGTTTACTTCAACTAGCACACTTACCCACTAAACCGTACGTCAAGATATTATGATAAAATTATCTTTCATATACAACTCTACCTCTAATGATTAAAATACAATTGTATTTATTATATAACTCTATTTATATATAATTAATCTGCACCGTTATAATTTGTCCCCACCAAAATAAGTGGTGGAGATACTTTTTTTATATGATTGAAATACAATTGTATTTATTATATATGATTAATCTACACCGTTATAATCTGACTCCACCAAAATAAGTGGTGGAGATCTTTCTCTTTTCCTTCCGATTAACGTGAGAACTTCTATAATTTAGGATTATTGTGGGATTTTTTTGCCCTTAAAACGAAAGAGATGTCTTGAATATGCGCGTGTACATGCCTAAGCATCATGCGATCCTTCCTCCCTTGTTACGAGATGTGTTTACAATGCAGGATTTTTATAGGAATTTTGTGAAAAAATGGAATACCGGACGAAGAGCTCGGTCCTCGGTGTACCATTTGCTCCGAATATCTTCCCCGGATAGGGGCCTGATGCTGCTAGAGAAATAAAACACAAGTCCTCTCGAAGATTACTGTAGTGATATTTTGATACGATGATCGAGCCGAGGCATCTCTTGGCGATTAAATCTAGTTTAGATATGGTGGGAGGTCGATCAAGCTAAACCTAAATTAACAGGGCTCTGTTAATCCTCTCGCAACGGAATAAGAAGTTTGCTTTTGTCGCAACTGAAGCCCCTCAGTTTGTGACATGGATCACATGCGTCTGCGAGAGATTAATTCTTGCTGTGATCTGGTGTCTGGATTAAGGAAAGGCATAACATAAATTAAGGAAACTAAGCAAGGCATCATCATGTTTACAAGTAGTAGTATAGTAGTATATATCATCATCGAGCATGACGCATCGACCACATGGCCCCACGGGCCCGGCCACCGACAGCCATTAGTAGGGCTTGGGGAATGGGGAACAGAGCGGCAGAAACCTGAGTATTCATTCTCTCTTCTGACTTCTCACCCTGCCCAACCCTATGGCTATCGGTGCTGCTTTTGCTTGGTTGTTTGATCGGAGACTCCCGTCCTGAGTAGTAGAATTAATTTGAAGATTAAGATCCTCTCAAAGAAAATGAAGAATAAGATGCATAACTTAGTCTCCATTGCTTGCATAGTAATGCTTGCTCCAGTTGGAGAACAGAATAGATCGAGATCATATACTATAAAATGTTGCTGTGCAGTGCAGTGATTTTTGAGATTCTAATGCAGTCGAAGTTCCTAATTAGAAGATATATAACACCATCTCAATTTCTTTCTAAGCTTGTTGCAATAATTAAGCTGGCTAACGGAAGAAACATGGTCGATCTGTTCAAGACAGACTCGATCTTACGCGCAACAGGCCCACGCGGCGATGCCAACAGGACCGGACGGACCACCACCTCTTGACTTAAGTAACCTTGGTGTGTCGGAGAAAAAGGACGAGGCCAATGGTCGGCATGCCATCTCTCTCTCTCTCTCTCTCTCCCCTCTTGCACATTCTGAGGTTTCTATGTGGTCAACAACGTGGTTGTTGGATTAACAAACTCCTGGACGCTGGTGTATAATATCAATCATTGGCCAGGGCCGGTGCTCCATCGATCGATCGCTAGCCAGCTGCTGCATTGTTTGCTCTCCTCGACCTCGAGTTCTCCGAGTCGGAAAAAAAACTAAAAACTACGGTAGAGTAATACTAAAATTTCACATTACTTGGCATTACGATCTTAGGCTTAGACGCTTAGTCATATGTACTTTTGAATGACTAAAAGATGAAAAGTTCAGATAACTGAGAATTAGTAAACCCGATAAAAAATATTGCGGGCCACTACCGTTACTAGACTAGCTGACGAGACTCTCGATGATCACTAATGGAGTATAGTACTAATGCTACTCGATCGTCATATCATGTGGCCCAGGCTTGCAGAGCTGGGATGCATGCATGGATCGAGATGGAGGAAGAGCAACACACACAATCATTTGCGTGCGTGGATGCATGCATGGTTGCTCGCCGTACGTGTCGTCGTGGGCTAGCTCACTAACCCGCCGCTGCATGCTTCATTTCCTCGTACGGCCGGGCTACAGTGCTGGCTCTTGCCTGGCCATCTAGCCTGCTAGCAATCCTAAATGTATAGTCCTGCATTGCCCTTCTGATCACTGCCTCACTGGACATATCAAGAGAAAGGAATGGTCTTGCTTGCATGTGTCTGCTATGCTACTGGAATTTAAATACTTTAATCTAATAAACTACGTTAGATGTAAGTTTGTCTATGGTAAAATGGTCATGTATATACTGACTGAGTTAAGCGTGCGATTTGAAAAACACTACTCATCGTATTAGCCAGTAGTACAAAGAAACGAAGTTACATATATACTCGATCGGATTTGTGTTCACCAGCCATGTTTGTACGGATCTAGCCACATACTACTCCTAATTAGTCGTAACTAACAACATGTAAACACTACAGCACAGATCGATACGGCTGTTACGTTGGCCCCCACGGATTAGCTGGAGCATTGATACACATTGATAGAGCTCATAAAACCCTAAAACGAGCCTTAATGGAAAGGGAGTACGTACTCCTCCACTCCATCCTTTGCTAGCTACTACAAGTTAGAGAGGTAGCTAGCTAGCTAGGCATGCATGGACCCTAATTAAGTCGAGTCCACGAACGTGGATCAAACAAACGCATGTACCGATCATGCATCCATCCATCCATGAATCTCTCGCGATCATCTCTTCGATGCGAACAGCTCATCACGTACGTAACGTACGAGCCCACACATTAAGTTTAGCTATAGCTTTTCGATCACCAGCTCGACATGGAGATTAGACCTAACTGTCCTGCTCATCATCGATCCAGTCGATCGAGCATAGAGCTAGGTGGTCAGCAGGGCCTAATTCCCGGACTTAATTTCTCTGGCTAGCTCTCTTTAATTTCGTCAAACTAATCGAACCGTCGATGGGTTCAGTACAATGCTTGGGAGAGGAAAATGACTAATCATAAATGCCCAGACCGTGCACAGCCCCACACACACATATATATATATATATACACACACTAGGCACGTGGGCGCGGCACACGCCGCGCCACGCTATAATGACCGCTGTAAAAAATAAATTTCGGAAGATCTAAGGGGCGAACGTAAAAATTGGAGCGATTTTGTACAAAATGATGCGCACGCCGCGCCACGCTGCAATGATCGCTGCAAAAAATAAATTTCGGAAGATCTAAAGGGCGAACGTAAAAATTGGAGCGATTCTGTACAAAATGATACGCTAAAAATAAATCGGTAAAAACCGCGTGATTTTTGGGAGGCTAAAAGGCGAAAACAGACAAATTTATAACTTTCTAAAGTTTCGAACAAACCTCTGAAGGGTGCACGTAAAAATTTGAGCGGTTCTGTAAAAAATGATGCGCTAAAAATAATTCTGTAAAAAACGCGTGAGTTTTGGGAGCTCTAGGAAATTCCGAGGACCTTTTTGAGAGAAATCCAGAAGTTCTGAGGGTCTCTCCGTAAACAAAAGGACCATTCTGTAATTTCATATTTTGCTGGACCCTTCTTGCAAAAAAACGCGCACTGTTAGTGGGACACGCGTCCCCGACACGTGTCGTGCGGGGAAAAATCGCGCGCGACAACGCGCGAGCGAGGCTCGAACTCGCGACCAACAGCACGAGCGTGAGAGGCGTTACCACCGCGCCGCGCAGCGTTGCTGTCGACTAACCGCGATGAAACATATATGAACCGTATATGAGGATTAGCAACGCTGGCGACGTGGCTCAACGGCTCGCGCGCCGTACGCACGGTGGGCCACTTTCCTGGTCACGCGGGCGACGTGGCGAGCGGAGCCGCGGCCACGACGCGACGAGGGCGATGTGGCCCGCCGAGGAAGCCAGAAACCTTCGGTCTGTAATATACGGAGTATATATAGGATGTCAAAAAGGGATCTCATGATTTTAGACGTGTGAATTCAAACTAAATTCGGATTTATTTTTGAAATTTCCAGTTTTATGGTATATACCCATCTTTATCAATTCAAATGAAATGCATACCTTTGAAAAACTATACCTGAATTCAAAAATGTTGAACAAATTTAGATCACATGCCTTGCTGATTTATATATATAATCAAAACATACCTACAATCAAACTACCATATAAAAATGCAAGTTCTAGTTTGAATTTCAGTCCAAACTTGTTTGGACTAGTTAGTAAACTAGTTAACCTTGACATCCAAAAAATTTCAAACCTTTTCGCACGTGATACATAGGGAAAATACCTGTTTTAGATCATAGTGCCTAGGCACCTCTTTTCTACTCCCCAGAATAGTTACTCCCTATACCGTATCTCATAACGTAGGGAACAAAGGGTATGTACGTGTAGTATACAAGTGTATAAAACTATATCTAGGTGGTATGTATAAGACTATCTAGATGGTATGTATATTTTTTTAGACATACTCCTTTTTATGTGCGTATGTGAAGATATTTGCAAAATACGCTAAAAACTATGGACTCTATTGCAATTTTTGTTCATGTGTTTCATGTTAAATTATCTTATAATTAGTATATGAGTGTATCCAAAATGGTAAATGAGTATTTTAAGTTTTTTTTAGATAATGGAAGCTTTTAATCTCCCGGCCTCTGCATCATAAGATGCACACAGCCTATTGTTTATTACAGTATTATAGCACAAATGCCATAATAAAAATTGAGACAAATACTAAAATGAGTTGCAACAAGCCATAAAAATACGAAACACAAAGTCTCAATCCACACATAGCTTGTTACTAAATCTCCACCCATGCCTGCTGAAGAGATCCCTGAGTACAATCTCCAGTGATCTGCATGCTGATAACATCACCTCTCGAGCCTCTGGACTCTGCAGCACCGACCATGAGCCCAACCAGTTGGTGCAAAAGTATACAACCTGTAATGGATTAGCAATTCGTTGTTTATCAAACACCATATTATTTCGACATAGCCAAATTGACCAACACAAAGCGACAGCCCCGACCAAAATGTGAGCCCTTAAATCCTTTCCCAACCCCACTAACTAGGTCCCAAACAAATTGTTCATGCTTTTAGGAGGTTGTAGATTAGAAGCCGTTTGTACGACACGCCATGCGAAACGAGCAAAATGGCAGTCAAAAAATAGGTGTTGTATAGTTTCCTCATTGTTACAGAAACAACATTTTTTGCTACCATTCCAATTTCTTTTATTGAGGTTATCCTTTGTCAAAAGCACCCCACGACGTAGGTACCATAGAAAAATCTTTATTTTTTGCTACCATTCCAATTTCTTTTATTGTGTATTTTAAATTTGTTTATATGGTCTATTAGAGATGGAAGTAACTGCCCTCGGAGCAACCAGTGTCGGCTTCAGATTTACATAGCTTTTGACGGCGAAGATTGTGATCAATAGTTTACGGTGTTAGTGTTGTGCTGCGCTGCGTGGAAAATTAAATTCAGAAGTGAGCAAAGCGGCTGTCTTGGTTTGTAGTAAAATATTTTGCGAAATAGCGAAGCATGCAAAGAAATGTAGCGTACCACTGATCCTACGTACTAATTCGAAAATCAGGTCGTAATGTTTGTTTAGACAAATTTATGTGCAATTACTCACGGCAATGTCAAGATTCCTTCCTAATTCAGGGTTGTGATTGTGAAAGGAATTATATGGAGGGGAGGGCCACTTGATGTGTGCTTCTCAGTGCGGTCAGTACACGGTACTGCCTTTCATGGCAGCAAACAGCTGGACCGGAACAAGAAACAATTCAATTCTCTTTCAGTTTAATTTCTCCCGAGATTTCTGGTCCTTTCTCTCTCTTTCTGACAGTGCTATGAGATGTATAGTTTCACCTCGTGCTTTAGTTACCGAGCATCTACAGTGACTCCTAGTCGTTGCAAGTAGCCATTGACGATGTTCTATAAGCTGGCTGCCTGAATTATATTGATAGAATCATCGGCACGCGCGGTTCACATCCGTGAAAGCCAAAATGGGTAGTGCCTCACACACAAACCCCACCCCACCCCCCACCCCCCCCCGCCCACCCACCCAAAAAAAACCCTCACAACCGACACTAGCGTGGCATGTGCCCGTGGAGATAGAATTAATTTTGTAATTAAGAAAGTCTGTTTTTAAAAAGTTTAGTTTAAAAAGTGTCGAGTCTGTTAAGATTAGAAGTTCGGATTACTATCTAAGTTAATATGTAATTTCTAGTATAAATAGCAATAAAAAACTAGAAAAGGCAGAGAAGTTGCGAAAGCTAACAAAAAAAATTCTTAAATGTTCCAATAATTGATATCAGAGCTCCGAATTCAAAATCCTAGCTACTGCCTCGAGAGGAGACTCCTGGGGTGGCCAACCACATGAACGCCGGCGAGGGAGTTCAAGAAGGTGTCTGTATAGCTCCACGAACATCGAGGGTGGCGACCGGTGCGCGTTCGCCGAGTTCTCCAGCTACGTCGTGCGCAAGGTCGAGTGAACGCTCGGGGAGCTCCGCAGCGGATGCAAGAAGGAGGTCAAGTACACCCGCGACGTCGTCACCAAGAACAGGTTGATTGCTGAGCCGGAGGTCGTACGCATGAACTGCGTCTGTGCTGTGCACAAGGAGAGCGCGACAGCGCTCGTGTAAGTTACGCAGGATTCGTTCCTTGCCGCGTTCCTTGCTGTTGACGAGCAATAAAAAAGGAATCATCCTTTCGCCAGTATAGCTGCAGCAAAGAAGAGGTAGCAACATGCTAGACTTCCTTGGCATCTATGACGTGAGTGTCCACACTCTAGAAGAGATGCTAGTAGTAGATTTTTTTTTAA
Organism: Otatea glauca; assembly: GCA_036346275.1. Taxonomy (NCBI): domain Eukaryota; kingdom Viridiplantae; phylum Streptophyta; class Magnoliopsida; order Poales; family Poaceae; genus Otatea; species Otatea glauca. The sequence goes on from CM070711.1 coordinate 81,083,532, forward strand.
ATAATACTGTTTTTATTCTATTTTACAAAAATAATATGCCGAAATTTTTTTTTACAAATCTACCCACTTGTCACCATTTCAAATGGCGACAGACAGTCTGTCGCCGTTTCAGATAGGGACAGGCTCTCTGTCGCCATTTGAAACGGCGACAAAGAGCAACCGTCACCTCTGTCGCCAATTTAAATGGCGACAGTCTCTCTGTCGCCATTTGAACTGGCGACAGACAACGCCTATATAAGCTGCGTGCGGCCTGGCCCCCCACTCGAGCCAGCCACCGAGCGCACAGCAAAAAAACAGAGAGGAAGAGAGGAGGAGAAGGAGAAGGAGAAGGAGAAGGAAGAAGGAGAAGAGAGGGAGGAGGAGGAGGAGAAAGGAAGAGGAGGAGATCTGCATTGCGTCAGGTACTAATTTTTTTGTGTAAGTATTTAAATGTTAAATATGTAATATAGTAATCAGATTAAACAGAGTAATAATAGTTATTTAGCTAGATGACTTAGTTAGGAATGAGTATCTGATGCAAGTTGTTTAGCTAGTTGACTTAGTTAGGAATTTATAATTATTTCGGTACGGATAGATGTTTAGTTAGATGAATTAGTTAGGAATTTATAGTTATGTCGGTATGGACAGATGGTTAGCTATATGACTTAGTTAGCAATTAATAATTCGTTCGGTACGGATTAAAATGTCGTAGAGCACTTGTAGGTTCTCTGATCGTAATAATAGTTATTTGATTAGAATTTGTGGATAAATTTTCGATGTAGGGATGACCTAGAGGTAGGGATTAAAATTTCGATTGTAATAATAGTTTTTTGATTAGAGATTCTGGATAAATTTTCGACGAACTGGGAAATGTAGAATCCAAATTCGATTATTTGTGTACTGAGAAACGAAGATGTCATGTAGAGCTGGCTGGCTAAAATTGTCAGGACCGAAAAATAACTCAATCTATAGAGGTTCCTGACACATTAGTTTAGTCATGTTCTCATAGAAATTTGAAATGATTACGGAATATGAAGAATTTGTAAGAATTGAAATATTGTAACTCTATTGGTTGAACGCTGGCTGGAAAGTATGGACCGAAAGAAAAATGAATTAAACTACGTTCTTAGAATTCAAATTTGTGATCATTATTAGTCGTACAATGTAGCGTTAAATTGTGCACATGTTAAGAATTCGATGAATTTGCATGACAGGTATGGATGATAGAGTGAAATTTAAAATATATTATGGAGAAGGAGTTTCGCACATGGGTGTTGAAGGGGTAGATCTAAGTCATTTCGCAAGTGTAGAGGCTAGCCTGTCACGCGCAGGGGAGCGTTCATGGGCTACGGTTATGAAATGGTTGTACCACATTGACGAATACTAATAAAAGGGATACCCCAACAGCCCGAAGCAACGAGCCAGCGGCCTCAAGCATATCTCCAGCCCAACAGGCCGCGCCCGGCCCGCCGCCGACCGAATCACCTGCGAGACCGCGCAAGACATCCGCTCCCGACCGGCCAGGGGAAGCGAATCCGACCAGACGGCGCTCCCGACCCCCTCTTGGCGGGGCGGGATCCCCCGACTCCGACCGGACAGCGCTCTCCTGCCCCTCTTGGCGGGGCGGGATCTCCCGACTCCAACCGAACCAAGGTGACGGACGCCGAGGGCCGCGTGTTAGGTCCTCATCGGTCTACCGCCACGTACCCCCGAATAAGGTCAATCAGAGTGACTATACAAGGGCAGGTGGCTCCTTCCCAAGAAGATCGGTGATTGCGAAGACAAAGCTTCGGCCCATCAACCGATCCACGTCGATCTGGCGCGCGCTCCCTCCGAGACGGCACCAAGCGTCACGCACCGCGGCGTCGGCGTCGCAAGGATCACAGAGGCCGTCACGCTATTTCCGGGAATACCTAACCTCACGACCACCAAGGCTATCAACCCGGCATGGGCAAGGCGGGTGGCGACAGTCCACGGGACGAAGGACCGGAGCTCTAACATAGGTCACCTCGCTCTTCCCCCAACTCTCGATGTAACCTGCCCCTTCCTTCTGTATAAAAGGAGGCAAGACTAAATGATTAAGGGAGAGCAGGAGAGAGAGGGAGACATAAGAACACGAGGAGACTAAGTCATTTAGGGGCCTCGTCTGTAAAAACATAGTGCAAAAAGCAATACAATACGGCCATCTGAGCTGGAGTAGGGACTTTCGGCCGAACCGGTATACATCTTGGACTCACGAGTCTAACCATTCGAGGAGTGGAAGCGCGACCCCTAGACTTACAAATTTACTTAGGCGCTCAGCGGCGGTTTGGCGCGCCGGTAGGGGCCTGCGGCGTCTTCGTCACCATCTCGGATTCCGTTTATCTCCTGATGGCATCCACCCTTCGCTGCGGCATGCATGGCTGCCGGGAACCGGATCCGCCCGGCTCCCTCGACCGCCGTCACCCCAGCGGGAGGGCTCACGCTTGTCCCGCCGCCTCGGAGGACAGCGCCCACGAGAGCTTGGCGTCCTCTCGGCGACTTCGCTAAGCTCCGGCTTGGGCGCCCTGCAGCCCCGGCGGAACCGAAGTGCTCGCCACGGTCGGTGAAAACTCCGTAGGCAGGCGGTGACCATGTCACCCCGTAGGCTCGCGGCCGAGTGGCGATGGTGGCTACTGCCGGCCTCCATCCACAGTTCTTTGGAAGACTCTTGGCCATGACTCCAGCTCCGACACGAGTACCACGCCCTTGGCGGCACTCGCGAGTGCAACATGGCGGCACCGTCGATTGCCGTGGCCCTCACGGCCGCGGGGCCTCTGTCCGGCGCTCAGTGCAGGAGGAGGAGTACCAGTGTGGCGTCTTGAACGCGCTTCGGACCGCCGCGCCGAGCTCAACAACAGCGCAAAGAGTTGGAGGAGCGAAGGCCGAGGCTCGGCCGGCTCGGGCCAACTGGAGCAAGAGGGCTCGAGGCCCGCATGTGCTGGCGATCTTGCGCGCGCCTGGCGTCGACACACCCCAGCGGAAGGATCCGGCGGTCCTCACTTCTTCCCCACGCCAATCAAAGCGTGGCGCGACCATAATCTTTGCCGAGGCCTCCGGGCCGACCGACCGGAGGCCAAGGCCACTTACCAAAACCTCCGGTTTGGTAGAGCACGCGGCCGTCAAAGACATGCACGCCTCCGCTCCTATCGCTCGGAGCCACCTCGCCACCGGGCCCGTACCGCCGTCTGGCCGGATGGGTTCGGCCGGCGTCGCTGCCGCGAGCCACACCGAGCCTCGCGCGCGCCGGTGCGCCAACGCCTCGGTGATGCCTCGACATTCGCGCTACCCTTGGCGCGGAGAAAGATGGCGGAGGCCGCCCGCTCACGGGTTCGGGCGGCGGGCACCACCACCGCCCGAGCCCCGACGGTCTGGACGCGGCGTTACGCGAGCGATCCGCCAGCGGACTTTCTGCCCGATTCCGGCGCCTACCAACATTGCCAAATACGGGGCCACAAACCGGTGTGTGCGGCTCAAGATTACCGGCTCGCATGCGGGTGGGAGGAACAACGGATGACCTCTTCATCATCCAATACCTTCCTATCTACCTCGCGGACTCGGCCGAGCTGGCTCGAGTACTTGCTGGCCAAAACCATCGAGGCTGGACCGACTTGAAGGCCCTCTTCGTCGGCAACTTCGAGGCACTTACAAGCGCCACGAAACTCCACTGGACTGAAGGGCGCAAGCAAGCGGCGGAAACCCTCGGGACTACATCGGCGGTTTTCCCGCCCGGTCAACGAGCTCCCGACATCTCCGACGCCGATGTCGTGGGAGCATTCATCTGACACCTCTGCAAGGCCTTGGTACACAAACTAGGGTGTCTCAAGCCCAGAACTACCAAGGGCTCCTCGATATCGCCACCAACCACGCCCGGCGAGGAGGTGTGGAGGCCATCTTCGAGGAGGAAAGGCCCAGCCGAACCGGCGTCGTGTCGGGTCCCCTTCTAATCGCTCGACAAGCAGGCGGCACGGAAGCAGATCCGCGAGACCCAAGTGGTCGCCACCGTCGGCCGCTCGCCAAGCGGCGGTGCGACCGGCCGTCGCGCCCGACCACCGAAATTGATGGACGGCCCGTGCCCAAACCACGGGTTCTCCGTCAAGCACAAATCTGGGGCTGCGAGGTCTGGCGTTACCTCTCCAGCGTCCCGCAGCGCCGCGTGGCAAGGGAAGAAGCTGCTGCGGCCCGCGGTCGCGAGAAAAAGCGACGACGAGTTCCCTGAACCCGACGGCGCCTCATGATCTTTGGAGGACCGGCACGCTATGCCGGCAAGCGGCGGCTCAAGCTCGCTTATCGGCGAGGTCCATACCGTCGCGCCATCGTCCCCAATACCTCCGGTGGTCGGAGTTCGATCACCTTTGATCGGACCGACCACCCGACCACGTTCCACGGTAGGGAGATACCCCTGGTGGTCGGCCCGTCGTGGGAAGAAGCGCCTTTCAAAGGTGCTCATGGGCCGAGGCGCGGCCTCAACATCCTCTCGTCGAGGCGCTCGGCGCTATGGGATCCGCGCTCAACCCTCCGAGCCGAGCAAGCGCCCTTCCATGGCGTCATTCACGGCGTGAGCCCATCCACTCAGGCGGTCGACCTACCCGTTACCTTGAGGCAGGAAACTTCCGCACCGAAACCCTCGCTTTTGAGGTCGTGGATTTCCCGGTTCTTACCATGCCATCTGGGAAGGCCATGTTACGCCAAGTTCATGGCGGTCCCATTCGCCTACCTCAAGTGAAGATGCGGGGCCACGGAGTCATCCTTTGTGGCATCGTCTTTCCAACTTGCCTACAAGCTGCGGCGCGCAGTTGGTGAAGCTTGCCTCGGCGATCATCGCGTCTGCGAGCTCGACAACCTCGGGAGGAAGCCTCGAATCCGCCTGAGTCCAGCAAGTCGGGCGGGATCCTTCAAGTCCGCCGAGGACACGAAGGAGGTCGCGGTCGATCCACGTGATCCGACCAAGACCGTGCGGATCGAGCCACGCTCCCGCCAAATAGGAAGCGCTCGTCGACTCCTCCGCGCTAACAAAGGCGTCTTCGCATGGAGGTCCTCGACATGCCGGAATCCCAAGGAAGTCGCGAGCACTCCTTGAGCATCCGACCGGGCTCAAAGCGGTCCGCCTAACGCCGCGCCGCCGGCGAGGAGAAGCGCAGGATCATAGGAGGAGATCGCCAAACTTACGTTGCGGGGTTCGTAAAGAGGTGCGCCACCCGGTGGCTAGCCAACCTGTACTTGTAAAAAGAAAAATGGGCAATGGAGGATGTCGTTGACTATCGAGTCTCAACAAAGCATGTCCCAAAGATCCGTTCCTTTGCCCGCATCGACCAAGTCGTCGACTCCACCGCGGTGTGAGTCCCTCTCTTTCGGATGCCTACCGGGCTACCACGGTTGCGCTAAGGAGTCCGACCATTTCGCGACTTCCTTCATCACCCCGTTCGGCTCATTACGCTACGTTACGATGCCGTTCGGCCTAAAGCGGGCGCTACATACCAGCGATGTATGCAAGCGTGCTTCAATAACGGATCGGCCGTAACGTTGAGGTGTCGTCGGCGATATTGTCGTAAAAATCAAGAAGGCCGATGACCTTGTCCCCGACACGGAAGAGACCTTTGCGAACCTTCGACGATTCCGCATAAAGCTCAATCACGAGAAATGCGTTTGGGGTCCCCAAAGGAAGCTCCTTGGCTTCATTGTCTCGGCGAGGCATCGAGGCCAACCAGAGAAGATATTAGCAATCGCAAGGATGGGCCCAATCGGCAACCTCAAGGGGTCGAGGTGGCCGGATGCCTAGCGACTTTGAGCCGTTCGTGTCTCGCCTCGGCGGCGCGAATGCCACTCTGAGCTACTCAAGAGATCCGACCGCTTTATTGGACCCGAAGCTCGAGGCCCTCGCACTTTGAAGGCCTTCTGTCCTCGCCTCGATCCTGGTCGCCCGGCACCCGGGAGCATTGTTCTCTACATCGCCGCCACTACCCAAGTCGTCGGTAGCGGCCCTCGTGGTGGAAGCGGCGGAAGAAGGCGCGAACTTAAGGTACAACGGCGATTTACTTCATTAGCGAGGTCCTTTCCGAGTCAAGACTCGGTACCACAGTGCGAAGCTACTCTGCGGTGCTCATTGCGAAGAAAGCTCGTCCACTACGCCGATCGGCACAACATCACCGTGGTGACCACGTCCCGTTAAGCGAGATCGTCCGCAACCGCGACGCCTCGGGAAGGATAGCCAAGTGGGCACTCGAGCTCGGCGACCACGACATCACATCGTCCCTCGGACGGCGATCAAATCGCGAGCCCTAGCCGACTTCATCGAGTGGACGAAACCCGAGCACCACCGGTGATCGAAGACCAGTCTTGGACAATGTACTTGATGGGTCTTACAACAAGAATGGCGCGGCGCGCTGGGTAAATCATCATCTCCCACTTGGGAACAAGCTCGATCGCCATCGGCCGCTTTTGACGCCACCAACAACGTTGCGAGTCACGAGGCCCTCGTCAGCGGTCTCGGATCGCTGCCGACCTCGGTGCTCGCCGACTCGTCCACGGGGACTCCAAGCTTGTCGTCGACCAAGTCATGAAGGCGCGGGCCCCGAGACGCCGTATAGCAGCGTCTTGTCGAGAAGCGCGCGGGCTCGAAATCGCGGTTCAAGGGCGAGCTTCACCATAGCTACCGAGCGCTACAATAGCGGCCGACTACTGGCCAATCGGCCTCCGGAGAGCCGGTCCGCCGGATCTTCGTCTGCGACCTCCTGCGACCTTCCATCCACCGTGGGCTCGGTGGCGAACGGTCCCCGACCTACCTAGCACGGTCGCCCGGCCGCCATGGCGGTCGAGCCACGGCGTGCTAGCAAGCGAGTCCGACCGAGAAAGCCATTCGTAGATCGTTTGTGGACGGTCGCTTCCTCCCGACCCGGCCAGGGCGGCGCCTCGCCCGGCGAGCAAAGTCTTTCGTCTGGTCGGTCGGACCTTTACAAAGAGCCCCTCGGGGTCCTCCAAAAGTGCATACGCCGACCAAGGAAAACAAGCTGGCGGGCGACATACGGTGGAATTTGCGGTCACTGCAGCTGCGCCCGATCTACGGTGGGAAAGGCCTTTCGGCAAGGTTTCTATTGGCCGACCGCCGTGTTCGGCGCGAGCACATCGCGACGCACTGCGAAGGATGCCAATTCTTTGCCGCGGATACATCTGCCGGCTCGGACCTTGCGGACAATCCCCATCACGTGGCCTTTTGCGGTTTGGGGCTCGATCTGGTCGGGCCTTTCAAGAAAGCGCCGGGGCTTTACCCATTTGCTCGTCGCGGTGGACAAGTTCACCAAGTGGATAGAGGCCAAGCGGTCGTAAGCGTCACGTCGGCACAAGCGGCCATCTTCTTCGCGACATAGTCTTTCGATTCGAGTCCCAAACTCCATCATCACCGACAACGGAGCGCAGTTCACGGGAAGGAATTCCTCGAGTTCTGCGATGACTTCAACATCCGCGTCGATTGGGCGGCCGTGGCCCATCCACGGACCAACGGCCGGTCGAGCGCAAAGCGGCATGATCCTTCAAGGGCTCAAGCCGCGGATCTTCGATCGGCTCAAGCGCCGGCGGGCGCTGGGTGGCCGAGCTACCCTCCGTCCTCGGAGTCTACGGACCACGCCGACCGGCGGCCGGGTTCACACCGTTCTTTATGGTATCACGGTCTTTGAGGCCGTCTTGCCGGCGGACACTGGAGTATGGCGCCCCAAGGCGCAAGCCGAGGAGGCTCGGGGCTCGCCGACAACAAGACTCCATCGACCGGATCGGCGAGGCGCATGGCGTGGCCGTCTGCGATCGGCGGTATCAACAAGCTCTGCGGCGTTATCACGGCCGCCGAGTTCGAGGCGGTCTTCGATCTTGGCGACACGGTCTGCGTCGGGTCGCACCGGCAAGGATAAGCACAAGCCGCCCCACAGGAAGGCCCTTCACCGTCGTGCAGATCCTCGGCTGGCACCTTTCGGCTCAAGGACACCGACGGCGCATCCTTCAAATGCATGGAATATAGAAAAGTTAAGGAGATTCTATCCTAAACTCTTTTCCTCTTCCTAGCATGCTCTTTACTTTCTTCCTTCGAGCACACAGTCGCCATGCGACGACTCGAGAGCTGCCCTTGGCGCCCGTTCAGGTACTCCCGGTCGGCGCTATGCAGTTGATGACCCAACCGACCACAAGGTCCTTCCCGGCGGTAACCCGCCGACCCAAGTGCTCTGACCTCGCCCGCCGCTATGGTTGCTAACACTTCGCGGAAGAAGGAAGTACGAGTGGGGTGACCTTTGGGTCGGCGAGGAACACTCCTCCCCGCGAACTCGGTGTCTCACGCGCTTATGAGGGCACGTGACCCGTGGTCATGATGTCTATCCCGGCGGTAACCCTCTCAACCCAAGTGTTACGACCTCGCCCGCCGGCTATGGTTGCTAAGTAGCACTTCGCGGAAGAAGGAAGTGCCCGAGTGGAAAGATCCTGGCGGTCTAGAACACTCCTATCCCTCACAAGTGCGCCTAACCATTTGCATAGCCAAGTCTCAATCCACCTCGCTCCTCCCAAAGCGGCCCGACCTACGCATAAGTGACCCTGTGGTCCTTAAGGCTATGGTCGACCAAGCGCTCATCCTAAATACGAAAAGGGCGAGGGACGATTCGGAACTTGATAAATTCAAGATTGTTCAAATAGCGGTCTTTACAATCTAAAAGGATAAAGCTAACTATATTTTTATTCTTCTTGGCGGGCGGCCGGTGGCGAGGCGGAGAGTTGGCGCCTCGGCTTCTGGAGGCGGCTGCGGCGGATCTGGTGGCGATCTCGGCGTCGCGGCTCGACCGGGAGCTCGAACCGGTCGATCTCCTCGTCGATCCGGTTCCCAGCCACGCCGCTGCCCACCACCGCGAGGTCGATGCCGTCGTAGTACGAGATGGTGTTGACCAGCGACGAAGCCCAAGCGCTTGGCCGGTGACCACCGCCTCTTCTCTGAATCCGCACGGGCGGTAGCGAGGGCAAGGGCACTCGGGCTGCCCGGCTCCAGGATGCGATCGCAGACCTCGGCCGGCCTTGCGGAGGGCCTCGGTTCGGCGCTCATCTCGGCCCGACCGTCCTCGCAACCTTCAACGCCGCCGGGCCTCGCCCCGCCACGATCGCCACGTCGCGAGCATCGAAGCCGTTCTCTGCGCCTCCACGGCGGCCGCCGATTCTTCTGCGCCTCTGCGATTGCGGAGATTTTGGATAAGTTCGCCTGCGGGTCGCACCCCAAACTTAATTGAAGAATTGAGACACTTACCGGCCGCGAGTTGGTCGATTGCCGGCTTCGACTTGGCGCCTCGTATGAAGTCTTGGCTCGGCGATTCATACGGCGATCGCGCGCTCGGAGCGAACTCGGGCGGCGTCCCCACGAGCCTTGTTTCGCTCGATCCGCGGGCGTGTTACTGCGTCTGCGCGGTCCCTCCGCGGCAGCGGCATCCTTGGCCTCGGTGACCTCCGTCGAGGACTCGATTCCGCCACTTCGCCTCAAGGCCTCGGCTCCTAGGCGCTCATCATGAAGGGCCTTTGTGGCCTCTTCAAATCCTGGCGGATCACCACCGCCTCCGACCGCCTAATGCCGGGGCCTCTGGGCTAGGCGCGACTCAAGCGTGGCGATCGCACTCCTCATTGCGTGCCGCCACGATCGGAGCATTGCGAAGCTCAACTCGACGCCTGGCGAGCCCGCAAGTCTTTGCAAAAATGTGGACACTCCGTTAGTCGCGCGGAAGAACTATCAAAAATGTGCAGCGAGTCGAACTTTTGGTGACCTACGGCGTGTTTGGACTTCCCCGACCATCGTATCCGGTATACTGGTGGAAGACTTCAGAGCAAGAGCCAGACCTTCACGGATATGCCCTATCTCGGCCCGGCCGTCGGTAGCGCCTTGCCAGAAGGGTGGCCCACTCGCTCTCCTCCGCCGACCCATGGCGCCGGGCGGGATTACACCCGGTAGGCGCCCTCGCTCGCTTCGATTCGGCGGGCGTCGCCGATCAAAGCACCATGGGCAAGGGTGACGAGGTCAACCCTTCAGAAACCCCCTCGGCGACCTACGCCTGAGGAGCATCGGTCGGCACCTCCCCCTGGGACGAGGGGTCGAGCACCTCCGTCGCCGGCTCCGCCACGACTGGCGCGATCACCGTGGCGCCATTGTCTCATCCTCGGCAGCGATCACGTCGTCGGTGGGTCCCGCTGAGGCGGCGGAAGTTCTTCTTCGGGCCACGACCTCGGGTGAGGCCCGCCCTCGGCGATCGCGCCCTCGACGCCACGCCGCGACCTCCACCGACCGGCCGGGTCACGAAATCACCGACGCCGTTACTTGCGAGCCGATGTGGCACGCCCACGGTCACCCAAAGATAGGCGCGCGACGTTGCAAAGATTCAAGAGTCGCTCGGGCGGCTTTGCCAAAAGAAAATGCTCCAATAAAAGAATACACTTACAAGGCGGCGGCGGGTGCGTGGCACGCGCGCCTCTTTGCGACCCCCGCCAGGGGCAAGTCGGTGTCGCTTCCCGAAGCCACCTCCACCGAGACGCCGCGCGGCGACCATGGCGCAAGATCACCCCGCCTGGGATCCGTGGGCCACGGGCCCGTGATGCCTCCGCGGAGTCGCGCTCGGGCGCGCCGGTCGGCGGATCGGGAAAAACCCACCATAGGGGTGGCGGAGGCACTCCGCTTGTCGATGGAGGTTGTCCCCACGGCGGTGGTCTCCGACACATCCTCTCGCAGCCTTGCGCTGCGTTCCTTATGTTTCTTCCTCCTCCTTTCCTCCTTCCGCTTCTTGCGGGAGGAGTCACCTCTTAGTCTTCGCGGCGGCCGCAAGGCTTCCTTATCCCGGGAGTGGCGCCGGGAAGACATCCCCATGAGCCCCTAAGAGGATGCGGGAATGTCGGTCAAGTGCTAAGGACAAAGAAAGAGAAGCGAAGGAATTTCACCGGCTTACGGTTGGCGGAAAAGCGCGAGAATGGCTCGGTGGTTGTCGCGACCATCGTGGCGCTTCCGCAGAACGGCCGCCACCGGGCCTCCACCTCGAGCACGCGGCCAGCTCGGGTTACGCCATCTCGCCGGTCCGGCGGCCCGATATACCGGAGCAGGGGTGCGGCACGTGCACAAGTGGTTGCACGCGCATCCCCATAAAGCGCGCACAACCACGTCCCGGTGAGCCCCGCCTCCTTTGAGCCCTGACCGCTCCACGATCGGGGCGGCTTGTTCTTCTCCCTCTTCTCGGCGCCCAGTTCCACCGCTCCTCCACCATGGGAAGCTTCGCCGGTGAAACGAGGGCCGCATCGCCGGCGTTTTGAGCGTAGAGCCATTCAAACGCCACCCTTGTTGGGCGAGGCGGTTTACCTCAGTACTCCGTGCTCGACCGGGCGAAGGCCGAGGGCCGAGCCACCGAGGCGCCACGGCGTCCGACGGCTGTCTTTCGAGCCTTGCACGGAAGAAGTGCCTCCACAACGCCCGGTCGGCTCGATCCCAGGAAGGCCTCGCGACAGCGTGATGAAGATGGCGATGTGGAGGACCCCATTGGGGTGAGATGGTGCACCTCCACCTTGTAATGAGACAGCGAGCCCGGACGAGCGGGTGCGTGGCGAGCCAAAGCCGCTCGAAGAACGAGGCGGGCACCACGATCTCGTCGCCACGGCCTTGGGTGGCGGCCCGGTCGGCACCCTCCACCGGAAGGTCTGCGGCATGAGGAAGCCCTTCTTCACCAAGCCGAAGCGCGGCCTTGTCTTCTTGGCGGAGCACTCCGCCACGACATCTTCACAGGGAGGCGATGGAAGGTGAGAAAGAAAGGTGGGTTTTCTTTCCTTAGCTCTCTGGTGCTTTTCTTGTTTGAGGCGAGACAGAGAAGGCAAGAAGGCGTGACCACCGAAAGCACCCAACGGGCATATTTATAGAGGACGAGCGAACGCCGACCAAGCAGGCACCCCGTCAAGCGAAGCGTCGCGTCCACCCTCGCCTGTTGCGCCAGCCTGGTTACTCCTAGTTTCCAATACCACTCCGCTTTTAATCCCCGTCATTTCAGGCAACAAGGGCCATAAAGACGCCGCCCCCGAACAATGTGTCCCGTAACCTCTTGGTCTCCGCCTTTAGGCGGAGCAGTTGCTCGGCGCGCGAAGCCAACTGGGCATGCGCCCCAAGATGGCAAAGCTTTGTGGCTTGCGCCAGGCCCAAATGAGGTGTGGGTTCAAAAAGGCCTACCCACGAGATGGGTATAAGGCCGCCCACAAAACTTGAGCAAAGGCGGTATGAGGTGAGCCTCACGGTGGGCCCTCGATTAGGTCGGTGACGGCCTAATCACCTCTACTCGCGTCCGAGACCATACTTCACACTCTCCGGAGCTCATCAATGGCGACGGCCAGTGTGCTCGGGTCGCGGACGACCCAGAGTCCATCTGGATTGAGTAGAGAAAGGTTTTTATGGGTCGCCCACAGCAGGCCGGGACACCCTACTGCTGGGACCGTCCGCTCGGAAGGGTCCCCCTTGGCGGACCTCCCGGGACCCACTCGGACTACCCGCTATTAGCTCCACGAGCACGGCGTTCAAACCAACGCAGTAAAGCGCGCCGCTCATCCTCCAAGTCCCACACTGCGGATGGGGTATACATGTGGGATAGGCGGTGGCCATTCCTCTCGCAGCTACCCTCGCCCGACGAGGACTCGAGAAGGATGCCCCACGTCCGGCTCTGACGGTAAGCGAGCACTCACGTCCGCCACGATGGTAGCGAGCACTCACGTCCAGCCACGACGATAAGCGAGCAATCGGACACCGAACCTCACAGAGGCATCCGGTCGTCCGCCGACCAAGGCACTCGGACACGAGAACCTCACAGAGGCATCCGGTCGATCCTGCCGACCAAGCGATCGGACACGAGAACCTCACAGAGGCATCCGGTCGTCCTGCCGACCAAGGCGATCGGACACGAGAACCTCACAGAGGCATCCGGCCGTCCTGCCGACCAAGGCACTCGGACACCGAACCTCACAGAGGCATCCGGTCGTCCTGCCACCAAGGCGATCGGACACCGAGAACCTCACGAGAGGCATTCGGTCGTCCCCCGCCGACAAAGGCACGCGTCTAGCTACGACGTTAAGCGAGCACTCGGACATCCGAACCTCTCGAGGCATCCGGCCGTCCCGCCGACCAAGGCGATCGGACACGAACCTCACAGAGGCATCCGGTCGTCTCGCCGACCAAGGTAGTCGGACACCGAACCTCACAGAGGCATCCGGCCGTCTGCCGACCAAGGCGATCGGACACCGAACCTCACGGAGGCATCCGGTCGTCCCCGGACCAAGGCACTTTGTCTAGCTACGACGTTAAGCGAGCACTCGGACATCCGAACCTCTCGGAGGCATCCGGTCGTCACGCCAACCAAGGCACTCGGACACGAACCTCACAGAGGCATCCGATCGTCCCGCCGACCAAGGCGATCGGACACGAACCTCACAGAGGCATCCGGTCGTCCTGCCGACCAAAGCGATCGGACACCGAACCTCACGAGGCATCGGTCGTCTGCGCGACCACCAAAGCGATCGGACACGAGAACCTCACGGAGGCATCCGGTCGTCCTCGCCGACCAAGGCACCATCTAGCTACGACGTTAAGCGAGCACTCGGACATCCGAACCTCTCGAGGCATCCGCCGTCCTCGCGACCAAGGCGTCGGACACCGAACCTCACAGAGAGGCATCCGGTCGTCCTGCCGATCAAGGCACCGTCTAGCTACTGACGTTAAACAAGCACTCGAACACCCAAACCTCACAGAGGCATCGGTCGCCTGCCACCAAGGCGCCGTCCACAACGATTAAAATTAAAGCAAACTCATCGCGAAGACATTTTCATAAAGAAAAGAAAATTTCATTATAGGCCAACAGGCTCGGACTTTACGACTTTACACACGATGCAAGCGGATACAAGAGTGGCCACGCTGCACCACAGCGGGGACTCTACCGCGCCTAGAACCTATCAAACATCCGTGCGACATCGGTGGCACCGACGGCATCTTTGGTAGGCCCTTGCTCGACGACGGACAGCCGCGCGGCGCTGGTAACACGCCGATGCCTCACGCCGTTCAGCGACATCGACGCGCCGCACCAACTACGGTCGGCGCCCTTGCGCCATCGCCTCGTGAAGGCCCCCTTACCACCTCGAGCCTCGGAGCGGCCTCGGCGCAGCGTCAACGAGCGTCACGGGCCGCGCTTCTTCCTCCCTAAGCTCGCCATCGCTGGTCGAACTCACCAAAGCTCGGCGGAGGATCTTCTTCTTCCGCGCGACGCCATCGCGAAGCTAAAGACTAGAGGGTGTCTGAAGCCATTTGAAAGAACGAAGAAAGAGCTCTCATCTCCTTCAAGCAAGCTACAGCGCATATATATATACTGGGACGAAGGAGGCTAAGCGTCTCGAGTAAATGCGGTGCCGAAAAAACGGCGCCCTTCACGTAACCCGGCGATCAAGAAGACGAGCAGGCGTGGCGCGCCAAACTATACTCGGCATGCGCAACGAGGCGAGTAAAAGCCTCCGGCGGTTCAAATGCCCCCGGCCAAGCTCGGGGCAGCCGTCGGATCCAACGGCACACCGACGGAATCGCTAACCGGATCGGCCGGACCGGCCGACTGTGCCCGCCACCACTTTCGTCCAAGTTCAACCCCAACCGAATGCTGCCAAATCGCCGGGAGTTCGGGGCTCGACGAATACTAATAAAAGGATACCCCAACAGCCCGAAGCAACGAGCCGGCCTCAAGCATATCTCCACCCAACAGCGCGCCGGCCGCCGCCCGACCGAATCACTGCGAGACCGCGCCAAGACATCCGCTCCCGACCGCCGGGGAAGCGATCCGACCAAGCGGCGCCCCGACCCCCTCTTGGCGGGCGGGATCCCGACCGACCGGACAGCGCTCTCTGCGCCTCTTGGCGGGCGGGATCTCCGACTCCAACCGAACCAAGGTGACGGACGCCGAGGGCGCGTGTTAGGTCCTCATCGCCTACCGCCACGCACCCGAATAAGGTCAATCGAGTGACTATACAAGGGCGGTGGCTCCTTCCCAAGAAGATCCGGTGACCAGAAGACAAAGCTTCGGCCCATCAACCGACCACGTCGACAAGACGAGCGCACGCCCTCCCGAGATAAAGACCAACGTCACGCACCGCGACGTCGGATTCGCAAGGATCACAGAGGGCCGTACGCTATTTCGGGAATACCTAACCTCCACGACCACTAAGGCTATCAACCCGGCATGGGCAAGGCGGGTGGCGACCGGTCCACGGGACGAAGGACCGAGCTCCTAACATAGGTCACCTCGCTCTTCCCCAACTTCGATGTAACCCGCCTTCCTTACGTATAAAGGGAGGCAGGACTAAACGATTAAGGGAGAGCAGGAGAGAGAGGGAGACATAAGAACACGAGGAGACTAAGTCATTTAGGGGCCTCGTCTGTAAAAACATAGTGCAAAAAGCAATACAATACTGCCATCCGAATCGGGTAGGGACTTTCGGCCAACCAAGATACATCTTGGACTCACGAGTCTAACCATTCAGGGAGTGGAACGCGCGACCCCCTAGACTTACAAATTTACTTGCCGGCGCTCGAAAACGCTGACACACATGTTCTCTTTGGACCGTGAATTGCATGATCTGAAGTTACACGGAGTAGTTTGCCGGAGAATAGATTACACGTACTGGGAGTTAATGGAAATGAGAGGGCCGAAATCTTGGAGTTCGTACGTAAGAATTGCAATTGAGAAAGGATGGCCATTAGTGTTATTGGCACAAGCATTTGAGAAAGTCAATACCGGGCATGCGACGCAGGAAGAGGTTGTTGGTGAAGAACCAGAGAAAGTCGGGGAGAGAAGCAGAAGTAGAGAAGGCTTAGTAGAGCAGGATGTAGGTTCGGGTCAGTACGAAGTGCAAGGTGAGAGAGCTGATGTTGCAATGGGAGAGGTTCAAGAAGCAATGGGTATGGCAGACGAGGGAGAAAACATTGAATCAGTGATCGAAGCGATGGACACAGAGAATGAGGACTATGAGACTTTAAGTAATGATGAAGCCGCTGAAGATCTATTCCCTGCAGAGTGGGATGAGTACCCGCTTGTGGTGGTGGTGAGCGATGGCGAGCAGTTCCTTTGCGATATGATCGAATGAGGTGAGACAAGGTGCAATTTACAAGAATAAGAGTGAGGTTCAAGAAGCGAATAGCATAGGCGTTGTCGTTGCGCGAGAACCTTCAAGGTTGTAAAGTCCGATCGTGGTGTATGATGTCGATGCGGACAGAGGGTTGCCCGTGGCGTGTCCATGCGTACCCGCCTAAATGGGACACCATTTGGAAGTATTCTATAGTCGTCCCACATACATGAGTACTAACAGAGTCTACGCAGTCACACCGAAACATATCATCAGGCTTTATTGCCAATGCAATGTACGGAGAGATTGTATGCAACCTAGATTTAGAGCCACGGGCCATCGTACTCACAATACAACAGAGGTTATAGTATACAATAAGCTACGCGAAGGCATGGAGAGCAAAGCAGAAGGCATTGGAAACACGGTTCGGCACGTACGAAGACTCCTACCAGAACTTGCCAGGTTTGCTTCAGGTGATAAAGGACAAAATTCCTGGAACTTATGTGGACATTTGTGAGCATCCTTCGCAGCGCTTCTCTGGGAAGATGGTTTTGAAGCGGGCATTCTTCGCTTTAGGTCCATGCATCAATACGTTTAGGCATTGTCGTCCTTTGTTATATGTGATGGGACATTTTTGACTAGTAAATACAAAGGGCAGATATTGACTGCCATAGGAGTGGATGGCAATAATCAAGTTCTCCCCGTAGCACTCGCATTCGTGAAGGGTGAAAACACAGATAGCTGGCACGATGATAGGACAGCACACACGTAGCTAGTATCTTTGTCACGTCGATAGGACAGCACACACGTAGCTACTTTGTCAGTGCGATGCGACAACACGCTGCTGGAAGCTATCCCTGACTGATGTGACAACACTCTTCACCCTAAAAAGTGACAAAACTTTGTCATACATGCTAGCACAATTCGAAGTGACCACTCACTGTCTACTTTGGTCGTGCAGCTTTTCTCAGAGAGTGACAGGTCGTGCAGCCTTTGACAGAGGGTGACACGTCCTACAGCCTTTGACAGAGGGTGAAAGGTCGTGCAGCTTTTCTCAGAGGGTGACAGGTCGTGCAGCCTTTCTCAAAAGGTGACAGGTCGTGCAGCTTTGATGAAGGGTGACACGTCGTGCAACTTTTCACAAAGGATGCCAGGCCGTCAAAATGGACAAGTATTGTAGTTGTGTGGAGTAACCCCTCACCACCACTATAAAACCGGTCGAGGGGTAGACATCCAACACTGCCAAACCAGCAATAAACGTCAACTGAATCTACACGAATTAGGGCACGATGTCGTTCTACCGTCGCCTCTTCAGCAAGCAGAAGTCATCCGCTCCGAATACCGGATAACGATGAGCGTGGACGCCTGATTCACGGAGTTGCCTGGACCAAATGCGATCGCAACCTTCCGACGAAGATGATGCAATCTACCCACGGAGAGACGACCGCCCACGCTCACTACTGTTGTGCCCGCCCTTACCGGGTAAACCTACTTGTATCCATAAAATACAAGCTAACAGTACCATTTCATGCATAGCTCTTTCTTTTCTCAGCACAAGGACCGGTGTTGCTTCTTCCAATGGATCGACGGGCCGGAACGGCGTGACTTTGAATTTATCTACAACTGCCATGACACCTACCCCGCTTCGCCCAAGAACTTCACCCGGTGGGAGAGGCCGCCAGGATATGTCCCCGCTCTAGATCAACCAAAGCTCAGGGCCGGTGTGCAAGGGGCCAACCAATGGGTGAGTTTCATGCGACATACTCATGTTTCACTCACAAAGTAGTAATTCTAAACCAGTTTATCGCATACAGGAGTTCAAAAAGAAAATTGCAAAATTGCTGGAGTCAAAGGAGAAACCTCCTCAAGGCTCACCCGAAAGGCCCGACTTTTGCGAACACGGCCTTCAGGCAGTGGTAGATACCTGCCACGATGAACTAGCGGACCGGATATTCTACCGGTGCCCCTTGGCCGAGGATGAATGGTGCGACTACTTCAACTGGGTGGACTTGGAGACATACCACCCACATCTCAAACTTCCTGTATGGGATAACTGGGGGGAGCAACCCTCTCCGTGGTGCTACTACCGCCCAGAAAAGCCAGACCCCGAGTACGCCTACGGTGTTATTCAACAGCCAAAGCGGGCATAATGCATTGACTGCAGGGCACGCTTCCAATTGTACAACGATAAACCCAACACACACCTCCTGCACCATATAGTGGAGTGCGAGCCGAAACAGAGCAGGCGTCTCGGCAAGTATCCGCCAACGACCAACACACCAGAGGTGCAAGATGGTACCTCCTCTCGAAGAGGAAGGGACAAGGAAGTAAATACGGTGAGGTCCGCACCACGCAACAAATCCTTGACGCGTACACTTGGACCATCAGGGAACCGGGTGGTATTAACATAGGGGACGCCGGGAATTGGGATGACATGCCCATGTGGGAGGGCAGAAATCCACATCAAAAAGACCAAAAAATTATGTCTTATACACCCGAGACGTACGGCATAAGGCACCCATTCGGCGATAGCTGAGAGCACTGCAGATCCCCATGGAGTTCTTTCATAGTAGGGATTGAGCGGTGTCCGAGTACAAATCGCAAAATTTACACAGGTCATGTAACATGTAGACAATGTTGTGCATCATTCCCGCTGTACCCAGATAGGCGGAACGATCATTTGTTCCACCATGACAACCAGTGCTTTCGTTAGTTAGTTCGGCAAGCAATTTCGTCACTGTTGTAATGCCCTTGCAATATAATCTAATCTATTGCTTATTTTATCATCTGAACTTTCGATGTATGTGCCCTTATATATGTTCAACAAATAATTTAAATGCTTCGTGGGAACTATTTATAACATGCGTTGTTGTCGACTATAATACTTAGGGTTATTGCACTAGTGGAAATTAGATGCAAAGCAAGGTGTAAATTAAATATTTTTCCAGAATATGGTAGTACACATATCAAAGAGCAAATCTGGTCTACTCTTCCTAAAAATTACATTTAAAAATGAAATTTTACGGGCTGCCGAAAAGGCTAAAAAATCACTCTCCCTGATCTCAAATTCGCACTCTCCCTTTTATTCAATAGTACTACGATTTGTCGTGAAATTTGTCGCACACCGAAGGAGAATGATGAACAAAGAAATTTGATTTTTTTCCTGAAAAAATTTACTCACAATTACCACATTAATTTCGTAAAACATCACAACAACTAATACTGACTTTTTATTAACTACAGCTCATAATTTACATACATTTTTCCATTGATATCAAATATATTTTTTGCAATTCGAATAAAAAAAATGGGCAAAACCTCTATGTCGCCATTTGAAATGGCGACGGACTCTCTGTCGCCTTTTCAAATGGCGACGGACTCTCTATCGCCTTTTCAAATGGCGACAGAGAGCCTGTCCCTCTCTGAAACGGCGACAGAGAGCCTGTCTTTATCTGAAACGGCGACAGACTGTCTGTCGCCATTTGAAATGGCGACAAGTGGGTAGATTTGTAAAAAAAAATCAGCATATTATTTTTGTAAAATAGAATAAAAATAGTAGTATTTTAAAAAAAATCGCTAGTAGTACTAGCGCATGCAAGCGAAGGGGAGAGAGAGAGAACAGAGAAGCAAAGGGGCTTTTTTAAAAGCGCGCTGCTGCAAAAATTGGCCGAAGGAAAAGCCTGACACCTTGCTCACGGTGAGAGCAGTTGTGCAAGGCTGTGGTGGTGAGAGCAGCTGTGCAAGGCTATGAAAAAAAATGAGTTCACGGGAGATGTGTTCAGGATGTTGAAGAGATGTGTTCGTCGTCCCAAGAAGTCTGTCAAAGATGAGTCTGGAATGTTGAGGAGTTGTGATCGCTGTTTTTGCTATATGTGCATAAGAGTTCTTGAAGATACGTCCAAGTTCTCTTGTAGATAAGATCTAATGCGAGTTTGTGTCGCCGTTAAGTTGTGTTACCGGTGAAAAGACAGTTGGAGCTGAGGCACAGGTCGTAATCACTGGCAAGATGTGTCATCGATGATATGGCCAGCAAGGAGAAGTCAGAACTCCTTGGAGATGCGTTCGCCATTCTGTGTCGAGTATGTGTTTGGGCAAATCGTAGTTGAGACTGATTGCCTCAATGAGTTAGAGTTTTGTTACAAGATTAAGAGTGTGATTGATAGAATTAATCTTGTAATTGGGAAAGTTTGTTTTGGGAAAGTTTGGTTTGAAAAGTGTTGAGTCTGTTAAGATTAGAAGTTCGAATTACTATCCAAGTTAGCATGTAATTTCTAGCAATGAAAAACTAGAAAAGACAGAGAAGTTGCGAAAGCCAACAAAAGAATTCTTAACTATTTCTACAAGAAACACCTCGACAGCCTCTGGCCTAAGAAAGACTTTTAGCGAGCCCTAACTCGAGGCAACATAGCTACTCCCTAGCCAGTTCGGCCCTTCGTACTGGTTAGACAGGTGTCGAGCATCCATAGTGCCCCATAGGCGACCAAACTAGCCATGCACGATGCTAAACGCACATACGTGGGGCCACATAGGTGGATTTGACCACTGGCTTAAAAAATAAGTTGCTAACTCGGATTGGCAGAATCATCGCACAAATCACTTCCATTGAGGCCAAAATCGTGTGCGTGGTCTCCTACACTAACACCAGATAAACTCGATGCCCCTGTGGAGACAGAATCGCCTGACAACTAGTGGTCCCAAAAAATATCATCGGCGGCCTTGACTTGAGAGACATAGCTATGCTAGCTATTTCGTGAAGGTTTGATCGGCGCCGAGCATCCGTGTTGCCCCTTAGAGGCCCAAACTATTCACACACGGTGCCAAACGTGCATATGCGGGGCCATGGAGGTGGATTTCTCCCTTTGGCTTAAAAAATAAGTTAGAGGCCTGGATCTGTAGAATCCTGACATGAATCACCTCTGTAAAAGGCCAAAATTGCATGTGTGGCCCCCTACATCGACACCAGCGTAGCCCGATGCCCTTGTTGGGGGTAGAAACACCATGAGTGATTCTAGCCCAAAAGACATCGATGGCGAGTTCGACGTGGAGAGACAGAGCTACGCTGGTCATTTCGTGCTAGTTCGATCGGCACCGAGCTTCCGCAGTGGCCCCTAGACAAACTAGCCACAAACGATTCTAACCACGTGTATGTGGGGCCAATGAGGTGGATTTCACACCGGCTTAAAAAATAAGTCGAAAACCCAGATAACCAGAATCACCACACATATCATCTACGTGAAGACTAAAATCGTGTGTGCGGCCTCCTGCACCGACGCCAACGTAGCTCGATGCCCTTGTGGAGACAGAAATGCCCCCGAGAACTGCAGGCCTAGTGGACCCCAACCTAGGCTGGTTCGATCTACACCTAGTGTCCGCAGTGTCACCCTAGGCACCCGAGCTACCCATAGTGGTGGATTTCATCAAAGCAGATGTCTCTCACCATAAATTTGACCAAATGAATGTTACGGCTTGAAAAATATACAGTAACGCGTATTTGGCCCTACACATATACCAAACTCAAGCTTGGCATAACCAAAACAGTATGGGATGTCATACTAAACCACTCCAAATGTTGTCACTTCAGAAAATACCGCTCGTTGTCTCAACAACATGTGATCTCTGGATCTACATGTTATTTAGACGGCGAGTGATATTTACTGAAGTGCCAACGAATAGAATGGTATAGTATAGATTATCCCAAATAGAATTAGGGCAAGCCAGGAATGTGCATGCAAGTAGAAGTTTGGCATCCGCCTAAATGCAAGCTTTCCCTCCCTCAACACACTATATCTCAAAACTAAGAAAAAGAGAATGAATTGTTGGTGTTTGTTTGGGAGGATAAAACTAAGGTGATATAATCACCATGTGAATCCTCCCCTATTGTCGAGAGAGGCAAGACACACAAGAGGCAGGCTTGCGTGCATGTGAGGCGCATATGACGATGTCCCCCCTCTGGTTCTGTTTCTGCATAGGCTTGAGAGCAATTTTTAATGGAGGTGAGGTGATGTATCTGTGTGCTGCCTCCAGGCTCAGTCCAGTTGCAGGTCGTGTGGAACAATAGCCAGCCAGCCATTTGTGCCGCACGCACTGCCATGCATGCATACGGGCGTTTGCATTGGTTAAGGTGGTTGCAAAGCACGAGGGCCTGTATTAACACCCGGGATGGCAGTAACTATGGCAATCAATAAGCTACACGCCGGCTGCACGCCACTGTGTCTGTTCATGCATTGAGATTGGAGAGCACAAGGTCAGACTCTGTGTGTGCTCCTGATCATAATCTGATGGCTATACGATTGCCTGCCTCTGCTGGACCAGGTTGGGGTTGGTTTGCTGCTGCCAAGAACATTTTGCTGGTCGGAATGATGAATTCGACTCATGATGATGATGGGTCTATGCTTTTCCTTGATGTTTTTGTTGTTCTGCATAGATCCTTTGGTGAAATTATGAAGCGTCGATTTCTTGCCGAGGAGTGCAGGTATATATGCCTTTATGGATCGTTACTTTTGCTAGTAGCATTCATTCAGGAAAGAGAAGCCCCCAAGAGATATTAGTTGAAGATAATGCACATGGCGCTCAACAGAAAAGTATTGTTAATTGTCGTCTAATCTTACTAAACGATGCTCCTATAACAATCATTATAGTTGTTGACTTGCTAAAAGAATGGATAACCATTTTTTGAGAGAGAGAGGATCATTTGGAGGGACCTTGTCTTCTGGTCTTGGATAAAAAGAAAAAGGCCATGAGGTACCTAAACCTTTTAACATCACAACGAACAAGAAAGGTATTAGTACTGGCAAGAAATCATTGGATGCACCAACGGCCACGTGGAACGATGCCGTTTTCTTTTTCTTGATATATAAACAAGGCATGACCTTTATTAGTTGAGAGGTGCTTCAATGCTTTTCCTTTTTACAGTTGCACAAATATTAAAGTATGAATGAAAGGTAGATGAAGATTACTTACCCCTTCGTTTGCTTTAAGATTTGTGCAACTTGTATTAGGAGGGAAAGCATTGAAGCGCTGCTCTTATTAGTTTTGAGAAAGAAGTCATGGCATGTAACTCCTATTTGCTCATGCTGAGGGGAAAGATAGATGCCTTTGTAAAGATATCCTTGCGCACACACCCAAAAAAAAGAACATTGGGCCTAGCAAACGGGGCAGCCCAGATCAATTGATCAAAGGAGAGTTCTGTTTAGTCACTCTTCCGGCCACAGGCCTGAAGCAATCAGCATTCCTCACAGAATCATCCCAAAAATTATGCATTTTAGTATTCCCAAATCATCGGGTAACTACAGGAAATGGTGCCGGAGAACTCAAATTGTAGAAATTCAGTTAAGAATGTTGCTGAACCTGACTCAGACACGAGGAATCTTTCAGATATGCAACATATATACATGATGGCATGCTACTGATACTTCCAAATGTCTAATCTAAATAGCCACCATACCTTAATCCTCCCTCACTTCCCAGCAGCTCCCGGCACAATTTCACAGACGAATTCTCTTCATGTTATAACTGAAGGATGGTCAAATGTGCTTAACACGGCACTGCCATGCCCGTCCAACCAAAACGGCATGTCTTCAGGATCCAAAATATTGGTTCAGTGGAATAATTGCTCTGCCAAAATTGTTCCTGGTTGATCTATCATCACTGGTTAAGCTTCGATCACAGCTGCCAGTTCCTCTTCTGAAGATGTTTCAGATGTGACAATCTCTTCTGGCAAATCACCCAGGGAATCGCCTTCACCCTCCTGCTTTCTAGGTGCTTCAGTTTCCATCAATTTCCTTAAATTCATCTCCAGTTCTTTCGCAACACTTTCATTTTTGGTAAGGTAAGATTTAAGGGCATCTTTACCATGAAATGTCTCGTCATTGAAATAATAATAGGCACCCCCAGTCTTTTTAACAAGCTTGTGCTTTAATCCAAGTTCAAGAAGCTCTGAACTGCGGCATATCCCTTTTCCAAATTCTAGTTCAAACTGTGCAGTCTTGAACGGAGGGGCATGCTTGTTTTTCACAATCTTCACAGCAACCTGACTACCTATAGTCTGCAAATAGAAGTGATAGTCGCCATGTCCAAAAACTTGTAAGATAAACTGCATGCATAATGTTTCAAGGAGCACTAAATATTACATACTATATGTGGAAGCTAATCTGTAAGGTCAGTTATTTTGATTCACCAAGTGATAAAATCACATGGCTAAACAATTACAGTATATCGACAACATATGCATGCACCTAAAGCAGCATGTGTCACGTGTCAAACAGTGGTTCAGTACAAGAAGATACAATTCAAATAGAAAGTCTCATCGTCTCATGTGGATGTGGACATTTCTGTTTCAAAGGAATCTTACTGTGAACATACTGATATCCACGTGTAAGTCTAATTTCATAAGTAGGGTAAATATTAAGAATGGCTTAGTTAATTACCTCTTCACCTTTCTTCACCAAACCAACACGCTTGATGTTCAGGCGAACAGAAGCATAAAATTTAAGGGCATTTCCACCAGAAGTGACCTCCATTGGCCCTCCAAATCCTCCAAATGTGCTTACCTTAGACCTGATCTACAATGTGTTCAAGGATACAAATTATGCAAAACCAAAATAAGTGAATATGATGAGACTATGTTGGATGCAAAACATATTAGTTTTCTGGAGAAAAGCAGGATATAATTCTATGATAACGATGAGATGGAATGTATGCATTGCATGCTCAAATACTCGGCATATGTGAATTGCTCATTCTCAAAGAACAAGAAGAATAAGTTGTGTGGTTACAAAAAGGATTATATCTTATATTAATCAGTTAATGCTTCTTAATCTTCAGAAAATTAATCCTTTTTTTGGCTTTAGTAGCATGTAATTCTGGAAGTTTTCAGGTAAACATCATGGAATTATATCCTGAACTAAATTTTGTAAATAGGCACAATCATATGACTTGCTAAATTGGTGCAACGGTGCTTCACTTCAATGAGCCACATAAGGAAATCCACACCAACATAAATTGATTCAACAAATTCTAAGAAAATGGTCTATCATTGATACCTGATTAATAAATAACAAAACTGTCTGGGAAAGTGAAAGAGAGTGGCTCAGCTTGCGAAGAGCTTGGCTCATCAATCTAGCCTGGAGAGCGACATGCGCATCACCCATCTCCCCATCAAGCTCACTTTTGGGGACAAGAGCTGCTACCTGCATCATAGAATTAAATGAGCTGTGTAGCTAACTTCTCAAATCAAGGAAATCTTTTTAGTTATTACGATTGAGTAGCATGTATGAACTGCTAATAGGACGATAGGAAGTGCACTAGTGATCAAACAAAAAGTAGTTCTGCTCAAAAAGAGAAAATCAGATGGGGGACATGGTTAGATGGTCAAGTTCTTACACTGTCTACAACAACAACATCAACAGAGCCACTTCGAATCAGCGTGTCTACAAGACTCAGTGCCTGCTCACCACAATCTGGCTGAGAAAGAAGTAAATTACTGGTGTTGACACCAATTGACTCCGCCAGAGCTGGATCCAAAGCATGCTCTGCATCTACAAAGGCACAATAACCTACAAAAATGGCAAAACAAAAACTCAGTGAAGAATATTTACGTGTTAGTTAAAAACCACGAGACAGTAGGCCTATAATCTATGGTGTGCTTAAACTAAAATTTAAACTCCTTAAAAAGGGTTGTGTATGCTAGGGAAAAAGCAAAAAATTATGTCTCTTAGTGAAACAAAGTAAATTAAGAGTGAACGCCATCCATGGTCGGGTTTTCTTCATATTAAATACTATAAAGTCTAAACATAAAACAGGCTTTTCTTTATATTCTATACTCTCAAACATAAAGACACAATGATCATATCAAATATAGATAGCAAGGTCCTCAATAAAACACAATGTGGATTAATCCAAGATAATACAAATAATTGCAGAGTCGACATTCACAAATACACGGTATTACAACTTTTAGCCCATTGCTTGAACATGTTTTTGTTCGATAGCCAGGTTAACAAACTGTTTCATTGCCTTAAGAAATATGTTCACATCATAATTAGCAACGCCATCTAAAGAAGTTCCACTATCAAGCAGTCATAAGTTAGCACAAGCCTTACTGGTGAATGCTACATAAAAGCAGCTGAACGAATAATAGCACCGCACCGTCAGCACTATAGGTACACGCTACAAAATCCCACACATTAATTATGGTTACCATACTTGTCTAAATTAAAAGAGAATACAAGATAATGCCTACTTTTCTCTATTAGCAACTAGCCACCTGCTAGAGCAAAGAAAAGCACAGAATGCCAATAGAAGTTAGGTTCAAAGTTCGGAGTTTACCGCCATTCTTTT
Organism: Otatea glauca; assembly: GCA_036346275.1. NCBI lineage: Eukaryota > Viridiplantae > Streptophyta > Magnoliopsida > Poales > Poaceae > Otatea > Otatea glauca. Next base: position 81,109,989 of record CM070711.1, read on the forward strand.
GTGCTTCTGCAATAACGTGAAGAGCAAGAGTAGTCTTGCCTGAAGCCTCTGGGCCATACACCTCTATAACACGTCCCTACAAAGAATAATGGCATGCCACTTTTACGAAACAACATACATCATTGCAAAGGAACACCTTAAACTGGACTACTAATTTTAGCTAAACGTAAACGCAGCTACATTTGAGAGGTTCCGCGTAAACACAATATACATTATTGTGCGGATGTTTTCATGCAAACACATAACACAGAATAGCTTCTGCTTAGAATAACTTTTATCACTGTATAGGAAAGCATACCTTTGGAAGCCCGCCAATTCCCAATGCCAAATCCAAAGAGAAAGACCCCGTAGACACAACAGGAACTTCTCTACAGCCTTCAGAACGGCCAAGCCACATTATTGCCCCCTTGCCAAACGCAGATGTTATCTGATCGATGGCTTGGTGTAAAGCCAAGTCTTTCTTTGACAGATTCTCCTCACCAGAGTCGGTTCCACTTGACTTTGACTTCTTTTTGACTAAGTAGACAATAAGAGAAGAAACAGTAAATGATTCAATAGATAGCAGTAATGAAGCAGAATGGAAGCAAAAGAAGAAATCAAGCAGTGCAATTTCATAATAATATGATGATATGGTGGTGCAGGTAACAATAAGAACAACAAAATTAAGCAGATATCAATCGAATAACATGTTTCAACATTCAGTATGTATGGTAAAGATGTGCCAGAAACATAAGATGAAATGGTGTCTATAACCTTTAGATGAGAAATCTCGGCAATGAAAAGTGGAGCCACAGATCCCTTGCCTATAGCTCTGCATAAATATTAAAGCATTAACAACAGCATATAAGAGTTTATAGACCATTGATTCACATGAAACGGTTCCGGCCTATTGGTCTAAATTAGCAGCCTTTTCTAGCTCACTAGGAAAAGTCACCTTTTGAATTCTAGTACACACATTTCTTCAAGATTTTTTTGAATCCTAGCGCGTGCATTACATTTCTTCAAGTAATTTTTGAATCCTAGTGCATGCCGGCATACGGCAAAGTCGCAAACTACTCTCAGGCCAACAAGAGGGTTACAACTTGCCAGGATAAAGTCAGTGTGAATCTGCATTGTAACCTCAAGACAGCCAGTGGAGACCAATCCAGTAATCTAAAGCGTACATGACGCTTTTAGTATACCATCATAGGTTAATCTAAAAGTAATAAAAAAATAGTATACAACGCAATAAGAGCAAATCACAGTTTCATAAAGATAAGTGGCTCTATAAAGCAGCGGGGCGATACCTCGATCGATCACTCTAAGGAAGTGATCAAAACGACGCCATTCGGTGGCATATAGAAAATCGGCGCGGGTTTACGTGTTTGCACAGTCGGAAACTGCGATTAAAATGGAGAAATCACCGCCCTAAAAGGCGCGATTTCACACGAAAACGATCAAACTCCAAGAACAAACTAGGGTTCTGACTAGCAATCAGCAGAGTGGACACGCTAGACTCAACTGGGAAACACTCTACCGGGACACCAAAAAAAACACTATACAGTGTTGAGAGAAGGAGAGTTCGACCTGAGGGCAGGAGGCGGCGGCGGCGATGGCGCGCCGTAGCGAGGCGCGCCCCAGGAGTGTGACCATGGCGACAGCGACGGCGGCGGCAACCCCTGCAGCCGCGCCGAGAAGAGGGGAGGGAAGGGGGCTAGGGTTCGGGGGGCTCCGCTCCGCTCCGCCTATATATTTTGGCCGCCTCCCCTCGTTTTGTTTGCCTCCGGTCTTCCGGTTCCCCACTCTCGGGTGTCGGGAAGAGCGCGCCCACTGGCCGGCACTACCGAATCGTGAATTTTTTTTATTTAATATTTCTTTTTAATGTTTTTCCTGAGAAATTACAAAAATAGACGTCCATAACCCGTGTATAGGGCGATCGCCCCATACACGAGCGATAGACGCCCTCCCTCACGGCGCTGAAATGGCAGGCGAGCTCGCCGTCGGCGGTGGGCCCCCTGTCGCCCGAGACAGGGGCGATCGCCCGAGACAGGGGCAACAGGGGTATCAACACACCAACGAGAAAGAAGATAAGATAAAGGAAGAAGAAAAAAAAGGTAAAAGAAGGATTTTTTTTCCTTTAATATTTTTTTCAAAACTAGTCGTTCGGTTTTGAAAATTGCAAAACTAGGCTCCGATCTTAATTAATTTTCTGAGAATAATCAATAGGACAGAGAAATTTTAATTGCTAATTAATTTTTCGAGAATAATCAATAGGACAGAAATAACGAAAATGCTCATAGTACTGATGTACTTTAATATTTTAAATCTTTAAAGAATTGAAACCTATTAGTATTGATTATAAATAATTTGTAACGAAAATGGTCATAAGTTACAAACACCGATCTTTAAGTACGTGGTACCTCTTAGTATTGATATACTGTATTATTTTTTATGTATTGGTCAAAATATTCCATAAGTTAGAAGCACTATACGTATTGGCCAAAATCGTCTGTTCCGGACCAACAGACGATTAGGGGCAGTCGCATTACTAGTAAGGTCCAACTAGAACTAGGTAAATCAATTTTACGTGAACACTTTTTAGGGCATTATGAACAAACTATACAAACTATGCCTCGAAAAATCCTGAAATAAATATGTCTTGTTCGTAGGGTGTTAGGTGTCCATTTTAGGGGGGAAATTATGAATAAACTCAGTTGAATAAAACCAAATGACTGTAAGTAGCCTCATTTGCATGACATACTTAAGCTTTTTCGGCAGCCCGTGAAATATCATGTTGAAATGTAATTTGTAGGGAGAACGGCCCAGGTTTGCTCTTCGATATATGCAGTACCCTATGGCGGGAAAATATTTTATTTACACCTTTCTTTGCATATTAATCCTGCCAGTGCAATAACCCAAAGTATTATGGTCGAGGCAACAATGAAACGCTAAAGCCTTTTCGACCGCTCGCGAAATATCATGTTGAAATGTAATTTGTAGGGAGAATGGCCCAGGTTTGCTCTTCGATATATGCAGTACCATATGGCGGGAAAATATTTTATTTACAACTTGCTTTGCATATTAATTCTGCCAGTGCAATAACCCAAAGTATTATGGTCGAGACAACAATGAAACGTCGAGACAACAATGAAATGCTTAAGCCTTTTCGGCAGCATGTGAAATATCATAACGAAGGTCTAATCGTAGGTTACTGCGGAAAATAAGGTAGGCCACACTCTTTATTACGGCTTAAAACAGGAAGGAGTACCATTAGCAAGGAATTTGAAAGTTAAAACTAGACGTCTACTGAGTGCTTCGAGGCCACTTTCCATTCGCCCATGCCTCTGGTGGGGCATCTCTGGCACGCCGCGCCCTCTCTCGTTTCCTCTCTCTGTCGGCCTCCTTCTCCTCCGCTTCCTTCCTACGTTCCTCCTCGTGTGTGGCATCGCGCTGCTCTTGAAGCTGCCGCGTGAACTCGTCCTGCCGGTTGGCTTGGTCAAGAAGCCGTTGGTCATCGGGGTTTATCTCCGTATCAAACCACTGCTCAAATTCACATAATGGCGAAGGTGACTGCATAAAACGTAAATTAGCAAAGTTTCATTCACAAATGTTACCGTAAGCCGTACGATTGTTACCATGTGGCGATCCTTCAGGCTCTTCTCCGGTGGATCGAAGGCGTAGTTGCGGCACTTCCAATACCTCCTCTTCCAAGTTGGAATTTCCCAAGAGCGGACAAGCCTGCAAGCATCTTCGCACATACACATGGGTGCTACAGCTCCACGAGGTAGGAAGAGATCTTGGTACGCTAAATTGCGCGGGCATGCACTTGCTTCTTCCTTTGCTTTCCCCTTTCCCTTTGCACTTGCATGCCACAGCATTTTCGATTGATCCTGAAATTTTTTCCTCCCTCCTCTATTCTCTCTTCCTCTCTCGCTGCCGTCTTTGCGAGATGTTATAAAGGGCCGATATCGCCACGGTATAGAGCGATCGCCCCATATTAGGGCGATCGCCCCAACTAGAGGCGATAGGTGCACCAAGACGTTGGTGTGTTGTCACGTCGTGTAGCATAGGCACGCAATGCATACACGGATTTGCACAATTTAAAGTGATAAGGCTCTCATGTTACTAACTCGGACAGTTATACAATATGCTGCTGAACGTAAAGGCATTACAAAAATACGTCTGTACAACTAGTCAATCACGGCCGCGTTTCCTGATCTGGCCTGTGGGGTAGGTGAGTGGCGACGGCGGACGGCCGTCCCTCCTAGGCCGGCCCTGCGGCGCAGGCGTAGAGTAGTGTGGCGGCGACGAGGGCGTGTCCTGTGGCGGCGCTCCCGAGAGCTGAGAGGGGGCGAGGTAGTCGGTCGAAAGGTACTCCTTCAGGTCGAACTTGACGTCCGCAGGGTCGTCGAGATCACCCTGGGTCCTGCTGGGGCGCGAAACGACGAGGGAGCCTCCGCAGCCCACTGTCCCCACTACTGCTGCGTGGGAGCGTAACGAGGAACCGGGGGTAGGGCGAGACGAGGAAGGAGCCTCCTCAGCCCACTGTCCTCACTGCAGCTGCGTGGGAGCGTAGCGAGGCACCGGCGGGGTAGGGCGAGGTGCTAGGTCGCGGGGACGTGGTGTGTTGCGTCCGCCGACGTCTCCACGCCCCCGGCAGGTGGCCAAGCGACCCAACCGCCTCATCGTATCGAGGACCCGATCCCAAGCTGCCTCAGCCTCGGCGGTGGTCACCTGTATGCCCGCCCGAAGGCGCGTCAACATGGAGATAGCCTCCGCCTCAACCTCCCCGACGAGATGTGCCTACATGTAACGTCAAATTGTTATTACGTAATTTACATGAAAAAGACATGCCCATGTAGCTTCGGTTGCGACACTTACCGAGGAGTTGTCCCTCTGGGACATCTGTGAAGGGTACGTGTCCGTCACCGATGCTTATCGTGTGACATACGGTGCTGGTGTGTACCCCACCCTGAGGCGAGTGCGCGGGGTGAACCACTCCATGTACTCATCGTACATGTCAGGGTCGTACGGCCGGGTCTCGGTGACCCTCTCGTCGAGTGCGGCGTCCCACTACACCGCCCATGGTCGCATACGGGCGCTGAATCGAATGTCCATCGCAAAGACCCATCCGGTCATCTCGCAATGCAAAATAGAAGTACACACCACATTCATTTTGCAAAGATGCGGAGTAGTAGGATCAGGATAAGTACCTGTGAGCGCCACGTGCGACAACGTGACGAGGCGGCAAGGGAAAGGACTGGAACAGGTCAAACTGTCGCAGCACTCGGTGCGGGGAGTACTCCTCGACACACAGGTCAAAGACGAGAACCTTTCGGGTGAGCCAGAAGGCCTCATCTCGCGTGCAAAGCACGGAGACCCCGTAAGGTGCTCGGGCGTGGACGTCGTACGCGATGTATGGCGTCCACCGCACGTCCTCGTCGTGGAGGCGGTTGAACTCCCGAACGAACTCGAGGTAGGACCTCCTCACCTGTCGGTGCTCGTATGTCCGCTACGAGGAAATAAGAAAAGGTGAAGGTTATACAAGTGCGTTAGTGGGGAAAAAGATACGACAGAGCATACCTGTCGTCGGACCTAGTAGTGGCCCATGGTGGGCCAGTCCACCGGGTCGTCTCTGTAAAGGTCCTGGGGGTACGGTGCGGTGTCAACAACAGGCCTACCGACGGAGAAGCGCTCCCAGGACCACAACTGAAGGAGTAGGACGCAACCCGACATCGTCGCGTCCTGCTCTGCCCGAGAGATGGCGTCGCACAGACCTCTGTACGTCGCCGCAAGCACAGCTGAGGCCCACGACCACTGCATCATCTGTTTACAATGGGGAAGTTAGACGTGCTCCGCTGATACGAGATTTGAACTTAGTGTGTTACCTCATCCCGGGGTGTCGGCGATGTCTTTCGGGCGTACTCGATCAGTGCGGTCCACCGTGTTCCGTGGGAGGACGGAACATCACCCAACCGAACAACAACGGGAGGTATGCCTCCGGATGGCGAGCCACGTCCTCCTCCTGCTCTGCGGGTGGAGAAGGCGTACTGCGGCGTTCGCAACAAACATTATCAGCAACTTAGCGCTTCTCTGTTAATTCGCAAAGAAAGAGGTACTCGCCGTGAACTGAAGCAGCCACGCCTTCGTCGGTCCGTGCCACTCGCCCTGCCTGAGGGGCCGGTAGGGGGCTGCTCGGGGGTGTCGTTGCACCACGATGAACCGCGCGGACAACTCCGCGTGCCACGTGATGGAGGCGTCGTGCGACACAACTGTCGGACCCGCACAGGGGAGGCCTAGGAGGTACGACACATCCTGCAGCATCGGAGCCATCTCTCCGCACGGAAGGTGGAACGTGTGCGTCTCCAGTCTCCACCGGTCCACGAGTGCGGCCAGTAGGGACCGGTCGTACCCGAATCGCGGGACCTCCCTGCCCTCTAACGGGGAAGTCACCTGCTCCACCATCCTACAAAGAGGAAGTAAGCCAGCCGCTCGCAACCTGCATGTAGTGCATTGCGTCGTTAGAATTGCATTCACAGGTAAATACATGTACGTAAAAGAGTGCAAACGTTGGCAGCTTACCGTGGAACCCAGCGTGGGTCAATGAGAAGCAGCTCGTTGGGCACCCGAGGTCGGAGTGTCCCTAGCTCTCGGTTTTTCTCTGCAGAGTACCTAGACCGGTGGGTCGCATCCACGGTCGCGTCGAGCAGCTCAGGGCAAGGTCGCGCCATCGTCGCCTGTTACAAAGCAAATACAACAAATCTGCCAGTAATTAAATGTGCACACAGAATGAAATGCGAAATAACGAGTTGTACAAAAGATAAAGATATGTTGGATGAGGCACACAACGCCGAGAATTACATTATCCCCTTAGCAGCCCTGCATGTCGATCATGGATGACACAAACATCAGGCCTGTCCAGAACAACTGCCAGCTTCACTCTTTCAAGGAACCAGTACCAACTCTCCGCGTTTTCCCCCTCCACGAAGGCCAATGCAACCGGTATAACCTGGTTGTTGGCGTCCACCGCGATCGCAGTTAGAATCTAGCCCTTATACTTTCCCGTGAGGAATGTGCCGTCCATGCAAATGACCGGGCGACAGTGCCGAAACGCATTTATGCATGCGCCCAGGGCAAAGAATGCACGCTGCAAGACCCACTTACCCGCGCACACACCACCCGCAGGAAACTCCGCAAGGTCGACGAATGTACCGGGGTTCCTACGTACTATTGCCCTCAGCAGGTGGGGAATATTCTCATAGGAAGTCTCGTACGTCCCGAACCGTATTTCCAGAGCTGTCCTTTTCACTCTCCATGCCTTTCCGTAGCTAATCTTGTACTGAAACCTCTCCTCCACTACGGCTGTGATAATAGATCGAGGTGCGAGTGCGGATTGTCCATGATCTGACCATAAAACACATTTGCCACCCAAGTGGACGACAGATTGCGGTGTCCCTGCTCCGCTTCTTCCAGCTCGCAATTATGTTCCATCACTATGTAGTATTTCCAGTAGTCCTTCCACTTCCCCTTGTATGCATGCACCCGCCATGGGCACGAATCAACTACGTACTTCACGTCGTACTCCTTCTTGCTGGACTTCACTATCCTGAATTGCCGCCGGAGAGACATTGCCCAGTACTTCACCGCATCCATCACAGCCTCCTTGTCTTTATATATGGCCCCCTCCGTCACCTCGTTCTCACGATACTCCTATGCATCAATGTTCCCTTCATTCGTTGTTAGGTCCTCGAAACTGTAATTGGTTCACGCACCAGGGATAGGCATCTCAGGAGCGTTGTCCTCCTCGTCGGAGTGCTCACCATCAGTGACTTCCTCATCCACACGGTCCTCCTCTTCCATCAGGTCAACTATGTCCTCCCCCTCCTCCCCCTCATCGGCCACCCCTCGCGCCTCCACCGCTGTCTCCTCTGCCCCTTCGATCCCTTCGCCACCGCCAGTCTCGTGCTCCTCGTCTCCCGGCTCCTCGCCGCCTTCCTCTTCGCATCCTTCCACATTTGACGTCCCCTCCCCCGTAATGTCCACCCCGACATCACAAACTTGCGACACCGATGTAGCTACTGGGTAGCACTGTATCAACAACATGAGCGGCCAACCCCGCTCTACGGCAAAACCAACGTAACTTCTCCATGTTGACGTCGAGTTAATAGGAATCAACTCTCCGTAAAAACAATCTTGCGCACGGCTCACTACTGCTCTGACCCGCAACCGAACAGTCTGGGCATCCAAACTGAACATCCGAGACATCCACTCCAACAAACCCCTGTATGTCCTATCGCTCGGTCTACATATGCCCCGTACGACCCTTGAAAATGATGATAAATCCACCCCATCCGCCCCCTGTGCTATCTCCCCATCTCCATAAAATATTTGGAAATACAATTTCTCCGACATGCTGCAATGTCCGACGGAAAAATATTACTCTAAAATACAATATACAAAACGTACATTGAACGTACAACAAAATACGACTATAAATAAGTGATTCGACTAGCCTACCATACGGCCTAATATTAAATTTCTACTACATTACATTTGTATATATTGCCTAATACATTATTTATATAATAAAATTAGTAATACACAACCCTACTAAATTAAATTTATACCACATTACATTTGTATATATATATATTGCCTAATACATTATTTGCATAATAAAATTACTAATACACAACCCTACTAAATTAAATTTCTAAATATTGACTATAGTTTCTACTGAACTAAATTTCTAGATACAAAATACTACATTAAATTTGCATATACTGAATACTACATTAAGTTTCTAAATACTAGATACTACATTAAATTTCTGAATATTAACTGCTATATTAAATTTCTAAACACCATACAATCCTAAAATTTGTAAACAATACATAATCCTAAAATTTCTAAGTACTACAACAAATTCCTAAATATTAAATGCTACATTAAATTTCTAAATACTACATAACCTATAAAAAAATTCCTACATTTACCTCTACAAAAAATTGCTAAATCTAACTCTGCAATAAAATTCAAAAAATTACCTAAATTTCTCGGCTCCCCTTCTCTTCTTCTTCTGTTCCTCTCTTCTCCCTTTCTTCTCCCCCTCTCTTTCTCCCTGCGCTCGGCTCCCCCTCTCTTGCTTGCGCTCGGCTGCGAGCAAGCAGCTGCGCCGAGTGGGCTTTAAAGGTGCATGTCGCCCCTGTATGTAGCCGTTTGTAGCCGTTGGGCGGGGGACTAATCGCCCGTATATAGGGCGATCGCCTCATATACGGGCGACCGGCGGATAAAATTGCTAATTTTTCAGCCCGACGCCTAGTTTTGAAAAAAAGAATAAAAATAAATATTAAAGAAAAAAATTCACCGAATCATGGTGGCCACATGGACGGGCCCGGTCCGGCCCGAAATAGCCCGAACATGATACGGTCGACTTAGGCCTGGCTATTAAACGGATCTAGCCGTGCCAGCCCACGGGTCAAGGTCATGGTCCAAGCACAATCTAGGTGGTTGTTGGGCTGTGTCGTGTCGGCACTAATACAAAATGGTCGATGGGTCGTGTCGGGTCGAGATCCGCCCAAAATTAAAAAAAAACTGAAATTTTAAATAAATATATAGAAAATTAAAAAATCATAAAAGTTTGAAAAAAATACAAAAAATATTTGGAAAAATCTAGAATAATTAGAAAAACTGAAAGGAATGTAGAAAAACTTTTAAAAATCTATGTAAATTAGGAAAAGCAAAAAATATGAAATAAAATCCTAAAATGAGACAAATAATTGGAATTAAATAATGAGCTTTATTAATATTTGGCTGCCACGTTAAAAACTTTGCCAAGTAAAAATTCAACATGAAAAAACCTTGGCAAAGAGAAAAGAGAACAACTTATAGCTCAATGTACAAGAAAAAGTGAAGATTATAATTATTGTTCCTAATTATCTAGATAAAGATTTTCAAACGTCGCTGCTAGCTCAATATTTTCTATAGTGTGTTGAGCTTGTTGGTCAGCTTGTTCCCAATCTTTCATAGTAAGAAGTATTTCTACCATCTCACTTGTCAAATTTGTTCTTCTCTCCTCGATTATTCTTCTGAATAGATTGAAAGCAGACTTCGAAGAAAACCGTGAAGACAGAAACTGTTAATACAGCCCGTGCTAATATGGAAAGCAACAGATATTTTATCTTGTGCGCGTGCCACCACTGCAAAATGTTGAAATCCTCATCTTGCTACTCTTGGTAGTTGACAGTGTCGCTGTTAAGATAAGTAGCTAGCTCCCTACCACTTGTTGTTGTATCTGCATTTGATATTGTTGTACTTGAACTCCTTGAGGTAGAACCACTTGCACCCATATCTTTCCCCATGAAGTTTTCTTCTTACCTGTTGTAGGTGTTGGTGAAGGTTGCTCCAAGTGAATTTCAGCAAATTTCTGATCGTACTTAGCATAAACTTGAGATAAGTTAACATAAATATTTAAAAAATAACTAGAATAATCAGTATCCACCACATCACTTAGAAGTGAGAGAACATTAGCCAATCCTCGAACTTAAGCTCTAGGATCTAAAATAAATGCAAATGCATATAACATGAGAATTTCTTTCCAATATTTCAAAATTTTAATTTTCATAGCATAAACAGATTCACACAAAATATTATCATTTTCGTGGTTCCTTAAGCGGGTAGTAATTTCTAAAATATGATGCACAATTAAAGGAGATGTTGAGCAATAAACTCTAGATAAAGCAACAGTGGAATCATAAAAAAGTTTCAAAAATGACAGCAAGTATTCAGAAATATAGCAATGTTGCTCGGTGAGTAGCAGATGACTATCCTAACTACGATAGTGCGTGTTAATAAAAACAAAAAATGTACTTTTATAGGATACGAGTGACTTAAGCATTAAGTAAATAGAGTTTCTGCTGATAGGTGCTGGGTCTATACCCCAAATTTGAACTGTTTTGTATTGGCAACCGATGTGGTTGTACACGAGAAGAGTTTTCAGATGTTACTGGTCCTCCATATGTTCTGAGGTTCAGTTGTGATGACGTTCTAATGGCTAGGGTATATATCGGTAGGTGGTTGCTAATAACAATATGTGGATTGAGAGGAAAAGGGGTGTTCAGATGCACTTTAGATGTAGTTGATAGACTGTCTATATAGTTGTCTGTAATATCTCTTATATACTTAATAAATTGTTTGTACAATGATATATACAGTATAAAGTTGTCTGTAAGGTCATCTGTTAAATAGTAAACATCATATTTTTCTCTCTTTATTCTCTCTCCTCTATATCATCTAAAATCCTATATAATATACTCTTATAAAAGATATATATATATATATATATATATATATATATATATATATATATATATATATATATATATATAAAATCCTATATAATATACTCTTATAAACAGCATATATATATATATATATATATATATATATATATATATATATACACACCGTTGTATGTACCCTTAACCTGACAATCCTGCAAAATTCTTATGTCAAGGTCAGTTGGGCTAACGGGTAAAGTTGACCCAGGCCACAGCCCGCACACCAATAGATCGACTGGGCCCCACCGCATGTGTTACTACCGGTGTGCGACATGTGGAGTGGGCCAGAACCAGATTCCCCACAACAAAGGAAATCCCCCAAAACAGGCGAAACCCTCACCCCAGCTCCGCATCCCAATGGCCGAGCAGCAGCTCGCCGGAATCGACCCGCGCAGTGGCTTCTGCGCCGCCACGCGGACCTTCCACAGCCCCCGCTCCCAGGCCGCGCTCCCGCCGGAGTCGCTGCCCACCACCGCCGCCGCCTACGCCTTCTCCCTTCTCTCCTCCCCGCTCCCCGACCGCCCCGCCCTCGTCGACGCCGCGACCGGCATTGCCGTATCCTACCCCTCCTTCCTCGCTGCCGTCCGCTCCCTCGCCGGCGGCCTCTGGTCCTCCCTCGGCCTCCGCCCCGGTGACGTCGCCTTCGTCGTCGCCCCCTCCCGCCTCGACGTCCCCGTGCTCTACTTCGCGCTCATGTCCATCGGCGCCGTCGTGTCGCCCGCCAACCCGGCATCCAGCCCCGAGGAGTACGAGCACCAGGTCAGGCTGTCCCATCCGGTCGTCGCGTTTGCGGCCCCCGAGGTGGCCGCCAAGCTGCCCGGCCATGTGAGGTGTGTTGTTATGGGGTCGGAGGCATATAAGAGGCTGGCCTCGGCCGGCAGGGAGGCGGCGCCTCCCGCGGTGGCGGTGAAGCAGTCCGACACGGCGGCCGTGCTGTACTCGTCGGGGACGACCGGGCGGGTCAAGGCCGTCGCGGTCACGCACCGCAACCTCATCGCGCTCATGTGCGCGCACGGCGAGAACCGGGAGACGGTGGCGAGCGAGGCCAACGAGGCGGGCGAGGAGCCTCCGCCGCCGGCGGTGACGCTGCTCCCCCTCCCCATGTTCCACGTGTTCGGCTTCATGATGGTGCTGCGGTCCGTGTCCATGGGGGAGACGGCCGTGCTCATGGAGCGGTTCGACTTCGGCGCCGCGCTGCGCGCGATAGAGCAGTACCGCGTCACCCTCCTGCCCGCGGCGCCGCCTCTGCTAGTGGCCATGACCAAATCCGAGGAGGCGCGCCGCCGCGACTTCTCGTCGCTCCTCGTCATCGGCGTTGGCGGCGCCCCACTCGGCCGCGAGGTCGCCGAGCGCTTCTCCGCCGTCTTCCCCAACGTGCAGATTGTTCAGGTTAAGCATCCAATTCCATGCACGCTGCAGAATAATACTGAATCTCTTGTGCGCAGTGCAGAATCCTTTCTTTAATCCAACGAATCAACGCTTGTACTGTTCAATATGATTACAGGGTTACGGTTTGACCGAGTCGTCTGGCTCGGTGGCCTCCACGGTCGGGCCGGAGGAGTCGAAGGCATACGGGTCGGTCGGGAAGCTGGCGTCGCACTTGCAGGCGAAGATCGTCGACCCCGCCACCGGCGAGGAGCTCGGGCCGGGCCAGCGCGGCGAGCTCTGGATCAGGGGCCCAGTCGTGATGAAAGGCAAGTAGTAACTAGTCACTGGACTAAGCACACGTTTGACCTTTGTTAATTTAGTAAGCAGCTGTATTTGTTTAGTGGATGAAATAAGTGCACGCGAAAATTTTAATACAGGCGATGATGATTCTTTACCTAACACCTTCAAGATATATTGTCATTTTATCTTATAGTTTAATTTTTCTCCTAGCGATGAACAACAGCATTTATCGTGTGAAAGCTATGTAGGGCCTTTTGTTAATGTGCAAGTGAGCTGTATGTGTTTGCTTGCCATGTGCATGACGACTATTGTAAAAATTGGTATAGTTGCAGAACCTAAAACCATTTGTCCAACCAAGTACTGGTGGTCCGTGCGGTAGTAGTAGCCATTTCAAACAAATATTCCTCCCTGGCTGCAGGGAAGCTGGTTCTGCTACTTTATGGATAGTGACAATGCCAGCATGCCAGCGATGTGCAGTTTGTAGGTGTTTGTTGCAATAATTTGTCAGTATGGAGACATCTGCTACCAGTAATGCGTCCAACAGTTTTATATAGGAAACCAAAATGTTTCCATGCTTTGTAAGTGACGTAGCGACTGATCTCAACATTTAGTTGGTCTGAAATGTTACCGAACCATCTTCATCAGATTAGCTTAAGATGTACTACTAGAATTGTACCACTAGTAGTTTCCAAAAGCTTACGGGAAAGAAATTCCAAATAATTTTGGCAAATATTTTCCCATTGCTCTGTATTTTTGCCTTGATTAGTACTCGGGTTTTTGTTTCACTGCTTCAGTCACGGGGATGTTTTTTCAGGTTATGTGGGTGACGACAAGGCAACTGCAGCAACGGTGGATTCAGAAGGCTGGTTGAAAACTGGTGACCTCTGCTACTTCAATGAAGATGGTTTTCTCTACATTGTCGACCGATTGAAGGAGTTGATAAAATACAAGGGATACCAGGTGCGGTAAAACTGCACAGCTGGTTCAGAACTGCAGTTACATTATCGTTGGACAATTCTGTCTCACAAGTTTCTGTTTGCATGATACAGGTGCCTCCAGCTGAACTGGAGCATATTCTACAATCTCATCCTGAAATCGCTGATGCTGCAGTTATCCCGTGAGTACCTTCAGTATAAACTGCAGTTAACTTGGGAAAATTCTGATGGATTGTACATTCTTACAAATTCCTTACAAAGCTTCATGATGTAATGATATAGATGTAACTCTGTATGCACTACGCAGATATCCAGATGAAGACGTTGGGCAACTACCAATGGCTTTTATAGTGAGGCAACCAGGTTCAAACATTACTGCGCAACAAGTCATGGATTATGTAGCTAAACATGTACGTTTTTCCTTTTGATCATCTGAATGTTGCATGGGAGGTGTTTCTATGCGTCACTTTTTGAAAGTTGCACAAATATTAAAGCATGAATGAAGGGTAAACGGTGATTACTTAAATAGCAACACTGAAATGGTATGTAGCATATTGTTGCATAGATACAGATGACAATCTTAGTTTTCACTACTGATTTCATCATCATATTACATGACTGGTCCATTCTATATGCAGCATATTTTTGGAATCCATGCTGTCGAAATTTGACAATGTCTTACCACTTCAAACACTAAATTCAGACCTGAATGTTCGCCTTTTGACAGGTTGCGCCCTACAAGAAAGTTCGTCGAGTGGCTTTTGTCACAGCAATACCGAAGTCACCAGCAGGGAAGATCTTGCGGAGGGAGCTTGTGCAGCAGGCCGTGTCCATGGGTGCCTCCAAGCTTTGAGATGCAATTTGCTGTGGAAATCTAGAAGGAATTGTTTGTTGTATATACTAATCTGGAGACATGTACTATGTTACCGTGCTTTTCTGGTTGTAATTGATTCAGCTATTCCTAGCTGAACAATTCGACCTCCAAATGCTCATCCTCAGTGGCCGACAGTGGCCGACTCAGGATATAAATTTAGGGAGTGTTAAACCGGTCTCCAAGTTCAGTTCCAATCTCTTGATCTTTTGACCAATTTCTATGACGACTGCGTGATAGTGTCCCACGGTGGTCGGGGGTGCTAGGGGTACCTACGGTGTGATGGGGGTAAAGGTGCCCTAACCTCCCTGACCAGCCCCTGCTCATCCTGCTTCCATGTTGACACCGAGTACCCTCTGCAAAAAAACTAATGTTGGAGTGAAGAGGCTGCAATAATTGTTCGTGCACAATCTTATGAAACACATCTTTTATAGCTAGGGATGATTTAAAAAACATTCTGGTATTTATGAATTTACTCAACTTTATCGTTCATGACAATTTGTTATCCTTGCTAAACAACAAGGTTTTGCCCGTCTTTTTAGCTTGCCAAAATTATTGCAGAGCATCGATGTGTTGTTATGTGTTCATCGCCGAAGTGGTCTGTGGACTGCTACTTTGCTAACTACTCGAAGTGAGAAGCAAAAACATTCTGATAAACGTAATATTATCTTGACTTTCAAAATTATGTGCCGTAGCAATACAAACCCAATACAAAGGGGTTAGGCTTCATCGTTGAGAGGCGAAAGGTTTACTATTCTAGCCCTCTAGGTAATTTTTTTTTCCAGAGGTAGTCATGCTCGTGACAAAATTGTGAAAGTAGCCCCGTGCGCCCAATTTCAGCGGTCGGGAGTTTCTTGCGGTCTGGAACCGTTGAAAAATTGTTTTGTTTTTTCTCGCGCTTGCAACCAGCTGGATTTTTTTTTTTGAGATTTCCAGCTGTCCAGAACCGTTGGATTATTTTCTCACTGTCGAAAAAAATTTCAGCGGACTCGGTCCGCTGGAATGGGCGTCCAGCGTGTCTGCCATTTTTTCCTCGTTGATGTTTTTATTTCCGATTTTTTTTTACTGTGGTAGCCTCGTTGAATTTTGCCTTTTGTTATTTTCATGTGGTTTTTTTATTTTAGCGGATTTGGTTTTTGGATTTGGGCCGAGGATTTTTCGCTGGCTATATTTTTTCCGAAGATCGCTCTCGTGCGGACGAGTTTGCGAGTCTAACCCGAAATTTTTAGTGTAGTGGCCTCTTGGCCGAAATATTTCACGAAAATAGCCTTTTTGCTAACCAATTTTCGGATCTAGCCCCATAACCCGTATTTTCAACTAAAGAGGAACACTTAATATTTTTTTCTCATTTTTTTATGCCGAAAGAAGTGGCTGGCGAGCGATGTAAAATATTTTATTAATTCATTCCGGAACCGCTGTTTTTTTAAAAAAAAAATCGGCTGCACGGGAATGTTTTTAAAATTTTAAGCGGTCCGGCTCCGCTTAAAATTTAAACTTCTCTAATATCAAGCGGTGTCGGACCGCTGTATTTTTTTTAAATTATTCGTCCACAGAGAATGTTTTAAAATATAAAGTTGTTCTGGCACTGCTTGATATTTTTAAAATTATTCGTTCGGACAGAACTTGATATTTTAAAAACATTCTCCGTGGACGAATACTTAAATTAATAAAAAAAATTACAACTCTCACCAACAGCTGCTTTCGGCATAAAAAATGAGAAAAAATATTAAGCATTCCCCTTCCGCTGAAAATACGGCGTAGGGGGCTAGATCCGAAAATTGCTCGGCATAAGGGCTATTTTTGTGAAATATTTCGGCCAAGAGGCCACTACAGTAAAAATTTCGAACTAGACTCGGAAACTCGTTGGCATGAGGGCGATCTTCGGAAAAAATACGACCAGTGAAAAATCCTTGTCCCGAATTCAAAAAATGAATCCTCTAAAATAAAAAAAACCACCAGGAAATAACAAAAATCAAAATTCAACGAGGCTACTCAGTAAAAAATCAAAAATAAAAAACATCAACGTGGAAAAAATGGCAAACATGCCGGACGCCCATTCGAGCGGACCGAGTCCACTGAAAACTTTTTCGGCGGTGAGAAAATAATCCAGTGGTTCTGGAAGGCTGGGAATCTCAAAAAAAAATCTAGTTGGTTGCAAGCGCTGGATATTAAAAAAATGTTTCCCAAGCGTGAGAAAAAACAAAACAATTTTTCAACGGTTTCGGACCGCAGGAAATAAATAAATAAAATTCAGCGCTTCTCGACCGTTGAAATTGGGCGCATGGGGCTACTTTCGCAATTTCGTCATGAGCATGTCTACTTTCGAAAAAAAATTGCCCAAAGGACTAGAACAGTAAACCTTTCTTGAGAGGCAAACAGCCTGAATCACAGCTAAGGTTCTTAAAATGATCACTCAGGCATTCAGCAATGGAGGGGGGTGGGGGTACAAATAGGGATGTCAACGGGACTATTTTCTGCAGGGGATGCCCTCCCATCCCCACTCTACGTTTAGCTATTGAGGACAGTTTTCTTCCATCCCCATCCCACTGGAGATTTGGTGGGGAACATGTCCTCAACAAGAACTTAAATATTAATGACGTTGAGATAATTTTATAAATTTATTGTACGGTTGTGTAGAAATATATAAATTTATTAATACATAAGACGATACATAAAAAATACTAAATGAGTTGTATACTATAACCAAAATAGATAAGCTTGCTTATAGATATATCAATCTACGTGCATATAAACATATATATCAGGAAATAGAGAAGATATTGTCGTCTCGTCCCATACTCATCTCTAATAGGGGATTCCCCACGGGTCACTGGGACCGGAGCCCTGTTGCCATCCTTGTAACGAGGTTTGCTTTTACTAGTGATAAAATCAACTCAGTTAACTATTGGGTATTGAAGACCAAGCAATTGCTCAATTGGCGTGGGAGTTGTGGAACTCCCACTTGGTCTGGGTTCAAGCCCTAATTTGAACTTCTCGAGACTTACTTAATAATTTTTAGATTCGAATATACATACACATATGCGTTTCGTAAGACAGTTAGTCTGAAGTCCCTACCTCTCTAAAAATTTTCTTGTCGTGCGTAGCCGTTTTATAAGAGAGAAAACGTCCTACATGCAGGCGTCATCTCTCAACTTGCACTGTATCGAATTGTTTTGTACTCGTGTCCAATCTAAACCCGTAAACCCCTCTTGCAAATTGCAGTAGCTTATGCGCCCACCGCCGAGGTCCAGCCGACCGCGATGACGTCGATCGCCGGCGGTGGAGGCTGGCGCCTCTTCTCCGTGGACCGAGGCATTATCTGGTGGCGCCGCCGCAGCCACCAGCTCCCGCTCTTCTCGTCCCTCGCCGGCGGTGGTGGCGACGCGCCGCCGCATCTGCCGGTGGTCATCGTCGGAGCTGGCCCCGTCGGGCTCGTCCTCTCCTTCCTCTTCACCAAATTGGGTGAGCGCCGCAAATACCCACATCTCGGTTCGATTCACTCTTCAGTAAGCGATAGGGTTTAGCTGAGCTAGAGATTTGCGAGAATAACTGCACGAATGAAAGGGATAATCGCGAATGGGAAATGGCCACTCCGAAATAAAAACTGCGTGAATGTGGTAAAAGAAGTCGAATTTGAGGTGCAGAGTACTAATTAGGTGCTTAGGGTGTGTTTGTTTGGTGGGACGATGGTTGGATGGGATGGTTTTGTACTATTTAGTTCTATTATTTTGGGTGAATGAAATGGTTTAGCATCTATAGGAAATATTTCTTAAATTTGTATCCCACCATCTAGGATAGGATGATTCTATTCAAGCAACCAAACACATGGATGACATTTTTTTTGAACCATTTCATACATGTACCACTTGGTACAAGCAACCAAACACACCCTTAGTGGATCGATCCGAACTTAGCGGATTACATTCACGAGAACTCTTGGAAGTTCTTATCTAGTTTGTCTGCCATAAATTGATGCGGCTGTTCATTTTATTGAAATCTTGCAGGTATAAAATGCACGGTTATAGAGAAAAGTATGGAGTTCACTCGGCACCCCCGAGCGCATTTCATCAACAACCGCACTATGGAGGTGTGTTTACTGTTAAGTGCATGTATTCCGACATTGCCATTTTCAGCTATAATGTTTTGTACTTCGGACGGTGGTTTAATGGGAGTGGTGGTATTGACAGATCTTCCGCAAATTGGACAGCTTGGCTGGGGACATCGAGAGGTCTCAGCCACCGGTGGATTTGTGGAGGAAGTTCGTGTATTGTACTTCACTCTCCGGTTCCATTCTCGGTTCGGTTGATCACATGAAGCAGGAAGGTTGTTTTACTTCTTTTCATGTCGAGTGCCTGATCTTTTGCACCTCTCTACATAGATCGATCGGCTAATGATTGATTTGTGCAGATTTTGACAAGACCATTAGTCCTATATCGGTTGCACACTTCTCACAGTACAAGTTAGTGGATTTGCTACTCAAGAAGCTGGAAGGCATCGGCTTCCAGACATGTTTTCCTGATGAGATTTGTAGCTCAACTAAAGATTTGGTGCTGGAAAAGAAGATATTGATGGGACATGAGTGTAGTTCCATTCAACTGACTGACGAGGGCATTTTGATTGGAGCATCATTTAACAATGGGGGCCGGATGCAGGAGAGAAAGCTTCACTGTGGCCTTCTTCTAGGGGCAGATGGTGCTAGAAGCACAGTGCGCGAATTGGCTGGTATATCTATGAAAGGTGAAAGGGACATGCAGAAACTGGTCAGCGTGCATTTTCTGAGCAGAGATCTTGGAAAGTATTTGTCTAGTGAGAGGCCTGGAATGCTGTTCTTTATTTTCAACCCTGATGCAATTGGTGTGCTGGTTGCACATGACCTTGAGCATGGGGAATTTGTATTGCAGGTATGTCAAATTAGCATATTTCAGTGCTTACTGTGCCTTTTATGATGTCAGGAGTAGGAGGATTGGTGTGGAATTACCTAGTGCTTTATCTGTCCGTTAATTTTATCTTCTATTTTATTTTCAGATTCCATTTTATCCTCCTCAGCAGGTGTTTGAAGATTTCAGCGCTAAGGTGATGTCAGTTAAATATTTTTTCTCAATTTTAAGTCATGAGCATTTCTCGCCTCATCACTTGTGTACATATACTAAATTTTTTTTGCTGGGCCGAACTATGTATAGGCTTCTATTTCTGAAATACTTATTCTGCGTCCTGCCGCATTCTTGAAAAAACTTCTTCCTATTTGCTTGCTATTGCTATCCTTAGTATTGAATATGTTATACATGGGTGATTCCGCAGAGTAAATTTTATGGCTATATTTACATCCCTGCTTTTTTTGGCATGTTTTTCTTTTGTGATTCTACTTCTAGGTTTGCGAGCAAATTATTGTCAAATTGGTTGGATGGGAGCCAGCAGATGTTCAGGTTTTAGACATAAAACCATGGGTGATGCATGCTGAAGTTGCAGAGAAGTACATTGGCTGCAAAAATCGTATAATCCTTGTTGGTGATGCTGCACACCGTTTTCCTCCTGCCGGTGGTTTTGGTTAGTGGTTTATTTTCAATTTTGATACTGAAATACATGTTGAGTTTATTATGCATCTGAAGTTTAAAGGTATAAATAAATGTGCACTTGCTGATTTCTTTTGCAGGAATGAACACTGGTATTCAGGATGCACATAATTTGGCTTGGAAGTTGTGTTTACTGCTGAATGGCGTTGCTGCACCATCAATAATACAAACCTATGAATCAGAGCGCCAACCTGTTAGATTCTTCTTGCAGGCTTTCTGTTCGTTCACTTTTAATATCACTGTAACACTCCTGTACAAAATTAATGAAAATATGCATGCTTG
The DNA here is from genome assembly GCA_036346275.1 of Otatea glauca. Classification (NCBI taxonomy): domain Eukaryota; kingdom Viridiplantae; phylum Streptophyta; class Magnoliopsida; order Poales; family Poaceae; genus Otatea; species Otatea glauca. The sequence continues at coordinate 81,130,633 of CM070711.1, forward strand.
CTTATTGCAGGTTGCCATTTTTAATACAGAACTTAGTGTGGAAAACTTCAAAGCAGCAATGTCTATTCCTGCTACCCTTGGTCTTGATCCAACTGTTGCGAACTCAGGTAAAAATGTCCTGCCCCTGCAAGAGGGCTGTAGGCATTTTTCTGTTCTTTTCTTTTCAAAGTACATATTGACAACATGTACAACTGTGCTTAAGTCTGTTGAATGCGAAGTACGTTGTAACTTGCTCCTTGCCATCATCTCATTGTATGTAACCATTGGATGTATTTGTCAGTGCATCGAGTAATCAACAGCAGCCTAGGATCAGTCATTCCAAGAAGTTTACAGAAGGCAGTTTTGGAAGGATTGTTTTCCATCGGTCGGGCACAAGTCTCGGACTACATTTTGAATGAGAAAAACCCCCTTGGATCCTTGAGACTAGCAAGATTGAGAAGTATTCTTGATGAAGGAAAAAGTCTACAGCTGCAGTTCCCTGCAGAGGATCTTGCCTTCTGGTTAGCCTTATTACAGCAAATCATTCTTCAAAAGAACTCCAGTTTTTCTCTTATTTTGTTCAGTTTAATTGATGGGACAACATGAGTAGATCACATACCTCTGGCAATAATGCTACGTTCTCAATAAGTATAATCAAATATGCAAAGTTTCTTATGTAGATATAATTTGTCCATTTTCAGCTATGAAAAAGGTGCCCTAGTTGCTGAAGATTGTGCTGAAACCACTCAGAAAGCAGAACAACTGAAGCATTCTAAGAGGTCATCAAGAGAGTACATCCCATCTGCTAAGGTTGGTTCACGGCTACCACACATGCTAGTGAGAGCACTGTCCGCTATGAGTGAGGTTTGCCCCTTTGACACCTAATGGATATATGTATTTTAAGTATTCATCTACCTTTGTGTAAATTGTGGCTGTGATGAGCTCTTACAGGGTGTGTTCTCAACGATGGACCTAGTAAGCGGGGATAAGCTTGAGTTTGTTTTCATTATTGCACCACTGAAAGAGTCTTATGAACTTGCCCGTGCTATGCTGAAGATAGCAGATGAACTTAAGTTATCAGCCAAAGTATGTGTTATATGGCCACAAGGTTCAGATGATGCGAAAGTGAAAGGGAGCAGATCTGAGTTGGTACCCTGGACAAACTATGTCGATGTTGAGGAAATACCTAGGGCGTCTGCTAATTCATGGTGGGAGATGTGTCAAATAACTAGGAAAACTGTAATTTTGGTTAGGCCTGATGAGCACATAGCATGGAGAACAGAATCTGACATGGTGAGAGATGCGGATTCAGAAGTTAGGAGAGTCTTTTTTCAAATTTTGTGTTTAAATAGGCACCAGGTGTAAGAATGTGCATATTTCCATTCAGTAACCGTCTGGGTTTGTGTGTCAGTAACCAAGTATACCTAGGAATATCAGCTGCACGATGCTACATACATTACAGAACAACAAAGAGTTGTGATGCATTTTGCACAGAACTGCTTGCAATGGCAAAAGATGCCATGTAAGTGACCACCAAATTGTTTGTTGAATTCTTCTTACATATAATGATAACCTTAAAATACATTTGATCTGAACTTCAATACAAGATATACGTAGGTAGCTTGGCTGCCCAGCTTCTTGTTTGTGCTATAACTTCTCTGTTCAAGTGCTTTGAGTTCTCGTTTAGGGTCTTTATGTTTTTTCTTTGGATTTTCTAAAAGCTTATTCAAGATTATGGTTGTAAAGAAATTGATTCTTAAAAGCACATATGAAGTGGATTGTGGATTCTAGTGTATATGGGTGGACTAGATTGTGAGAATCGATTTCTATAATCGGACTGTTTGTTTTTTATTTTGCTTTTGAGACTATAATCAAAAGCAAAAACAAACAGACCCTTAGTATGTCATGTAGTCAGCTCAGCTTTCGCCTGGCAAGGTCCTGGGCTCAATTTTGTCTGGGCCTCAGTTGTGTCGTAGCAATATGCCCACAGGCAGCTGGTAGGCGTGAAATAAAACCTTTTAGAGCATTTGGTTTTTGATTTGGCCATGTTAACCATATATTGAAAGAAGTTAGTATTGTTCACAATATATCTGCATTTGGAGTCAAATTAAAGTAATTAATCGTCGTTTTATTGAGCAAGTATTATTGAGTTCACAGTCGTGGACTGAAGGAAAAGATCAGCTTCTTCAGGGGAGATGGACATATGAAACAACAAAATTAGTCGTCACCAATCATCATTGAAACAAATCAACAATCACATTTTAGAATTCACCGGAACAATGAAGTTATCGAACAAATTTCTGTACATCAATCATGAGAACATCACCCTGGACATACAATCATGTGCTATCAAAACTTCATCAATCTTCAAAAGCACTACAGCACAACATTCAAATCTTACAAATGCCTAAGTGACAGAACACTAGAGAAGCTTCTTCTCAAGTCCCTGCAAACGCTAGCAGTCCTGCACCTTCAACACAGCATCATACAACACTTGTCACTGCAATGAACATTTGCCCTGCTGTTGCTAGCATAAACCCGAGCAACGCGCCAGCAACAACCTGGGAGCAATTTAACACTGAAGTTAGCAGCATACAGAATTATTGCTCATGATGTAAAGCCACAAGAAGATAGTAGTGCTGACGAAGCTGCATGATGTGATATCTAAAAAGCATGCGGTGTTGAGTAACCAGGGGTGGTGGGTGGGTTCCTGATGACCAGTGTTACTGGGACACAACACGGAATCCGACTTGGATTCGGTGTCCAATTCAGCAAAAAAATTTGGACATGGGAAATGCTACTCGGAATCGGATGGAACCCGACTCGGATTCGAGGTGTCCGATTCGGCAAATTTTTTTGGACATGGGTATCTGAGTAACACTAATAGCATGGGGACAACCAACTTGAAGTTCGGTTGGCATCCACGTACCACCATTCCAATAGGTCATCACTTTCTCCTTTTCTTTAATGGATATATGCCGTCGTTTTTAATCTGCCAAACTGCGATAAAATGATAAATGAAAAAGGACATTGGAGCAAACCTGGGTCGGAGTATGGCCTAAAAGTTCGCGTAATGGCCTTGCTTCGGACAAGGGATGTTCTGAAGGAAGTTCACAGACTATTTGGTTCAACACCTGAACCATAGGAGAAAACAGGGACAAGTTCAGCATAGCTGCATAAAAAATGCATTTTCCTTGTGCCATCGTAATACAGCCAATTCGAGTACTTAGTTTTTAAGGTATCCCTAATGATATTTACAAGTTGTTGAATCCACAGCAGAGATGACACGCAAACAGTTGTTGCATACCTCTGCTTGCTTTCCAGCATGCAATCTGATACCAGAAGCATCATACATCACCTGCCAATCAAATCACGAAATGGATATTTCTGAGACATCACCATTTTGGATTGACATGAAGGAAATAAATATAAACGTTTGCACAATGCCGACACTCAACATCATAATGTCCAATTCAAGATAGAAAATTGCGTCCAAGCAACACCATTTAAATGCTCATTCTCTTATGGATCAAGAAGCAAGAATAACTAATTTGAAAGGAACATGGCATGAGATGACCTACCACACTTGCAAATATTGCTGCTGTCGCAAAGAGGGCGCTGCCAAAGCCATCTTGGAAGCCAATTGCTACTGCTAGTGCTGTAACTGTTGCAGAATGCGATGACGGCATGCCACCGGAGCCCACTAGCTGTTTAGGATCCCATCTGTTCTCCTTGTACCTTCGTTTCAGAACCAATACACATTAAACTTGTTGCAAAATTAGCATCCGTAGAAACACATTGAAACTGAAACACAGAATAAGGAAACAAATCAAACAATGACCCCTTGATGAAATAAGACCGCTGAAATGAAGCACATAACTGTAAGATATGCATCTCTAAGATCTTGTTTGGGAGACCTATTTCCGACAGGAATCCCTATAGATAGGTCAGGATTTTAGCTTAAAATCTTGGTCCATCCCCAGTAATCCTGACCGGGAATGAGCCTCCTAAACAAGACCTAAGGCTCTAAACAAAGGGGATTTTTTGAGGTGTAAGCATCACAACTTCACAAGCACTGTGGGTTCCTATCATCTGCCCTTGGCTCAAACGGTGAAAGAGTACCATTTGAAGCCACGTGACCATCTAATCGGAAATTGGATAATCGAAAAAAGGCAGGTTGGAAATTCATATCCACGATCTTTTGACAGAGAATTTCAATTTCTCACTCGTCTTCGTCCTTTATGATTTTCTTATCTAATGATCAAGGTCCTCCGAAGAGAAAACGCTATTTGAAGAGCAACATAGACATTGCAAATTCCAGTTAACCGGAACAGATCAAATGCATGCCATAACCTGTGAATTCAATTCTAACCTAGCGAAGCATTGCAGCTGAACAAATCAAAAGACAACCCCATGACGACAAGCAAACCCACCAATTTTCCCTTAATTTGAAGAGATCACAGCCAATTGCTTTTGTTACCAGCTCAATTCCCAAACAACATTCGAGAAATCCACGAAATTCATCATACGAGAGGCCATTACATTCCAAATCTACCGTTCCCCTGAACGAAAACGAAAAAGAAAAGAGGAACCAATTCTTATGGTCAGATCTCCAAGAAACGAATGGGAATTCCACCAGACCTCCACAGGTCCCCACGTGATGCGAGACAAACAATATCAAGACGCAATTTTGACCCCCAGAATCGAACGCCTGAGGGCCGGATCCCAGGAGCCCAGATCACGCTGGACCCCGATCCCTCAACCAAATACCGCAAGAACGCGAGGCAAGAGAACAAGAGAGGGATTGGTTACCATGTGACGAAGAACTTGATGGACTGGGCGACGGCGAAGCCGAGCACGGCGGCGGCGAGGGGGTAGTTGTGGAAGACGGCGAAGTAGGAGAAGCCCGCGGCCGGCGACGAGGAGGCGGCGGCGCCATCACCACCACCACCGTCCCCCATGGCTTTCTTGGCCCCCGGACGGTCTGGCTAATCCTGATATGCGTCGTTGGACTATACTATATTTATAGCCTGCCTCCCTTCCTCTTGTACTAAAATTCTCTCCCCCTCTGCGTTGCACTGCACCAATGGCGAATTCTTCTGCTGTATTCTATCGCAGGACTTTCTTTATTGCTCCCTGCTGCATCCATAGAAAGGCTTCCTACTGGCTGCTCTCTCTCTCAAAAACTCTATAAATTTTTCTGCCATGGAGAATGGAGTTGCTGATTGGATGGGAGGTATCAAAGGGGAAGCCTTCGTGCGAATATGCCGAGCAAGTTGCGATTCCTGTGGTAGATCCAGGCGAATTATCGGCTTAGTTTGTCCCTGTGCGTGATTGGAAAAAAAACTAACAAGAGCGGTGACTTCAGTTTACGGTGCCAAGATGATGAGCGAGCGACTGACCCTCTTTATCATCTCATGTGATCAGAATCGGCTCACAGCAAGTACATGCGTGAGATGGGTGGGTGTGAGCAGTGAGCCAGTGAGCACACTCTTTTACCATCGTCGAAAGAAGCGTAGAGCGCTGCTAGCCTGCTACGTGTGATCGCTCATACACGTAGGCAAAACATGTTGGTCTGAAGCTTTGGCTGATTTGGCCTTGGTTTAACTTTTTTTTTTAATGTTTCATCCCTCTTCAAATAAAATTGTGTATCTGGCTCTCTTCCCAACTGTAAAAACAGCAATAGATAACACATGTCACATGTTGTACTTCTTTACTGCAACAGGTGATCGGCTCTCTGGTACCTTCGCCCACCTCGGTAGATACCTTGACAAGCATGGTAGATGCGGGCCCCACTTGCCTGCAGCGGTATGGGACTACACCAAATCCTCTTGCCAAGCCTGAAGAGCATGGTACCTCCTTTGCCGCGGTGGGCCTATCCCACCTGTTGTCGAGGAGCCGCGATCTGCTATAGTAGGGGAGCGCGATAGGTGACCTTCTTCGGTCGAAAAAGAGGTTAGATTTACAATTGGTCAGAAAAGAGACTAGATTTACAATTTTATTCGAACACGGTCCAAAAATACGAAAAAATGCCAAATAGACAAGACTTAGTCTACGTGACACTTAAAATGGTCTGACTGTTCAGCTGACAAAATGTTTCCATTCCACCATAGTAGGCTTAGAATTTCTACTGAAAAAACTTGCTACAATTACTTAGGTCAAAATTCATGGGAGGAAGGGGAAAACCATTATATTGAAATAGTAGCCAAAGGTTTTTACAACGCCAATGGCGTTAAAAGAGTTTAAATTGACACAAAAAGAGAGGAATGAAATAAAAGAAGAAAGAAAGGAGAAAGGGGGAAAGAAAGAAAGAAAGAAAGAAAGAAAGAAGGAAGAAAGGAACTGTACAACACTAGAGGCACAAAAGTTTGGAGAAGACACTACAGAGAGGAGGTTAAGCTAACAGCTAGCTCCACTGGTGGAGAGACTCGGTGTCTGGACTTTGACCTGTAAGCCCAAAGGGTAATGGAGTCCTGAATTTGACATTGAACTGAGTGGTGTTGTCTTCAGTTTTTTGAAACACTCGTGTATATCTTGTAGTCCATAATGTGTGAGCACATGCTGCAAAGTATATTGGCCAAATTTCATAGAAAGGATATGTGTCTGATGTTCTTTCAATGAATTCCAGTAAGCATTGTGATGAATTGGCTATTGTTGCTAGACCTAATTTTTCCATAGATTGTTTGCAGCGCAAGATGACATGATCAATTGTTTCCAATGATATAGACAAAGGTCACAATGAGGATTATTTGTCCAATGTTTGGTTGTCATATTGTCATTGGTGTTCAATCTTCCTTTGAAAACTAGTCATAAGAAGATCTTGTACTTGTGTGGTATTGACCTATGATAGGTATATTCAGATGCTGGCCACTTGAGGCCGCGGAATGACAGGATTTTGTAAAATACTAAGGTAGTTAAGTCCGTCATGATTGAAGTGATGACCCTTTGGTCTAAAGTCTCTGGTTGCAAATGCTGTTAAGATAGGATGTCCAATAGGGTCTGAAACTTTGAATGTGCTTGTCTTGAGAGAATTGGGTGCAGTGACACCATCCAAGAGTTGCCGTTGAATTGCGATTAGACTATGCAGCTCGGGTTAGTAGCGAAGGTGAATAAGGTGGGTAAGCAGAGGTAAAGTCGCCCTATTGGGGTCCAATGGTCCTTCCAAAACATAGCTGTTCGGCCGTTCCCGATTATCACCTTGGTCATATGTATTGTCAAATCAAAATAATTGGATAATGTTTTCCAAATTGTTGTATTGCCTTGATGAGATTGTGTTGGTATGTGATTCCAAAGATAGAGGCTTCGTAACCATTAGAAGAAAGGTTTGGTAGAGTTTGATAGTAGTTTTCTCACTGATTTCATGAGTAATGCTTGATTGTGAATTCTGAGATCCTATAGTCCCTAGCCCCCGTCTTCTTTTGGTAACATTACCGTTTTCCATGCGACGAGGCAATGTTCGCTGTGCGCCTCTTTGTCCCCTTTCCAAAGGAATGATCTCCGGATTTTGTCAATGGCTTCGATGCTGCATTCGAGCCATTGGAGATAGCTCATGTAGTATGTAGGTATAGATGATAACACTGCATTTATCATGGTTACTCGCCCCCCCCCCCCAAAAAAAAGACAATAGGGCGGGTATCCAGGCTGCTAGTCTTTTATCGATAATTGGTTGCAAGAGGCTATGTGGGATCTTATTAGTAGAGAGAGGTAGTCCCAATTAGTTGCATGGTAGTGAACTAATAGGGCATTGTAAGATGTCAGTTGCCATAGTTGCATCTTGCTGTGGCATATGAATTGGCACAAATATACTTTTGTAGTAGTTAATCTTCAGATCTGAGAAACTTGCAAATGATTCTAAGAATTCCTTTAGAACTGTTGCTTGTGCTACTGTGCCCTTTAGCAAGATGAGGGTGTCATCTACATATTGTAATGTTGGTGGAGTCCCCTGTATATCTAGTGGGTGTACGAGAAAGCCATCATTATGAGCTTGTTGAATTACTCTTTGTAGGACATCTGCCACTAGAATGAATAAGTATAGAGAGAGTAGGTCTCCTTGTCGTACCCCTCGCTTGTAGTGAATTTGATCTCCAACGGTGCCGTTGATAAGTATACGTGCTTTGTCTGACGAAAGTATAGTGTGTATCTAGGCGATCCATTTTTATCAACTAGTAAGAGGCATACCCAGTTGATTGTGTCAAATGCTTTGTGGAAATCCAATTTGAGTACTATCATTGGCTTATTCCTTTTCGGAGCATATTGAACCAATTCACAAGCTAGTAGGAAGTTCTCTGTTATTGATCTTTTCTTGATGAAACCTGATTCCATGTGATCAATAAGATCTGACATCTTTGGTTGCAGTCTGCTAGCTAGTACTTTACTCATGAATTTGGGTATACTATGCAAGAGTGAGATAGGCCTGAAGTCTTTAATTTCCCTAGGTGTATCAATTTTTGGCAACAGTGTGATGTAGGATGTGTTCACTCCAGAGAGATCAAGACGAGTGGCATGTAAGTCTGAAAATAACTGAAGTAGGTCCGGTTTTAGATTGTTTAGGATTTTCTTGTAGAGTTCATTTGTAAATCCATCAGGTCCAGGACTTTTGTTGTTCAAGGAGTGTATAATTGCATTTGATATTTTTTTCCCAGTTGAAATTGAGGGATAGGGACTGCAGACTTTGTTGGCCGTGGTATAGTTGTGCAAGGTGAATAGTCTGTGACCCTTGAACTGCTGTACTGAAAAGCTCTCTGAAGTAATCAGTGACAATCTTTAGCTTGTTGGTTATGTCATAGTGTTCAATGCCATCCTTAAGCAGTACCTTGATGTTGTTCTTACGGTGGTTGATAGTCGATGTCACATGGAAGAAGTGTTTGTTCTCGTCTCCAAGTTTGCACCATTTGATCTTTGCTTTTCGTCTCCATTTTAGTGATCAAAATAAAGTTAGATTTTGAATATGTTGAACATTCTTTCTAAAGATAAGCTCTAGAATAGTTTGAGGTCTCTATTCTTCTATTTTGTCAAAATATCCCACTGTGCTCTTATTATTGGAGAGTAAGGAGGCCAAGCTATTTTCCTTCTTGGACCATGATCTAATCTTTGCACATAGCCTTCGTAGTTTGACATTGATAATGGATACACTAGGTATGTTTCTTGTCCCTCTTGCCCAACTTTGCAAGACCAGATTCTCAAAATCCGGCATATGTAACCAATAGTTTTCTAGCCGAAAGATTCTCGATGAAGGTATGTTGGTTGTAGCCTTGGCAATAATTGGAGTGTGATCCGAAGTGGCCGCTATTACCGATTTTGCCGAGGTGCCCATGAAAGTCTAGCTCCATTTAGTATCAATGAGAATCTATCGAGTTTGGCCAATGTTGGATTTCTTCTTTTGTTCGTCCATGTAAATTTCCTATTAGAGATGTCAATGTCCATTAAACTTTGATCATTGATCCATGTATTGAAGATGTCTATACCCGTCCTTATTATATTGTCATTGTTTTTCTCATGGGCATATCTATAGATGTTAAAATCTCCAGGAACCATCCAAGGTCCAGAAATGTCTGGGCGGACCCTGGTTAGAGCATCAAAGAAAGATTGGCGTTTATGATCCTCAAATGGTGTAGATATGTTTGTTATATTGAATTGGAGACTGTCGGTTTTGGATTGGAAGGCCAGAGAGCTCTTAAATTGGGGCAAACGAAAGGGACGTGGTACCAGCGGCTATTCTTGCACAAACATTTGCAGCCACGCAGCGTCAAAAACTTAAAGCTTCACGCTTAAAACAGCCAGATTAATTAATCTCCTAATAATAATAATAACAGACGACTGGAACTTCATGAAAACTTGTGAAGTTCCAGTCGATTTCTGCCTCCCTCTGATCCCCATCGTGCGGACGTTCTGCTCCTGCGGCGTTCTGTGCTTCGATTTGCGTTCTGTGCTTTGTGTATTCATCAGTAGTCTATAGATCCAACCAACCAACCATTCCATTATACTAGACTAAGAGTTAAAGTTGGATCCATTCTAAAATCAGTCAAATTGGTTTGTTTTGACTTGGAGCTGTTGCCTAAAATCTTCTTTGCATTTATACCAATGGAGTTTGCCATTCACAAAAAACCATCATAGGCAAATTTTGTCAAAATTACAACTTTGAACAGGCACAACAGAGCTACCAAATATTCACATCTCTTGCACAAACAAACAAAATCTAAACCATGCTATGTCTAACCTATCATTTTGTGATATAGAACCGATTGTGCGGGGCACGTGGATTGGTCATTTTCTTGAAGTCAAGGTCCATCCCGTCATCGTACTCCTCCTCCTCCTCCTCCTCCTGTGTCTCTGACGCCTTCTTCTGCCTTGCCTTGGCTTCAGCAGCTTCCAGCCGAGCCTTCTTCCGGACGTAGTCGTCGTATGACATCTCACACCATTTCTTTGCATCTCCGACGACCTGCTGGTTGTGAAGCTCCACATCCCTGTCCAGCTTGGTCTTTTCGGTGTTCTTAGGCTCTCCCCAGTAGTCGTAGCGGTACATAGGCTTCGATGGGTCGTAGTAGTCCTTCCCAAAGACCTCTGTCTCGTCCACATCATATCGCCCCGGCTCCTCAATAGGAAGACCAAGGGCTTTCCGACTGCCAATTTAGGTGTCAGAGCCTATGCATTATGTGTGACCAAACTTATAGCACTAGTAACATTAGTAGCAATTACCAGCATATGTCTCTGATAAGAGCTTCCCTTTCTTCAAAAGAGCGACGCCATTGCATCAGATCGTACTCATCCATTTCTTTGTTCCTTCGGAGCTTCCCAATTTTGTACTCCTCTCCTCTTTCCTCTGCTTCCTTTTTTAGTTTTTTTATCAGCTGCATTGATCAAACTTAGGTATTGCAACAGAAATAGTGATTGGTTAAAGAAATATGACCAACATATAGAGGGAAAAAAGGTACCTGACGCTCAGCACGAGCAGCATCCAGATCAAGTTCCTTGATATCTATATTCTAATGGAAGAGTTCAGAACAAAGAACAAAAGAATCAGAATATCATTATGGGATCACTATACTGCAAAACAACCACCTTATGATGATCAATTGATCACCCAAGGCTAGTAACAAGGAGCTACACATGATTACATACCACAACTTTCTTTTTCAGCACTGTTTTGTTGAAGCGTCCTTCGGTGTATTCAACTCTATTTTCTTCATCGAATGAGGACATATCAACTGTGGACTCGTATGTTTTATCCTTGAATTTTTCTGGATTTTCCTCCTCATGGTCTAAAATCATCTGCTCTGCATTATGCCATTGCCAAAGCTGCAAACAAAAAAAAAATCCTGCTAAATCTATTGAATGGAAACCGCAGGCAACAAGCCAAGAAAGCTACGACAGGATGAGAAATACTAGATAGGAAGCAAGAAGCATAAGCATGTTAACGTTAGAAATGTGGTTGAAAGGTACCGTTTCAACAAACGGGTGGTCTGATACCAAAGGCTCTTTTTCCATGTCTTTCAAGGGCATTTTCCTAGGAATGGGCGGCCTTCCACCTTCACGCTGTCAGTGCATATAAAGGTAAGATGCACATACAATACCAGAGAATATGCATGTAATCAGCCAAAATTAGTACTAATAGAAAGAATGTGAAAATTCTTCTCAGAATTACTAGATTGAACAAAGTAACAGAAAGAGAACAGAGATTGAGTCGCACCCACAACTGCTCGGGGTTAGTATCCTCCTTTCGGTGAAATATTGGTGGAAAGTCAAACCTATTAAATCTGCAGTCAGAAATAAAATAGGATGCAAAACATTAGTCAACTGAGAGTAAACTGAAGCAACGCATAATACAATGGCATTAAAACCTTCACACAATGAGGACTCATCAACAGCAACCAAAAGAAGGATAGTGATGGTACTCACATTAGATGATCAATGTTAGGATATACAAAGCGTATTTCAAGTGGGAAGCGAAAACGGTAGGGGTCTCGTTTCGCCTGCATGATAATAGGTATATATATTACTAAGACTGATCTACTTAAGTTAAAGAAACTTCCAGAACTCAGGTAGCAAAGAGCAAACAAATTTATTTTTTATTAAAAATAAACAAAACTACACTTTGGTAGATGCAAAAGCACACTTGACAATTTTGACATATCCTTTTTGCAATGTGGATAACTTGAGTATTCCTTTTACTCTATCATATTGCTCTCAGATGTCTTTAAGCATCGCTAGAAGAGTGAATTTTAAGATTACTAACCAGAATTTCCACATAGACTTTCATGCCAGGTTTGATGTGATGGCGGATCCAATACCAATCATTTCCTTTTATGGGCACCCACCTAAACACATAACACGATGTAAATGTAAGAGAAGTTAAATATCAGAGGATGCAATTAAAATTCGGGGTTAAAATTCAAAATTTACTATGGTAAGTTATGGTCAAAAACCAAAGACTAAATTCTATGAAGGAAAGTAAAGCAGGCCCATCCAATCATCATTCAACAATAAAGAATGCATATCGGTAGAATTTCAAGTATTGTTATTCTCTGTAGCTCAGGTCGCAATTAAAAAGCAAAACAACAACAAAAATATGACTAAAAAAACAAAACACATGAGCTTAAATCGGCAATGGCAGCTCCATAATTAAGAAGATAACGGGTAGTCCATACTCCATACCCATCATGAACACAACCGATGTCCACAAAAGCTCCCTGGTAGAGGTGAACAGACGTCACTTTACCGTAACATATCTGCGTGAGGTATATCCAACCATTTATCAAAGGTTAGAATGAACAAAGCTAACAAGTTGCTGAAGAGGGAAGGTACAATCAAAGTTTTAGTGGAACCTGTCCAGGATAGAAGAATGGAAGTTCAAGCTGCACGAAAGCAATCAATATATCAATAACTAACAGGGTCAAGAAAAAGTAAAACAGATCAGGCAGTAAATATTCAAGAGCTAATGGACATACCATATCCTCTCTGTAGTCCTTACCTCTTTTTCGCCTACCAGGGTAGTAATCCTGATCAAACTGCATAACAGAAATAGCCCAAGTAGAATATTACTGCTCAATCCTTGAATATAGAGAAACACTACAAATACTCAAGGAGATGACAAGCTAAACTCAAATCATTGTAACCCAAGTATATAAGAAACCACAACCAAAACTAGCTTTGTAGCTCGCAGGGTGATCAACTGATCATAAAAAGGCTGTATCGCATAAATGAATTAAAACCATTCCTGTCCTGGATTGTAACTGGGACAAAACACAAGCATTACTAGCTGCATAGCATACAAGAAATCAAATTGCTAAACCACAATAGTAACATCCCTAAAAATAACAAGTTAACAACACTTGGGTACGAGGCTGCTCGCTGCAAAGCTTAGTTACGGGAGGAAAAAAAATCAGCTCTGAAGTTATCTATCAAGTATCAATTCTCACTCCAGATCAAATGCAAAACAGATATTTGAGTTCTACTCAAAATCAATAACAGAGCACTTTCTGACACCAACCCCAAGAGCTAGGCTAAAGGTGTTCATGGACTACCGAACAACACGGTCCGCAAGCAATGTACAACAAAACAAGCATATTAGGAGTTGTGAATACCACCATAGTACCACTTAACTACCACTCTATAACAACGAAGAAAGATTTTGTGGAACTATCACAATGCATCGTTGCAATCATCACTACAAAGGTACCTTTTGAGCTAATCACTACATGGTACTTCTTTTTGAAATTATCACTACCTACTCACTATAAGGGTTGCTAGCATACTACTGAGGAACACATTTCATAACAAATGTGTCACTGAAGTTCACATATGAGGTTTGTGGTGCCAGCACAGCCATTTAACTACGAACAAAAACCACTAAAAACCCACATTTGCATTGCATCAGAGTATCAGACTACCACAGTGCACCAGGACAATCACAAACTATTTTCTCGTTAACTAATACCTAATTAGTAAGTACTGCGCAAATAATCGATCAAATTATCTGGTTATACCTTGTAGGACTCCTCCTCCAACCTGTCCCGGTTGGCCTCCACCCACTCCTTGTACTGCTTCAAGAACACCTTGTACCTGTCCAACGCCAGATCCTCCGGCGCGTCCTCCACCTTCTCCACGTTCCTCACCCCCGCCGCGGCCGCCGCCTCCATGTCCACCCTCTCCCACATCGCCCTGTGCGCCTCCCTTATGAACTCCAGCTCGTCCGGGTCGACCTCCCAGCCGGGCGGCGGCCAGTCCCGCGGCGGCACGAGCCGCATCGGGAGCCGGCCGGCCCACGTCGTCTCGAGGGGCTCGGGCGTGTCGCGCGTGGCGAAGAGGCGCTCCATGTACTCTGGCTCGGACTCCACCTTCTTGCGGTAGGCGGGCGTGAGCATGCGGAAGGCCTCGAGGGACTCCGGCGATTGGAGCGGCACCTCCTCGCCCTCGTTGAGGCTGTGGCGAGCAAAGGCGACCTCGGGGGTCATGATCTCCTCCCAGGGCGCCCAACCGTGCTCGACCCAGCTGCGGCGACGGGCGACGTCCTCGGGCTCGGTGTTCTTGATGAGGATCGAGGGGAGGACGGGCGGGTCGTCTGCGGGGATCTCGTCGGGGCCGGAGGGGGAGACGGACACGGCGAGGCGGCGGAGGCGGGGCCTGAGTACGGGCTTGGGGCGGAGGCTGGGAGGGGAGAGGAGGTAGAGGAAGGTGGTGGTCGCCATTTCTTGAGTTTTGGGAGGGCGACGCGGTGGCACTCTCGTCGTCGGGGGGTTTAAGGGAGGGCAGGGAGGATAAGGTCCGGTTGTGGGTCCACGTGTCAGCGAGCGGTACGATTTACTTTTACAGGAAAAGAAGCCACCGCCCACCAAAGTTATACTCTCATCGATCACAAATAGTTTTGTTTTAAACACCTATACGATCTCTAAAGCATAACTTTAACCACTAATTTTTATTATAATATTATAAAATTACTTTTTGAGGCAAATCTATACATATGATTTTCGTATATCCAATTTAAATGTTTAAAAAGATATTAGTAGTTAAAGTTTCGAAAATTTGACATCAACTATATCCAAAATGAAAACTATTTATGATCGGAAGGAGTAACATATTAGATTAAAAGAAAGACTACATAACAACTATAATAAAAATAACTTAACTTTAGAATAAAAATTAAATAAAAATCAAAAGGAGCTACTGTAAGATCGAGGATACCAACTAGAGGGGGGTGAATAGGCTCGAGGATGCGGACTAGAGGGAGTGAATAGACGGCTTTAAAAATTCTTCTCACTAAATACACGCTTTATTTATCCCTATGTCAAAACCTAAACAAAAATCAATGCGGAAGCGATAAACTAAGATTTTAACAATTAAGCCTAAGTCAACTAGGCCCACTAAGTGCACTAACTATTTATATCTCTAACAACAATTTGCAATCCTAAATATAAGCAATCAATCAATCAATTCTATGAATATAAATTGCTTGAGTATAAATAAAGAATAGAATGCAAATCACAAGAGACACACCGATATTTTACCGTGGTGTTCGGAGACTTGCCGGTCTTCCCTAATCCACGTTGAGGCAAGCCCAAAACACTTTGGACCGGCTCCACGAATTTAGCACCCGCCTCGAATCCACTAATGGTAGCTCTTTTCCCCTTTGGTTAGGTGAGCTCCGACCTTCACAACTTTGCCGGACATTCTCACAATCTCCTTGAGAAGGTCACTGCGCACGACGCCTCCACACGCCGTCTAGGTGTCGGCAAACACCAAGAGTAACAAATCAAGCCCTCTAACTTGAGCTCTACCAAGTACAACACATGTACAATGGTGATCACCGAGTGCAACACATGCACAAGGCTTTCCTCAAGTGCAACACATGCACAAGAGGCTCTCAATCCTCTACTAATTGTAACACATACAATTAGAGCTCACTTTTAGCTCAAAAACCAAATTAGAGAGTACAATATATGCACAACTCAACTATAAAGAGCAATGAACTCTCTAAAACCCCAACAACAACCAAATACCAGCCCCCAAGGCTTCTTATATAGCCTCCACAAGAAAAACTAGCGTTGGGGGGCAAATTGAGCAACAATGCTCAAAAACCCGGTCATACCGTCCTAGGGCCGTTATGACCGGCTTCTGGTCCAACGGCTAGTAAAAACTAGCTGTTACTCAGAAAATCCGGTCATACCGGATCCCAAAAATTGCCCTTCGGCCGAAATACATACTCTCTGAAAAAAACGCACGGAATTGACTGTAACATCTCAAAATTCAATGCTAGTAACATATAAATATTTTAAATTATTTTTGGTTTGCATTTGAGTTTGAATACTTTTCTGAATTTTCTGGATTTTCTAAAATTCCCAAAAACATATCAAATAACCCAAATACGGGTTATAAAATTTCAAATTCAAAATTTCCAACTTCATCAAACTTTGGAAATAATTTATTTAAACCCTAAAAAGGTCCCAACATCACCTCTCAAAAGTTTTATAATGTTTTCAACCCATTTATTGTTTAATAAAAATCAAAAATAGAGAATTTGAGTTTGTAAAAGAGACAATGCCAGATTTATATAAAAACCATGGAGCATGATATTGATTTGAAATTTTATAGTATCATATTAAGCATATCATAATTCTCTAGTAAAATTTTCTAATTATTTTGATCTAACTTGTTGCCCTTAGAAAACAAAAAACAGAGAGACCAATAAATCAATCATTCAGATTGTCAGGATTTAACAAAATTCCTTGTGTATGATATTAATCTTAAAATTTTATGAAAACATAAGTATCTCATGAGGTTTCTCGGCAGAAAGTTTCAAAAAATTTCAGCTTATTTTGGATGCCCAAATAAATCCAAAACCGACTGGCTGTCCAAAAATCAGAAAACTCATTTTCTTTTACCCTCCTCCTCCCTCTGCCATGTGGGCCCATTTTTTTCAGCCCTTGGCTCGTCCCTAACCTCCCTAGCCCACGGACAGCCTCAGTAAATCCTTGGCCCCACCGGCCAGTGGCCCTTCTCTCCTTCTCCCTCGCCATCGCGTGCGTGCCCAGGTTCCCCTGCCGAAGCCTCGTCGCGGCAACGATTCTACCCGCCGTGGCAGCGCCTGGGCAGGCCCCGGCAGCCAAATTCTCCCAGTGCTGCGACAAGTCGCTGCCACTCCGCTGTCAAAACCTTGCCGCGGCGGCAATTTCACTGGCATTTCCTCGCCACGGCAGCACTCGGGCGGACCACGAAGCCAGCCTTTCCCCAGCGCCGTGCCAAGAAGTCACCGCCAACGCTGCCCAATCCTTGCTGTGGCAACCTTCCTGCATCAACGTCCCTTCGCTGTGGCAGGACCCTGGCCGCCCTGCGACGGAGCTCACCGCCCATCTCCGCCAATGCTTCGCTGCGACAACTCTGGCCCGCGCTTCCTCCTCCATGGCACGATCACGTTGCCACGGAACTTGAGTCGGCTGATTGCTCTCTGCCCATGCCGCCTCCTTCGAAGACTTCCGTCACTTCCCTGTCTCTCCCGCCTAGCGACAGACCGTGCCGCCCTCCTCTACCAATCCAATGCCGCGACAATCCCCCACCTCACTTCTACCACGGCAAGTCTTTAGCCAGGCCGATCTCCCGCCATGGCAACACCAAGTCCACGCGCTGGTACTTGCACCGTCTCGCCCATGCGCCAACGATGCCGAGGCGTTGAAAGCCGTCACGTCCCTACTGCTCCGCCGTGTTTGCGTATGCGCGTGAAATCCGCAGAGAAGCAGCCAAGCCTGCGCCTTTTCCCTCTGTCGCCGGCCTCGCCCCGCGGGGCCCTTGCCAAGATCCACCCTCTTGGCTATAAAACCCTTGCCTAGCTTAGTCCTGCGTCCCTGCCCTCTTCTGGAAGCTCTAACTGCCCTTGGCCGAGGCTCGAGCACGGCCATTGACGCCATTGCCAGTGAGCTTCAAAGAAGGGGCCCAAAACTAATTTGAGATGATACGGTGAGATTCAGTTCGATTATTCTAATCTGCAGCCTCAATTCGATTCCCTGAGGACCTCTTCACCTTTGGTTGCAGCTCTGAACACTCGAAGCACCGTCGCCACTATTCATCTTCTTCCCCAATGATCCTCACCGGTGGCGGCTCACCTCGGCTGATCTCCAACCGAAACGAGCAGAAAAATGGGACTTTATAACTTCACTAATGCTCAATATGCTACCGATTCAAGCCGAGGCACTGTCATCTTCAATCCTGGTCGACTCCCGCCATGGCTACCGCACAAGCTCGGTGGCAGCCCTGCTCCTACCGACGCCGGCTACAGCCAGGCATTCTTGTGAGTGCGCAAGTACCCTCTCTAGCTCCCCCGCTCGTTGTCCAGCCAACTCCACCTCCAGATCACCGCCGGTGAGCCTCGCCACCCCTCCCCTATCTCGGTGAGACTGACCTGCGGGCCCGAGCGGTCAGGTTCACCCTCTCTCGCACCCAAACCGTGTCTCTAATGGCTGGGCCCGGATTGTCAGCTCCTGTGAGCTTTTAAGGGATGCGAAAGGCGCCTTCGTGATATCAAAGGCGTATTTTCGATTTTTGGGTGAATTTCCAGAACATTCTCTATTCAACTACTTATAACTTCTCCATTCTAACTCCAAATTTAGTCAAATGAGTTTATAAATTCATATAAAATCATTCTATATATTAATATATAAAAAATTAAATGTTGAACTCTGTTTTGAATTTTGAATTTAAAATTTGAATATAACCGAGGTTATGTACTATTACAAATTCGTTCACCCTAACTCAAAAATTTATGGGGAAAATTTTTGAAGACTTCATAGAACCTAAGGACTTTATTTATGCAAAAAAAATTTAATTTTAACCTCATTTGAACTGAACTTTAAATAAATTTATCCTACTATATAGTCAATATTAAAAATTCAATAACTTTTGCAAATGAACTCTAAAAATTGTGAAACCAGTGCCTAAAATTCACTAAAATCATGATATTGTATCTCTATAAAAATTAGTAAAAACAAATAAGTTTTGCACCTATTGTTCAACAAGTAAGTTTGATACTAAAATGATTCATGTTGGGTTATGTTTGAATCAAGTTGTTTGTCACCTTGCTTTAATACACGTATGAGTAGAATATAGCTAAATCCCATGAATAAGTATTAATATATGTAAAACCTATTTTTATATGATCTATAGGGAAGGACCTTTTAATGCTGCTAAAATGATTAGATTTGATCCTAGTCTGCATTAGTTCTATTCATAAGTTAGATTCTAGTCATAAAAATTCATATAGTTAGTATGCAGCCATGTATCACAAATAAATGTTTATGTAAAAGAAACCAAACTGTGATCATGCTATAGGTCCAGATTAGCTAAACCTTGCAAAAATAAATAATGTTTAGTATGGTCTGAACCAAGTTCTTTAGATAGCTTGGCTTGTTGTGTATAAAAGATTAATATATGCATCTCTAAAATAAGTAATAGGTGTAAGATTAGTTGGTATTTATATACTCTAAAAATTGGAACCACCTAATACAACAAGGTTCATTATTATAATAAGTTATAGTTAGACACTTAACTAAGATATATATTTTCATGTAATATATGCTCAAGGAGTCAAAATATGAACAAACAAGTATGAATAAGATGTTATAATTAAAAAAAATTCATTTAGAACTAATCTCAAAATATTCCTAAGGTCAAGATCAAATTAGTCAGCAAAAAGATCAAACTTGAATTAAGTCCATATTAGGTCTTAATGTTCACTTATATGAAAACTATCTCGGATAAAAGCAAAATATCATGGAACTAGCTTTAAAACACTCTTAGAGACATCCCCTACTAATGCCAGAAAAATGGTTGCATAATCTTATAAGGTGCAGTCGCAAACTTAAATCGAAAACTGAACCTTTATCGCGTAGATTTTTGAAACGCTTAAGCCTTTTCAGCAGCCCGTAAAATATCTCGTCTAGATGTAGATTTTGTGAATATCACCCTAGAAATGCTCATTAGGATATGGACTATCATATTCTGGAAAAAAAAATTATTATAACTTGCCTTCCATCTAAATCCTGCTAGTGTAATAACCCTAAGTGTTATGGTCGCTAAAACCCTTATATGAATAGTTGAGCTTAAGAAATCAATAGGCAAGATACTTGTATAGCAAAAATTATTGTGTAACCATGCATATGCAACCAGTAGACTAATCCTGTAGACCTAACTTGTATAAGTTGCTTTTTATAAAAAAAATGCTTAAGGTCAAGTACTATTCGTGCATAGCATACAACATGATGACTAATGTCATAATTCTAGCAATCCAAGTGATTTTTGCATCTTGAATTAAAATTATAAATTCAGAAGTACATGATTTTAGCTTCTTGAATTCATAAGACAAAAATAGATAAGTTAAAAGGGTAACGATGTCATCATTTTAAACCTTAAGTTGTTAGTAATATATAGATGCACATATATTCAACCAAACGTGAGTATAATCATACTACTTAAATATTAAACCCTAAATCGCGCTTGTTCTATCGTAAGTTTCTATTTGATTTTCTGTCTATCTTCTTTTTGCCCTTATTGAAGTCTGTTATTTGCTATATTTCTGTTGAACGACGTGTAGAACTCGACGTCACTACTTCCATCATCAACAACATCAGCTGTGACTACAACTTCAATGTAAACAACAATTAAGTAAGGCAAGCACCCCTTTGATCATATTGATCCCAGTGTTTTAATTTTTATTTTGTTTTACCAAATCAATTTATGCATGCGCTTATTTTCTGTAAATTTGCTATATTGTGGTACTGGTAGATACACCTGTTGTCTCATGAAACCTCCTTGATAAGTGTTGACATGTGAACCTTGATAAACCTAGAAATTAAGGGTAGACAATATATAATATCAATTTGGGTATATGCGATCTAATAATCATGCTTAGCTATGCTTTAGTTTTGGGATGAACAAATTGGATAAACTGATCATTAGAGATATTGATGATGGTGATTGGTATTTTGGTTAAAAATGAAAATAAAACTATGGTTTTGACACTGGCGATAATGGCAATAGCCGGAGGTGCAAGGGACTTGCACGTAGTGTAAGGGGAGATTGTCGCCCATGTCGGATTAAGGACCGAATTGTGGGTTGTTTACAAGTCAAACACGTACAACCACAAGTGCTGGTATGGGACAGTCTTAAACTAATTATGTTATCTAGTTTAACTTTGCATGTTGGAAGGCTGTAGTAGTTTGGGTTGTTCCATTATGGATTGCTCAAAGGGGCGCCCACACCACGTTGATGGGGACAACACTTGCCAATATAACGATGTACGCCTTACTATGTAGAGAAGTGGGACAGTGGGATTGAAACCATTTGTCGTACCGAGAGTACAAATATCTTTTGCTACCATAGTAAGGATTTGTCTTCATCACACTCGTGCAAAGTTAACCTCGGTAATGTAAAGGTTTTCATCATGAACATTCTAACCATATCGCCAAAGATGCGTGAAACATGCGACAAAAAAAATGTCATGACTTGTGGGTAAAGTTGTACACCTTTGCAGAGTGTAAATATAATCGATTAGTCGAGCCCACGGTCAAGGGCACTTGGTAAAATCATCACATAGTTAGTTGTTTTATTATTTTTAAAAATGTATGTTTTGGAAAGCTTACCCCGCAGGTGATTCAATACTATACCATGTGTTGGCAAGTATTGGTATCAGTTGTTGTGCCATGTGTTGGCAAGAACTGGATTATGCCATGTATTGGCAATGGACGTCTCGATGCTCACGTCATGGAGGACTATGAGTTGTTACTTATGCTTTACTTACTTGTTATTAATATATCAGTCAACCTTGCTTTTACAAAATTACGTTTGCAAATTACAACTTGATTTACAAATTCAATTTCATTTTATGCAAATTAATCTAGAAACCTCCTTTGACATGGCTTGCATTTCTGTATTTGCAAATACACCTTAAGTCTTGTGGAGTACGAAAGTACTCGACCTTGCTTAATATGTTGGTTTTAGGTAGAAGAGAAAAGAGGCTCTGAAGATTACTTTTCGTCGCAGGTTGCGGGAGATTCAATAAAAGCGATCTTTCTAGGGATTAAGCCTTGTTAGTTGACAGAGGGTTGGATGGGCGCACTATAAGACTTTGCTTCTTTTGCTGCTATATACTCTGAATTGTAAGAATATATTGTATAAATAGCTTCTGCTTTAATAATGTGTTGTATGGTTGTGATTCCAATTGTTGTAAATGTAAGTACTAGCCATTGATCATGGGACTAGTACTGTATGCACGTAGATTCTCATTTTTGCAATGCATATGAAAATAGGGGTCGTCCACATTGACCCCGATCAAATCGCCGAGCGGTACGACCGGAGTGGGTTCGGTCATATCGGCCCCTCTGCCACCAAAACTCTCATAACTTTTTACTTCGAACTCTGATTTAGGTGATCTTGGACTCTATGCGAAGTTCATCACAAGGGCTACGATCTCTACCCATTTTCAAGATTTAAGCAACCATAGATATTTTTTAATATCACAAAAACAAAGATTATAATGTAGTCATTCAAGTCTAAAATCTGATTTCTCGAAATCCCTCAAATAGACTTGATCAAGAGCATGACTATAATATAGAGAAAATCAATAAGATCAACTATTGAGCCATGTGATGATAAACTCATGATCAAAATTTTTTTACAAAAAACATTTGAAAATTCTAATCACATGCTCCGATATCAAATGCATGAACACCAATATTTTGCGTAACACATTTGCAAATATAAATCTTGCAAACAAGAGCAATCAAGATCATATCTTTGAGTCATGTGATGATCAACACATGATCAAACTAATTTGCAAACACATTTGCAAACCCTATTCACACGCTCCAAGATAAGATTCAATTAAACCATATTTTGCAAAAACTCATTTTGCAAACACAAAGCATAAACATATCTTAGCCTTTGTGATTATCGACACATGATCAAGTCACAAGCTAAGACCCGATGCATGATCTCTCTATTTGCAACACATGCAAATATCTAGCTCTACACAAACAACCACTTAAACCAACTTGCATAAGCTATCTCCCTTTTGTAACACATGCAAATCCACAGCTCTATGCAAAAGCCAAATCAAGATTCAATAAGAAGCAAGTATGAGCTCTCTTATTTGCAACACATGCAAATACTTAGCTGATGCAAGAACCAACCAAGAGAGTGAGCTAGAGTGAACCGGATTGAGTTCATCAACACATGATGAAGCTCAAGCTAAATGACTCAACCCCTCTTAATAGTACGGCAACCTATACTAGCAACTCGGTCTTCCATCCAAACACCGAGACAGGTAAAAGACTAGGAACACATCCTTAGCACTAGCTAGTTATACATTTGCCTCTCGCAACCACTTGGAGCTTTCACGATGACCGATCATCTTCTCTCCAAGTCGGGATCTTCATCTTGATGCTCATCAACACAAGATGACGCACTTGTCTTAGCTTCGGGATCCTTTCTTGACGCTCATCAACATATGATGACGTACTTATCCCGTTTATCCATCTCAACCTTAGACTTAACCTATTTCAATCATCAATACACTCTATTAGCAAATAATGGATGCTCCCAAAATCCTTTGATCTTTTCCTTTGATGATTGACCACAACCCAAAGACAAGTGATTAAAAAATTAATTGTGTCTTGAGTATACTAATGAAACTAATGTTTTCATATACTCAAGAACTTTCGATTGCCCTAGGATCAACAACGTGAACCATCAACACATGATTAGTCCTTTGTTGTTTGAATGGCAACCGAACACAATTTAAATTGAATTTAAATTGTTATGAGTATATATTAACTACACAAATTTCATATACTCATTCGATGGAATCTAAAAGTAACGATCCAATTTTTATGTAGTGTTGGAAAGGGATCAATACTCTTCAGACCATTAATTATAGAATAAACTCCATTAAATGCGTGCATACAAATAATTGAACTTGAATCAATATGCACATATTCAATTTTTTGATTGCTTTGGAGTTTATCCTATATTGCCATGAGTATACTACAACTACACAAGTTAAATATACTCAAGTGGTTATTTCAAAATAATGGTCCTTGATATAGAAAGATTAATTAGATCAACACTATTGAAATATCAAAGTAAAGTATGAACTCCCCCTAAATGTGTGCATTCATGTATATATGGAATTGAAAACATTATGCACATCTTAAGATTGAGACTACGGTGAAGTTCATCATTTATCTTGAATCCAAGAAATGCATCTAGAAATAGTAGAGTTGTATTGGATGCATACCTTTGGGATTTCCATTTTTCAATGAAATGAGACTAATCAAAGATATACTCAATAAAAGAGTTAGTCTCATATTCAATATGATCACAAATATTATATCCAAGGAATGCAACAAGATATGAAAATATGAACTCGAATGCATACTTTTGATATTTCCATCTTTTTCACCCAAAAGAGACTAATAAGAGTTAAGCTCAACAAAAGAGTTAGTCTCATAAAAAGATGTGCCATTAATTAACAATCGGGACTAATCAATATTATAATTATCAAAAGAGTTAGTCTCAATATTAAATTTGTCATTAACACCAAAACCAAATTAATGGAGCTTGAACTTTCAATCCCCCCCTTTTTGGTGATTAATGATAAATCCAAGCTTAATAACCACATTTGGATGAAAATCATCATATTAAGATAATTTAAGCTATTTGAACATGTAAGCATACGTTTGAGCAATTTAAACATTAACAATTGAGAATGCATATGAGATTTTTAGAATGAATAAATATGCTTCTCTTCAAGAAATGCACAAAACATCAAAATAAATTTTCTTTTGCAACCAAATAAGTATCCCCCTTAACCAAATGAGGTATTAAGCTCTCACAAATTCTCCCCCTTTTGGCATTAAACACCAAAAACAGAAAATGAATCCAAAAAGAAGACCTTTTAGAGTAAAGAGCTTGGCAAGGAAATACCACTTTGAAAAAGAGAGTTTGGCAAGAATTTCTCCGAAATAAGGTCATAACGAGATTGAAATGAATACATATGACCTATTTAAGTTCACAAGAATTCTTAAATAAAATACCACTTGTAAATATTAAGAATTTTCAATAAGATTCAAGAATTTCGCAAACTTCTTTATATGGCCCAAAAGAGTAAACCAATATGAAAAGGGGCCATAGTTTGAGTTAAGCGCGAGAAAGATATTTGAAACACATTCAAATAAACTCCTCATTTTATTAAGCTTTTCAATTTGCAAACAAACTCACAAAAGGAGTCTTTGAGAGCCTAATAGCGCTTAAACGAGGAAAATATCCATATGAGCTTCGAATTTTCATGAACCAATTTGTAGAAAGTTTAAAGAAGCATCACTTATAATTCCACTTGAAGAAAACATAAAGCTTGTAAATATCAATTTTAAAGTGATACCACCTGTAATGCTTATTTTTCAATTGATACCACATGTAAAGATCATTTTGCATGAGGATACCACTTGATAAAAACATTGACATTTATTTTAAAAACAAGTTCATTTTCTTAAAGATCAACACTATATATCAATTCAAGATGAACTTGATACCATGACATAGCCAAAAGGAGAACCTCTTTCAAACATACAAAACTTGATTAAACAACCTCCAAAAGGATTCTAAGATAGATCATGGAGTTAATACATTTAAACATACTCAAGTTTTGTTTTGAGAGGTTCTTCCAACTTGAAGCCAATTTTAAGATATGAAAACCACAAGGATTTCATAAACTGAAAATTTCAGGTTTTCAGATTTTGACATTTCATTTAGGCTTCAAAAGATGGAAGAAAAACTACTCAAATGATGTCTAAAAATCTGATAATTTTTGTAATAATGGACCAACTATTGAGGATCAATTCTTATAACGATGGTTCCCTCAAATTATGATCTGATTTGGAGATACAAAAATCACAAATCAGATCAAAATAATGCAAAAGTCCGAATTTTCAGCATTTGGTCAAAGAGAGAAAAAGCCATAACTTTTTCAAATAAAATTTAAATTATTTGAAATTGTTCAAAAACATAATTTGGAATCCCAAGAAACTTTTTCAAAAAGATTTTTTGAAAAAAGAGTCTCCGATCAAAAGATATCCTAAATTTTGCTTTGTATGCATGATTTTTACTCAAAGAGAAGAAAAGTCAAAACTTTTTCAAATAAAGTCCAAATAGTTTGAAAATTTTCAGAAACGCCCCTCTGCCACCAAAACGCTCATAACTTTTTACTCTGAACTTTGGTTTAGGTGATCTTAGACTCTATGCGAAGCTTATCACAAGGGCTACAATCTCCACCTATTTTAAAGATTTAAGCAACCATACATATTTTTAAATATCATAAAAATAAAGACTCTAATGTAGTCATTCAAGTCTAAAATTTGATTTATCGAAATCCCTCACATAGACTTGATCAACAGCATGACTACAATCTAGAGAGAGTTAATAAGATCAAATATTGAGCCATGTGATGATCAACTCATGATCAAAACAATTTTGCAAAATACATTTGCAAATTCTAATCACATGCTACAATATTAAATGCATGAACACCAATATTTTGCATAACACATTTGCAAATATAAATCTTGCAAACAAGAGCAATCAAGATCATATTTTTGAGCCATATGATGATCAACACATGATCAAACCAATATGCAAACACATTTGCAAATCCTATTCACATGCTCCAAGATAAGATTCAATTAAACCATATTTTGCAAAAACACATTTTGCAAACACAAAGCATAAACCTATCTTAGCCTTTGTGATTATCAACACATGATCAAGTCACAAGCTAAGACTCTGATGCATGAGCTCTCTATTTGCAACACATGCAAATATCTAGCTCTACACAAACAACCACTTAAATCGACTTGCATAAGCTATCTCCCTTTTGCAACACATGCAAATCCACAGCTCTATGCAAAAACCAAATCAAGATTCAATAAGAAGCAAGCATGAGCTCTCTTATTTGCAGCACATGCAAATACTTAGCTCATGCAACAACCAACCAAGAGAGTGAGCTAGAGTGAACCGGATTGAGTTCATCAACACATGATGAAGCTCAAGCTAAATGACTCAATCCCTCTTAATAGTACGGCAACCTATACTAGCAACCCGATCTCTCATCCAAACACCGAGACCGGTAAAAGACTAGGAACACATCCTTAGCCCTAGCTAGTTATACCTTTGTCTCTCGCAACCACTTGGAGCTTTTACGATGACCGATCATCTTCTCTCTAAGTCGGGATCTTCATCTCGATGCTCATCAACACATGTTGACGCACTTGTATTTCGCGAAAAATCAACAAAAATTGCTCGAAAATCACAAAAAACAAGCATATCGAGCCAGTTTGGCTTTTAAAATGGCTCGGTAAACCGGTGGAATTCAAATTCAAATTCAAAAATTTCGGAAAAATTTATGAAAATGTGTTGAAATTTTTTGTATGAGGTCCTGAGGAAATAGCAATGACTCTATAAAATTTTTATATCATTATCAGACTTGTGTATGTTTTTAAAATTCTGATAGTGATACCATTAGAATATATGCTCTTCTATTTTTGATTTTCTAGGGGCACTAAATAAAGTCTAATATTTTTGAAAAAAAATTTGTGATGTCCTAAGGCAGTGCTAATGATGTTGTAAAATTTTCAAATGATGATCTGACCTGTGTATTGTTTTATTCTGAAAGTGCTATAGTCATTGTATATGCTCTTCGGTTTTTGAATTTATAGGGTCACTAAATGAAGTCTAATATTTCTAAAAAATTTATTACATGATCCTTGGGCTCTAGTAATTTTGTGAACCCTGGTCGAAACCTTGAGACTCTAGCCCACCTTCTGCTACACTGCCCTTACTCCTGGATTTGTTTGAACTGGCCCAACGGATTGATTTTCATATCTTTAAATTGGCTTTAAGTTTGAAGAACCTCTCAAAATAAAACTTGAGCATGTTTAAATATATTAGCTCCATGATGTATCTTAGAATCCTTTTGAAACTTGTTTATTCAAGTTTTGTATATTTGGAAGATGCTCTCCTTTTTGGTTATGTCATGGTATCAAGTAGATCTTGAATTGATATATAGTGTTGATCTTTGACAAAATGAGCTTGCTTAAAACAAATATCAATATTTTTCTCAATGTGGTATTATCATGCAAAATGATCTTTACAAGTGATGTCTCTTACAAATAGAATCATTTGAAAAACAATCTTTACTTGTGGTATCAATTGAAAAATAAGCATTACAAGTGGTATCACTTTAAAATTGAGACTTATAAGGTTTATATTTTCTTCAAGTGGTATTATAAGTGATTCTTCTTTAATACTTTCTACAAGTAGTTTCATGAAAATTTGAAGCTCATTTGGATGTTTTTCTCATTTAAGTGCTATTAGGCCCTCGAAAACTCCTTACTCCTTTTTTGAGTTTGTTTGCAAATTGAAAAGCCTAATAAAATGAGGAGTTTATTTAAATGTGTTTCAAATATCTTTTTCATGCTTTACTCAAACTATGGCCTCTTTTCATGTTCGTTTACTCTTTTGGGCTATATAAAGAAGAAGTTTGCGGAATTTTTTAATCTTATTGAAAATTATTAATATTTACAAGTGGTATTTTTAGAATTCTCGTGAAATTTAATTTGTCATATGCACTTATTTCAATCTTGTTATGACCTCATTTCAGAGAATTTCTAACCAAGCTCTCTCTTTTTCAAAGTGGTATTTCCTTGCCAAGCTCTTCACTCTAAAAACTCTCCTTTTTGGACTCATTTTCCATTTTTGGTGTTTAATGCCAAAAGGGGGAGAATTTGTGGGAGCTTAATACCTTATTTGGTTGAGGGGTTTGTGGTGGTTGACGAGTTTGTGGGAGCTTAATTTGGTTAAGGGGTAGAATTATTTTAATTATTTATCTAAAAATCTCTCATACGCATTCTCACTTGTTAATGCTTAAATTGCTCAAATACATGCTTACATGTTCAAATAGATTAAATTATCCCAATATGATGATTTTCATCCAAATGTGGATATTAAGCTTAGATTTGTCATCAATCACCAAAAAAGGGGAGATTGAAAGCTCAAGCTCCATTAAGTTGATTTTGGTGTTAATGACAAATCTAATATTGAGACTAACTCTTTTGATAATCATAATATTGATTAGTCTCAATTGCTAATTAATAACAAATCTTTTATAAGACTAACTCTTTTGTTGAGCTTAACTCTTATTAGTCTCTTTTGGATAAAAAAATGGAAATATCAAAGGTATGCATTCAAGTTCATATTATCATATTTTGTTGCATTCTTTGATGTAAAATATGTTATGATTTTATTGATAAATTTAAATGTGAAACTAATGTGTTTATTGAGTATACTTTTGAATAGTCTCGTAAAAAAGAAAAATAGAAATCCAAAAGATATGTATCCAATGCAACTTTATTATTTTTAGATACATTTCTTGGATTCAAGATAAAGGGTGAACTCCACCATTGTTTTAACTTTAAGATGTGCATTTTGTTTCCGACTCTATATATACATGAATGCACACATTTAGGGGGAGTTCATGCTTTACCTTGATGATTCAATAGTATTGATCTAATTCATCTTTCTATATCAAGGATCATTACTTTGAAACAATCCCTTGAGTATATTTAACTTGTGTAGTTGTAGTATACTCATGGCAATATAGGATAAACTCCAAAGCAATCAAAAATTGATTATGTGCATATTGATTCCAAGTTCAATTATTTATATGCACATATTTATGGAGTTTATTCTATAATTAATAGTCTTAAGAGTATTGATCCCTTTCCACGACTCCATATAAATTGGATCGTTACTTTTAGATTCCATCGAATTGTGTATATGAAACTTGTGTAGTTAATATATACTCGTGACAATTTAAATTCAATTTAAATTGTGTTCGATTTTCATTCAATCAACAAAGAACTAATCATGTGTTGATGGTTCACTTTGTTGATCTTAAGGCAATTGAAAGTTCTTGAGTATATGAAGCATTAGTTGCATTAGTATACTCAAGACATAATTACTCTTTCAATCAAATGTCTTTGGGTTATGCTCAATCGATCTCGAGGGTATTCATTATGTGTTAATGGAGTGCAAGTGATGATTGAGACAACTGTGTTTGTTATACTAACAATCTTCTATGAGTTGTGGAGTAGGTCGAGTCCAAGAAAATGAAGAATTGGGAAGAAGAAGTCATCATATGTTGATGAGCTTCAAGAGGTTATCCCGAAGTGAAGAAGAAGAGAGGAAGTTCATCGTGTGTTGATGAACAAGAAGAGAGGACCCAGCTTGGAGAGAAGATGATGGAAATCATAAAGGCTCCAAGTGGGATTGCTAGAGGCAAAGGTATAACTAGCTAGGGCTAAGAATGTGTTCCTAGTCTTTTACCGGTCTCGGTGTTTGGATAGGAGACCGGGTTGCTAGTTAGGTGTCGTACAATTAAGAGAGGTTGAGTCTTTTAGCTTGAGCTTCATCATGTGCTGTTGAACTCAATCCAGTTCACTCTAGCTCGCTCTCTTGGTTGGTTCTTGCATGAGCTAAGTATTTGCATATGTTGCAATTAAGGGAGCTCATACTTGCTTGTTATTGAATCTTGATTTGGTTTTTGCATAGAGCTATGGATTTGCATGTGTTGCAAAAGGGAGATAGCTTATGCAAGTTGGTTTAAGTGGTTGTTTGTATGTCTAGATATTTACATGTGTTGCAAATAGAGAGCTCATTCATCAGAGTCTTAGCTTGTGACTTGATCATGTGTTGATCATCACAAAGGCTAAGATAGGTTTATATATTGTGTTTGCAAAATGAGTTTTTACAAAATATGGTTTAATTGAATCTTATCTTGGAGCATGTGAATAGGGTTTGCAAATGTGTTTGCAAATTGGTTTGATCATGTATTGATCATCATATGACTCAAAGATATGATATTGATTGCTCTTATTTGCAAGATTTATATTTGCAAATGTGTTTTGTAAAATATTGGTGTTCATGCATATTTGATATTGGAGCATGTGATTAGAATTTGCAAATGTGTTTTACAAAATTGTTTTGATCATGAGTTGATCATCACATGGCTAAATATTTGATCTTATTGACTCTTGCTAGCTTGTAGTCACTCTCTTGCTTAAGTCTATGTGAGAGATTTCGAGAAATCAGATTTTAGACTTGAATTACTACATTAGAGTCTTTGTTTTTGTGATATTTAAAAATATCTATAGTTTCTTAAATCTTAAAAATAGGTGGAGATTGTAGCCCTCGTGATAAGCTTCGCATAGAGTCAAAGATCACCTAAATCGGAGTTCGAAGTAAAAAGTTATGACCGGTTTAGTTGCTGAAACAGTGGTAGCACCGCCCTTACATGGGTGGTAGCACCGGGGGTACTATAGCAACAGCTAATTTTTAGTGTTTTTAATGCACGAAAGTGACTGTTGACCTAGAGGCCGGTGCTACCGGCCCTAGTAGGGCGGTAGCACCGGGTTTGCTGCACTTTTTGCCTGTTTTACCTCTCAACGGCTAGTTTTTTTGGAGAGGCTATAAAAGGAGCCTTGGGGGCTAGCATTTTGTTGTTGTTGGCCTTGTTGAGCATTTGGGTGGTGTTGGGCATATGTTGCACTCCCATATTTGGTTTTTGAGATAAGAGTGAGCCCTATTTGCATGTGTTGCATTTAGGAGAGGATTGAGAGCCTTTTGTGCATGTGTTGCACTTGAGGGAAGTCTTGTGCATGTGTTGCACTCGGTGATCACCCTTGTGCATGTGTTGCACTTGGTGAGGATCAAGTTAGAGGGTTTGACTTGTTACTCTTGGTGTTTGCCGACACCTAGACAGCGTGTGGAGGCGTCGTGCGTGGTGACCTTCTCAAGGAGATTGTGAGAAGGCCCGACAAAGTTATGAAAGTCAGAGCTCGCCTACCCGGAGGGGGAAAGAGCTATCACTAGTGGAATTGAGGTGGGTGCTCAATTCGTGGAGCCAGTCTAAAGTGGTTTGGGCTTGCCTCAACGTGGATTAGGAGAGACTGGCAAGTCTCTGAACACCACGGTAAAAAGTATTGTGTCTCCTTGTGTATGCTTGCAATTCTTTATTTATATTTTTGCAATTTACATCCCTAAAATTAAATTTCTTGCTTGTCTTTAGGATTGTAATTTATTGTTAGTGACATAATTAGCTACTGCACTTAGTGAGCCTAGTTGATTTAGGCTTTAATTTGTTAAAATATTAGTTTATCACTTCCACATTGATTATTGTTTAGGTTTTGACATAGAGATCAATAGAGCGTGTATTTAGTGAGAAGAATTTTTAAAGCCGCCTATTCACCCCCTTTAGTCGGCATCCTCGATCTTACACCAAGGGTAGCATCTGTCCGCTTGCACGCGCGCTCTAGTCCGGGTGCCCTAACCCCTCCCATTCGCCTCACGCAAGTCATCGCCTCCCCGTCGCGCCTTCCCCCGCGCTAATGCCCTCGCCCTCTCCCTCTCCCCCGTCTTCTCCCTTCATCCCCTTCCTTTCCCTCTCCCCAGCCTCTCCCTCTCCCTCGCTGCCCACTTCGAGGGCTTGGAGTCCGACGACCTCCACTCCCCCGCGGCCGACCTCACCATTGCCGATGATGACGAAGAGCGACACGACCTACACCTACCGTCCCCTCCGTCCATCTCCCTCTCCACTTCTACTCCTTTCCCTCGCATCCCCATCACCTCCACTCCAAACTCTAACCCCAACCCGACCCACGCGCCAACGCCTCCAAACCCCACCCCGTCGCTCGATCTCTAGGACAAGGACAAGTTCGAAGGCATACCCATTCCAGAAGAAACCCCTGACAAATTCTCCACACCAACCGAGACCACTCCTTCAGATCCCTCCGCTGAGGCCGCTGTTGACGCAGCGCTGGCCACAGCGGCGCTGGCGGAGGCGATGATGACGGTGAACGGCCTGATGGTGGACTCGATCGCACGCAAGGCGTGGACCATCCTCCCTAAGGTCAGCAGGAACTGGCGCAACCACGTCGTCGTCGCGCAGTCCGTCAAGCTCATCAAGAAGCTCCTCAAGGTCCAATCTTTGTGAGGTGGTTCTCTTCCCCGGCGGTGGTGGCGGAGGCGCCGATGACGGTGGATGTCCTCACGGTGGACTCGATCTGGGGCAAGGCGTGGACCATCCTCCCCGAGGCCGAGAGAGCTTGGCGTAGCCATGCCACCACCATCGTGTAGTCCGTCAAGGTCAATAAGAAGCACCTCCAGGTCTGATCTTTGTGCGATACTTGATACTCTATACCTTCCGTACGCGAATTCGGTCAAGTGTCAAGTTTTGTTATTTATTGGGTTGGGATGTGCATCTCAGGTACTGGTTTCTCAAGCATATCAACAGACACCTCATGTGCATTTGTAGTTGCGCGTGTATGTCTGTGCGCACCTGCAAGGATTGCTATTCAAGCGCATGTTTGCACAGTTGTGCGTAGTGTGTCGCAGGATCAGGTGTTGGCGTGTGTTTGTGTGCACTTACCTATAAGCTTCGTTCTATTTAAACTGAGCGTTCTTTTGATTTGCACAGTGGGGATGAATACTAGAGAGATCAAAGCAATTGGATGTTGTGTTGGAGAGGCTAGACCTCTGGGATGATCTAGTTTTCGCTGGGAGGGTTAGCCTTGAGCATGGTGAGCTCATGGGCAAGATTAAGCCAGTGAACCAATTCGAGCAGGAATTGATTGAGCACATTGACATGTTGAGGCTTGCACGTGAAGAGGATGATAATGAAGAGACGGTGAATTTATTGCTCCCTTTACATAATTACATGATATAAAGCTCTAGACACGATTATATAGGGATTTTTGTTGGAGCCCTTCGTGGTGCAAACCAGCTGCTTGTTTTATCCAAGTTTAGCTGTCCTGTGCAGGAAACCATAAGAGCATTAGCCGATATGAGAAGAGGTGAAAAGGAGAAAGAACTCAATGCATTACTTTCTGGAGATAATGTGTCTTGCTCTTGCTCCATCGAGGTATTTTTATTGTATTATCTTAAGAATTTTCAGTGCAGTTCTCAATCTAGACCTCTTATACAATTTGTACTTGACTAAAATAGTAATGTTCCTTCTGTGCTTTTCTAATGATGTTATTAGTGTGTGATCCCTAATGATGATGTTATAACCAGGTTCAAGCAGGGGCCGGAGGTACTGAGAGCATGGATTGGGCTGCCATGGTTATGAACATGTATAGATCATGGACTCAACGATGGGGATTTTCAATCACTATGGTAGAAGAAATGACTGGTGAAGTAGCAGGAATCAAGGTTTACATGTTTTCTCATCAACCCCTATAACTGAATTCATCACTGAATACAGAAGTAGCGCCATATAAATATGTGTTCTAGAGATGATGATCACCACTGTAAAATTGTGCCATGTGTACATGAAGTTCCTCTCTTTTGTACATCGTGTTGATTTTTAGTTAGAGGATTATTTTTAGCAAAAAATGTTGGTATTATACTGAATACCTGCTATTTCTAGAGGGCTACTATCAAAGTTGACGATGAATATGCGTTTGGATATGCCAAAGCTGAAGTAGGAGTTCATAGATTAGTGCGGATTTCTCCATTTGATAGTGGAAAGCGGCGACACTTCCTTTGCTGCTCTGGCGGTAATACCTATTATTGGTGATGTTTCTACCCGATTCCAGATAAAAAGATTCAGACCTTCGGATAGAATGTTTTCGTACTGGTAGAACTGGTGGCCAGCATGTTAACACCACAGAAAGTGCTGTTAGAATTGTGCGCATTCCAAATGATATAAGTGCAACTTGTCAACATGAAAGGTAGATTTGATGCTTTTTCCTTTATAATCCAAATTCTTACTCATTTCTCAATACAAAAATTAATTTATTAATCTGTTGATCATAATTATCAGTGTTTTTTAGTCACCCCTTAATTGATAGGCAATTGGGATTATTATACACCAAGTGATATCTCCATAATCCAGATTCTTGAATCTTGATCAAACATAAATGGCATTTTGGCTATTTCTATGTTTGCATGAATAGAAAATATATATGTGCTAATTCGTGCTAAAAAAATGCAGATCACAACATATGAACAAGGCATCAGCGATGGCAGTTCTTCAATCTCGATTGGACCAGCTTGAGATTGCCCGACAACCACAGATGAATGCAGAGCACACACAATCACTCTCTGAAATATGCTGGAGCAACCAAATAAGATCTCATATATTCCATGTAAGTCTTCCATTTTGTGACATTATAAGATTAAGCTAGCTACTTTGGCAAAGATAAAATTTATGACTTTAGGATTGCATTATCTACGGTTTCGGTCAGTTACAAGAAATATATACATGTCTTGTGCGATTCGCTCTTACCTTTCCGTTGCGCCACAAATAAGTGGTTTATTTATCACATTTGTGCGATTCGCTCTTACCTTTCCGTTGCACCACAAATAAGTGGTTTATTTATCACATTTAAGTGATCCAATAGGTTTATAGTTTTTGTGTTCCGCTTAAATTAGTTCAGCCATTTATTATTGATCACTCACGCGTATTCTTACCGAGAATGCAATTTGTGATAACAAATTAGGATTTAATTTGATTATGTTTCCTCCTTAATTTTGATTTTACTGAACTTCTCTACGAATAGTTTGGTACTTTCTTCTTTGGAGTGGAAGATTGGTATATGCTACAAGAATAGTATTTCACATGCTAAAATGGTTAGGTTCCCATTTACGTTCATTTTTAACTAAATTGTTCACAGAGGTGCCCCTCTCGGGTTTCCTTTTCGTCAATTGTTTCTTTTTCGATGTAGAAGCTTCTTTAGTTAGTTTGCTAGAATAGTAGAATAAAAAAAAAGGTCGTTGTTCATATAAATCAGGTAAGACATAAATTATTAGTATGTGCTTGCTTAGTGTATCTTTGACTTTTTGTAGGCATCATGATCTTCAAAGAATTCATGCTCTTCAGTCTTCAACTGGTATTGTCAGCCATTGTACATGTTTTTGGAATTTAACAGATCAAATAGTGAGTATGTTGCTAATGTTGTTAGCAGGTATTTGCTACTCTTGTTATACCTTTCGGTTATGCTTTTTACAAGCCAACTACTGTGTTTTACTGCTTATCATCTTTGATTCAGTTTCACTATTTAGATTTACCAAATCCTATTAACTGTAATAGCGATATAGCATTCTAGCTTTATGTATTATTTGCTTTTTTTTCCTACAGAAGGACAAACTATTCATCTCTTACTCCTCTGTCTGATATATATTAGTCCACATATATGATGTAGGATGCTGATGTAGGCTGGATCAACGAATGAATGTTTTCATACTGTGCAATCGTTTATCTAATTTGCTTTTTGAATACTTTGGTGTACCTAATTAAGGCTTGTGGCCTTGTACAGTTTTCTCATGTTTATTTTCATGCTTTTTTTTTCGTGCAACACCACCTTTCTTACTGAAATGAATTAGAGCAGTTCTCCTGCCATTTGTTCAACGGCATGGATATTTGATAGAGTTGCTTCGAGTATATCAACTGGAAAAGATTATTTATGAATGAATTTGATCTGTATGTGCATCGAGTAAGAGAACAACATAGACAAAATTTATTTGACTAGGCACAATATCTCAATCTCTCTCCCCGTGCTGGGGTTGTAATTTACCTTTTCATTTTTGTAAATAAACATTTTTCTTTTTAAAGTTGCACAAATATTAAAGTGGTGGATATTGATTACTCCCTCCGTTCAGAAATATAAGGTCTATAGTTTGAATGACCTTATTCAGAAATATAATGTTTGCATGAAAATTTAATGAGGTTTTTTCTACTATACCCCTGTTTATTCTCTCTCAACTATATGCATTTATTTATGACCACCCCATACAAAATATTATCTCTCATCTTTCAAAACAATTAAGTGGGTATCTAAGCCATTTTTACTCATACATTTCTCAAATTCACTCAAACCTTAATCCTTACGCAAAGTCAAAATACACCTTATATTTTTGAACGGAGGGGTACTTGTCTCCTTTGATTGCTTCAAAATTTACGTAACTTATATTAAAAGAGAATGTATAGAATTACTACTCAAATATTTATATGTTGTAGGGCCTCCCTACTGTTAACGTTCAAACAAAAAAACTAATCATCGCAGTTTTCGCGCAACAGCTAGCGTGGAAGGGGCGTCTCCAACTCGAACGCTAGGATCCCCCGTAATCTATCGAACGAACGATCCAGCTTTAAAGCTTGAATAATCTTTTGTCTATATATATGCGCGTTTCCTTTGATATGTTAGCACAGGTGATGGGAAGGCTAGCTAACTAATTTCGTTCGGGTAGCTTGGTACTAAATCCTGCTGCTGCCGTGTAAGCAAGTTCTTGCCCCATCCGTTTCATACTACTCGGTCCTTTTTACTTCGATCAATAATATTTTTTAAAATATTCAGATTGATGGAATTAAAATGGTATTGTTAGGTTTGCCATAAGAAATACTTCCATGATATTTTATAAATATATTAGACTAAAATTAAGAGTCAAAATTTAAATTTAAAGACCGTAAAAAATTAAAAAGGATAAATACTAATTAAGATCCAGAGCTAGCTAGCAGACAAGTTGACTCTGACAAAACGAATGCTTCTGTAGAAGAGCAGAGGAAACCGTTAAAATACTGCACGTTTATTCCGGCCCAACCAACATGAGCCGTACCCCGGCGCCGTCACCGTGAGTTTACAACGCAAACGCTCAGTTTGAGACAGCTTTTGTTTATACACATTTTAGATTTTTTTAAAATTAGGTAGGTGATAGCTTCTGATTCTGAATTCTATAATAAACTTCTTGAGAAGTTTCTCCTACAATCAGAAGCAGATTTGTACACAATATTAGAAACTATCATCCATCTAATTCTTAGATAATCCAGAATCTACACAATTAGAAACTGTTCCAAACTGGACCAAAGTACAGACGCCATAGCAGCTCTCTCATCTCTCGCACGACATAAGTCGGCGACCTACGGCCAGAGTTTGAAATTTCGTTTTAGATTCACATCTCGGAGGTGAGGAGTCAAGGAATAATCTCATCTTGTCTAACCCTTCTACCTTATTTTTTTAAAAATATAACTCTTCGTGTATTCATTTGTAAATTTAACTGACTCCCCTACCATGGAAGACGTAGTAGACGATACATATCCTCTGTTGCGTCCAAAGAGCGTGGAAGGTGGTCGACGCTACGGCAGAGCTAGCGAGCGTGGGAGTAGCTACGGCAACACGCACGGCTACTCACTGTTGCGCCTATGTAACACGAAAGGCATCCTACCGTGGTATTTTTTTATTCAAATTGCAAAAATATACTTTGATCTTAAAAAATTACAAAAATATACTTCTGTCGCTCTCTGAATGGGCGACATTGGTCCCTGTCGCCCTCTGAATAGGCGACATTGGTCCTTGTCGCTCTCTGAATAGGCGAAATGTCCCTTTCCCTGTAGCTAGTTTTTAAAGAAAACCATAACTTTTTCATACGATCTTGGATGGAGATGAACTTTATATGAAAATTGTAGCTCTCGATGATATCTACAACTTTGGTATACAATTTTTTTCATTTGAATCCATTTTGACTACCAAAAACGAGATAGAAGTTTCAGATCTAGTTTAGATCTGAACTTTTCATCTCGTTTTTGGCCATTTAAATGGATTCAAATAAAAAAAAATTGTATACCAAAGTTGTAGATCTCGTCGATAGCTACAATTTTCATATAAAATTCATCTCCATCCGAGATCATATGAAAAAGTTATGGTTTTCTTTAGAAACTGGATACAGGAAAAGGGACATGTCATCCATTCAAAGGGCGATATAGGCCAATGTAGCCCATTCAGAGGGCGACAGAGGCCTCTGTAGCCCCTGTCGCCCGTTTAAAGAGTGACAGAGGTATATTTTTGTAATTTTTTGAGATCTAGATATATTTTTGCAATTTAAATAAAAAAATATTATTTAAAAAAAAAATCGATCTCGGGAGGCAAGCTTGGGCCGGGCTAGCGCGGGAGCAGTCGGCTGATCGATGCATTGGGTGGGTGGGTGGCGTCTGCCTGCCTCACGGGGCGTCCCCATTGCCCACCACCTGTTCGCCCTTTTGCCGCACACGGTAAGGACTCGCACCCTTTCTCTGCGGTGTCACGCTCTCGTGTGGTTACAGATTTGCGCTGCGGATTCCCTTGCAATTTGCCATGCTTGTACTCGACTTTATGCAGGTTGTGCTTGTACGCTCTGTGGTCTGTGGATTATATATATGTTCTGCAACTGCCTGCTATACAAAACGGCGTTACATTACTCTATTCTTGTCTCTTAGCCTGTAGAGGTAGTTTGCGCAAACATGCCTCCTTTTTTTGCCAACACAAATGCAGAATGTTCACTTATATCTGACGCCGGCACTGCTCCCACCTGTCGCTGTACTCTTGCTCACTGTCTGAGTGTCTGTTGTTGTGTCAAAGGGCAAGAACCTGGTAGTATTTGGTTGCGTGACGGGAGGGGAGGGAGATACAGTTGAAATTGTCAGGTGCTAAAACTGATGCCTGTTCCATTTCCAATAAAACGAGACAGGGGAAGGGACTTTGGGTCTGTTGGTCTGAAAAAGCTAATAATTGTAGAAGGTCTAGAATTGTCCCCCGCACAAAACAAACCGGGAGAACGAAGACATATGTATGGCAAAGTTCTGTTAAGAAGGTTAGGGATGATATAGTTCCATCTAATGGTTGGTAGAAAAGAAAATGCATCTATCGAAGATCACTCGCATTGGCAATACGATATAAACAAACACCATCTGAAACTGTCCACTAGAAAGGGGCTAGATCAGGAAGATAGATAATAGATTAATTTCTACTGTATCTTAAGTATTCCTATGTCGCTGGTCTAATCTTCAATCACTACATCAAAATTTCCGTGTTGCCTTGTGCTGTCTTCTATCCAATCTTCCAGTGAAGTAAGCCTTCTTTCTACTCTGTTAGGGTGTTGATATATACCGGTCTAGGTGAGGTCAAGTAGGTCGATAGGTTCTTGATGTTTCTATGTTAGCTCCGGTTGATGTCTGCCCTTTGACCTTCCCACGAATTCCATCACAAGCTTTGTGAAAGCCGATGATTCATCTCTAAGGAGATTTTCTGGAGAGTCAAATTCTAATATCTTACCTGCAGTAGATGATAAGATATATCTTTGTTAGATAAAATAGTTTGTTAGAAGCGGCAACTCAACACCCAAAAAAAGTTTAGAAAACAAGTACTGATGAGTCCTTTGAGGGGTTTTTACCTTCACTGAGTACAAGAACAAGGTCGCTGTCAAGCACAGTGGGGATCCTATGTGCAATTGTTATAACTGTGCAATTGTTTGTTTCTTGCCTTATAGTCTTTTGGATGATATTATCAGTTGCAGTATCAACTGATGCCGTGGCTTCATCCAAAACAAGTATTTTCTTTTTCATTAGCAATACCCTGGCCAAGCAGACAAGTTGCCTTTGCCCCACACTCCAGTTCCCTCCATCTTCAACAACTGTAACATAAACTAGTCATATAATGGGACCATAGTTACCAGAAACGCAGTTTGTCCGAGTCGCAGTACGGGATTTGGGTTCGTGGTTCTGATTCGCTACATTTTCTTCCAATTTCCACTTACAGTTCATTCTTTCTACTGATCAGAAACCCACGAACACGAACCCTGTACTCTAAACCAGTTCGGGTTTGACGAATCCGGTTCGCGATTCACGGGGTTTATAGCGAATCCGGTAACTATGAACTGGACCATCTTGAGCTATGAATTTGGACAGATTGTGAGAACCAAATCTACTGCAAGGAAAGATAGTTCTTTATACCTGGTGCATCTAACAACCTGTTGTCTTCTCTGACAATTTCCTCAATGCGGCACTTATGCAGAACCTGAAAGATGAAAATTCGCAAAAGTTAAGGCTTGATAAAGAAAACCTTCTCTAACTTGCTGATTCAAGTCCAAGGAATCCTTTATATTGTATAGATGCTAAGAAGCTAAAGGCATTTTCCTGTAGAAGGGTATATTGTCAGCACTATAGATTGTTTACCTCCCATATTTCAGTGTCCAGATGCTGTTGTAGAGGGTCCAGATTTGTTCTGACAGTCCCTTGAAAGAGAGTCGGTTCTTGTGGTATAATACTTAATCTAGACCGCAAATCATGCACTCCCAAAAGTGATATGTCCACTCCATCTATGAGTATCCTTCCTGCAGATGGTTCGACAACCCGAAACAAAGCTTGGATGAGAGTAGACTTCCCACTCCCTGTCCGCCCTACCACCCCAATTTTCCTTTCTCCAGGAAATGTGCAGCTTATGCCTTTGAGCACCATGGGCATGTCAGGGTTGTATTTCACTTGGAGAGCATCGATCTCAATGGTTCCACACCATGGCCATGTGTCTCTTGGTCTACAGTCCTCAATCACTAAAGGAGCCTCACTTGGTATGTTTGAGA
Organism: Otatea glauca; assembly: GCA_036346275.1. NCBI lineage: Eukaryota > Viridiplantae > Streptophyta > Magnoliopsida > Poales > Poaceae > Otatea > Otatea glauca. Next base: position 81,172,084 of record CM070711.1, read on the forward strand.
ACTGCAATATTCTTTCTACCGAGATCATCTTGTTCTCAACATTGCACAGGTTCCATATGACCCATGCTTGTAACACATTAAGGTTAAGGCCATAAGTAGCTGCAAGCCCTGCAAGGCCTAAAGAAGGAGAAAGCGAAAAGGAGTTATTGTTTCTAGCAATGTGTTTTTTTATTAAAGCTGTATAGAGTCATGTATTTAGATACAAACAAAAAAAAACCTAAAACATACATCTGTATCTGCAAACCTTTGGTTTCCTGAAACTGCAAACCTTGTTTCACCAAAAACAAGAAGCGGGGCTATATAGGTTGAAGCTGTTACATGGGAGTACTATTTCTTTTATGATGACTTACTTGGATCAATGGTATTCCGAGGCAAGGAGATAAGGATGACTAGCATCATGAAGAAAACAAGGTTGAAGAGGAAGTTGATACGGACACATAGCCATTCAATTGTTGCTGAATTGTGGAAAGTGATGCGGGAATAGTCATCAATTAATGCAAGGCTCTTTCTGAAGAACTTCTCTCCCTGATTGAAACATCTAATAGTTGCTGCTCCTGATACAGTCTCTGAAAAATGGTGGAGGACTGGAGCTTTTCTGATGCCAACCATCCTGGCTAGCTCTCTAGCTGAACTGATGTAATAGCTCTATATAAAGTTCTACAAATTACTAGTGTGCATTTTTAAATCTGAGAAAAGCAAATTACAATGAGTGAAGCTGTACCTGATACCAAGTGGAGATGGCAATTACTATTATGAATAAAATGAATATGGGCCAAGCAATTTGAGACATAATGAAAATGATACTGAGGAGCTGAATCAGAGCGAATATCAGCCCTGCTAGCCTGTAGGGAATGTCCGTGTCAACTGTGCTTTGATCTGTTGAAGCCTGCAAACCAGACAAACTAAGCTGTGAGAACTGAAAGCAAGGAGAGTAATTGTTAGATCTTCCAATGGAGAAGTTGTTGACTCACCCTATTGAGGATTCGACTTGATGGAGTGGAATCAAAGAAGTTGATTGGTGCTCGGAAAATATTTCTGGTCATGCCTAAGAAGAGCTGCTGAGCAGTTTCAATGGCAATTGTTGAAAGAACGACAGCTCTTCCCAATATAAATACCGAGCTTCCTGCAGATAACAGTACAAATATACCAATCATCTTTTCCCTGCTTACTTGTTCCTGTCTCTCTGCTGCCCATGCAATCCAATAGTTGCTACATATCTGCAATCCCTGGAATAGAACTTGGCATGCAAGAATTACAGGAATGAGAGCTCCGCTGTATGCAGAGGTGACAAACTTGCCGTAAATATCCCATTTTACTCTTCCAGATTCACGCTCTTCCTCACATTCCCTCCCTATCACTTGGTGATCTGATTCTATTTCTGTGAGTTCTATCTTCTTCTTCTTGTGTTGTTTGCTTTTAGTCAAGCCATGTGCTTTTGCAGGGTTGACCTGACTAAGGGATTGGTTGTGTGCAGCCATTTGCTTCGAGAGCTCTCCATCTTTGTCTGCTATCAGATCATCATATTTTCCAGATTGAACAATCCTTCCATCTTTCATGACCTATAAGTGACCACTCACAAACATCTTTTAGAATTGTACAGATGTACATGTGTGTTCTTAGTAACTAGCATATTTACCCATGCAACTGCATGGCTAGATATTACGATATAGTTGTTTTTGATATACAATTCTACTTAATATAATTGAAATATAATTGTATTTGTTATACAACTCTAATATCTATATATGATTAATCTGCACTGTTATAATCTAGCCACACCAAAATTAGTGGTGGAGACCTTTCTCTTTTTCTTCTGATTAATGTGAGAATTTCTAGGATTTTTTTTCTTTTTAGGATTATTGTGGGATTTTCTTGTCTTTAAAGGAATGATGTGCCTTAAATATCAATGGCTGTTTTTATTTATATAGATTAGCATGAAAATGAAATATGACAGCATGAACAGCCGTTCTCATCAAGATATTTTGCAATGATTTATTTATTCGGTTTGGACCTAAAGCTAACAATGTACAATTTTTTTTTGTCGCAAGTAAAAACTAGTTGTGTATGGAATTCGATTGACATCTTACCAGAACATGATCCGCATCTCGCAAGAACTCGAGCTGATGAGTGACATATATGACTGTCTTGGACGACATTAGTCTCATTAAGCATTCCTGCAAATACAAATTGATGAAATGATTTCCTTTTACAAATTAGATAAAGAGAGGTGCTTGCTCTTAGATAAATTTTATGATGATCATCTCTATAATATAAAGTAGGACATTTGCCGTTACTAATGAGACTTTCGTACTCGATACAAATACTTGATTGCTCATAGATAATTCAATGATTACCCAATAGGTAGAATATGCGAGTTATTTTTTCCTCTCTGATTATGATTCTCGCTCTGTGATGTAATATTGCTGTACATTACATTTGGAGCTCATGAAAGCTAAACTGTTGCAGATTGCTCATGTGTACTGTACCTTGAAGAGGTGTGCTCCGGTGTGCGCATCCACAGCACTGAAGGGATCATCCAAGAGGTAAACATCAGAATCACTGTACAATGCCCTGGCAAGCTGAATCCTCTGCTTCTGGCCGCCGCTTAGGTTCGTGCCCCTTTCCCCTACCACAGTCATATCTCCATTGGCCCATAACTCCAAATCTCTGTCCAAAGCACACCCTTGTAACACCTCCTCATAGAAGCCCCTGTCCATAGACTTCCCAAAGAGCACATTATCCTGAACAGTCCCGGTCTGAATCCAAGCACTCTGCGGGACATACGCCCTCGACCCGACAACTGTTGTTTCTGCACCACTAACCCTTGGAATTTCCCCCATGATGCTGTAAAGGAGGCTTGATTTGCCTGAACCTACTGGCCCGCACACCGCAACCTTGTGACCATTTGTGATGCTCACCTTGCGATCGATCTTGAGCGTGAACTTCGTCTTCTGCAAGATATTGTCAGCTTCCCAGCTGTACTCCCCTGGTTCAATTTCCATTGCACCAGCCATAGCCAAGTCCTTCGTTCCAGTTCTGTTGCCATAACAAATTGGCTTCCCCTGGTCGTCTTCTTTGATGAACTCTTCAATTCTATCAAGGGACACCTTGGTTTGTGTGACCATTGACAAGAGCTCCGGGAGGTTGTAGATTGGGTCTTGGAGGATTCTGAATGTGGCGAGGGCTGATAGGACTGTTCCAGCTGACAATGGCATCTCCACAAGAATGCAGACACCGAAGGTGACAACCGATACTAACGTCGGTGAGGCCCAGAACAAGAAAGCTATTGCCGAGCATGTGTAGAGATACCTCCTGAGCCATCCCCTCTCCACATCCCTGAGCTTCAGGAGCTTGTCCAAGTAGGCTGTCTCCCATGCATGCAGCTTCAAGATCCTCATGCTCTTCATTGCCTCGGCCATAGCCTTGATGCGTGAGTCCTTCGCCTCCATTATCTTCATGTTGAGGTTCTCCTGCGACTTTGCCAGTGGTGTGTTGCTCACCATCACCAACACTGTTGCAAGGACTGCAGATAGCGAGGCCATTGCACCAAGACTACGGTAGAGGATGGCAAGTGCCAGGGAGATTTGCAAGGGCAGCAACCAAATTCCATGGATGTACCAGAAGAACTCACCAACTTTCTCAACATCGACATCGAGGAAGTTCACAATTTTCCCTGTGACTGTGCTCGAGTTCTTCATCAGCAGGGACTTCCTGTAGATGGACACCATCAGTGCTGCACGCACCCGGAATCCAATTCTACGGGCTCCAAAGTACCACTGCCTCTGTGAAAGTGACTCCACTGTCTTTGAGGCAAAGAATAGGCATGCAAGCATGTAGCCACGGGCATGGCCCTTGTGAGGATTCTTGTCAGAGAGTAGCTCCACTAAGTACGTGATCAAGAATGGCCCCATATAAGAAGCAACAGTGTTAAGGCCTGGTAATGAAAGGCAAGCACTATATCAGTAGATTGTAGGATAAAGGTTAGCCCTATATTTGAAAATTTTCAACGGCTTACTAACCTGCAAAGACTGCATTGACAACCAAAGGTGTCCAGACAGCACAAATGATGGCCCTTCGGAGCGGCATTGACTCAGGTTTCTGCTTGTGAAGTGTCTCTTGAAGCAATGCATACGACTGGTCTGCCATATCAGACTGCGGGACAGATGGGACGTGTTCGAGCTCGAGCCGCACCTTGTGTCCTTTCTGAAAGACTGGGTTTAACCACTGGAATGTGAGGAGACTCCACCACCCAGAGTTGGAGAACCTGTCTGTGGTGCTTTCATCAGCATCTTCTCTCACGAGCAGAGGATGGTTCAGGTCTTCTTGGTTTGCTTTGGAAGGCCTCATAGCTATTGCAATCAGGCAGATGATGGTGCAGAAAGGAAGTGAAGTGAAATTGACGACAGCTGCAGAGTTGAAGATGTGAAGCAAATGCAGTGAAGTGACGAGTGATTCTGATAAGAAGCTGAAGAACCACCAAGAAACAAATACTGCAGGCCAGTTGGATACAACTCCTGCACCTTCATGTTTACAGTAGAGCAAGAATAGAGTCACCAGAAGCCATGAGACTGATTCAAAGATCAAGCCCAGGGAGATAGTTTGGTGCTTCCAGACCCCAAGAACAGAAAAGCCAATATGCGATAGCGAGATTGAAGCATTGCAGAGTACAATTATCTGAGCTGGTAGTAGGGCTGCCCCTTTTCTCTGTGCTGAAACCATGACGCCATGTCCTGCTTCTCGATGTCTCTTCTTCCGTTTGACAAACTCTGCAAGGATCCAAACCAGCAAGACAGCGAACGCTGCTGTGCGGACATAATCCAACACTTGTAAGTGCTCCATCCGATGCTGAAATCACCAGAAGGTGGTAGAGAGCAATAATACACTAAGATGACAGGAACTGCCCTGTTACATTGAAGCATGACAAAGTCGAGGGCTGAGACAAACTTGAGCAAAAGAAGCAAAGTGGGAAGGAGTAGAAAGGCGATAAGAGCAAACCAAGAGGAGAGTCTGATAGCACATGTCTTTGAGGCTCTGAACTTGGGGGTCTACTCTCTTTATCGGATCTGCAATCAATTTATAGACATCAAGCTTTGCCTTGGTCTGTTTTAAATGATATCCAATGTTACTGCCTACCTAAAAAGGTCTGCGACAACGAAGAATCGAACGACAAATATTAGAGTTTGCATCATGCATCTTGATTATATTTGTTTGATGGTAACTAGTAGCTACTCTTTTGGCATAAACAGGGCAAGGCCAACATCATTTAAAGTACGAGAAGTGTTCCTATGCATCTCCACTCAATATAAGTTGCACAAATTTTAAAGAAAGTTGACGAATACTCATACCAGGGGTACCCTAACGGTCCAGGGTAACAAGCAGGCTACCTCAAGCCCATTATCGACCAAAGGACCCGTGGGACCACAAAGGACGCCCCTCCCCGACCGATCAGGACGAGCGTCCCCGACCAAGTAAGGCTCCCGACCCCCGCGGCAGGTCGGGATCCCCCGACTCCGACCAAATTAAGGCAACCTCCGCCAAGGGCCACGTGTCAAAGCCTCCACGATCTGACGCGCGTGCCCGCTGGACGGGACAATCAAAGGATCAGACGGGAGCAGGTGGCTCTTTCCCAAGATGGCATAAATGGCTACTGAAGTCAAGCTTCCGGTCCCATCAACCAGTCACGTACAACGCGAAGGCACGCTCCCTCCCAAGGCAGAACCAACATTATACACTGCAACGTCAACATTCGTTAGGCTCACGGAAGGCAGGTGCGCTATTTTCCGATGAAGCGGCTAACTGCCCTGCCCAACGGGACTACCAACCCGGCGTGGGCTAAGACAGGCAGTGACCAGTCGTCAGAATGAAGGACCGAAGCTCTTAGCATAGGTCACCTCCCCTTTTCCAAATGTAACATGCCCTTTCCTACTATATAAAGGGGGGGCAGGAGCCCCTGACGAGGGAGAGACGGAAAACACACGGACACAGACAGAGAAAAAGAGGAGGGACGAGTTCTTTCTTGTAAACGTTGTGCAGTCATTCGCACTAAAAGCAATACAATACCACCACACGAACTGGAGTAGGAACATTCGGCCCGAACCAGTATACACCTTGGACTCTTGAGTCTAACCATTCAGGGACAGGGAACGCGTGGCCCCTTAAGACTTACAAATTTACTTGCCGGTGCTCGAAACGCCGACACAAGTAAAGGGATAAATAATCACTATCTATCCTTTATTTGTGCTTTAATATTTATGCAACTTTTAAAAAGATAGGGAGTGTCTAGCCTTCATCCGGATGTTTTGTTTCTTACAAACATCCAAATTTTAGACCTTTAGATCAAAGTATCAAATCATCCATCAAAACACAATCCCACCTCCCTTTATGTCTTACGGATCTCACCGCAGATTCAATGCTCCAAAATTTGGATGTTTTTTTGCTAAGAAAACATCCGGGTGATATTTATCAAAACCCAAAAAGATATGCATAGAAGGACCTCTCATTTAGTATCCATGTCCAGGGTGCCTTCAACTGTAGCATCCGAGAACATGTACTAACTAGAGCTGGTAACGGTGCTAATGAGTGATGAGTATCAACTACACTAGCACTAGCGCTTTGGTATCTAATTCTTCTTATCTTGCTCAAATTCCGGTATTTACGAATGCATATATATCTAAATTTACCAATTCGTTCGAATTTTTTTATATCCTGTCAGCTAATGTGCTCTTTGTGCTTTTGCATTCAGATGGTCAGATAACCAATACAAATGCATAAGAAAGAATAGAATAATTGGGACCTCGGTATTGCGATTTAAGGGAAGAGATTATAAGCAAAGAAAAGGTATTCTACTGTATATATATATATATATATATATATATATATATATATATATCTGTATCACTATCCTAATGCACTGGTGATGCAGCAATGTTCTGAGATGCAGACATAAAATGTGACAAGCGGACATCCGATCCAAGTTCTTTTAAGACGGCGAACGCCGTGCATTATATTAGAAGACGGAACAGAGTACAACTATAAGGTGCAGAGACTGCACCCGAGAGGAGAAAGGGGACAGGAGGGATCAGAGAAAGAAAAGGAAAAAAAGAGAGGAAAAACAATAAAACCTTTAAGGCTGCCACTGAAAGAGATTTCATAGATGCGTTGCCTCCGCCAAAGCCCAGCTAGTAGCCTCACCTTGATCGACTGGAGGATCTGCTCGTGGGTCGCCCAGGCCTGTCTGAAGATTCTATTATTTCGCTCCTTCTACCATTACCAGCTTGTTAGGATAATGATGGTTTTGACACCTTTCCTGCAGCTTATACGATAGGCTACGCGTTGAAGGTTCCACTGGTCGAGGGGTATCGATGAATCCCATTGGTCTGGATGGAGGGACCGTACGCGAACCCATTGTGCAACAGAGGTCCACATCCGTCAGACTTCGGGGCGGTGTAGGAATAAGTGGGAAGCCGTTTCTAGGCTTCGACAACACATGTGGCAGAAATACTGATTAGGCTAACCCCTGAGTTGCAAGCGCTGAGCTGTCCATAGCCTATTTTGCTATGCAAGTCAGAGGAAAATCTTAGCGCGCAGCGGTGCCCATGCCGACCAGATTGTAGTATAGAAAGGTTTTGTTGTGCTTCCATTGAACTGGAAGTGGTACACAGAGCTAGCTGAGTAGACGCCATTTGACGTCGACGTCCATACGATGGCATCCTCCATGTGCGGTTGAAGGGGCACAGACTGAATGATGGACCATAGACCGATGTATTCCCTAAGGAGCTATGGGATGAGATGGTAACGGATGTCACGAATCCAATTGTTGTTGAGCAGGGCTTCTGCCACCGATCTTGACTTCCTCCTAGAGTGCTTGTAGAGTCGCGGTGCGAGTTGGCTGGGTGCTCTACCTTGCAACCATCTGGAGGTCTAGAAGGTGGCTACTCGGCCGTCACCAATGGTGGTTTTGGCGGCCACCATGAAAAGTTGTTGGTCAACTCGGTCGCAAGGTGTGGGCAGATCGGTCCATGGCCTTTCTGGGTTTGTGTGCCTGAGCCACATCCAACGCAGTCTAAGCGCTCGCACAAATCTATCAAGGTCCATTACACCGAGGCCCCCCAAATTGAGCGGTCGGCAAACCGTTGTCTATCGTACCTTGCAGTTCCCACCGTGTATGGCCGCACTGCCAGCCCATAGGAATCTTCGCCTTATATTGTCAATGTCGGTGATAAATTTCTTGGGCACCTTGAGCACTGTCAACACGTAGATCGGTATAGAAGTGAGTACTGATTTGACCAACGTCAGACGTCCACCCATCGCGAGATGATTCAACTGCCATCCCGCTAGACATCGCGCCACCTTATCTTGGATGGGCTGAAGGTGGATCCGTCACAGGCGGCCTAGCGTGAGAGGCATTTCAAGGTTTCTGGTAGAAAAATGTGAGACGGCGCTTGTGAAAGGTTGTAGGACAGTATCCAAGTCTACGTTCCGATACTGGATTGCGGCTATGGAGCTCTTTTGCATATTTACCCGTAGGCTTGGGGCCTCCCCAAAGCAATGCAGGATTGAAATGATAGCATGTAGTTCCTCCCTGACTGGGTTCAAAAAGATGACAGCGTCGTCTGCATATAGGGATAGACGAAGCGTTGGCGCGCAACATTTCAATGATGATAGGATCCCGGCCTCGGTTGCCTTTTCGAGGATGAAGTGTAGCGGGTCTATGACTAGGATAAAAAGGTATGGCGATAGCAATCCGATCCAAGTTGCCCACAAAGATCAAATCTGGCCACGGCATTACCACGTCGGATCAGGAACTTTGGAGTGGCATCTCGGTAGCGGTGCAAGCTGCCAACCGTGTGCTGTGGAAATATGCATGCAGATGCCCTTTTGGCGTATGATCGTGTAACTACCGAGGGGCCAATGCAAGAGGAGGACGGCATGTGGGCAGCAGGTGAGCGACAGACACTTACTCGCGTCCAATTCGGTTGGTAAGTGTCGTCCTTGTGGAAGAACAGAAAGAAAAGGAGTACTTGATCTTGTACTGTTCATCTATCTCCCGTCATTTTTTTTATCCTTGCGATCGAGTACGTATGTGTTCATCCGCATGTCTAGATCGGCCTCGCCATCGAGATGCATGGGTAGAAACATGTTTCGTAATAGATGGTTATGCCTATTTGATGATGGTTATGGTAGCTGTATCTCTAATATTTATTAACTTCTTTTAATCAGGCGCCTGTCAAGACGCATGGTGGGGAGAAGGATCCAGAAATTAGAAACGGCGATTATTGTGTTTGAGAAGAGCAGTACTTCAATGATTTCCCTCATAATACAAGTTACACAAATCTCGAAGCAAGCGAAGGGGTAAGTAATCACCATCTACCATTTATTCATGGTTTAATATTTATGCAACTGTAAAAAAGAGAAGCATGAAAGCACCTCTCGTTTGAGAATTGCACGCCGACATGCGGCCCCGCGGCAAGCACGTTCGGGCTATGGCATCTTTTTTTCTTGTGCGCCTCGGATCGCACCGTACTCATGCACTGCCACTGTTCTCTTCTCGAGAGGTGCTCCTATTAACACAAGTTGCATAAATTTTTAAGCAAATAAAAAAGATAAGTAATCATCATCTATCTTTTATTTATGTTTTAATATTTATGCACCTTTTAAAATATATATACAGAAGCACCTCTCTTTTTATTCAAGTAGTATTCGATAATGTTGCTTGCGAATTTTACACGATTTACTCCCCTCCATCTCCGCAAAAGTCTCAAATATACAAAGTGTTAGAGATAACTTAATATCTCAACTTACCATATCTTTTAATTTTATCTAAATAGGTTGTTAATCCAAATCTTCTACAACTATGACTCTTTTTGGCTATATAAGCCAACCCCCTATCATGTCTATTATTGGTGATATTCATACGAGATTTATCATAGGAAATTTATTCGACGTTTCATCGTCTATTTTGGAGAGAAAAAATAATGTATGTTGAAGAGATAACTGAATTTGGTGTTTCATCACCGTTAATTGGAACTTGGTGTTTCATCACCGTTATTTTGGTGTTTTATTCACCGTTTGAATGCGTTGCAATTTTGGATTGCGTGCGCGATCATTATGGAGGTTTTTGGCAACTTTCATTTGGAATTTGATGACACCCTGATGGTAGCCTTATATTATTCGAAGTTTTAATAATGAATGTTTTGCTCCAATATCAGTCTGAGATGAAGGTTTAAAGTGCAAGGAGTTTATTTATGCGTGGATACTACAACGTTATTTTGTTGTCTTTGCTCGATATGAGGGGTCTACTGCAATTTATACTCTATTGGCAGCACGAGAATTTTCTTCATATTGATATTTTTTGAGCAATTTCAACCATATTATGGATTTTCAGTAAGCAGTTTGCTGAATTTTATGTTCCATATGGAGCATGTCAAAAATCCATATTATGTATTATTCACTATCTATCAAGCACCACAAGGTGATGTCTATACCGTTTGATGATTGAGTATTTATTTCAGGAGGTCAATTGCACAAACTCAGGTTTTAATGGGGTTATGAATTCTTAAGGATCTAGATTTCTTCGTCTACTTTGTTATAACTGTGTATTTGGATTTATTGTTCCGGTCTTTCTCTCGACCTACTGGTAGTTTGCTCAATCTTGTTTCATTAGAAGCGTTTGGATAAGACTGTTCCAGTCTTTCATACCCTTTGTGATTTTTCGGAAATAACTTCGTTATGGATTTTGAGTTAAGGGGAGGTTTGTTAGAGATAACTCAATATATCAACTTACCATATCTTTTGGTTTTATCCAAATAGGTTGTTAGTCCAGATCTTCTACAACTAGAACTCTTTTGCCTATATAAACCGACCCCTTGTACATGTAAACATTGGAAGCATTATAGTGGATTGTTTCCTGTGGATTTTTTCTCGTAAGGGCTTTTCCACGTTAAATACTATATCCGTTCTTGAATAAATGATGTTTTAGTATTTTGCACTTCAATCAAGACACATATACAAATGACCAAATGGGTCTCCTTTATTTGCTCACTTATTGTTCTTGGATGGTATGTATTACTCTATTACACAGTAATAAATTACATTGAGAATAATTAATAGTAGGGGCATACAAAGGAAAAAATACTTAAAAGTTGTCTCAAAATCGTAGAATGACATTATTTAGGAACAAAATTTAAAAGCTAGAATGACATGTATTAAAAAACGGAATGATTAAATTATTTGTAGAGAATATTAAATGTGTAACTATTGCAATATTTTTACCATTTACCTCTCTTTCAATACTTAAAAAGTGAATAAAATAGTTATAGTAAACTCCCTCCGTTGATAAATATAAGGCATATAGTTTGAATGGTCTTGTTGAAAAATATAAGACGTGCATGTAGATTTAATGAGTCTTTCCACATATACCCTTATTTATTCTCTCTCAACCATATGCATTTATTCATTACCACCTATACAAAGTATTATCTCTCATCTTCCGGGACAATTAAGAGGGATATGTAAGTCATTTCCTCTCATGTTTTCCTCAATTTCACCACAACCTTAATCCTTATGCCAAGTCAAAATACGTCTTATATTTATCAACGGATGGAGTACTATTTAATAGGGGTATACGTGATTTAATGATATTATATTTTTAGATTTAGTGCCTCCTAATCTATAAGTATGGTGAGTTTTGAACGAGCCGAGGAAGGTACTAGTCATGGATCTGTCCTCCTGGGAATTAGTGTCCAGCCATGCTCGAGACTAGTGGCATGCAGCCAGCCACTGCCATTGTAGATTTGGAAGTAGTGGGTCTAGTGGTCTAGTTTTCTGTATCATCTATACCTCTTTATAATGCACCTAAGTATTTTTTTTCTACGTCCATCCCAAATAATGCACCCCACTAGAGATGGTCCAACCTTCATGCACCCAATAAACGTCCCGTAAACTTGCCTCCATCAAAATTAACCTCTCAGATCTTTCCTCACTTTACTCACCCACATCCGATGGCCATTGTTTAATGTGTCTAACTTATCCTGTGGCCCACAACAGATCTCCCCCCACCTCCAGCATCATCTCAAGGAAAAGGAAACAAATATCCTGGAATTAAGGAAAAAGAAACAAACGTTCTAGAAAAGGAAAAGACCATATATTACGTGCTGAGAAAAGGAAACTGGAAGACAGTGCACTATACTATCTCCTAAGGAATTGATCTTCTCTCTTTCATATACCAGTATATAGCCTCGAAGGAAGGACTGCAATTGGAAGGAATTAGCACTCACCATAAGCAACCGCGCGCAGAGAAGGAAAATGACAGGCCTTAGACGGAGGAAAGAAATTAAGAGGTAGAGATATACTAGCTTTTAAGAATTACTGATTCTGGCTTACCCAAGAGGTCAGATTATACTGATAAAGGCTATGGATAGATAACTACTTAGGAATAGGCAAATACTTCGGATAGATACGCAAGAACTATTCCTTATCGAACACCTTCAACAAATTAATGGTTAAATCTGATTTCTAATACGTACCCACTATATACTAGTTTGTCTAAGTTTATAAAGATCATTTTGTTCTGTCTATAAATATAAGGTATATTTTATATTTTAGTGTAAAATTAGTATGATATTTCCTATATACCTATAATAAATATCTATCGTTATTTTATATTCTCTATATGCATGTACTCCCTCCGTTGATAAATATAAGGCCTATAGTTTGAATGATTTTGTTGAAAAATATAAAGCGTGCATGTAGATTTAATGAGTCTTTCCACATATACCCTTATTTATTCTCTCTCAATCATATGCATTTATTCATTACCACCTACACAAAGTATTATCTCTCATCTTTCAAGACAATTAAGAGGGATATGTAAGTCATTTATTCTCATGTTTTTCTCAATTTCACAACAACCTTAATCCTTGTGCCAAGTCAAAATACGCCTTATATTTATCAACGGAGGGAGTATTAAATACAGGCTTATTGATAATAATTAAAAATAATTTAATTATTTTTAATGTCTTCTTAGTTTATATGTTAAAAAATATGACTTACAAACTTAGACAGCCACGCAAAAGAAAGCATCGACCAGTATAACGGCACAGTACCATGCTAGCTAGTTGCATGCATGCTGATACGATCCGTTTTTGGCCTTTAGCTGCTGGTCTGCCTGCAGCATCGAGATTCGTGCTGGAAAAGGCATATGACTGCCAACTCATTCGGACACGTGAATCCGTTGTGCCTTTTTATCTGCATGCATTGCATTGCACTCGTAAAAAATTCAGCGGCGCCGTTCAGATCAGATCGACAGATCTCCGAATCTTGTCATGTTCCTTCTGACGCGAATCTTTCTTGTGCTAAGAACCAGCCTCAATTACAGCTTAATTTATAGCTGTTCCAAACCAAGACTGCTAGCTTGTTTGTTCTTCATACTGTCAAATTAACGAGGTCGCCAATAAAGTGTACTGTTCGAACTAGTTGAGGGCTTCAGCGACTACTGTGTTTGTAGTTTTATTATTACGGTATAATTCCATTTTACACTTATGAACATTTCAAAATGTATATTTAACATTCTCAACTATAAAACCGAGTATTTAGCACTTTAAACTTACAAAATTGGGTCAATTTACACTCTACGACAGTTTTAGAAAACGGTTTTACTGACGGGGATTCAACTCAAGATGGTTTTTGGCATGTTGGCAGCCATGCCATCTATTTTTACTAATGCGGATCCAAACGAGAGAAGTGATGATGATAAGAAGAAAAAAATGCATATAGAGAAAAAGAAATGAGAAAGAGGTTGACGATGTGGATGTCTATATCCTTAATTAGATCGTCATTGCTAAAACTCGATGACATGGTTACCGACATCAGCAATATGGCAAAACCCACCTTAAGTTGGATCCGTATTAGCAAAACGGCCTTACGTTGTAAATTGACTTGGTTTTATATATTAAGGTCGTTGAATATCCGGTTTTATAATTGAGAGTGTAAAATAGACTTTTTATAAAGTTAAAAGGTGTAAAATAGACTTATTCCTATTATTATTAACGTATCCTGATCGGTTTTGAAACGCTCATTGCATCATTCATGTCCGTTTACTGGCCGTGTACCGTATGCGACTTGAACTGGTAGAGACTAGAGAGCTGAAGAGTGATGTGTTGCTGGATACTCCCTCCGGTAAGGAGATCGTTTTGGACATGCACGTGATCTTCAAATTGCTAATATATTTATTATAGAAACTATTAGAATTATAATATTACATAGAGCTACACATATCGTTTTTATGTACGACCATTCTAAATATTAAAAAAATACACATTTCTTTACGTGACTCGAGAGGAGCAGTACATTTTCCTTGTACTAGATTCGTTTACTTGCGTTACGGTCGTGCCTCCATCGGTTCTCTCCTTTTCAAAGAGCTCATGTCATGTTGGTTTCAGAGATTTCGGATCAAGCTAGCAGACGACAACACGTCACAAGACGCATATGCACATCAGCACGTGGCATCCCAAATTCCTAGTCGATCATCGTCGTAATATCTTGCAACGGATAGGTTCCACTCTGCGCTCTCTCTCGAACGTACTCGAACTCGAACTCGAACTCGAACTCGAACTCGAACTCGAACTATTGGACATACGTTGGAGACTTCGATCGAGGGCGACATGCTGTAACGTACTACTACTACTAGCAGTATGAATCCGCGGCCAAAATTACATGTGGACTAGTTGCGCGGTTAAAATTCACATGCGCGCGACCTGTGTGCGTAGTGCATGTGCACACGGTGTCGACATGGTGACCGCGCGCGGTCGATGTCGTGCGTGCCTCGAGCGGCCGCCTGCCTGCCGCTGCGTACTTCGGCCCGTGCCGTCGGTTTCACCACGCACGCACGTACGTACGAAGGAGTTGATCGATATCGCATCATCGATCGTGTGGGCTGGTGCCTGGTGGGCACACAATGGCACGGAGGACCACTGCTTACTGCGCGAACCGGCTACATATACACAGTAACAAAACCAGAAAATTTTGACAGTTTGAGCAAGTCCAACTATGGTAATTAAGAAATTGACTAGAAAGACACGGCTTTTATATATAGTGCCATCTTGCTTGGGAGGTGGCTCTACTCCTGAATATATTTAAGAAACTGCTCTAGTTTTGATTGAAGTATCATAGTATCTAACTTACGTTGATTCAATACACTAGAAAATGCCCTTATTATCAAATCCATCCAACGACAGACTAACAGTACTACGACAAGGAGAGAAGTTTATAATCTTATGAACCAGGAGCATTTAAGTTCATCTTGGGACTCAGGACAAACCAAACTTCTCGATTGTAAGCCTCGCTAGAGACCGAGCTCTTACTGGAGAGTCAGTCTATCGATCTCTGCATGTATATATACACCCATCTATTCACTCATCATACTTGCACATACCTGATCCCATTAGAGTTTTTGCCGACTGATAATCTAGTTACGGGGCAAGATTGCCCTACGTGTAAGTGGCGCGGTGGACTGGCAGGCTTTGCGGCAGCCGCGTCTGCAATTAACATGGGCATAGTGATTACGTGAGAAAACCAACGTTTGCTTAAACAACTAGCATGACTGAATAGGTAGAGAGCTGCTGGCTGCTGAATCCAATCAACCCAACCTACTATTATCAATGGAAGAACCAACATATCAGAAACATCAAACCCGAATCTTTCACCTTTTTCATGTTCACTTCCTCCCTGAGCCGGTGCACCTCCATTTTCTTCTCCTCCAACCTCTTCCTCTTCTCTTCCTTCGTAGGTCACCCCCACCGCCTGTGGATAGGCTCACCAGATTCTCCGCATGGGTGAAAGCATCGAGGCCCCCAATTCAATTTGATTTTGGTAATTAATGACAATCGCAATTAAAGGACTGATATTTTCTTTTGAGCATATTAAAAATAGTTTGGTCCTAAGTTCGGCGATCGTGGAAGCATGAAAATGGAGCAAAAGAAGATCAACGCGTTGAGGCAAATGACTAAGGTATAAAATTTAAGGACTTTTTCATAATTTTTACCGATCTCGGAGTTTTGGAGAAAATATCGGATTACTAGAATAGGTGTCGTACTATTAAAATGGGTCTTGGCTATTTGTTCAAAGTCGGAATAATGTTTAAAGGCTCAATTCATGCATACTTGAATTATTTTTTAGCCAAAGTATTTGAGCATGCTTTCAAACTCATATAGAGCACTCCTGGGCAGTGTGGCCAGTGCTACCGGCCGGCGGTAGCACCGGCCCCATGCGGTACTTTTTTAACAGAGAGGGAGCACCTTCGCCTAGAGTGGCTAGTGCTACCAGCCTAGGCCCGGTGCTACCGGTCGATGGTAGCACCGGCCATTCCTTGATTCATTTTTTTTCAGAATGATGCTTTTCCAGCCGAGGCAAATTAAGAAGGGCCCGGTGCTACCGACCCTAGGGCGGTAGCACCGGTCTTACTGTGCCAACGGTCACTATAGCGCCCGTTGGAGCTAGAGGAGCGGTGCTGCCGGCTCAAGGGCGGTAGCACCGAGTTTCCAGGGCAGTTTTATGATTTTTTTATCCCAACGGGCATATTGGTTGGTGAGGATTATAAATACCCCCACATGCATTTTAGAGTTCTTCTTAGACCTCATTGATCATATTTGAGTTCTAGTTAGTTTTCAACTCTCTTATGGGCATTAAATTCACATTTGAGTAAGTTGGTAGCAAATTCAAATGTTGCATTTAGTATTGAGCCTTTAGGCACTTGATTCAACCTCAAGCAAGCGTCAAGACTTGTTACTCTTGGAGGTTGCCGCCTCTTAGACGGTTTGGAGGAGAATGTGCGCGGTGAGCTTCTCAACGGAGGTTGTGAGAAGCCCCGGCAAACTTGTGAAGGCTGAAGTTCGCCTACCCGGAGCGGGGAAGAACTACCAAGTGATCAAGGGAGGCTCGTGTGGATTGAAGCCGGCTTGAAGTTGATCAAGCTACCTCAACGTGGATTAGGGGAGACCGACAAGTCTCCGAGACCACGGGATACATTATTGTGTCACTTTCTCTCTTGTGGTTTGAATCTCTTATTTTTGTGTGCAATTTACATTTCTAGAAATTTTAGTGTATTGATCTTGTGCTTAGGATTGTATTCTTGCTTAGACTTAGGTCGTTGGTGCACTTAGTAAAACATAAAGAATTTAGGCTTTAATTGTTAAAATTACAATTCTTGCTTAGACAATTTATTTATTGTAATTAGAGCCAAAGAATTTTAAAAACCTCCTATTCACCCCCTCTAATCGGTTATCTTTGATCCTACAGAGAGCCATCACACCCGGTGATGAGACCCGTCGCCTGCCAACAGTGCTACTTGCAACGGCAAGATTTGGAGCTACTGCACCATGGATTGGGGTTAGAGCGAAGGCAGAGGAACAAGATCACATATGAAGAAGTAAGAGAGCACTACACACTATAGAGATCATCGGGAGCTTGGCTGGTGCTCGTCTTGTTTGGGAGCTGCCTCCGCACTGCATGTACATATATCGAAGGACATGCATCCATAGGGCAATCATAGGCTCATAGCCGCTAGAAATGCGGTTCGTTGAGTCGCTATATATTTCGCGGTTCATAACTTTTTTTAAAATTTTTCCTGCAAATATGAATCTCGTAACCTAAATCGATTTAGATTTGATGAATCTAGTTTGCGATTCGCGAAATTTTACGGTAAATCCGATAACTATGATTTGAATCATCCGATCGAGAAGAATCCAACATTTTTGAAATGCCACCCCAAGATGCTATAATACGTACTAATTAAATGGTAGCGGGGATTCGCTAGCTAGCCAGCCTGCTCTGGGCCGGCCGGGACATGCACCATCTGTTATCCTCTGTACACATGGACCATGCATGTACAATACTCTCTCATCTAAGTTTATAGGATATACACGTTTTGAAATGATATTTTCTACAAACATAGAATACATTTCCTGTTTAAATACAAATTTAGTACAACGTTTCCTTTATAGCCCTAATAAATATCTGGTTTTACTTGATATTATATACATGTATGCATTGAATATAGTGCTTAAAGATAATAATTAGAGGTAATCTAATTATTTTTAACATCTCATCAGTGACGTACCAATAAAAACTATATTTTATATATAAAATTAGGCAAAGAGAATACCTAACTCGGGAAGGGGCAAAAATGAGACAGGTATTGGTGTGTCACCTCCTTGTCTCATTGATTCCTAGCTAGTGCGACGGTGGGGCGTACGGTACCGTGCATGACACCGGCCGCGGACAGCGTGTCCCCGGCCTGCCGATTAATTGTTCCTTTGTACGTACTGACCTTTTCTTTTCTTCAGTGTAGGCGTTTGGACTCCGTTTCGTTGGAGTCTTTTTCTTTCTTTCTTTTTTTAAGTAAATTTCACAAAATTATAAGTTTTTTTAATAAACCATTAGAAAATTACAGGATTCAGCTTATTTTACAAAACTATATATTTAGAAGAACTTGTATCACAAAACTATATATTTTAGAAGTGATCGTTTCTTGTAACGGGTCTGACCCACACTATTAACCCGTTACAAAAATCAGTCAATTATAAAACATTTAGTTTTGTGACACAAGTTCTCTTAAAATTTGTAGTTTGTGAAATAGAAGCTAAAATCTTTTTAAAGAGAACAAGTTGAATGCATGTTACGATGAACACGAGTGGACCGTACTAGCATTCTAGACCGGTGGTGGCACACGTCCCGCACAGCTCGCGTGGGCGGTGGGCATAGTTTCGTTGGGTCGAAGTGATGGCTATATTTGTGTTGGAATAGTTGATGATTTATCCTTATTTATTTATATCATTGATCATTTGTTCTATGATGTTTCAGTGACATGCGGGCCCTGAAGCCACATGTCAGTGAGATAAATGGGCAAATGATTAATTGCATCAACTAAAATAGGGCAAATGATCAATTCTCCCATTTGTGTTTGGTTGGTAGGATGAGATCGAATGAGATGGAATGATCCTGTATCATTTGGTTTCATTGTTTTGAATGAATAGAATCGTTCAGCATCTATAGGGAATATTTGTCAAATTTGTATTCCGCTATCCATGATGAGATGATTCTATTTAAGCAATTAAATGTATAGATAAATTATTTTCTTAAACTATCTTATACATGTACCACTTGTACAACCAACCAATCACACCTATAGTCCAGGAGCATTAGCAATTTAGCATTGCCTGCTGATGATTGGAGCCTCGCATTATTAAAACCCAATTATTGTAATACAAGAAACCTAAACAAAAACAATTCCGTTGATAATGACAGTTCAATGAAGGATTTGGTCCAGTATGAAAGAAAAGAAAAGAAAAAGAAAGCATCATGCCGTACTTTTGTCAGCCGTGCTGAATTATTTGATGTATATGGGTTTCCTCCTTAATTTCCATCAACATTAAGTCTCTTGAATTGGCTTAGCTTATACCGTGGCGGCCTGGTGGGCTACACGTATGATGGGCTGGGCCGCTGCTGAGCGAGACGTAGCGTTGGCAGCGGTGCTTAGGGCCCTTTCGCTACAAAAATTTTCTACCAGTCCGAAAGAAATACTTTGATGATGGTTTACATGTGACAGCGTTGGATATTTTCGAAATCGATAGGTGCGTATAGTAGCTGTATTTCGAGGAAGTATCAGTGTAAACTCGTGTATTTAGTTTGGTTCCTAACTTTTTTATATAGAAAAACCCTTCAATCTACTCAGCTTTTATATTGAGGATATTCGGTGGCTGTCGAGTCCTTGAATCAATGAACGTGGTGGAATTCTTTATCTTCTTTGCCAAAAACGCTGATTCATGCAACTTCAACTTGATTGTCAACGATCACGTAAGCAAGAAGTAAATTGTCGAGGGTGTCCATAGATGTGTAGGGCTTGTGTCTCGGTAGCAGTATTTAAAACCAACTCGACTTGATATGGATTTTTTAGGGTAGGCATTGTTAAGGAACCTCGCTATCGAATAGTCCGGGGTTCCCGAACAGATCTGAATTGGAGAACAGAAAGAGAGAGAGACACGTGTTTAGGGAGAGCAACAACGGAATTCTTTATTGCTAATGATTTCTTGTACATAGGGGGGACCCTCCTCCTCCTTTTATAGCCCTCATCTAGGGTTTCGGCAAAGGGGCCAACGTGGGCTTTTCATGGGCCACGAGGGTTTCCCAACACTCCCCCTTGGGTCTTTTGCCGCGAGATGCATATGCCTCATCAAAACTTCAGAAAAACCCAGTGGGAAAAATACTTGGAGAAAGAGTACATAGCATACGCTTACTATGTTGCACGAATTGCCTCGTTAAAAACCTTATGCAAGAAAACTTCATGAAAAACTTGCTAAGGAAAAAGAGTACAATTCTCCCAACTTCCATTACTAATCTTCGAGATTCATGTTGGGTATTCATAATTCATCTTCGAGATTCATGTGGGAGTATGTGAAATATCTCCCCCTGAAATCTGCACTTCTCTAAGTCTCATCATCCCAATTCCTTTCACGCATCTTTCAAAGGTAGATCTTGGGAGTGATTTGTGAACAAACTGCAAGATTTTCACATGACTTAGTATGCAATATATTGATCTCGTTCATCTTATGCAATTCGTGAGCATAGAAGAACTTGGGGTTGATATGCTTCGTGAGATTGCTCTTCACATAACTGAAAGTGCATCTAGGCACTTATGTTATTTTGGTGATTAATGACAAACACTCATAATGACAATCTATGCAATTAAGTAAATGCTTAACTTAGTGCTTAACAAATGACAAACCTCTAATATGATTATATTGCTATGAGACTAACTTGTTATTGCCTAGTTGAGTATCAGTCTCATCTTTTAGAGGAAAATCAAATAGGAAGGTTAAGCAAAGATAAGGTATGCAATTTTGGTATCTATTCTATATTTGTTATTGCATTCCTTTCGTGCAAATGCATAGTGAACTCCAAGTAGCATGTTGATTATATATATGCACATTGGTTCATGTCATATTTATTTGTGCATATATATTCATTTGAGTTCATTATAGTATGCATGTATTAACTAGAGTTAAACTTCATATTGCTATAGATTGACTTGGTGCATGCATGTTTTATTTGTATATCTTCTCATGCAATTCTCTTAGTGAAGTTTATCTAGTGTTGGATCACATATTTACTCTTACTCCAAATATTATTTGCACATGTACAATTCGTGTATATTCTATCATGTGCTTCATTTAAGTAAAGTCTGTGATCCTTGCCATGATTTAATTGATTCATCATATTGGCAATTATCTCTCTAGTGCATATAGATCAATTACATATTCATCATGATGTACTTAGTAGAGAACATTTCTTATGTCAAGTGTTTCCATTTATATTGTGCTTCTTTATATGAAACACTTGTTGTAATCAACGCCGCAAATATCAACTTATTCATATCTATTGAGCTTTTGGGACTAATGTCTTTCATGAGTAGTTTGGAAAGAATTAGGTCCCGTCGTGTATGATGACCAAGGTATCTTGGAGGATGATCATTAAGTCGAGGTCAACAAGACGGCGGTGTCACCAAGAGTCGAGGACTAAGTCAAGAGCAACTTGGCGTGGAGATCGTCGAGAGGATGATCAAGTCAAGGTTGATAGGACGAGAGTCTCATGAGGTGAATCGAGTCGAGTTGGACAAGGCGAAGATGTCATCAATTATATGGTGAAGGTCTTCATGCATCGACATCAAGAAAGAAGACTGCAAGTGACTATTTCTAGACTTATATTATCTTTGATTTAATTTGAGTCTAAGGATTGCCGTACTATTAAGAGGGATGCGATGTCGAATGACTTTTAGATGTGTCAAGTGCTCAAGTGATCCATCCTTGTTAATCTTAGAAAGAGAGTGGTGTTGGTAGTGCTTGGAAAGTGAGGGTTGTAGGTCTCTCTTGATTTCTTTGTGAAATCTGTGGTTATCCTTTGAGTTTTGGATAGTGAGATCTTGTTGGTTGTGTATCCTCGTTCTTAGCTTTTGGTAGAGTCCAAAATCGCTGAAATCGAGTCCGAGTCAAAAGTTATGCTCGTTTTGCCGAGTGCTCGATCTTGATTCGGACTATCCGGAGTTAGTCCGGACTATCCGGATATTCGGACTATCCGGACTCTCCGGGTTGGGTCTCTCTGTTAGCCTTTTCATCAATCCGAGTATCCGGATTGAAGTCCGAGTCTCCGGGTTGTGTCTGTTGTCTCCAACGGCTAGTTTTGGGACCTCTATTTAAAGCCCCCTCTTCCCCACTTCAAAGTGGCTGTGTTCCCACCGATTAGAGGTGCTATACCCTTGTTCTTGAGCCCCAAAACACCTCTTTACCCTTAGATCTAAGTGATCCCTTGGTGAGAAGGGTTGGGAAGAGTTTGAGGAGTGAGGTGCTAGGTTGAGTGAGATTTGAATTGTTTGAGCACTTGATTTCATCTCCAAGCTTGTTCTTCGTGAGCATTTGTTACTCTTGGAGGTTGAGGACTCCTAGACGGCTAGGAGGTCGCCTACGAGCCACCGGAGCTTTGTGTGGTTGGCCGTGGGAAGTTTGTGAAGGTCGGTTCCGCCTCCGTAAGGGAAGGAATCAAAGGAGTTAAGACCGGCGAGTGCATTTGTGCAACACCGGGAGGAAGAGGGTTGAAAGAGACCCCGGCTCAAGTGTGACCGAGCCGCCTCGGTGAGACGTAGGATCCCCTCAAGGATCCGAACTTCGGGTGAAAAATCATCATCTCCAAGTTTGCTTCTTTCTCTTGCTTTAGCATTTGATTTTGAATCTTGAATTTGCCCGATCTACTCTATTGTTGTGTTTGGCTCTAGATCTACATCATCCCCATGTACCTGATGGTATTTAGATCTTTTGTATTCAAGTAGATTGTTGAAAAATTGCAAAGATTTAAAATCTCCTTTCAAGTCTCCAATCCGAGTATCAGGACTCCATAACCGGACAGTCCGGACTATCCGGAGTATCCGGATTGAATACCCCGGACACTCTGGGTTAGGACCCTCGGGATTGGACTATCCGGAGTATCCGGATTGAATACCCCGGACACTCCGGATTGCTCGGGACACTCGGGAGATTTTATTTAGCTGCAATATTTTTATTCCGCTGCATTTAGCTATAAAGTTTTTAATTCGCCTATTCACCCCCCCTCTA
This sequence comes from Otatea glauca, assembly GCA_036346275.1. Lineage (NCBI taxonomy): Eukaryota > Viridiplantae > Streptophyta > Magnoliopsida > Poales > Poaceae > Otatea > Otatea glauca. The sequence goes on from CM070711.1 coordinate 81,195,237, forward strand.
TGCGACATCCCCTGTCCTTTCAATTGGTATCAAAGCCTGGTCTCTCTTTTTATTAGACTTAACCGTCTAGAGAGTAAAGGATGTCGACTAGAGGATTAGTGCACTCACATAATCCACTTGTGCTAGATGGCACAAATTATGCTTCATGGAAATTAATTATGACTTCTCATTTTAAATCCATGAGCCCCCAAATATGGTGGATCGTAGATGTCGGCTTTTCCTCTCCATTGAATGAAGTTGCTCCAACTGAAGGAGAGAGGAAATGCCTACATCTCGACGCTCAAGCTACTAATGTTTTATTTTGTGTTGTGAGCGATGAAATCTTTGATAGAATATGCAATCTCAAGAGCGCTCATGAAATGTGGATAAAGCTTCAAGAACTATTTGAATCATCCACTTCTATTGAGGATTGCATTAAGGAAGAGATGTCGGGAGATGAAACATCAAGCTCCACCTCAAGCTCAAGTGATGAAGAACCGACATCTCCATCAACCTCAACCTCCGCCTCAAGTGACGATGAAGATGCTCTTCCATCACAAATCCGTTGCTTCATGGCGAAAGGTAAGAATGAGGTAAGTGACGATAATGACGATGATGAGCTCTCTTATAATGAACTTATGAATTTGCTTGAGGAGCTCAATAAATGTCTTGGAAAGGAGAAAAAGAAATATAAAATTTTGAAGCTTGAACATGAATCACTTGAAATGATTATAATATGCTTCAAGAAAATCATGAATCCTCCTTTCCAAAGAAATTCATAAGCCTAAGGTGGATATAGGAATCTCATGTGATTTAATTGATGAAATGTCTTGCTTAAATGTTAATCCTAATATTTCATCAAAATTTGACATATCCACCTCTTGCAATGATTTACCTTGTTGCTCAAATTCAAATGTTTCCACTTCCTCTATGCATATTGAGACTAATCTTGTAGAGGAAAACAATGAGCTCAAGGCCAAAGTTATTAGATTAGAAAATGACTTGAAGAAGTGCATAAAGGAAAAGCCGTTCTCGACGAGATCTTGAGCAAGCCAAGGGCACCTCAAGATAAGCGAGGACTCGGCTACATCTCCAAGAGGAGACTAGCAAGACAAGGCACAACGAAAGACATTCAAGATCATCAAGTGCTTTGCTTGCAACAAGAAGGACACTTCGCCTCCGTGTGCCCTAATAAAGTGGAGATCAAGCCACAACCATCAACAATGAGGCGAACCGACAAAGAGCAAGTCAAGAAGAAGAAGAGACGCTCAAAGCCTACTTGCTACAATCATCGGAAAAGGGACACATCGGTAAGAATTGTCCCAAAGGTATCATCCCTAAGCCTATTATTGTCAATGATCATTATTTGCTTAGGAAGGACAAAAATGGCAATGTGTTTGCCAAGTTTGTCGATTCTCCCAAGTATTTGCAAAATTATGATATTCAATTGCTTAGGAGAGATGAATCTAGAAATGTGTTTGCTCAAAATGCTAGACTTCCTAAGACCAAGAAAAATCATGTTGATCATGTGCTTAGGAAAGATAACAATAGCAAACCATTTGCTAGATTTGCTAGATCTTCTAAGCCCTTGCATTGTAATGATTATTATGTGCTTAGAAAGGATCAAACTAGAAATGGATTTGCTAAAAATGCTAAAACTCCTAAGCCTCCTAAATTCAATTCCAATAATTCGCTTAGGAGTAATAACAATCGCAAATCCATTGCTAGTCATGTTAGTTCACCTAAGACTATTAATGTTAGGGCCATTTGGGTTCCTAAATCTATTGTGACTAACATTTTTGGACCCAACAAAAATTGGGTACCAACAAGTGCCTAGAAGTTTATTAGGTGCTTGGAGATGCATTGGAAAGCTTTGGCTCAATCAAGAGGATGATTTCATCATATGAAAAAAGAAGTCAAGCTTGAAGACATTCACTTCAATCATAAACCAATGCCATCTCGGGTAAAAAGTATTTAAATTGATTCTTATAGCTTATAGCCTTGTGTAGGTTATATTGCATTATTCATGAAAATCAATTTAGATTGCTTGTTATATGTTTGCTCATGCTTATTAGTTGTTTTGATTGCAATCTTGAGTAAGTTTGGGATAGTGGCACATTAAGGGGGAGTGCTAAATCATAACCATGTATATTACATCCCTACACGTGCCCATATTTATATAAGTGCAAATATATATTTTCAAAATCAAGCCATTTAGCCAAAAGTCAAAATTTTGTATACCATTAGTATTCTTGTGAAAAACTAATTGCAAAATGTATACAAATGTATTTGAAACGTTTTTCAAAGGTTTTGGCTTCACAAAATCTATTTTGAAAAGAAAATGAGTTTCATGATCAAAATCTAGATAGTAGTATCTTGTTTTGGATTTAAACTTATAATTTTCATATAATTAAATGTAAAATGAATTTGAAAGTAATTCCAAAACGAAAATCCTAGAGTTGGTCATTCTTAACAATTCTTGTGTTCAAAAGACTTTCAAAAGACCAACCTAGTGAAAGTTATTTGATTTTGAAACTCGCCGAAAAACTATATTTAACCCATAATTGTCATATTATTGCACTTAGTGAGTTTCTCCGTTTGGACCGGATCTTGTGTAGTATCTTGGTTCAAAATGGTATCTTAGACTCATACACAAAATTCAAATCTCAATATCTCATCTTATTCTTCATTTGAATCTTGTATTGAAATATTTGGCTTTGTTTTACAAATAGCTATTTCAAAAGGACCATTTTGGTCAAAAGTCAAATCTTATGTTTAAAAGGCCCAAAATTGTGAAAAGCTTTGTAAAAGTATTCTAATATGTATTTCAAATGTTTTACAAGCTTTCAAAATGAAAATTCTATATTGAAATCAATTTTAGCCCGAAAAGTTTTTGGTTTGAACTAAAATAGCTTATTTAAGCATATTGCTCAAATCTTAGCATTCAAGTTGGATTTCATTGTAAATGTTGGCTAGAAACCATCTTGATAATCAATTTTAAGCCATGGAAATTGAAATTGCATGAAATCCAAATTGAGTTGTATTTTGAGGCTTTTTATGAAAAACTATTTCCTATTTAAACTTGCTTCAAAAAGGGTTAAAAGCAAAATATTTGTTTGAAATGCAAAATCTTATGAAAATAGTCTTCTAAAATGTTTTCAAATGTATTTCAAATGTTTTCAAGTATCTAACCCTTGGTTAGAAGCTAAAAGTCAAACTTTGGCCTAAAAAGATCTTTGTGATCTTGCTTTTGCATTTAACTTCAAATTTTTCTAAAGCAAAATCTATTTGGAGTTTGAAAAAGTGGTCAATACAAAACTCATAGGGTTGGTCATTTTAAGCATTTCTTTAGTTCAAAGTTTTTCCAAACGACCAACCGTTCAAAAATTATAGCCATTTGAATTTGGCCAAAATCATCCAATTGACCCAAAATGACCCGTTGTTGCATTTTGTGGATTTCGCTATTTGAATTGGATTTATTTGCATATCGTGGATTGAAATGGTATTTCTAAATCATACAAAGCTATGAAAGCTCAAATCTCCATAAATTTCAATCCGGAATGCATTTTGAACATTTGGCGAAAATTCAATTTCTTTTCAAACCCTCAAAGCAAAATTTGGCATATCTTTTGATTGGAGACTCCTTTTTGGAAAATTCTTTTTGGAAAAGTTTCTTGGGAGTCTAAATAATGTTTATGCCTAATTTCAAATAATTTCAACTTAATTTGAAATAGTTATGCCTTTTTTCTCTCGTTCGATTTTATTTGGCATACTCTTGCATTAAGTTGGATTTTACGATTTGAATGGATTTGATTATGCAAATAGGCTTATAAAGATTATGCAAATAGGCTTATAAACATCTCTCTAAATCATATGAAGCCATATAAGTGCATATTACCATTCAAAACTCATTTGGTTCCATTTTGAAGATTTGGTGAAAATCTTAATGTTTTATGTGTTTCATATGCGTATTTCATCATATTTCTCAAAATGAAATTTATTTATTGAAAATCCTTGTTGGAAAACCTTCTCTCACATATGGAGTTCATATCTGAAAATTCTCAAATTTATTTGAACTCATTTGCAAGATTGTTGACTTTATTTGACTTAGTGTCAAAACTAAACCTCCAATGCCCATTTTGATCTAATTTTTGATTGGAGGGTGATATTTGGGAAATTCTTTTTGGAGAAGTCTCTTGGATGTTTTTGGAGAAGTCTCTTAAGATGGTATTTGTTGTGCCACTATCAACAATGCATATCTCTTCCATTTGGGCGCTACACGATTTCTAGATAAAAGAAATATAATTCTAATCAGATAGAGGCAAAAATAATCCAAATATTGCTTGCAAATTTGAAGAATACTGGAATAAAGAATAAATTGCGTATTTATTCATGAAAGAAGTATGCTCTTCTAGAGCTTACAATTCATTATTAAAAAAAATGCTAACAACCATAATCTAAAAGAAATGCATTAAACAGAATCTGTAAAATATGCATTAATTTCTGCTTCTATGTCATCTGCAGAAGTTTTCTCTTCATTTGCCATAATAATGGCTGCAGCATTGATGTCCAGGCTATTTTGTGAGGATGAGGTAAGAGGGTATCTACATCCATGGCATCTTCATCACCAATGTTGGCGGCGCGCCTCATGGGCGTTTTCCTTTGCCTTCTTCTTAGCCTGATATGCGTTGATCGCTTCTTTGGATTCTCGACATATCTTCGACCAATGTCCCCAAGTACCACACTTGAAGCACGTCTGGTTCTGCTGTCCATACGGCTTGGCGTGCGTCTTTTCTTTGTCATCCCTCTTCACAGGGGCTTTGGACTTTCCTTTGGCACGGGCCTCTCTTTTCCTCCCGCTTGCCCTTCTTTCTATGAGTGGGCTTTCTCACCTTGTAGCTATTGGCATTGACTTACGTGCGATTGCCTCGCCCGGTGGGCTGCGAGACATAGTTCTTGCGTAGAACATCGTCTTGCGATTCCGCAACTTGCATTACATCAATCGATTCGCTATACTCCTTGTATGCGTCCGACGATAGTGCGTGCACTCTGGATAGCATTAGGGTGGAAGGTAGAGAGTTTTCTCAATCTTCTCTTCATCGGTGATCTTCTTGCCACATAGAGAGATTGGTACAAATTCATGCAAGGCGTAATTGTACTCACCATCGCTCAAGTCCGCAAACCTCGGGCGTACCCAATCTTCTTGTGCTTGTGGCAAGATGGTGTACTTGAGCTTTTCAACCGCTCAAGTGCGTTCAAAGCTCAAGTGTACTCTCCTCACCATATTGACGAATACTCATAAAACAGGGTGCACCAACGGCCCAATTGCAACAAGCAAAGCCCAGAGCAAAGCAAGCGGCGGCCTCGAATACGGCCCGGCCTAAGCAGGCCGCCCCGACCGCTACCCAAATGCCTACGAGACCATTCAGGAGACCATTCCCGACCGGTCCCGACTCGACTCAGCGAGGTTCCCGACCCCGCAATGGGACGGATCCCCGACCGACTCAGCGAGGTTCCCAACCCCGCGGCGGGGGACGGATCCCCGACCGACTTCAGCAGGTTCCCGACCCCGCAGTGGGACGGATCCCCGGCCCGACCGAACCATGATAATCCCCGCGAGGGCGCGTCGTCGCGCGACGGAGTCCGTGTCAACCTAAGGCCACGTGCCCCACGAACGGTCATTCAAGATCGAGCGAGGCGGTGGTCCTTCCCAAGACAGTTTGATAGCTGCTGAAGCCACGTCTCCGTCCCATCACCACCACCCACAAAGGCAAGGACACGCTCTCCCGAGGCAACTCCAACGTCACACGCGACTCACGACAAAGACCCACATGGATCACGAGAGCAGCCACGCCACTTCCGGAGGATTACCTAACCACTCGACCAGCTAGACCACCGACCCAAAGATAGGCTCAAGAAGCGGCGACGGTCGGCGGAGCAAGCGACCGATCGGTGAACGATTGGCGACGGTGGGGCAAGACCAAGCCCTAGAAGTAGCTCGCCTAGCACTTCGCCAATTCTCGATGTAACCCGCCTTCAGATTGAATGAAAGGAGGCGGGAACCTCCTAACAGGCGCGAGTAAGAGCTACAAGAGAGCTTTTCCTCTTCTTCCTCTTCTTCTTTTCTTCTCCTTCCGAGAGCTAAGTTTAGATCATTCTAGTGTTGAGGCTCCACCTCTCGCTTGTAAAAAAACTCGGTGCGATCCGCACCTTTTGATGAATACAACACCAACGCACGACGGAGTAGGGACCTTCGCCCGAACCAAGATACATCTTGGACTCCAGGGTCTAACCATTCAGGGAGCGGGAACGCGCAGCCCCTTAGACTTACAAATTTACTTGCCGGCGCTCGAAACGCCGACACATATATTCATTCTTTAGAGTGGCTGAGAGGTGGTGCCTGAGGAAATGCAGAGCTTGATCGTTCTGCTCAGTGGTAGGTTTTGCGTCCTGCGAGGACCCTAGACCAATCGCGGAGCGGAGCTTCTTGCCCCCAAGAACGATCTTCACGTCCGATGCCCAAGTGAGGTAGTTCTGACCGTGCGGGGCCAGTTCTTCAAACTCACGATTCACAATGCCAGACATCTGCATGAATTCAAAATTCTGGTTTAGATTACTGCGTGTAATCTGATAGAAAATGGTTGCAAAAAGCATAAAGTGCAGAAAGAAATAAATTGCTATGCATTGCAATATTTTAAATAAAGCAACGGATTCAAAATTCATAAAGAAAATTCATAAAACAGAGAAATAAAGCAAGAAAATTAAAAATAGAGCCAAATAAATCTTCTTGATTTTCTGGCAATTTTTTTCAAAATTTTCTGCAATTTTTTTTTCTTTTCTTTCCTTTTTTTTTCTTCCAGTAATTAAGTGGGTGGGCCTTCCTTTTCTTGGCCCAAGTCCACGCGCGGCTAGGGTTTCCCCTAGCCGCCCCCCAGCCGCCGTCGCTTTCTATTTTTTCCTTCTTCATGCCTTTCTTCATCCCTCGACGCATTGCTTAATTTCTCTTTCTTGTGACGGGGCGTGGGCATGGCGAGCCAAAGCGGGCAGGCGGAGCAAGGAGGCGGAAAAGGCGGAGCCAAAGCGAGCGGCAAGGCCGAGGTCGAGCCAAAGCGGTGCGTCGAGGCGCCAGGCGCGCGTTGGCGGAGCCGCATCGGAGGCGGCGGCGTAAGCACGGCCGAGGCGCCGGCTGGTTGGCCGAGTCGGCGCAGGCGCCGAGGCGGCCGGGGCAGAGCGCGCGAGGCGAGGCGAGGCGGCGGCATGGCGCGCGGCGCCACGCTGAAACGGCATCGCGGTGCCGGCCGGCCGGCGGCGTGGTCGGCGCCGAGGCCGAGCCGCCGTCAGGCGGCCGAGGCGCAAGGCCGGCGGTCGCGATGGCGCGCGCGCTTCGTTCGCGGCCGAGGCGATCGGGCGGCGACGACGCCACCGGCCGAGGGGCGAGCGGCGGCGGGCGGCGCGGCTTCTACGAGGCCGAGTGTTGCAACCGGGCGCTACGATCGCGGCGGTCGAACCATGCGCCGGCGGCGAGGGCGCGACGACGGCGGCGGCGGCCGACGGCGCGCGGCGGTGCGTCTTGGATGGCCGAGACGGGAAGCGCGAACGACGGCTAGCCGGATCAAGTCGTCGAAGCGGCGGCGACAACATTGCGTGACACGACGGTCGGCCCGTCTGGCGGCGGTCGGGCGTGCCTTCGAGGCGATGTCCATGCGGCGCGGCGATCAGGCTTCAAGTGCACGGCGGCGGCGGTGGCGGCTTCGACTCGGCTGCGCGAGGGGTGGCGCCGACCGAGGCGGCGATGCTGGCCGTCGGCTACGCGCTGCGTGCGCGAAGACCGATGCGGCGCCGATTTCCTTTTTTTCCTGCGATGAACAGTAAATCGCGTACTGTAGTTTCATGTCGGCTAGCTTCGAGCGATCGCCGTGTAGCTTCGTGCCACGTAAGATAGATGCATGCATAGAAAAGTATCGATTAGATTCAAACGCTAATCCCACATTTTCTCACCTTTTCAATCTGATCTCCGGTAGAGCTTCGTGCTGATAACGTGTTAAGGAACCTCGCTATCGAATAGTCCGGGGTTCCCGAACAGATCTGAATTGGAGAACAGAAAGAGAGAGAGACACGTGTTTAGGGAGAGCAATAGCGGAATTCTTTATTGCTAATGATTTCTTGTACATAGGGGGGACCCCCCTCCTCCTTTTATAGCGCTCATCTAGGGTTTCGGCAAAGGGGCCAACGTGGGCTTTCCATGGGCCACGAGGGTTTCCCAACAGGCATCACCATCCTCGTCCAGTAGTTGGTAACTCGCCAAAAGAAAAAAAAAACTAGAATAACTTGATATAGAAAAAAGTAAACAAAAGGAACTAAAAAAATCTAAAAATTACTTGTAGAACCCCCCAATCTCAACCACTCGATACCGGCAGCGATAAGAGAGGAGGGGATGGGGAACAGGGTTTCAAAAACCTTAAGTACCGAATGGTTAAGAAAAAAAAAATCAAAAATCGTGGTTTTTCATGAAAAACCAACCGACCAATTGAATATCCTTAAAAACGGTTTTGCGCGGTTTTCAAATTTTATAATTTTTTTATTAGATCGGTTTATCGAGTGATTTTAGATATCGAAAGTTGAAAACCGTAGTTTTCGAGCAATTTTGCCGGTTTTTGAAACCCTGGGAGATAGGGGCCGACGACGAAAGACGGTGACAAAGCTTCTGGAGGCCGATAGGCTAAATTTGTATTGAGTATTAACATATGTGCTTGCGTTAAACAGTAAATGTTCTCCATAAACCAGTTCAATGGGTAATCCCTCAATTACAACCTACAAGCATCCAACTCAGTTTATTAGTTTCCTACAGAGAGGGAAAAAATGTTACGCAAAAGACGTTAGGCAAGACGCGAACTAAATCTCCTTCCGATCCGGCCGTCCACGTGGGATCCACGGGCCAGATCTCGCATATCTTCGTGACCTCCGCTCGCTCGCCCGCTGCCGCTGTTCGGTTTGCTCGCGTCGCCCATTCGCCACCAAAACCTCCTCTCCTCTTCGTCGCCCGCCCCTTCTCGAGAACCTTCTAGAAGGCCCCCGAAGCTCCGCCGATGGTTCCCCGGAGGCGGGAGCGGCGCGCCGTCGCCGTGGCCGGCGTTGCGGCGCTCATCGCCATCGGCCTCAACCTCGCCTTCTCCGCCGTCGCCGCCCACCGCAGGAGGAAGCGGCGAGGTGGGCATCGCAAAACGCTCAAATTTTGAATACTAGCCCGTATGATACTTTAGGATTGCTCAAGCTGCACAGAGATGTGGTATTTTTGTTCAATTATACAGCAATGTATCATCTGTTGTTGATTTTTTGCTCTACGAGTGGAGACGTCCTAATTGTTTTGCCCTTCTGTTGTGCAAATTGGCGCGTGAAACGTAGAAATATTCGCTTTATCGTTTGGAATATTACAGGTCATCTGGAATTGTTCTCTTAGGGTTTGGAGTTATGGAGATTTATTGATTTGGTTTTTGAGTGGTTACTGCCTTGGTTGGTTGCAGAGCTTCCAGGGTTTAGTGCACAAGTCAACCTCTCAGCAGCTGACATCAAGAGACTGGCTGACCGCATCATTGCTAAGTCGAAGGAAACATATGATGCGGTGGCTGCGGTCCCTCTAGATAAAGTATGTATGCAGCACTGTGATGCTACTGCATTTTAATCACCAAAGTGTTTTGTGGAATTTAGCTTTTCTGTCAAAGCCTAGGTATGCTTTTGGATTTGATTTATAGTCTTCTGTTCTGCGGAAAGCCTTACTGTGGTACAGATGTAGAGATACACATATTTACAATATGATGTTCCTCTCAATGTGTAGTGAATACATATGTGCATATGCAGATTAAAAACAAAAATCCTTGAATCTAGCAGGATGCATGCATGATATGCTATTTATGTGCTTGGATAGCATCACAGAGTGGCGCAAAATTTCTATCTGGGTACATGATGTATTTTGTTCCAGGTCAGCTTTGCGAATGCCATTGCACCGTTGGCCGAATTAGATGCTCAGCAGTTCCCTCTGGTTCAAGCGTGTGTGCTTCCAAGGGTAGTGTCACCATCTAATGATGTGCTCAGGGCCAGTGCTGAAGCAGAGAAGCGATTGGATTCCCATTTTCTGCTGTGCAGGTGCAATGTTGTTACCTATTTCCTATTCTATCACTAGGATGTAACTGTGGGTAATACATTTCACAGACAGACAGCTATGCAATTACTATTGAAAAATAATGTGAAATCATGCACATAGGTTGATAAAATGATGTATCTGAATCTACAATACTCATATTATTTACCCAGTTCAGTGAGCATTTGTGACATATTAACATCATCCCAGTGGTCCAGCCTTTTCGCTGTTGTACAAAGTTGTATGAAGTGATATGATTAGGAAAAGAGCATTCTTAAAAGAAGCTGAATTCCCTGTTATTAACTTCTTTTATCCAGTGCATTATTGTTGAACCTTAGTATAAGAATTTTTTATTTCCTGCAAGGTGAACAGGCAGCGTGAGGATGTGTATCGTGTCATAAAGGCATTCACAGAGAAAGGCGAAAGAATAGGTCATGAAGCAACAAGATTTGTTCAGTGCTTGGTACAGAATTCGTGTCACTACATGTGAAGCTAGCCTCATACATAAACTCGTGTTCTGACTGGCAACTGCATGCTTATATCTGCGTGTTCATCCCTGAATGCTGCATGTTTTTTTTGCTAGGATCACTTTGTCCATATTTGTCTCAATATTGTTGATAAACACAGAGTCTATAGTTTGACTATTTTTGTTAGATATCTGATGTGCTTTTGCATGTACTCTATCCTTTCTTCAATTGAAATTTCTGCGATGATTTGTTGGCATAAAGGATTAATCTCAGTTCTTTGTAAACGCTAGATCAAAGCTGAAGGTGAACTGTAGAACTGGTTAATTATGAATTTATATTAGTTGCATGAAGATGGTTTGGCAAATTGTTTTACCCAGTTAGTATCTTCTTGCTGATTTCTCTCATTATGGTGACAGGTGAGAGAGTTTGAACGCAATGGAGCTAAACTAACTCAAACCAAGAGAAAAGAAATGGAGAAGTTGCAATCACATATTTATAACTTAAATTTGAAGTATATTCAAAACATGAATGACTTCACCAAATTTCTTCTATTAAGCGAGGAAGAGTTAGCTGGAATGCCTCTTGAGTTCTTAAAGGTAAGCTAGGGAATACAGTAAGGCATAAGTAGACTTTTGAGTGTTCAAATAATCCCTCCCAACAACCAACATTATGCTTTAATGGAGTGTACCTTTAGGAAATACAATATGCAAACTTTGGACTGTTCAAACCATAGTTATCAAGCCTGGCCCAGCCATTGACCCAGCTGAGGCCTCGGGTCATTGGGTCACCGGTCAGACCGCATGTTTTATTGAATTATTGTGAATATATATTTATGGATAAAATGCATATATAGGTATGCCATTATGATTTTCCACGTATAAACTCTATGGTCACCATATTTAATATATCACAAGACATGAAGAGAAGACATAAAAAAACTCTATTTTCATTGGTATTCTGGTAGTGTGCGGATTAGTTGGCTATTTCCCTAATAAAAGTATATTGTTTTTACTACTGAACAAGAAAAGCGGATTAGTTGGCTAGTCCTTAATAAAAGTGTATGTTTTTCCTGCTAAACAAGAAAGAGTGCGTTGTTTGGTTGGCTAGTGTGTGAGGTTTGTACTTTCAAACCCAACCCTCAGGTTGCAGGCTCAAATCCTGCCGGACACGATTTTTTGCATTTTTTTTCTGCTACGATAGGTTTGGTCAGACCGGGTTGACCTCACCGGTTCACATCAAAACCGGGCGGTCCAACTTGGCTCTCACCAGTTCATCACGGTCAATTGCTTGTCCGATCCGATGGTGCAGACCGGACCGGACCAGACCCCGGGTTCGGTTTTTTCCAATCGGACCGCCGGTCCAGCCCTGGTCCGATAACTATGGTTCAAACGATCTTTCTCATTTTCTGACTTTAAGATTGAACTGAAGCATGAAACGAATTGCTTTCTAATCCTATTTTACTGTAAATGTTCAACTCAGGATCTGGAAAAAACAGATGGAAAGTGGAAGGTTCTTTTGACTAGTTACCATGTCACTCCAATTCTTGAGCATTGCAAGGTCTGTTCCCCCTTTTGTGCTTATTATCATGCACTTGTATATTTAGTCACAGTGTTGTGGTGAAAAATTTCTTGGTGACTTATGATCATTGGTGTGACCTAAAAGGTTACATTTGCATAAGAATCTGTAATATTTTATGCTGTGGAGTATTTACAATTGGATATTTTTGCACTAGAGTTATGTGCGTACTTTTTTTTTCCCCGATCACAGAGTTATGTATGTACCGATAACCAGTTTTTTTTATCTCTTTTGTTGCTTTCAAGGTTGGCTCTACCAGGAAGCTGATTGCTGTTGCTTATGGCCAGAAAGATGGAAAAGAGAATATTGCCATCCTAGAAAAATTGGTAACTCCAAATGTCCAACTTCATCTGTAACGTCATAAGGAACTTATATCTTCTGATTGCTTATTTCACTTTGTCTCATAGGCCATAGAATCATTCAATCCTATGTTACATTTAGTTAATTGCTTTGGGAAGATTTGCATTGTTTTAACTTCTTGAAATAGGGTATGTTTTTATTTTACTTTCAACCTGTTGTAATTGCGCTGGTTATGCTTGTTGCTTGATAGTTTCTTAGGTTATCCAGGTGAGGAAAAGTGCAGGAGGGTATTGATATCCAGACTTCCAAAAACTATTTAAAATAAGCATTATAGTGTCGTGAATCGTGTGAGGCATCTAAATTCTTAAATGGGAGTATAAAATGCATATTTTGCATGCATAATTTCAGTGTAGGCTGGAGCCCTGGAACTGACAAGTTGCAATTTTTTTTATATATATTCAGGTTCAGCTAAGACACCGGCTTGCTAGATTGTTGGGGTATTCGAACTATTCTGATTTTGCTATTGAACCAAGAATGCCAAGGACATCGAGGAAGGTTTGTGCTTTCCTGTTTTCAAATCTGCTTGAAAGTGTTTATTTTTAGCTAACTCTGCCTGGTGAATGCATCCTTCAGTGTCAACTCTGAGCTAGTCAGCTCACCAATGAGATGGTGTTTAGCTGTTGCATTGCATCTCCTCTCATGGTCACTTGCATTTGCATACGACACTAAAAAACACACATGTTCTAAAAGGTTGCATTTGCATACGACACTAAAAAAACACACATGTTCTAAAAGGCCTTCACCTACAGGTCTTAGAGTTTTTGGAGGAGATGTCAGAACAGTTAAGTGACCTAGCTAATAGAGAGCTCAGCATACTCAAAGATCTGAAGGTTTGAACAAAGCTCTTTTTTGCTCTCTTTTAATTTTCTCATTGATCACACTCCTTTAATTAATCAATTACACTCCTTTAATTAATCAGCTAAATTGTTACTATCAATTTTCTAATTTCAGATGAAGGAGGAGGGAGATGCTCAATTTGGCATGGAAGATTTGCTATACTACATGAAAAGAGCTGAAGAGCACAAGATTGATCTTGACATTGGTGAAATTAAACAATACTTCCCCGTTAACCTGGTCATATCAGGAATGCTGAAGATGTTTCAGGATCTATTTGGTAAAATGTTACCCATACACCATAAATCTCCATTCTTCATTAAGTATGAACATGGGTATATTCTTCTCCTTTTTTTTTCATTATGGCAGCACTACGATTTGAAGAAATTAAGGATGCTGAGGTTTGGCACGATACAGTTCGTCTCTTTTCTGTTTGGGATGCCAGTTCAAGTGACCTTTCGGGTTACTTTTTTCTTGATATCTTTTCCAGGTTTGTTTTTGATGCATGTTGGTGGAGTCTCAATAATTTTCATGGCTTCATGATGTCATTTAGGTGTTTAATTGAATATAAATACTGAAAATCGATCGGTTACTTCTCATATAGTGAAAGTTCTTATCTATTTTCTCTATTGCACTTCTTATCATAACTACCAAAGTGCAGCTAAGGGAAACAAATTGTCCTAGGCCTCAAACCTACATTTGCAAGAGAAAAAAATGTCTCAATAATTGTAGATGCAAAGCCCATGAAAGAAACAAGAGGGGAATATAACACAACGCAAAACACAAAGGCAAAATCACATGCACTTGACCATCAAACAAGGTGATTTTAATTGTCTACTTTCCTTTGTTTGCTTCACAGGGAAGGAAAATATGGTCACACTTGTGTTGTGACACTTCAGAATGGATGCCTATGTTCTAATGGTACACGCAAGGTAACCGAGAGAATGTGTATATTTGTTAATGCAAATAGAGTGTGATGTCTTTGTTAGAATCACCATGTTTCAAAGGATTATCAGTCTCCCTTTGTAACAGTAAAGGTTTCTTACTAAAGCAAAGTTAATTGAAGACTTAGGACAATCAAATTATTACAGGCTAGTTCTGCAGTTGTTCTCACAAAGTCAATCTATAATCAATGCAAAGTACTTGTGGAGTCTACTTGAATGACAAATTATTTCATGCTGTTAATTCGGTAACCTTTGGTGACAGGTTCCGGTTGCAGTGCTGTTGTCTCAATGTCCGAAAGAGTTTGATGGGAATTCAGCGTTGCTGCGGTTCCCCGAAGTTGTTAGGCTATTCCATGAATTCAGTCACGTGGTATGCCAACCCCAACTTTCTCTCACATTTTTTTTTCAGTCAAGTTCTTAACCAGAAATATTCTTCCTTAAAAAAGGTTTTTAACAGAAATATGTTTTACTTTAAGTTAGCTATATCATTAGGCATCGTTGTTGCTGCTTGGAAAACATCATTTGGCCTTGATTGGTCTTCTAATTTTTGTTCTTTAGAGGAGAAATTTGACTCTACTAATGTCAAATTGCCAATTATCTCTCACCTGTTGAACATTAAATAAAAAAAATGTACTAATTGTTTCATGTCCTGCAGGTCCATCATATATCCAACAGAGCCACCTTTTCTAGATTTTCAGGCCTTCGACTGGAGGGGGACTTTGCTGAAATTCCAAGTCTGTTACTTGAGAACTGGTAGGCATAGTTCTCTTTCTTCAGTAACACGCCAACACTTCTGTTTAATTTGTTAGAAGCTGTCATTTCTGATATGTAATGCAACATTGTCATTGCAGGTGCTATGAGAGCATTTCTCTGAAAATGATGTCCGGCTTCCATCAGGTGATGCAAGTTAACGTATGATTGTTATGTACTGAAAATATTTTGGAACCTTGCATATTGCCGGGAGAAAGACTAAAAGATGTTAGAAAACTGAATCTAGCGTGTTGCACAGAGGAAATATTTAGACTATCAAGTTCTTTTACGCAACGGAACAACCAAGTTCATGGTTAAGAAACAATATTTCCTTCTTTGCATGGCTGAAGAATGGTTGGTTAGACTAAGAAAGCAGTATAGGAGCTGGGACTAATTTTCCATTTGTTTTTGGTACAAGTGAACTCGACGACGTGCCAAAAATATGTTCTTGTTATAAAGTAGATAATTTTAACCATTCAGTACTTTCATATGTTCTTGTTAACCTGGTGAAGCACTTGAAAGTTTTCTCTGTTCTTATCACTGTAGGACATTACAAAGTCTATCACTAGCGAAACTTGCCAATCACTGAAAAGAAGGCGTGATATGTTTGCTGGTCTGAAATTGAAACAAGAGATCCTTTTGTGTGAGTCATTTTGCTATTTTTCAAGGCATGGGAATGAGATACCAATACATTTTGACTGAAACCTGTCACCTGGATTTGTTGGCTTTTCATGATCACTTCATTTTTTTCCCCTTGATTAACAGTATGTCTTCTTCTTCTTTAACTTAAGAGTAGTAGTATGTCTTAACATCCATTAACCATTCTGCTATTTGAACAGCAGAAACACAGATTACTTTCCTTGTTTTCCACCTGTTCTCTGAATAATTAATACTGTTATCTTGTTAATTCAGCAGTCATTACCAACGTACTACCTGCTTGTTGACAATTATGACATCTTAAACATGTTTGTTGACAATTAAACTTGTTTGATTAGGTAGAAATTTAATGTCTTCTTGTTCATTAGTTTTACTTTATACATGTTCTTTGCTTTTACCAGGCCTTGTTGATCAGATAATACATACAAGCGAGAATGTGGACATTGATGACTTAATCAAGGATCTTCATTCAAAGGTACATCCTAAACGATCGATTCACTATTTGGATTACTTATTGTGACCACTGAAGGCGAAATGCTCCCTTTTCAGGTAATGCTGGGTATACCGTTGTTGGAAGGGACCAGCCCAGCTTCATGCTTTCCACGAATTGCTGTTGGCTATGATGCTGTGTGCTACAGTTACATATGGAGCGAGGTCTAATCGAACCCTACTCCGAAGGCATATTGCTTCCATCATATATTCTGAAATCATATAGATGGAAATCTATTTGTAAAATGCAGGTGTTTGCTGCTGATCTATTTGCAACAAAATTTAAAGACGACTTTCTAAATCAGCATGCAGGATTGCAGTTTAGAAATAAGGTAGTGACTAATGTCATTCTAGGCGTGCTGTACTTTTTTGATCTCATATTCATGGCACTTGTTCAAAACTGCTTGCATCACTGCAGGTATTGGCTCCAGGAGGCTCAAAAGATCCTCTTGAGATCATAACTGACTACCTAGGAAGAGAACCATCACTACAGCCTTTTATTCACAGCAGAATAAAGAACAGTTTGTGAAATATTATTTAACCCATGAAGGTTTCATTAGTGCAAGTTTTTTCCCTTTTTTTTTTCTCTGTGTGTGAGAGAGTGCTTAATGTTGAGTTCTGATCATCGTCAGTTTGTTCAACCTTCTAGCACAACGGAAATGTGTTCGCTGTGCCAAGATCTCTCAAACCAATTGTTTCCTATCATTAACCTACTCTCAGGCTTTCAACTATGTAGTGTAATGCTTGTACCTATCATTTTTTTATGTATCTATCATTAGTTGGAAACAAGGTTTCAAATTTCATTTTAGGATCACATCTCGGGTGGCCGAAATCTGAAATTTCGGTGAGATTTCAGAATTTCGGACGAAATCCGAACAAAATTCAAAAAGCAAATTTGAAATCCGATAAATTTAAAACCAGGAAAACCAAAATTTCGGTTGTAATCATCGAAATTTTGGCGAAATTGGCCGAAATTTAGGTGATTTTCAACCGGCTATGAAAGGGTCTCTCGAGGCTAGAAAAAATCATGCAAGGTTTTAACTACATTTCTTATCTGTTTGGATGCAAAATACTAAGTATTTGCACATAAAATTCTCAAGTTAAGGTTTGGGTTTAGGCTGAAATACGTCATTTAATGTCGAAATCCAAGCTAGGGTTTAGGTTGAAATACAATTTAAAGCTGAAATCCAAGTTAGGTTATAGGGTTTATGCCAAAATACAATTTAATATCGAAATCTAAGTTAGGGTTTAGGGTTTAGGCTAAAATACATTATTTAAGGCTGAAATTCAATTTAGGGTTTAGAGTTATGGTTGCATAATTTGTATATGTATTTTGTTGCAAAATTTTCACATGTATTTATCATAAAAGGTATTACAATTCTCTACAAAAAAAATTGGTGCGAAATATAGTACAAAAAACATGCGAACCGGTCCAAAATGTCGAAATTTTGGGCAAAATCACTGACATTTCGTTGAAATTTATCGAAATCACTGTAGCAACCCTAATTTTCATTCCGTCAGGATTTTGAATCTCGGCCCCAGTCAAAATTCGAGATTTTGAGAAATTTCACTGAAATTTTGAACCCTGGTTGGAAAGATGAGGAAATAAGAGGACTTAAACTTCCATTCGGATTTTTTTTATCATTTGACCCTTTATTTATTAATATTTTAAAAATAACCTCCCACCTAACTTATTTTTACAAATGATCTTGGAGATGCGGTCAAAACAACATTGCCACACCACCGCTAAAGGCATGTTGCCATGCCAGCTGTCCTCTTTTGCCAAGGATTTTTTTTATTATTTAATGTTTTTTTAATTTTTTTCTATTGATGACGTTTCGCTCAACTTATTTTCAAATCTGTTGTTTTTGGCCACACTGTTAGTCTTGGTGTGATCAAACAACACTTTCACGTCAATCATCATAGCATGACCAAATCCTACCACTCCACACTGAATGGTGGGGCAACATTGTTTTGACACGTCTTGACTAACGGTGTGGCAAAAAGGGTCACTTTTTTGGCTCAAAGCTTGACTTTTCTAATAGTGTGGCATACACTACCACGGGTGTTAGCGTGACCAAAACGATCAGATTTAGAAATAAGTTAGACGATAGGTTATTAATAAAAATAAATTTGAAAGCGGTTAAATAAAAAAGAAAGCTCTTTGCCAAGTGGTGTGTTGTTTTATTTATTTATTTTTTGAAAATAAGTTTAGACTTACTAGTGGTGTGGTAATGTGTATTTCCCGCTCCATTAAGGATGACGTGATAAGCAAGGGTCATTTTGGAAATAAGTTACAGTGAAGATTATTTTTGGAATATTTTTAACCCTCATTTTGGAAATAAGTGAAAGTGGAAGTTATTTTTATAATATTTTTAACAAAAGGGTTAATTTAATAAATGTTGTTCCTTCCCTTGAGTGTCATTGCTGAAAGATCATACGTGTCCCAACTCCCGAGAGGACATGAACGAGGATTGAACAAGAAGTTAGAAAATATAATAAACTTGATCCTGAAATCTGTTGTATAAGCGTGAAGTATGTCTTTAATGGCTTTAAGCCTTGCAAAATCAAACTAGATACTTTGATGGAAATGCGCAACAAGCACGCAAAGATAACATCTATTTAAGCATCGTTCTGCAATTTGCATAAGCCTTTGGATAATATCAAATTTACAAACAAAACGTTATATGTAAAAAGTAATTTAGGCGGAAAATAGCGAAGACACTCCATTCGAAATTGCAGGATATAAATGATGACATGCGATAGAACATCAATCCTTTGCAAGTGGATCATAGAGAATGGTACTTCTTTTCTCAAAAAACGGTGATTTCAAGCCCCAACAAATATTACACAAAGGGTACAAAAAGGAATGAAAGAATTGAGCTCTACAGGGGGGGAAGAGCATCGTCTTTTGAGTTCAGTCTACAATTTGCACACTACATTCGTTCAGAAAGATCATCAATAAAGGGGAAAAGTAATCAGTACTCACAGCAAGCTAACTGATTCCTCTCCTTTAATTTGAAGTACCTCCCATCACCAGGTGAAAAAGAACACATTGATGCTTTCCCGTAAGTCTATTCCACAATGCTGATCTTTGCTACAGCTAATACGAGAACTCGTGCCCTCTGAGGGATATGTATTTCTTCATCCATATCGCAATGTCCTCGGCACAGGCCTGGGCCTGCGGCGTCTTGAGGAACACATCGAGGGTTGCAAACTCATGAACTGTATCCTTGTAGTCGAGGACTGGTGCATCCACATTTACCTTGCGGAGTTCCTCTGAGTAAGCGATCGCTCGATCCCTCATCCAGTCATGTTCCGCAATGACTGTCAAGGTCGGGGGCATGCATTTCAGTGGTGGGCCTCCTCTGCCAGGCGCGAGGGGGTTGGCGGCAGGATGGTCCAGGCTGAACTCTTTCTCTGATAAAAATAATCTCCAAGCAAGTATACATGTGGACTTGTCATAGAAGTATGAGTTTGCAAGCCTTATTTCCGAGTGCGTTGGAACACTCCCTATGAAGAAGGGGTACATCAGAACCTGTGCTACAACCTTGACTGGGTCAAATAGCTTTCCATTTTTCACCGCCTTCCGAGTGACAAAATCAGCAATATTGGCACCGCAGCTTACACCAAGTAGGACACATCTGCACCAAGGAAAAGACAGATGACCTGGTCAAACTCCAGAAATACCAATGTGCAACAGTTTGCACAAACGGAACTACAATAAATGACTAGATATACTCTTAGGTAGCAAGACAAGACTAACTGTTGATGTTAGTGAAGATCCACTTATTCTATTTAAAGTTGAACTGAATTGGCTACTGAATTTGTTGAGGGGTCTACACTCAGATAGGTGCGATATCAAGCAACAGAGGTTGAGATGAAGATGATACATCAATATGTACATGACATTTAAGAGATCCGCTTATTCTATTTAAAAAATCACGTCATTATTGCTAAATCCTTTGACTTGCCTAATTTAGCACAGAAGTGTTATGTTCCTACCCCATTTTCTAAAGTTTAGCGCCAAGTAATGCAACTACAAATGAGTGGATCGAAGTAATTTTACCTTGCCGGATCACCATGTGCGGCGATCCATGGCTCGACGGTGGACGCACCGAACGTGTCCACCCCGCCCCCGACCTTGCTCATCATGGCGAGATTCGCCTGCTTGGCGATCCACCTGAGCACCCTGACCCCGTCATCAAACGCTGCAGGGTACCGGCTTTCAGGCGCTAGCCTGTAGCCCACGGCGACAACGATGGCGTCGCAGAGCTTGGCCACCCTCCTGCAGAAGGCGTCGTTGGCTGCGGAGCTGCTGCTCCCGGACACGAACCCCCCGCCGTGGAACTGCACGACGATGGGCAGCCTGCGCCTCGCGGAGACCGCGGCGAGGGGGGACGAGACGGCGTGCGGGAGGTACCCCCTGTATGGCGCTCCGGCGGCGCCGCCGGCGAGGTCGCTGGCGCGGCGTGGGTGGAGGAGGTGCGGGTGCGGCGGTGGCGTGGGGAGGAAGATGCGAACGGAGAGGGAGAAGTTGGGGTCGATGTGGAGGTCCTTGGAGGCGACGCCGTCGGCCGCGGAGAAGGCCGGGTTGGCCGGCGCCGTGGCCTCGTCCGGGCGGCAGGACACCCCGAACGCGGCCACGTCGCTGCCACCCTCCGCAGCCGCGGCGAGCGACTGGAGGCGGTGGCGGAGGAGGAGTTTGAAGAAGACGCTGTAGATTTTCACGCCGACGCCCGGCATGGCTCGCCACCCCCGCCCTCACCTGGATCCGCGCATCACAAGACGGAATCCCTCCGACGCGCCCGCCGCTTGGATCTTGGAATCCCAGCGCGGCCGCAGCCTCCCTTCCTCAATCCCGCGCCGATTTTTGATTTGGTTTTGGGGATAAGATTGGAACTGGGGCGCGTCAAATTGGAGGGTACAAAAGAACGAGATTGGATTGGAGTGGTTGGGGGAAGCGAAAGCGAAGGAGAAATGGTGATTGGTAGGGTGGCGATCGGCCGTACGGGAGAAGGATGGAAGAAGAATCGAGAGGTGGGTGAGGAGGAAGGAAGGCGTCGGGCTCGGGCGTCGGCGGCCGCTTCCAAATGCGACGGTGTTACTGTTTGTATGTCTCGATTCAAACCCCGCTCGTTAATTTTGGTTTAAGGTTAACATCTGATAGGTTATGATCGTAATTTTCAACATGCTGCAATTTGGCAGGCTAACTCTAGCGTTAAGTGTGTTTCCAATAATTAACGACTTATTCTATCCGTTCAGACCTATTTTGATTCGGAAAAATTAATGATTTGTATCGGTTTTCCTATATCATTGATCATTTGTCTTATGATGGACCACATCTCCCATTTTGATTTTGCAGGAGTAAGGTTACGGTAAAATTAAGAATAATACAAAAGAAAATGACTTAGACACTCCACTTAATCCTTATGGAAAATGAGAAATAATACTTTGTGTGGGGTAATAAATAAATAAATAAATATGATTGAGAGAGAAGTAAAAGAGATACAGTAGAAAAGCCTCGTTAAATGTATATGTAGACTTATCTAAACAACACCATTTAAACTATAATCCTTATATTATTGAAAGGAGGTAGTATATAAGGTTTGAGGGGAGGTGAACCATTTTCACATGAAATCCATGCGTTCCAAATAGATCCATGTTGTGATAATACATGTGGATTGACAATTACCGAAGTGATTGCTTTTCTAGCCCCTGTTATCTTCTTTTTTTACAAATCTAACCCTCTCTCGAGTGGAATTGCAAATCTAACCCCTTTCTACACCGCGAAAGGTGCCAACCACCGAGCAGCGTGGGAGCGGTGTTCTTCCGCAGGCGGCGAGCGCAGGAACGGCAGCGTGCCGTGGCACGGCGAGCGGCGGGGTGGCCTCTCGTGGTACGGGAGCGCAGGAGCGGCTTTCTGCAGCGGGGAGGGAGCTAGATTTGAAATTTCATTCGAGAGAATGCTAAATTTGCAACAACAAAAAAATGGCGTGACGAGACGTAGAAAAGTAATCACTCCACAATTACCTTTAATAGTGGATGGGTAAGCACGGTTTGTTTCCCTCTCTCGTGTCAGCACGTCGGCGTAATTTCCATTGTTTTCCCATGCTAATCACGTACTCCATGCTGGTTCTGTTGGAATCATGGTTCACAAAGCCGACGAAAATCGATCGGATTTCGCGAAAACCAGGTTTGCCGGGCCGGTTCGGCATTAAAAACCGAACGAAAAACCGATTTGATTCAAATTCAAATTCAAAAAATTTGAGAAATTTGAAAAAATTTATGTGACGTAAACCGGTCGAAAATCGGTGAAAACCGCTCGATTTTCGATGCAATCGAGCGAAAATCGCTCAAAAATCGGCTCTAAGGAATATTCACTTGGTCTGTCGGTTTTCGACCGGTTTTCGATTTCTTTTGAATTTTTTTCCATTTTTTTATTTCTTAACTCTTCGGTTTCTGACGATTTTCGGCTCGGTTTTTCCGGTTTTCGAAATTCGGTTTTCGAACCGGTTTTTCGAAATCGGTTTTGTGAACCCTGGTTGGAATAGTTTCTGGAAGGCTTAGATCCTCCAGAAAGGCAACTGTCAACGCCGGATCATCAGCAGAGCCATCTTCGTAGCGTCGCATTCGCAAACATTGTGTACGTGTTCCGCACATCACCGAAACCGTGTGGACGGCACATAGCTAGGCCGGGACATTCTGCTCGTCATCGGAACGATTCAACGGTATGCATCCGCGAATCGGCACCAGCTACTAATCCAACTACAGCTACTGATCGGTCAGCGTTTCACCGCGCGCGCCGCCGCGAGAGGAAGAGGGAGACGCACACCGGCACACAGAACAGAAGCAGTGCAGAGCAGACGCACGGCACAGTTACGCAAAGGGCAGATCGCTGCTGCGTGCGTCGAACCTTCAGCGAGTGAGTCCAAAGCTGACCGCAGTTTGGTAGGGAATGCCGAATGCGTCCTCTTTTTTTCTCTCGAGGAAATCAAACTACTTTCAATCAGTATCAGGCTGGGCCGTCTCGGTATAAGAAAGTGTCATCTTGGGCTGGGTCGACAGGGCGCAACAAGCCGATTTTTACTTTTGGGCGGCGGACTCGTGCCTGCCTGGTAGTACGATTCGAACCTGGTGGGCTGGCTAACTGCACAAATAGAACCACCCTGCGACGGAGCAAACGCGCCGCCGCCCGGCACCCGATGGTTGGTTGCGTTGTGTATCGGTGTATGGCTGAATATCACAGTCACAGCCCATATCATTTTCTTCTCTGATTGTACAGACACTGAAACTAGTTCTTGAGCAATAATGTTAGGCACATCTAGAGAAAAGCAATAATGTTAGGCCGAGCTGAGCATTTCTCTGTTAGGCTTCCTACTGCAACTACATGAGGTGGAGTAGGGGTGGATAATGAGCTGGCTTGGCTCAGTTAAACTCGTTAAGCAGTATGGCTTAGCTCGGCGTGGCTCGTTAAGCAAATGAAAAAAAAAATAGTGCTTGGCTCGCCTCGGCCAAAACGGCTCGAGCTAGTTCGTCGTGCTCATTAGGCTCGTTAAGAATGTGGGTGAGTGGTTTGCACGGTTGAACACCAGTGTCAAGGCTAAAGGGGAACTTAGCAAGGTTTTAAATTTTGTTTTTATCACGTATAGAGGGTGGCCAAAATCCAAAATTTTGGAATTTTGGCCGAAATTCAAAAACAAATTTGAAATCCGGAATTTTTTAGAACCCTAAACAGAAATTTTAGCAAAATTGACTGAAATTTTGGTGATTTTCAACCCCTGTGAAATGGTCTATCGAGGCTAGAAAAAATTAGGAAAAATATGAAAAGTTAGGGTTTAGACCGAAACCCAAGTTAGGATTTAGGGTTTAGACCGAAATCTAAGTTAGGGTTTAGACCGAAATACATCATTTGAGCCCAAAATCAAAGTAAGGGTTTAGAGTTCGGGTTACATAATTTGCATATGTATTTTTTTTGTAAACTTTTCACATGTATTCCTCATATAAGGCATTACAATTAACCACAAAAAAATGGTGCGGAATTCATACCAAAAACATGAAAACTGGTCCAAAATGCCAAAATCTCGACGAAATTTGCCGAAATCACTGTAGCAACCCAAATTTAGGTAATTTTCAAACACCTATCAAATGGTCTCCCGAGACTAAGAAAAATTGGAAAAAAATGAAAAAAAATCATGCAAGTATTTATTTATATTTCCTATCTGTTTGAATGCAAGATCTTGATTTTTTGTCATATTGTAGTGGATGCTCAAGATCTTAAGCCATCGACAAAACGTGAGGGCAAATTCAGCAAATTTATCATTCTTTTCCTTTGAGGAATTGTTAGTCTTGTAATGGTATGATTATTTGGGTAAATGTAGGAGGGATTAAGCCTGTGACAACACCGGTAGAAGATGAGAGAGCAGCCAATCCAGAGCCGGTGAAGCCTCCTCCAGGTAGAATATCATTATGTTCTTGATTCACTTCAATTTTGCACTTTGTGTCACCATGAAGACAAAAAATTTCCTAGTCCTGTTGATGTTCTTGGCCTTCAACTTCTTTTGTTATTTTCTGATGCATTGAGTTTTTTGGTCATGAAGTGGAAGAGTACGAGGAGATTCAGGACAGGCCATCAGCACCTAGCAGAAGCAACGGGAGAATGCAGAACATTGGTTAGTGTTTTTATGGCCTTCAAGTTTACCAATTTGCTGCATTTTTATTTTTCAATAAATTGGAATTGATGGTTTCTTCCTTCTTTTTTACTATTTTTCCGGTGGATACGGTGATATGGAGGGACGGGTCAAAGTCTGCACTTGTGTTTGGTTTAGGGACTTTCTTATTGATCTCCTCCTCTTATGCCAAAGATCTAAACTTCAAGTAAGTCATTATTCAATATTTAATGCACTGTTACTCTAAATTTACAAAAACAATTAAGATTTTAACAGTCAAAATTAGCTAACCTTCCCTTTGAAATTCCTAAATTGCACAGCAACAAATTCCTAAGATTTTAAAATATCATGAAAGAACAATTTCTTGAAGCATTTTAATTTGTATATGTATTTTTTTGCAAAATTTTCATATGTATTCCTTATAAAAGACATTACAATTCGAGCGAAATCTGGTCATAAAAACATCAAAACCGGTCGAATTTGTGGTAATTTCGGTCCAAAAAGGTGAAATTTTCCGAAATCACTGTAGCAATTTGAAAATTTCCAATTTTTTTATTCCGCTGATATTTGAAATGTCGGCACCCGCCAATATCCGAAATCTGTGCGAGATTTTGAACTTAGGACTTAGTGCTGCACTGAAGGGACTAGGGTTCAAGTCCAAGTGTGGTTCTTGGACTAAGGCTTGTTGCTGCTTGCATGGATGGGTTTTTAATTTAAATCGAGCCTAACGATCGAGTAACTTGTGAGCTGGTTTAAACTCACTTGTTAAGCAAATGAGAAGAAATGCTTGCTCAGCTCGGCTCGTTTATGTCACAAATTTAAACCGAGTTGAGCCAAAGGCAACTCGCAAGCTTCCAGCTTTTTTGCCATCCGTAAGTGGAGTGGAATATCTAAGATTACAATTTAGTACTCTCTGCAAGGTAACTTTTGCTGAAAAGGGTGCACGCATGAACTAATGATCGAACTAGCTAGTCACTCAAGTTGTAGCATGAAGACAGATTAACAGCATGGAAAAGCATAAGCACTCTTTATCTTGAGTGAACCTCCGAGTCACCGGCGGCCATTCCCATGATCTACCGTCCTCAGGTGATCAAACTGGACCAAGAGTTTATCTGACCTAACAGTTAATTAATAGATAGTATGAATTAATCCTAGAAAAGGATGCACAAAGGCTGTATTGTAAATATGGAAGATAGTAACCGCACGACGTCACAAAGCACTAGGATCGGCCGAATATTCCATCCAAAGCCCAGATCGTTGGCCGAACCGTGCCATCAGGGACGATCATGCATATAAATAAAATACACGCGCAATATATCATTCTCGTGCTACTGCACACGTTTCTCAGTTTTTTCATTACAAAGGAGACTCGTACGCACGCACATGTACACCACTACGCATATATCACAGAAAATCGTTGGTGCCGTCCCAATTTGCCTGTCGTTACAGGTAAAACAAAGGTAGAGGAACACGTTACAGTGCATGTCCGTTTTTCTACGAAAGCGTACGTATGTGCGTTTAGACCTATCACAAAAAAATTTTAGACGAATTTATCACAGTTACAGCGTACGGTACTTAGCTGATCCTGTTTTTGCCGCACGGGCCATGCCTCCTGCGCGATCATGCACATAGCTTTAATTCTCCTTGTAATAAAATTTGGGAAAATGTTGTTCCTACCGCTCAAACTTGTGTAATATTGTTTTTGCCATCGAAAATTTGCTGATTTCGTTTTTTCCATTTTTCCATCAGTGTATATTTCATTTTTGCCACCCTCCATCTACTTTTCCATCGAGTCAACGGGTTTGACTGTTAACAAATATAAAAAATCAGAAAAAATACTATAAAACAATAGAAAATCCAGAAAAATAGCCAAAAATATATAAACATTTAAGGATAACTTTGGACAGTTTTGTTTACCTCTTCTTTGAAAATGTACGGTAGAAAAATTTCTCAAAAAATTTACACTAAGGAAAACATTTTAATCTTTCTCAACTTTTATGGAATATTGCTAAAATCTTCTTTATGTAAAACTTTTGTGCAATTTTAAATTTTTTTGTTCAGAAGTTATCCCTTTATTTTTCTATTTTTTTCATATCTTTTCCCAAATATTTTTTGCGTATTTATTGATGGTAAAACCCCGTTGACTCGACGGAAAATTGGACGGGGTGGCAAAAGCAAAATGTGCACTAACGGAAAGATGGAAAAATCGAAATAAGCAAATTTTCGAAAGCAAAAGCAATATTGCATATATTTTAAGTGACAGGAACAAACTTTTCACGTAAAATTTACAAATCAGCTCTAGCTGCATGGCACGGCGTACGTACATATTATATATATATTGCACACTTTGTGCTGTCCAGCCACTGGCTTAATATTAGCGGCCTGGCCATTTCATGTAGCTTTTCATTAAGCAGCAGTATGTGCCATTATAAGGTATCCTGATCGATCGTCCTGCTGTCTATGTTCAGTCACCATTAGCTGCACACGAGCTAGCATCAGTCTCACTCTCAAGTCTCTCAAGTATAGCTAGTGCCTCGTGTGAGTACACCTTATATATGCACTTATGCAAGGCAGCTAGCGAAATGCGTGGCTAAGGAGTACGTACAGCGCAAAAACATCAAGAACGTAGGGTACAAGGTGCAAAGAAAGAAAGAAAGAAAGAGCAAACGATCATTATCGATCAGTCCAAGGCAAAGGTCTGTTTCTTGAAATCTCTCTCCTCGAATTTTATATATCTGCGACAAAGACAGGCTTCCATATGTGATCAGTAACAAAAGTTTGAAGCATACATATACATTGATGACTTCCCCGTTTTCACCTTTGGATGTTGCTGTTTCTGAGATGGTTTCGTTTATTGATGATGTTGAGAAGGAGCAACTGATTTCTCCATGCATTTACTAATCCAGAAATTCACCAGTGTCATATCGTACGTCGTCCCTGGTTGCAAATTGTTGAAACCATGGAAACGGTAGAATCAAATGGCCAGCACGGCGACACCGATCGCCGGACATCGAAGAAGGATCGCCGGCTTTTCTGGGCCTGCGTTTTCATCCACGGTAACACCGTACACGCGCCTTGTAATAATTCCCCAAGGTTCGATCGTTGCAACCCTTTGGCTTGATCCGTTGGCCTCTGCATCTGCAATTCTGCATGCGCGGTCATGGTTGCTCAGCAAACAACTGCTTCCAGTACGCCGCCTACTCCGGCGTGTCGACGAACCTGGTGAACTACCTCAAGCACCGGCTGCATGAGGGCAGCAAGGCCTCCGCGAACAGCGTAACCAACTGGAAGGGCACGGTCTACATCACGCCGCTCATCGCCGCCTTCCTCGCCGACGCCTTCCTCGGCAGATACTGGACCATCGCGCTCTTCTTGCTCATCTCCGTCGTGGTACGTACTGTACATAAACGCACCATCAAAGCACACACACTCCTGCAAGAACAATTCGACGTACGCGCTCCGCCGTCGTGAATTTACTTGTCTTGTACTGAACAGGGGTATGGGGTGTTGACGGTGAGCACGGCGGCGCTGCAGAGCACGGGGTTCTACGCAGGGCTGTACCTGGTGGCGCTGGGGACCGGGTTGCAGCCGGTCATGTCGTCGTTCGGGGCGGGCCAATTCGACGAGTCCGACGAGGAGGGGAGCGGGCGGAAGAGCTCCTTCTTCAACTGGTTCTATTTCTCAATCGACGTAGGCTCGCTCGTCGGCGGCACCGTTCTGGTGTGGGTGCAGTCCAGCGTCGGGTGGGGGCTGGGGTACGGCCTCCCGGCGCTGTTCAGCGTGCTGGCCGTCGCGGTGTTCCTGGCCGGCACCGGCGCGTACCAGCGACACCAGCCGCCTGGCGGCAGCCCGCTCACCAGGATAGCGCAGGTGGTGGTCGCCGCTGTCAGGAAGTGCGATGTGGAGACGCCGGCCGACGCGGCTCTGCTGTACGAGTGCGAGGGCGGTGATGGCATGTCCTTGATACAGGGGAGCCGCCGGCTCGCGCACACCAACCAGTTTAAGTGAGTGTCAGTACTCTCATCCACGTGTGTTACTTTGCTGGTCTAAATAAAGTTTAGTTTAATTTCACGTCAAAACATATTTACTTTTTAAACGTTACCTCCTCTGCTCTGAATAGATGTTATTCTAGATTTTTGCACCTCTATCAAGATACATCTACAAAGGATTGTATTTTCTATCTTTATTATATCTTTAGATGGTGTATCTTACTCAGCCTATTGTACTGAATGATATTGTAAATAGTTGTTAAAGGGGAGGGGTATTAAAGGAAAAAATGTAAAAAGTCAGATCGAAATTATTTTTTTAAAAAAAATTGATCAGGAGCTCTGACACTAAAGAAGAAGAACAACCGCCGAACTACAAACGCATACACTTATACACCCCCACACACGCTCACGCGTTTGCACTCGGCGTTGTGCGAGCCCGTGTCGAGCGGCGCTCAAACGTAGGCGGGCGGGGCGCGTCTCGCACGCTCTCATCAACTAAATATAAAATGACATGTATTTAGAAATAAAATTTAAAAGCTAGAACAATATGTATTCGGAAACAGATTGCTAGCTAGTCAATTTGAACCTTCGATGATATCTGGATGGATCCGAGCATTATCCCTTTCCTCCTTTCCGTTCAGTGCAGCTTTTTGAAAAGAAATGTGGGCCAAATTAGTGCCATATTATGGTAAGGTTTAAAAATTCGGTTTCGGAATAAATTTCGTCCCTGGCTGGATCGTGAGATTTCGCCAAAATTTCAAAATTTTGGAAAATTTTCGGACGAAATTTGAATTTGAAAATTCAAATCCGGTCCATGTAATAACAAAAAATCCCGAGATTCGGTGAAATATCTGAAATTTTGTGTTTTTTGCACCGGCAGAAAAGTGGTCCAAACATTAACGAAAAAAATTGAATTTTTTTTTGAAGGTTCCTGACACATTTATGATATTCTCACAAAATTTTCAGCTGATTATCACATATGAGGAATTTTTAAAAATTCGGAGAGTGGTACTGTCCTGATAAAACACTGACCGACAAGTTTGATCCGAATGAAAAATAGTACAAATCAAGTTCGAAACTGTTGACATTTTTTGCATGGTTATGATCCATAACTAATGTTGTCACAAAATTTTCAGATGATTATAAAGCTTCATGAATTTTTGAAAATTCGAAGAGTGCTACTATCCTGTTAAAAGGCTTACTGGCACATTTTGTTTTTCATAGTTATATGTATGAAAAAATTATAGAATTTTTTTTTGGATGTTCGTAAAGCATTGATCATATTCTCATAAAATTTTGAGATCATGATTAACCATAAAAAAATCTCAAAAAATATGGAAGTGCTACTTCACATTACATTTTTTTGAATAGTTTCGAGCATGCGAAAATTATAAAAAATTTTGTACATAGTTGGAAAGCATCGATGATATTCTCATAAAATCTTGAGATCATGGTCAAACATAAAAATATCCCAGGAAATGTGAATGTGGTACTTCACAGTTTTCGGACTTCACAGCGCGTGTTTATACTGTTTAAATTTTTTGATTGATTAGCCAAAACAGGTTCAAATTTTTTGAAACTTTTACAGAATGGTTATGAGAGAATCATTAACTTCTAATAAAAATTTAAGGTCATTATCAAGCATGAATAAATTTATAAAATTCTAACATTGTTACTGTCTTGTTTATGCTAATTCTGTTTTTTATTTTTAAAACATAACAAACGAAGTTAAAATATTTTAAAAAAAATTATGTATGATCCTAGGTGTCTTATTATGGTACCATAAATTTTTCATAGCATGAAAAGACTTCCTAAATTTTATACAATTCCGACAGTATTTCTGTTGAAACTTTAAAATGTCTTAAAAAACTTTTTGGACAAATTATCATTTAAGATCACTTTCTTATATGTTATTGATGCAATTCCGGTGAAATCCAATTTGCAAAACCGGTTAATTATGCTAAAATTTAGGCGGTTTTACCCGAAATTTTGCCGAAATTATCGAAATCACTGTAATATTTTCAAAAAAGAAATTCAGAATTTTAAATTTGGCCGGTATTTCCAATCTCGTGGAGGTCCGAAATCCGAGATTTCGGCAAAAAAATCGCCGAATTTCATCAAATTGTCTAACCTTGTATTATGGTTAGTCTACTCTACTCTACTCAGATGACCATAAATAATTAACACCATATGCTTTGTGACATCAGCCACAGCAAATGCAATCTTGGGAAACATTTGGGTGTAATTGTGTAACCACGCAAGGATTCAAATTTCATTTTCGAATAAAATATCGCTCAGGATCGGAATCCGAAATTTCATCGAAATTCGGGTATTTCGGACAAATCTTGTTCGAAATTAAAAAAATTCAAATCCGATTAGTTTTCTACCGAGAAAAACGAAATTTCGCCGAAAAATCTCGAAATTTTGGTATATTTGCACCGACTGAAAAATGGGTCAAACAATGACGAAAATTTTTGAAATATTTTGTGGAGTTTCTTGACACATCAGTGATGTTTCCATAATATTTGAGGAATTTTTAAAAATTTAAATATTGCTACTGTCCTGATAAAACTCTGAATAGGAAGTTTGAACCGAACAAAAAATGATTCAAACCACGTTAGAAAATTTTGAAAATATTTTTGCATGGTTATTATGCATCACTAATGTTCTCATAAAATTTTCAGATGATGATCAAGCTTTATGAATTTTTAAAAATTCAAACAGTGCTACTATGCTGTTAAAAGACTTACCGGCAAACTTGAACAAAATAAAAAATGGTTCAAACCACGTTTTTGGTGAATGGTCCTGATATAATATTAATGTTTATATAAAATTTTTAGATGATGATAATACTTAAATAATTTTTAAAAATTCTGACAGTGCTACATCTTAATAAAAACGTGATGATTAATACATAGATTTGCTTTAGAAATAAAAAAAAGGTTTAAATTTTTTGAAAATTTTACAGAAGGGTGATAAGGAAATGATTAAGATCTCATAAAAATTTTGAATCATGATCACACTCCAATGAATTTATAAAATTCTTACAAGGCACATATCATGTATGTTCTTTCTCTTTTTTAGTTTCGAAATATAATATTATAACAAATGAAGTTCAATGCTTACATAGATTTGATTAACCAAACAAAAAAAGTTAAAAAAATTTCAAAATTTTATAGAATGGTACTAAGGCAATTATTAATCTCTCATAAAAAATTTAGATCATGATCACACTCGAGAAATTTTATAAAATTCTGACAAGGTTACTATCCCAATTATGTTCATTCAGTTTTGATTTTTTAAAGATAATAAATGAAGTTCAATTATTTTTAAAAAGATTCTGTATGATCCTAAACTACTAAAGATAGTAGAATAAAATTTTTAGATTATTATAAAGCTTGTAAAATTTTATAAAAATCTGATATGTTTTTGCCAAAATTTTAAAATGTCTCAAAAATTCGTTTTTTTCAACAAATTTTCATAGAAGATGACTTTTTAAGGGTTATTGGACCAAATCCGGTCAATTCTGGCCCTAAAAGTTTGAAAACCGGTTAAAAATCATGAAATTTCGGTTACGGTAGCAATTTCATTTTTTTTTTATCCAACCGATAGTTTGGATTTCGTAGTGACCCGAAATCCAAAATTTCGGCGAAAATTCGTCGAATTTCGGCGAGATTTGTATCCCTGTAACCACGCAGGCCTGTTTGGAACATAGAATTTTGGAGGATTTAAAGTGGGTCTTGTGAAATTTCGACGTTCTAAGTAGACATCTCGGAACTTTCTCATAGTGAAGAGCTTGACCATCTTGGTTAAGTGAATGAATCTGTAAGATGTTCATGTAGTTCACGATAAATATGATGGGCAAAATTACAAAAGTTGAACCTATCACGTTCCAGGTGATATTAAGGTCGCGGCGTCGTGCACGGTGCAACTTGTTTCTTCTGAGGAATTTTTTAATGTTGCATTGGAGGAAATGGAAGAATTTTGCAATCGCGTGCCTAGCCGCCTAACAAATCCATTTCGTTCACTGTTCTAACCTCTAATTTTTTTTTTACAAAGCTAGCTCTCGTGATTTTTTTTAGAATTGTTCTCATTCCATGCCTAGGAAGCGCGGAATTTGCCGGCCCATCACACCACAGCAATTGAATTTGCCCCTCGCGCCTGCTGCGGAAAACCAATTTCCGCACCCCCATTCCGCGAAAAACCAATTACCGCGCACCCATCCCGTGGAAATCGGTTTTCCACGCCCCTGTTTCGCGGAAAATAGATTTTTCGCACCTCCCCTACGCGGTAACACCACGCCGTCGCTGGATTCCGAGCTAAAGGATTTCTTGCGCCCCTAGCCTGCGGAAAATCGGATTCCCGCATGCCTCCTTCCGTGGAAATGTGCCACACGTTGCACTGTGGTGATTCCCGCGCTCCCTGTGCGCAGCAATTGCAGGCTAGGATGCTATTTTTGCAAAAAAAATACACGAAGGCTACTTCTGAAAAAAAAAAGTATTTCTCAAGGGGCTAGAACAGTGAAAAATTCCTATTTCATGTCCTTTCCACTGTTGATTTTTTTTCCTGGTTCTTTCTTTTGGCAGTACAAGCCATTTTCCGACCGAGATCATTTAGTCCATTTCAATGTTTCTTACGTCATCTTATACGCCTATTTCTTTCTTTATATTATTCTTAATTATTATCACTAGGCACTATATCAATACATATATGTAGATAATATGAAATAAAGATTGATTTTATTAAGGGTATATAGAGAATATCACAATAATATTGTATTGGAATATAAAATATACCATATATTTATGAACAAAATCATTCAAAAAATACATCTTATAAACTTGGACAGAGAGAGTACTGAATTAAGGATGGTAACTCAGCAAGCTAATTCTAGGCGCGTGTGAAAATGTTTACAAAATTCTCACGACATCGAAATACGTCCTATGTTTACGAATAAAACTATTAAAAAAATTAGCCTTATAAACTTGGACGAACAGTACTGAATTAAGATCATAACTCATAAAGCAAATTCCAGGCGCCGCCCAAAAATGTTCGCATAATTCTTGCGACATCGAGTGCAACGTGCACGGTTACATCACCTAAATTGATATGTTGCACGATGTTGTTGATCAGGTTCTTGGACAAAGCGGCAGTGGAGACGGCGGACAACAAGGCGCGGCCGAGCCCGTGGCAGCTATGCACGGTGACGCAGGTGGAGGAGCTCAAGTGCGTGCTCCGGCTGCTGCCGGTGTGGACGAGCGGCATCATCTTCGCGGCGGCGTACACCCAGGTGACGACCACCTTCATCCTCCAGGGCGACACGCTGGACCCCCACATCGGCCGCTTCAGGGTCCCCGCCGCAGTGCTCTTCGTCTTCGACACCCTCAGCGTCATGCTCTGGGTGCCGCTCTACGACCGCGCCCTCGTCCCGCTCGCGCGCCGCGTCACCGGCCACGACCGTGGGTTCACGCAGCTGGCCCGGATTGGCGTCGGTTTCGTCATCCTCACCGTTGCCATGCTCGCGGCCGGCGCGCTCGAGGTCGCCCGGCAGCATGTCATCGCGCGCCACGGCGTCGGCATATACGACGACGGCGAGCGGTATCTGCCACTGTCGATATTCTGGCAGGTGC
Source organism: Otatea glauca (assembly GCA_036346275.1). NCBI lineage: Eukaryota > Viridiplantae > Streptophyta > Magnoliopsida > Poales > Poaceae > Otatea > Otatea glauca. The sequence goes on from CM070711.1 coordinate 81,229,715, forward strand.
CGCAGTACGTGGTGGTGGGCGCGGCGGAGGTGTTCACGTTCATCGGGCAGATGGAGTTCTTCTACGACCAGGCGCCGGACGCCATGCGGAGCCTATGCACCGGGATGTCCAACACGTCGTTCGCGGTGGGCAACTACGCGAGCTCCGCGCTCGTCTCCGTCGTGGCAGCGGTAACGGCGCGGGGCGGGTGGCCCGGGTGGATCCCTGACGACATCAACCGCGGCCACCTGGACTACTTCTTCTGGCTGCTCGCCGTGCTCTGCATCTGCAACTTCGGCGCTTACCTGCTCATCGCGCGGTGGTACACGTACAAGAGGACCGTGGATTAATCGAAGATCATCGGTGTTAGGTTCTGCTGTACAAAGCCCAACCATTTTGATATTCGGCCCGTGTGTGTATGGCTTGGTACGCTAGCTGCACCTTGACACCCAGCCGAGCTATCGTACGCGGCCCATCGTCAAAAAAAGAAAAATTAGCCCGTGTACGCTGATTGGGCTTTATGTTTCTTAAACTCTGAATAATACCATAGCCCTACACATTTTGGAGTTCTTCAGAAAAAAAAAATGGTTACTTCTAGTAGTCGTCTACTCGATCTAGTACCAAAAGAAAAGGATTTTTTTTTAAAGAAGTACAAAAAAAATAACTGATACTAATATAGTACTCCCTCCATAAAAAATATATGGCATATTTTGTTTTGTACATTGGCTAAGGAGACATGAGACATTATCCCTAAAAATAAAGGATAATTCATACTACCCTAACTATTATTTCTAAGTAATGTATACATATATAAAATACAAAGTAAAGCTAGATATTTATTAGGATTATAGATAATACAACACACTTATTTTACATTTAAATATAAAATGCGTCTTCTATTTGTGAATAAATACAATTTAAAAATATCTTAACTAATAAAAGAATAAATTTACTCCGATCGTCCAAAGCATTCGTTCTTTGCCGCGTAGCTTCCTCTTCCCTTATGTGTCACTCCCCACGAGCCATGATGCAACGCATGCTCTCCTTACCCTGCACAAATTCCCCGTCTCGACCTCTTCCAGACCTAAATCGTTGCCCCCGCTTTGTTTCACTTTCTAATAAAAAAAAATCTTTGCAGACAAGGCTAGCACTTGCAGCTGTCCATAGGCTATATCAGTGATAATTTCTTTGCAGTCATTGTGCCAACGGAGTATGATTGTTTAATGGCCATCACTAGAAAGAAGAAAATAGTTGATGTTATAGTTAAGGTTATTAAGAGCACATCTGAGATGAACCTGAGGTGGCTAACAGTTTTAGATGAAACTTTGATATGCCCTTTGTTAAATTGCATCCCACAATTAGCAATTGCATTGGCAATTTTGTATCCATGCAGTCAAGTTGTGCATGCATGCTTCATTGGTCCACAGGCGGCACCTTGTTGCCAGCATGGCTAAAACAAGCGCTGCTTGCCTTTGACTTTTCTGTACAATCACACACTATGCTATGCTGACCTGTGATTGCTATCCAGACTGTAGAAAGTTTTTTTACCACTATGTAATGCACTGAATGGATATGCATGCCATTGGTATCTAGATTACATTGCTGGTCAATTTTAATTGCATTTCTTTAAAAATTGACGCAAATGTCGTTGAAACCTTCTAATTAATAACTGGTTATCGACTATTATTTCATTACTCGTTAAACTAACTTTGTTGCTACACAGTACTTCTAATGATTGTATCTTAGGAAGTTTCTGGTAATACCAAAATCATAGTGTCAATTTAGTATATGAATACGTTAGTTTTACCTTTGTTTCACTTTCTAATAGAAAAAAAATCTGAATTTGTTAGTGCAGTTCTGTGCAGAATCACTAATAGCAGGTAGCTATCCAGTATCTTCACTTCTTTCCCTGGTAGTTTTCTGTTAAGGAAGCAAAGGATACACCGCTACTCTGGTACAAAGATAGAAAAGAAGTTTTGGTTTGACAAATGAAACGGAAAGAATTAGCACAGGAGAGGTGTGAAGTTTGCACTTTGCTTTGGTGATCAAGCCATTATTCTAATTCTGGTCAAAATACTATTGATCAGGCTGTTATAAATACTGCTGTTGATGTAATTGTTTTCTATCACAGCTCATAGTCACGCTAATATGTGGATGTGATGTTGAAATTTTATTTTTTAACATTACAACTTCTTCTCTAATGAGATAATCAAGATGATGAAATTTTACTGCTAAATGTAGTGCATCTGATGTTCCGAGGGAAATTTACTGAAAGTAGCCCAATAAGCAATTTGGACTTGTTTTGTCTTTCTTTGGAATAGTAGATGACCGTTCTGGCTAGGATTTATTTGGGTTGGCTTCTTAGAATCAAGAAAGCTTGATAGCTAAAAAAAGGGATTCGTATCCAGTATATGCATAAATACTTTTGTTATAGGCTACCTGTTAAGCTGTAGACCTGTAGTGGTACGCTTTTATGTTGTCTATGCTACTTACAGGTTTAGCAGTTGTATTGTATGTTACCTTCGGTTTTGGTGTTGAATTTTGCTTGTAACCCTAGACAGTCGTAACCTTTAAGACACTTTATATTCGCTTTTAGTATAAGGAGGGAACCAGTTGTCTAAAAAAACTTGTTTTTGAAGCAAAACAAATAGTGTTATCTTTGTTTGTTTCAATCCAATTCAAATAGCAGTTCTACTATAGATTTCTCTTTCTCTTCTTTTTGACATGCGGTTTCCCTGTCTTGCTCCACAGTACAATAATTAAATTTCCAGGTCATGGACCCAGACTCGTGTTCAAAATGCCTAAAATCCAAATAATGTTGAGCCAAAGCCTTTCTGTGTAGTGCAAGAGCTTGTGTTTCATTGCTACAGATAAGCGCTTGACTATGTAAGACAAAATTAATGTTTACTAGTGAAGTGTCCATGTGTTGCTACGAAAATTCTCAAACACAACTTTATTAAGAAAAGTTTTTCAAAGCAACAGCCAAATTGGTTGATGAGAAAGACATGTGTGAAACGAACTTGTTAACTACTTAAGAGTGCTTTAAATTATCAGTTAATTATTCATGCTAGTATAATTTTAAAAAGCCTCGACATGATAGTACAACAGCAACTTTAAAGAATTTGGCCTTTTTTCTTTTTTTTTCTCCTCCCCTTTTGTCTCGAGTGCAGTTTTCTGCACCTTGTAATTTTAAACTTTGTTTTCTATCCTCATAATTTAATCACAGTTTTAGCTGTCTTAAAAAAAAAGAGAAGGAGCCATGGCCATGGCCTCCTTCCATATCATTTGTTGTGCCCCCTTGAATCTTTTGTATTGTTTTTTTCTCTCTTTCTCATGTGTGTGTATGAGCCTTTTATTCCTCTGTCTCTTCATATGTCCTCTATGTTGGAGATGAAGGTGGCCTTTTATAGGTGAAGGAGAGGGTAGTCAGGCGTGTGAGTGCTCAGCCTCTATGATACGGTGCCTTATGATCTCCGAGATTGGCACGTGATTTGATTATGCAATTCTTGCCTTTTAATCTCTACATTTCCATTCGAATGAGATACAATGAAATATGATTTTCGTGTTATAGGATATGGTGAGTATATCATTCCATCCAAGCGGGTATGATGAGGAAACTTTTTCATTTATAAGAGATATGAATAAAATCCTTCCATTTTAAGGAGATGTGATCAGTAATATTTCCATAAAATAGAGGGAATCCGGATCGGATGAGGGGCGGGCTGAGCGAACAGAAGGAAAGACTGAGCGAACAGAAGGAAAGAGGGGTAGGAGCGGGCTAAGCGAATAGAAGGAAAGAGAGGGTATGCAGAACGGACCGCTGCCACCAAGTCGTAATTAAAAGTAGTAGAGATTTATTGTCTGGTTCGGAATCTCATTTGATGATACGCGTTACTCTCTTTTGTTTGTCCATTGCACCGTATGGGTATCTTCCTAGTGTCCTGTAATAATGAACGGAAGGGTACTTGAACGTGTTATGAGATAAGATATTCTTAACCGTATTCGGTTGGACTCTATCTCTATGTGTGGGCGAATCCGAATCTATCTCTTGCTACCTTCTACTATATATTGGGCACCTCCCTTGTACAAGAGATCAATCTAATAAAGCGAGAGAAATTTGCCTCCTATATTGTGTGTGCTCCTGTTCATGTTCTTATGATTGCGTTGGCGTGCTATTGATTGATCGCGGGTGAACGGCTACGTTTTATAACACGTTATCAGCACGAAGCTCTACAAGGTTGAAGTCCTAGATCAATCTACAAGCAGCCAGAAAAGATCTGGGTAGGCAAGCAGCGGGCTACGTCACACAATACGGGCCAGCGTTGTTGTCTCGTGGAGAGGCATGCTGTGCAGCAGATCAATCTCATCAAGTTATCAGCATGCATGAACGAACTGCATGTGTGAACACGTCTTCATTCATGAACTGCGGCAGCAGCAGCGCGTCGTTGTGGCGTTGCGACGGGATGTCGCGGCAGAAGCGGTCGCGGAAGGCCGGCCAGCCGTGGAAGTCGTCGATGAAGAGGATGGCCGGGAGCCCGCTCACACAGATCGTCGCCGTCGTCGTCGCCGTCTGGTGCAAGCGCCGCCTGGATGCATTAAATCCGAAGCTATCTAGTCGTGATGCAAGGCAATACGGGAAGACGCGCGTGCTGGTGAATCAATGCCTGACCGGCGAACGTAAGACCAGTGGATTAGACGCCCCGCGCACTTGTTCATAGCGTGGCTCGACGTGGCCGTGGGACCGTGGCAGATTTTGTAATGCCGATACAAAACAGGGTCGGTACAATCCAAGAATGCACCCAATTATCTTGATGGAGAATTGGAGAAAAGGCTCACATGGATTCGGAAGCCGCTGGCCTGCCAGTCTTGCACCACTCAGGCCACGTTTGATTGGCGGCGCAGGTTTGCTGGCCGAAGCAGTCGGTGCGGATGACGCACTGGACGGCGTGGAGTGCTGGTTCAAGTCCCATCTTGGGCCCCCGAACGCGTGGCTTACGATGGCCAGGCCGTCGAACCGATTCATGGCGTACGAGACGGATTTCGGTGTGCCACCGTAGGGGAGCAACCGAGCAAGTTTTCCCGCAAGGTTTGATTGAGTAGCAGATTGAGATCACACCAACTACTCCCCTTCATTGCCGGCTAAGCACGAAGCTCAGTCGAGGTCAATTGTGATCGTGTGTCTGCATCAATCGACACTGCATCAAAATCGATCGGTAACACGTGATTAAATCTACTACGAGCCCTATGTAAGTTTGAGCTACGTAAGTAAATCGCACTCCTGCAGATTAATTTCCCTAACTGCTTAGATTACTTGCTTAATCTAATTGGAATATTAGGGTTTGTGTAGTTACTGTTCATAAAAATAATCCTAGAAATTGGATTTCTAGATATATGGACTTCCGTAAAATTTTGGTAAATTATTATTTAGCACACATTGGAAGTTTCATGCTCTGGGTTCTTTTTCTAGCTTTATGCCATATTTATTATGTGCTAGAATTTATTTTCTGTTGTTTAAGTAATTCTGAAAATTGCTTGAAAAAATAGCAGAAAATGCTAGAAAATTATGGAAAAGTATATATGACCCATTGATTAGTGTCATGTTGCTATATTATTTTCCTTAGCATGATTTCATGTTTATATGTACTGGACACATTTTTTCTGTTACTCAGTAATTATGAAAATTGCTTGGTAATTAACAGAAAATTATTAAAATGCTAGGAAAATTTCATATAGCATATTGATTGCTCCATAGCTCTGAATTTGTTGCCCTAGCATATTTCCATATTGATATATGTTGAGATTTATTTTTCTGTTACATGGTAATTCTGAATATTGCTGAATAATTAGCAGAAAACTATGAAAATTGCTAGGGAAAATTCTGAGAGATTTTAGATAATTATCTACTGAATAGATATAGATCAAGCTTTACTGATTGAAGAGTGAGCATGCAATATAATGATTTTATCAGTAGTAAAAGTCGTTTTGCATAAATAAAAATAGGATATGTTGGACATCGCAAAGAGCGAACCTATTAAGCTTGCCCTGAATGGCAACAATTACCTTACCCGGGCAATGAATACTAAGATTAATCTGATAGCTCAATCTTTTGGAGCCACTATTTTTCAAGCCTGAAGCTGGTACCCCTGCTCTTCCCAAAACCGCCAGATGTACGGCTCTGCACCTCCTGAGGCACCATCTCCATACGGACCTGTAGACCGAATAGTTTATGGAAGATTACCAGCTGGTATTTTAGATTCCCTGAAGAAAAAATATATATCCAGTAAAGATCTGTTATGTTGCCAGAAGTACAACGCGAATGGATCCTCCCGCGCTTTCAGGATTTTAAAGGTTATGGTAGCATATAATTTTTGTCATACACAAGCTTGTCATTGATCTAACATTATGTAACCAAAAAGTTACTAATGCTAAATAGATCGATAAGATATTGTGCACATTCCACCCCAATATGAGGATACTGCTGTAATAGTATCGCCATGCCCAGTAACAGAAGTATTACGAGCTCACATGCATTTTGCTAGAAGCAGAAAAACATGATGAACTCCTGGTGAAGAATCATCACGTACTTCCTAATGGGAGTTTTGCAATGCCCGAAGCACATGCAAATACTCAACAGGCTAGCAATAGCCATGGCTGCAGAAAAGGCCAATGGAATAAAGGGGATAAGTGGAAGAATGACATATCAAATAGGGGAAGAGGCAATTAATAGTGGAAAAGTAAAGGCAAATGGACAAAGGCTTCCAGAAGTAAGGCCGCAAACCTTGAATAACCCTATTTAAGTATTGATGCACTGACCATTGGTCATGCAACTATTGCATCCCAAAGCATGTGGTAGACCTTTACATGCAATCCATTGGAAAACTAGATAAGACCCAGGGAAATAATATTAAGTCACACTTCATCGTTCAACCTGTAGTTGATACGGATGTTGAGAAGTGTGATGATATGATTCTTAAAATTATTGAGTTCGAGGAGTCCCAGGAGGGCACCTACATCTCATATGGAGACCTGGATTAGTCTCCTAAATATCCCTTCACTTTGCTAAGTCGATGTCATATATTCCTTATAAGTCTCCTTATCAGTTTAGCCCGATTTCCTGAATGAACATTTGGTCTACGCTCCTGTTGAGCGATTATCACTAAAAAATTGAATAAATTGATATTTCTCAGATATTTTATTAATTGTGCTATGTTTGTTCTATATACTACAATTTGTTCCTGAGGCAATAATTGTTTGATTGTTAAATCATACTTCCAATATAGAACAAAGTATAATCTGATGGCGGAGGAGAAAAACTGTCTAGAAGACAATTGTACCACACTAAGTGAATTGAAAATATTATGACTATCGCCAGAAGCGATACTCTCATAGTTGGCACTGGAAGAATGCCATAATATACCCTGAGTCCAGTCGTACTCCTTTAATCGTTTCTGTATGGAGATAGTGAATGAGGATGGTACAGAATACCTACTCATGACTAAGTTTAATGGGTGTAATAAATGTGTGGTTAAAAGATTTATTTATTCTCCTCCGGATTATACTATGCACATATAAAACCTCAAGTTTGTGTTACGATGAAAAACCTAGATATATTTAAGATCTGGCAGCTCGACTGGGTTACCCTGAGTTGAATAGTATAAGAAGAATAATTAATAATTCTGCTGGCCATAGCATAAAGTCTTTCCTAAACCTGAAGTTTTTCTTATGCCCTGGTTGTGCTAAGGGAAAGCTTATTCTTATATCTTCTTACCTAAAAAGTTAGGGAAGAACCACTGAATTTCCTGGAGAAAATTTAAGGTGATATCTATGGACCTGTTCAGCCCCTGTTGGGCCCCTTTTGAGAAATTTTATGGTACTGTTAAATGCTTCTACTAGATGGTCCTATGTATATTTCTTATCTATTAGGAACCATGCTTCTGCCCAAATTATTAAGTTAGAGCCTACTTTCCAGAAGAAAGGATCAAGTCTATTCAAATAGACAATGCTAGCGAGTTTACCTCAAAAGCATTTAATGATAATAGTATGGCTCTGGGAGTTAATGTAGAGCATCTCGTACCTAAAGTCCACATTTAAAATGGCCTTGCAGAGTCATTATATTAAAAGAATAAAAACTTATTGGTTGGCCGCTCTTGCAGAATAATAGGCTTTCCACCGGTTGTTGGGGCCACGCAGTGCTGCATACTGCGATATTAATTCAACTCAAACCAACTGCACATCATGAAATTTCCCCGTTGCAGATAGTGCGTGGAAAAGAATTAAGTATTTCCCATGTGCGAAAATATGGCTGTACTATATACATGCCAATCTCTCTAGCATAGCGTACCACCATAGGATCTTACCGGAAGTTGAGGATCTATGTAGGTTATGAATCTCCATCATGTATTAAAATACCTAGAGCCTATGACAAGAGATCTGTACATGGCTTGGTACGCTGATTGTACTAAGGATATTTTTCGGCATTAGGGGGAGATAAGTACCATATTAGAGAATGCCGAGTCCTTAGATCCACGCACTACAGAGACCGAACTTGAAGTTCGGAGGATGATAAATCTGCAACAAATAAGCTTAACATCTGCCAAATGCCTTCACTGATCATAAGGAAGTGAAAAAATCTCATATACCTGCAGTATATGCACCTGAAAGAGTGAAAATACCCTAGAAGGATATTGAATCCACTCTTGACCCTCATGATAAAAAGAGGGGGAGGCCTCCAGGTGCACGGGACTCAATTCCGCGGAGACGTCCGCAGAAGTAGAGAACCAAACAAATGAGAACACTACCTATGACAGTAGAAGAAGCTCAATCTGATGTTGAGAAAATCCCTGAAGTGAGCCATCTTGGAGATGGTAACATCCCTGAAGTGATCCATCCTGAAGATGATAACCCCAGCGTATATTTGCGTGCACAATCCCACGCTGGGAAATCGAAACAACCAGACTCTATCGTTGTGGGAAATCACGAGGAGCTGGAAGAAATTTATAAAGAGATATCCCTGAAGTGATGCAGGAGAATTGTATAAAAGAAAGACTACAATTGTCGACATATAATTGTCTCTAAAATTGCTAAAAGCTGGATCCAGAACCAAAGTCCATGGCAGAGTGCCAGAAGCGCTCAGATAGGGTCAAATGAAAGAAGCAATTGAGGCAGCGCTCGCTTATTAAAAGGAAAGCTTTGATCCCGTTGACCAAGCATCTCCTAAAGTAATCCCTGTAGGATCAGATGGTTTTTCATCCGAAAGAGATATGAAATACCCAGGTGGTGAGATATAAAGCGAGGCTTGTAGCACAAGGGTACACGCAGAGACCCGACATCGATTACGATGAAATATATTCTCCTGTAAAGAGTGGAATAACGTTCCGAAAATTAATATTAATGGCAGCAAGCTTAAACTTATCAATGCAGTTGATGGATGTAGTGACATCATATTTATATGGGTCACTGGATACGGACATTTATATGAGAGTCCCTGAAGGAGTCAAAGTTCCGGATCCTAATAATCGCAACATGTATAGCGTCAAACTGCAGAGATCGTTATACGGATTAAAACAGTCGGGGAGAATGTGGTATAACTGGCTGAGTGAGTTCCTCCTGAAGAAAGGATACTCGAATAATGATGATTGTCCCTATGTGTTCATAAAGAAATCCCAGAATGGATTCTGTATCATCTCAGTATATGTCGATGATCTGAATATCATCGGAACCACAGAGGAGATAAAGGAAGCAAGTGCTTACCTCATGACGGAGTTTTGAGATGAAAAATTTGGGTAAAACTAAATTTTTCTTAGGCCTGCAGCTAGAGCATTTCCCAGAAGAAATCCTTGTACACCAGTCTTCCTATACCTAGAAGGTATTGGAAAGGTTTAATATGGATAAATCGCATCCGTTAAAACACCCCATGGTCGTAAGATCCCTTGAAGTGGATAAAGACCCTTTCAGACCAAGGATGAAAAATGAGAAAGTCTTAGGACCTGAAGTCCCATACTGATGTATCTTGCGAATTGCACAAGGCCTGATATTGCATTCGCAGTGAATTTGCTAGCAAGACATAGTGCAACCCTAATCAGAAGACATTGGGCTGGTGTCAAGACTTTACTCAGATATCTCCAAGGTACTCAAGATCTTGGATTATTTTTCCAGAAGAACCAAGACTTAACCATGGTGGGATACACGGATGCTGGCTACCTGTCTGATCCCCACAGTGCCAAATCACAGACTGGTTTTGTGTTTCTCTGCGGTGGTGCAGCCATTTCTTGGCGGTCTTGTAAACAGACTTTGGTGGCTACTTCTACCAACCACTCAGAGATCATAGCTTTGTATGAAGCCTCATGTGAATGTGGTTGGCTGCGACGTGTGATTAGCTATATCCAGAAGTCATGTGGTCTTAACACCGTCGATACCCCCACAATTATCTTGAAGATAATGTTGCTTGTGTTGCACAAATGCAAATGGGTTATGCGAAAAGCAATATCACGAAGCATATTGCTCCTAAGTTTCCTATCCTCACGAACCCCAGAAGAACGGTGAGATAAAGATATTGCAAACTAAGTCAGGTGAAAATCTTGCAGATTTATTCACTAAATCCTTGCCAAAATATACATTCCAAAGATGTGTTAATGGCATTGGAATGAGACGACTTTAAGATATGCAAAGTTCAGGGGGAGTAAATCCCTGAACCATGACCCTTTGTATGATCCTGAAGGTCATATTTTAAATCCTGAAGATTATAAGTTGTACTCTTTTTCCCTTAGTGAGTTTTCCTGAAATTTTCTCACATGAAGGTTTTTAATGAGGCAACTAGTGTAACACGGAGTGCGAGTGCAATGTACTTTTTTCTCCATCCTTTTTTTTAACGAGACATGTGCATTACGCGGTATTAGCCCAAGGGGGAGTGTTATGAGATAAGATATTTTTAACCGTATTCGGTTGGACTCTATCTCTATGTGTGGGCGAATCCGAATCTATCTCTTGCTACCTTCTACTATATATTGGGCACCTCCCTTGTACAAGAGATCAATCTAATAAAGCGAGAGAAATTTGCCCCCTATATTGTGTGTGCTCCTGTTCCTGTTCTTATGATTGCGTTGGCGTGCTATTGATTGATCGCGGGTGAACGACTACGTTTTATAATAGAACGATAGTTTTTGACAAAAGGTGACATGTGCATTTTCTGCTACTGTTGCATGAGGTGGACCCGAGGTTTAATTTAGTGCTATAACTTTGGCGAAACAGGTGCAGGCATGCACATCTATCAGACTAGACTAAAGTGGTGTAAGCATGGAGGCAAAACATTATCATGGAAATTGGAAAAGCAGCGGCACTCTTGAGTCTTGAGTGAACATTTGAGTCACCGGCGGCCACTCCAAATTATTGCTGGTCACCCTTGCCCCATGATTGATCAGTGTCGGTAGTTAAAAGAAAAAGGCATACCTAACCCACCTCTTTGTCTATCCCCTATCAAGTGAGCCTGAAATGTCGTGACCGGCATCGCACCGATCGCCGTGCATGCACGCATGATCCGTTTAACCTGTGTGCGCGCCGTGCCGTGCAATCAGGTCAGCCGGCCGGCAGGTGCTTTTGTCCGACGCGGAGCGTGAATGTAAGCTGCATCGACCGTTGGCGGCCCACTCTGAACCACAGTTTTGCGCGGTTGCGCCTTGCGCCCGCGGACACTTGCTCACCGTTTTCCGTGACGTGCACAAACCAAACCGGCCCGCAGGTGAATTGCACCAAGCAGACCGGCGGCGCGCCGCGGTTCGCACGACGGCAACCAGCCGCGCGTCAAGCGCATGTGCCGCCAGCTGCTCACCACGGCCAGCCGCCCGCTCGTGCGTTCCTTCGAACCGATCGGAGGTCGTCGCTCGCTCACCATATATTGTACTACTTAGAGCATGTACATGGGTATAAATAATAGCTGTCTATAATACATATCCATATCATCTACAGACAACATTAAAAATAACTCATACAGTGGGTTATCTATATAATTGTTTGTAATGGTCTCTCATTCAATTAACATACTGTCTATATAATGTTACACAAAATGTAAAGTTGTCTATAAGAATATCTATTACATAGTATACATCAGCTTTCTCTCTCCTCCACATCATCTAAAATCCTACGTGGCATAGTCTTATAGATAGCTGACATATATCATTGTACATGCGCTATATCAATCGTGCTTCTGCCTGTCTTGCCCATGACTAAACAGAAATTCTCTGTGCAGTTTCGGAGAAAATGTACAGTTGACGCTGGATCAATAGAGAAGCATCGTCCAAATGACACACACCCAGCAAGAAGAAGAGTGCGCCCAAGACCTTGGCCACTGAAACGGTCATCGTGAACGCAATGCCCATAGTGCCTTGAGTGAAGCATAACAAAATATCATCGACGTCGCCGCCGTGGAAACGACTGCGACAATCATAGCCCCTGAAGCAAACTCCATGCAAGTAGAGATCATCGGAGTGGACGTGACGGGGACAGTCACTGAAGGGTCACCACACGAGGTCTGCCTTATATAACCAACCCCAAAACAAAAACTCAAGCGCAAACCAAGAAGCCTACGAGGCGATGTAGAAGGAGCTAGCAGACCTCCGACAAGAGTTGCGAACACTATGCCAGTATAGCATGGCCATGTCGCCCCTAACAGCAGCGTCTCTCGTCGCACCGCCCTGACGGCAACACCCTTCGTTGCACCGCCTTTGGTTATGGCCCCCCTTTACGTACCCTCCTCGTTCGTAGCGCCTAGAACCGCAACAAGGAAAGGACAAATCTTCGTTTGAGGTTGACCTAGGTTTGTCACCGAGCATGGGGCTCCAAGTGGCGCGATGGCCTGAGGACTTCAAGATGCCAACTATCAAGAGTTACGAGGGGGACACTGAGTCCATAGAGTTCCTAAGGTTATAAAAAACAATTATCCAAGCGTCCAGGGGAGACGACATAACCAAGGCCAAAAGCATCTCCCTCGCCCTCACACACGTAGCGTTGACGTGGTTCTTCACCTTGCCCCTGCGATCAATATATGCATGGGAGCAGCTCTGGGACCAGCTCCAAAACAACTACATAGAGCCGAAGGACGAAAGACAACTGTTCGCTATGAGGCATGGCCGAACGAGTTGCTGTGAAGATTCTTCAAGAGATTCGCAGAGATCAAGTGCCTGTTGAAGGGTGTTAACGATAGCACGATCATTAGCGCCGCCAGATATGGGCTGCAGGTGAGGCCCATGGCAGAAAGGCTAGTCTGAAAAGACCATATACATAGTGGCAAAACTATTCGATAAGATGGAGGAGTATGCATGCGCGGAGGAGGATCGCATGCGTAGAACCGATGGTGTGACCCTAGCTACAGCAGACAAACCCAACACCCCCGCAAAAGCTAGCCACCAAAGGCCAAAGGAAGCCGAAGGGACTGCCACGGGCCATGACAACAGTGATCGACCAAATCGATCAAGGCAAAGGGGTTGACACATCTTCCATATCGAAGGTGTTGCCATAGGAAATGACGAAGGACGGCAAGGTGGCCACGGTGGCTAGGACCGTGGCTGCGGACAAGGCCATGGTCAAGACGTGCAAGATGGCATAGAGGTGCCAGCATAGTGGTGCTACCTGCACGGCGAATGATCCCACCCCACCAATGAGTGTTGTACTATTGTGGCCATAAGGGACTACATGAATAAGGATAGGGACCCACCTCGGGCCAGACCCCAAGGGAGACTGGCACCTTAACAACATGCTCCTACCGCCCCAATAGTAGCTGTGCATAGAGACAACTGACAATGACAAGTATCGAAGAGTCATCAAGACCGTCACTAGAGGGTTGTCCCTCAACCTAATGTCCAAATGGTAACAGCGTGCCTACGCTCGCCAAATACACCACATCACAACCTTCCTTGTGAATTGTGATGGGATACATCGATCGTCATCAGGAGCGTAGCCAATAGAGGGCTCTGTTGGGCTTGAGCCCACCCTCTGTCCAGAAAACCCTAAGTACCCTCTTTAGCACCGTCGTTCAGTTTTTGGCATAGTGATGACGAATGCACATGCACTCATATACGGCTAGAGGAAGAAGAAGCTTTGCTAGATGGTGAGCTGCTTCCTGGACCATGTGGCTTTGTAGGCCATTGCTTGTTGAAGGCCTAATTTGGCAATTGGTAATTTCACTTGCTGTCAGTAAAACTGAACTTGAACCCTAGACGCATGCAGAAACCTTAGAGGGCGAGAGAGAGAGAGAGAGGAGGTGGCTCGACACCTCTCCTTCGCGAGGCCATGGCAACCCACCGAGTCGCGAGTGCTTGATATACGTCGCGGGGAGTCGGCGATTGCGAGGACACAGTGAGGGTGTCGAGTGGATACCAAGGAGCTGGAGAGGGCGTAGATGTGTGACGACGGGCATCCCACCACAATAGCAAATTGACAATGTGAGCCCTTCTTTTGATATATGATTTTTTTTATTAATTGTAATTGTGTCAATAAGTTGAATAGAGACAATAGCCGATTTGCTTGCTTGATTGTTGTTAACTTATTCATAGATTTTCGAAAGTTTGACGGGCGAATGTTGCACAAGTATTTCTCAAATAATAAAGTATCAGTAAAAACTTTCGAACCGGTGAAAACACAACACAAACTGTTTAATATATTTGTCTCAATTTAGTCTAATTCTTTGAGTCTACTCATTGTTATCCTATCTTCGTCAATGATGTTCACCTAATCACCTTCCACTGGGAGAGTCCATCCATAGCCTAGCTAACGCCATCATAGAAAGATCATGCGTTCGTGTTATTAAAATACATTATACTGCACCATCCTTCTCATGTGGGCCTCTAGTTTCCTGACCAATGCGCCATGGGCAGTTGCGCACAACCATGATTAGTGTACATACATTTAACCGGGCCATCAGATAACTAATATTTGTGCCGTCCAATTTGTCTATTATTACATTTAAGGTAACCAGGAACGTACACATTAATCCACATTACATATTTCACATTTTGAGCAGTCGCAACCACTTGCTTGGCAGCCTAGCTTTTACTTGAAATTACGGTGCGTGCCAGTATAATCCCGGTGGACCGATGTCCTTGTTCAGTCGAAATTGCACATCAGCATCAGTACTCTCGCTCTCAAGTAGCTCAACGTCTCAAGACTCATCCATTCAAGTGGCACCAATGCAGAGGCAGAGAGCAGCCAAATGCAAACGCGTGGCTAAGAGCAAAAGGGCGAACATATCGAGAACGTAGGGTGTGAAGCAGCAAAGAGCAAACAACAGAGCATTACCGATCAGTCCGAGGCAAAAGTATGTTTCTTGAAGCCTTTGTTTATTCTCAACTTCTATAGATCGTGATACAGGACACACCAGTACAGATATCGGAAGCAGCAACAAAAAAATTCAGAAATAGCAGTGCTGTGTCTCTGAAATAGTTTTATTTACCGATGTTGAGGAGGAGCGTCAGCGTAATCTCTGCACCTGTATACATTTTCAGGATCTCCTCAACTGTTGAAGCACATGGAAGCTGTAGAATCAAATGGCCGGCACGGCGAGACCGACCGCCGGACGTCCAAGAAGGATCGCCGGAATTTGTGGGCCTGCGTTTTCCTCCTCGGTAATTAACACACGCCCAATCACAGCTTCTAATTCTCCATGCATCGACATGATCATTGTTAATGCAGGTCTTTTTTGTTTCCCACTGTTGCATGTATGGTTCATGCGTTGTCCTCTTCATACTTGCGTGGTCATGTTTCTCCATGAACAGTGAGCAGCTGCTTGCAGTACACCGCCTACTTCGGCGTGTCGACGAACCTGGTGAACTACCTCAGGGACCGGCTGCACGAGGGCAGCAAGGCGGCGGCGAACAGTGTCACCAACTGGCAAGGCACTGGCTCCATCACGCCGCTCTTTGCCGCCTTCCTCGCCGACGCCTTCCTGGGCAGATACTGGACCATCACGCTCTTCTTGCTCATCTCCGTCGTGGTACGTCCACAAACACATCATCAAGCACCCCGGCAAGGACAACAAGACGTGCGCAACGCCGTCTTTGACAAATCTCTCCTTGATCTTATACCATGTTTTGAACTGCAGGGATATGGAGTGGTGACGGCGAGCGCGTCGGCGGCGATGGAGAGGACGTTGTTCTACGTGGGGCTGTACCTGGTGGCGCTGGGTGGCGGGCTGCAGCCGGTCATGTCGTCGTTCGGCGCGGACCAGTTCGACGAGTCCGACGAGGAGGAGCGCAGCCGGCAGAGCTCCTTCTTCAACTGGTTCTACCTCTCCATCAACGTGGGCTCGCTCGTCGGCGGCACCGTGCTGGTGTGGGTACAGTCCAGCGTCGGGTGGGGGCTGGGGTACGGCATCCCAGCGCTGTTCAGCGTACTGGCCGTCGTGTTGTTCCTTGCCGGAACCGGCGCGTACCAGCGGCACCAGCCGCCAGGCGGCAGCCCTCTCACCAGGATCGCGCAGGTGGTAGTCGCCGCGGTCAGGAAGTTCGACGTGGAGACGCCGTACGACGCAGCGCTGCTGTACGAGTGTGACGCTGATGATGGCATGTCCGCGATACAGGGGAGCCGCCGCCTCGAGCACACCGACCAGTTTAGGCAAGTAGCCTTACCTAGCTTTGCTTCCATTGCCACTGTTACTCCACAATTTGAACTTTTTTCTATTTTAATATATTTATAAGAACTATTTAAAATTATAATATTATAAAAGCATTTTTTGAGACAAATCTATCTATATAATTTTCTTGTGTCTCGCATTAATATTCGTATAGATATCCATTGTAAAAACATTTGTGAGACAAATCTATCTGTACTATTTTTGTGTGTCCAATATAAATATTTGTATAGATATTAATAGCTAGGCTATACGTATAAAACAATATCAGTATAAAATTCTTAAAAGTTGAGCCACATCAAAGCTCACTAGTTTTGGTATTCCATCCGTTCACTTTTATAAGACTTATTTTTTGAATGGTCTTATTCGTAAATATAAGGTTTACATGTAGATTTAATGAGGTATTTCCTTCTATATTTCTATTTATTCTCTCTCAACCATATACATTTATTCATTACCACCCACACAAAGTATATCTTTCATCTTTCAAGACAATTAAGTGGGGGGTATCTAAGTCATTTTCTCTCATACCTTTATCAATTTTCACACATCCTTAATCCTTGTACAAATTCAAAATACGTCTTATAAAAATAAACGGAGAGAGAGCATCGTTTACCTCAGTCAAGGTCGTGCCATGGTAGTCTACTCCACTCGGTCATCTGACCTAATTTACACTAGGTACTCTTTGTGACATCATCCACAGCAAACGTGTTATAACTATAGAAATACGAGAGATGCTTTTATGTATTACTATTTAAGAGCTATATAAATATTAAGATATAAATAAAGGTAGATAGTGATTACTTATTTCTTCGTTTACTTTAAGATTTGTACAACTTGTATTTGGAGGGTTACGCATAGAATGACTGCCCTAGAAATATTAATTTGTGTGCAGCTGTGTAGGTTTTTCTAAAATATTATCTCATAGTGAAAAAATATTGGGAATCCTTGGTTCTGTGGATCAAAATACCCCTGTAGGCTGTAGTTCACGACAAAGGTCTGCCGACGTGCCGTCGAGGTCGTGCACGATGCGCTTCGTTTCTTCGTGGAATTGTTTATCGTTGCACCGGAAGGAAGTTTGTCGCGTGCATGCCTAGTCCATTACTTTCACGTCGTCTTCCCTTTTGTTTCCTTGGCGCGCTTTCAGACCGAGACCATTTTAGCATGCCGTACGTTTACTACAGAAACTTGCAGACTGTCTTTGGACGCTAGCTTGCATTAGTCATGGCATCTTCTACTGAAATTACGGATCACAATAATTCAGCATATGCATCCAGGGCGCCGCGTGAAAATTTCCCGCGAAATTCTTATATTATGCAAAGCTGTCTCTGAAGTCTGAGCTCTGAACTCAAATTATACCACATGGTTCCATTAATTAACGAGCCTTTGAGATGACATATGCATGCATGATGGCACAATGGAATCACCACATTAAATTAACCTATTGCACCCGGCCTGTTTGTTCATCAGGTTCTTGGACAAGGCGGCCGTGGAGACTGCGGACGACAAAGCGCGGCCGAGCCAGTGGCGGCTGTGCACGGTGACGCAGGTGGAGGAGCTCAAGTGCGTGCTCCGGCTGCTGCCGGTGTGGGCGAGCGGCATCATCTTCGCGACGGCGTACACCCAGATGACCACCACCTTCATCCTCCAGGGCGACACGCTGGACCCCCGCGTCGGGCGCTTCAGTGTTCCCGCCGCTGTGCTCTCCGTCTTCGACACACTCAGCGTCATGCTCTGGGTGCCACTCTACGACCGCGTCGTTGTCCCGCTCGCGCGCCGCCTCACCGGCCACGAGCGCGGGTTCACGCAGCTGGCCCGCATGGGCGTGGGGCTCGTCATCCTCACCGTCGCCATGCTCGCGGCCGGCACGCTCGAGGTCGCGCGGCGGCATGTCATCGCGCGCCACGGCATGTATGACTCCAACACCGGCGGGGACGGGAGCTACCTGCCGCTGTCGATATTCTGGCAGGTCCCGCAGTACGTGGTGGTGGGCGCGGCGGAGGTGTTCACGTTCATCGGGCAGTTGGAGTTCTTCTACGACCAGGCGCCGGACGCCATGCGGAGCCTATGCTCGGGGCTTTCCAACACGTCGTTCGCGCTGGGCAGTTACACCAGCTCGGCACTCGTGGCCGTGGTGGCGCGCGCGACGGCGCGCGGCGGGAGGCCCGGCTGGATCCCCGACGACATCAACCGCGCCCACCTCGATAACTTCTTCTGGCTGCTCGCAATGCTCTGCATCGGCAACTTCGGCGTCTACCTGCTCATCGCCCGGTGGTACACGTACAAGAAGACCGTAGATTAAAGTAAAGATCACCGTACAAACTCCACTTAATTTATGCATCATCAGTAACTAGATTTTCTAAATAAATCATCATTAGTAAGTATAGTCTAGTACTGGTACTACTTTTCCAATGCAGTAACATGGGGTAGTGGTTAGCAAAAGAAGAACTGCCTTTTCTTGCCATACATGACAGTCAATGTGTCAGTTAATCTTGTACATAGCATCTCTGGTTGAGGAGGCATCGGTACATTACGAGTGCTTATACATATAACGAGTTAACGACCTCTAATTGAGTGAATAACGTAATCATCTAAGCTCCCACAAGGATCGAGGTGATTGAAGGATTAGCGGAGAGGGTGGTGGTGGTGTGCTGTGCGGGAGTGATAATTTGAGTGGAGAAAATGATGGGCGGGGCCCGGGGCACATTACATGCACCGTGTGGAATTGAAGCTTCAGCCCGACCAAGAGCCCGTGGTCGGTGGACAACAAGTCCTGAGAGCTGAGGCTTGCAGCTGCACTGTCTACACTCTACAGTCTACAGCGGACGGAGACGGACAAACGTTAGTTTAGGCGTGTAGCAAAAAGATTGCAGATTTCAAGCATGCATGTAAGTTAGCTAGGTTACCCTGGATCCTATAAGACACCTAGTTCCATACAATGTTTGTGTCTTGTTGTCCACGACCACGAATGATCGTGCTTGCTTGTGCCATGCATATGTATGATATTCTTTTTACGTTGGAAAATACTCCCTCCTTTTATTTTTTATAAGGCGTGGTTTGACGTGGTAAGTTCATCAAAGTTGAACTTTTACCGTTTATTTTTTTACAATATTTTATTTAAGGCTACAAAATCATGACTATAGAAAAACGTTTTTCAAAACGAATCTAACATAATCACTTTTGTGTCACATAATCTACATATTATTAGACCAATTGTTGATCAAAATTTATAGATTTAGAATATCAAAAATACGTGGATCGACGTCTTATGAAATCAACAGAGGAATAGTATGCAAGGTACTAAGACATTAAGCAAATATACAAAACGTGGATTATTCCACGCAGCACCCGGAAACAAGGTAAAAAAAGGTCGGCTTACTTGCATATATGTAGGAGTAAGGTCGATCACTTTTCACTTCCATCTTAGTATCGACGTAAACTTTGTAACTAACAACCATTCCGCGGCATGATTGGTCGTAGAGTTCGCCCGCGTCACTAGTGACGACCGTGTACTTGTTGGTACTATACTGTTACTGCTCATAGTCACAGTAACCAGAATTAATTCGATCGCCAATTTAATTAATTCTACCGCTAAAGCGACCACAATGATGCCCCTGGACACAAGAGCACCACAATAACATCACTAAATCAACCGTACGTAATGCTAGATAGATTTAGTAGCTAGAAAGCACCAGCTCGCCAAGCATCGTTCGTGGCCAAGCATCTTGCTATAAAAAAACAATGTCCATTAGATAACAACTAGCTAGATAGTTTTGCAGCCAATTTTGGACAAATTAAAGGAGATGGAGTATACGAAAAAAACATCCTCATTTTTTTCCCATCATGACACTTCCAAAAATCTCACCGTAAAAGCTCTCCTTTTCCCTGATAAATTAATTCTGAGGTAGTTTTGGTAGAGCCCGGCTCGATCGACGTCGATCGGGTATGTAATAATCCATCGTCTATACTTGGAAGAGCTCGCACCCTGAGAGGTGTTTGAGCCGCCTCGCTCGCGGCTCGAGCCGAGCCGCGAAAATTTATTTGTGTTTAGGTTCTTTTTTCAAAAAAAAATTACGATCAGGTCCTTTTTCGGGAAAAAAATATGGTTAGGTCCTCTTCCCGAAAAAAGAATATATATTACGTTTAGGTCCTTTATGCTTTTTTAAACGTAGCGCTCGGGTCCTTTTGAGGAAAAACGAAATTACGATTAGATCCTTTTCGGAAAAAAAACGTCTAGGTCCTTTTTTTTTGAAAAAAATGCACTGCGTTTAGGTCCTTTTCGCGTTTTTCTAGCATTACGATTAAGCCCTTTTGCGTAAAACACAAAATTCTTTTTAGGTCCTTCTCGCACGTTTTCTCGGTTTACTCGTGTATGGAGCGACGATCGTGCGTTTTCTCGATTTGCTCGCGTTGGAAGGGGCGCCTGCGGCGTGGCACGCAGCGTATAAGTGCCTAGTATATACTATAGATTATAGCGCTGAGAATCTACTGCCAGCCAGGTGAGCCACGTCTCCTCTTTCGTGAGAAAGCCCTCCGAAAAATCCGAAATCGCGTTTAGGTCCTCCGGTTGGTTTTTAACAGAAAGGACCCAAAAACTAAAATTACGTTTAGGTCCCTCTGCGGTTTACGTTCAAGTCCTCCCAGAGGTTTTTATAAGAACAGACCACGAAAAATACGAAATTACGTTTAGGTCCCTCTACGGTTTACGTTCAACTCCTCTCGCCTTTTTTCAGAATGGACCCGAAAAAAACAGAAAAAATACGTCCGCGGTTTTCTCCAAAAAAAACACAGATTCGCCGAAGGTTTATAGCAGTCCACAAATTCACCGACGGGTCCTACCGACCCATTTTTACGCAAGAAAACTAAATAACGTTTGAATCGGTTTTTTTTTGCAGAGTGAAAGCGGTTTTCTCCTAAAAAAAATACAGATTCGCCGAAGGTTTATAGCAGTCCACAAATTAGCCAACGGATCCTACTGACCCATTTTTTCGCACAAAAACTAAATGACGTTTAAATCATTTTTTTGCAGAATGGAACCGAAAAAACAAAAAATACGTCCGCAGTTTTCTCCAAAAAAACAGAGATTCGCCGAAGGTTTATAGCAGTACACAAATTAGCCGACGGGTCCTACTGACCCAATTTTACGCAAAAAAAATTAAATGACATTTAAATCCCTCCGCAGTTTTCTAAAAAAAAATCCACAGATTCGCCGATGGCTCTTAGCAGCCCATTTTTTTTAATAAAAAACAGTGTGTTCTTTTAGAAATATCCGTCGGACCAAATTTTGCACAGCGCGGCGTCGCACGACCGAATTTCCCAAATTTCGCACGTCGCAGCGTAGCGCGTGACCCTGGCTAGTGTAATCTAATGCGGCCCCGATCCTGGTTGGTTCCTCTTGGATGCACATACCTATGAGTATTGTGTACAGAGCTACGAGCTAACAGTGTGTTTTCGTAGAAACCCTAAATTAAGAGTTCTTTTTATGTTACACTAAATTTAATATAGACCGTTTATTCATTTCAATCCAATGGATCATATTAGTTAGTATTTATTTGTACTTCCCCTGGTAGTAGAATGCTAGAAATACCCTTAACAAATTAACGGCTGATCTAATTTCTACTGTCTGCATTAAAGTACTTTAAAATGCACTTTAAAGTACCAGTGTAATGCACTTTAAAATTTCTCTAAATTAATGTACCAAACAGGGTATTAGCCATGTATTTTTTTAATGGTAGTAGCAAGGAAGACCCCTACGGCATACATATATATATACACACACAAAATGAAAACTTCATTCTGGATTCTACGAGAATTTTTATGAAAGTGTTTCATTTGCTTCTCTTCCATGGAAGTTTCTTTTTCCCAGAATGTATCCTAATTTTTGGCCTAATTCTTCTTCTGATGATCGATTCAACCTCTGATAAAAAAGATAGACCTTGGTTATGTATAAAAAGAGTAAAAGATGATGTACAAAATCAAAAGGAAAAAACAAACCCAAACTGCGGAAAGAGATCAAGATAAAGAGCCTAGCCAATCAAATAAGCTTTGTTTATGCTGCTCTTTTACGCAATGTGCATGCAGAGAGAGCTCATTGATAAATATTCTTTTCCAGTTTGATATACTCGGATCAATACTCTCAAATATCCAATCATTTCTTTGTTTCTAGATTACCCAAGCTGCGATAGTAATAATTTCCATGTATAAGATAGAGTCAAAGTTGTTCTTGGCACGTTCCACCTTTAAAACAATATCCTGAGTATTATCCCAAAGTAATCCAAAAATATTTCAGCATGCAATACTGAAAGAGCAATTGAAGAATAGATGATTTAATGTTTCCACTTATTGATCTTGGCATAAAACACAATAGTGACCGTCCTTCAAATGAAAATGTTTTCTATTGAGCATATCTTTAGTGTTCAATCTACCCATAAGCAATAACCATGCAAACACTTTAAGCTTCATCACGCATTTACTGTGCCAAATCCACTGAAAAGGTTTTGGTGCAGCCATTGTATTAGCCATGTATTTACGTACATGCGTGCATGACCTTTTGGCTTTGATTACACAGAACCTCACACGAGGTACATGTGCATTTTATTTCTCAAATAAGATTTACATTTTAGTTGATAAACCAAAAATTTATGAAAGGCACCTTTGAGTTAGCAAATATCATCAATATTACACATTTATTCGCATGTTAACCACTTTTTTTTCTCAAATCATATTGACCATTGTTAGCAATAATGTCTAAAGCTACCATACGAATACGATCGAAGACCTCTTCGGATTAGAGCAATGAGCATAGAGCTGAATGATCATGCTCCTAGGCATCACATTCAAACATAGCATGCGATTTTTCCCCTTGTAAAGCCTCCAAAGATGGATACTATGCAGGTTGCCAAAGCACTACTTTGGTATATTCTATGAGACAGATCGTATTGGGAAAGTAGTATATGAAAAGTAGAGAGTCGTGATGCCTGATCAGTTCTCCTACCGATAATTAAGTTTTGAAATGGAATACGTTATAAGCTATGATGATTCTCTTAGCTAGCACACGAGATTGATCTGTTCGTCAAGTCAATAAGGAAATATATACGAGCATGACCAAATCCTCATGAATGTTTACAATGTATGACATATCACTGGACTACGTGAAAGTTACCATATGATATATGATGAGTATTTGATTTTGATTTACAAGTGGAGTTGATGTTTGAGTTATGTTTTTGGAGAGTTTGCAAGTTTTAGTTTTCTGTCAGGAAGAAAGGTAGCGCCACCATTGAAAATGCGGTACCGATTTTTAGTTGGTGGTAGTATCGATTTATCGATAGTGCCAATTTTTAATTGGCGGCAGCTATTTTCTAGAAAAGGTATTTTGGTTGAAGGCTAAGAAAGGTAGCACCACACATTGAAAATGCGGTAGCACCGATTTTTTTGTTGGCGGTAGCACCGATAGGATTGGTAGTATCGATTTTTAGTTGGCGTAGTTATTTTCTAGAGAGGATGTTTTTGGTTAAGGTAAGGTTGGTATGACCTGCCATTGGTTGGCGGTCATACCGATCTTGGCTGAAATTGTTGAATTGAATTGTGAATTAGTTCTAGGGCTTTGGGATTGATGCATGTGAGTTGGGCATTGCATATTTGGACTAACGTGGGTCAAGTTGTGAAGGCTTGTTCCTGTAAATGGTTTGCTTGATTTGCTAATATGTAGGTAGTGATGTATGAGGTGCACGTGGTGCTTTGTGAGTCAAGGGAAGGTATTGTGGATGAATGAGGTGGTGATGTGTGAGGTACACATGGTGCATTGCGAGATATGGATGGCGATGTGGTTTGGGATTTTTTAAATAATATATTTTTTTATTAATATTATATAAATAAAATCATTGTTAGAATGATTACATAAATAATTTTCTATCGCCGTTTGAAATGGAGATTGTACTCTATATCCGTTTCAAATAACGATAATCTGATGAGGAGTCCCGCCTGGCAGAAAGCAGGTCCCCGTCGCCATTTGAATTGATGACATAACCTCTGTCACTGTTTTAGATGACAATAGAACCTTTGCACCAATTGAAATGACAATATAGGTTCCATCGTCATTTGAAATAGCGATAGAAGTTCTATTGTCGTTTGAAATAGCGACATAGGTTTTGTCGCCATTTCAAATGGCAACAAAGTCCTCAGGTTGTATAATTTTTTGTTTGATAAGTAGTTTTGAAATCATAACAAGCTATAAAAGAGAGAATTTGATGAGTTTGTTGTATGTACGTAAGGAAGTTGAGTAATGATTTTTATTTAAATAAAACATTTCAAACCCAACATAACACTCCATAACAAAGGTTGAATTTATAGAACGCAAGGTTTGGTTAGGTCTATATATTTGCCTCAGAACTCCTATGATACAAATGGTGATATGCATGAACCATCAACCCAAACTATTGCTAAGATACATGTGCTCCTTTTGGAATCGAAAACACCAGGGGATGGAAACCAAGCCAGGCTTGTGGTCATACATCCTATGCATCAGGGTCTCTCGGTGCCTTTCCCTTGTCTCTCTTGTGGGTGCGAGATTTGGCCTTCTTCCATTGTTTCTCGTACAAGAAAGACCAATACTCTTCTTCCAAGTCCTATTCAGCCTTTCCCATGTCTTCCCCCCTCTTGACTTGGCCCTTCACCAGGGCCTCCTCATGTTCGGCTTTAAGGACATTATGGGGCTTTCACCACCACAACATTTCCTTACAGACCATCAATGCCTTTCCTTTGTCTTCCCCACTCTCAGTTGAGTAAGGTTTCCAACGGGTGAAGTTCTCGAGTGCAACTGCGTAGTTCAACATGTATTTTTGCTGGATAAATGATGTTGTACTTCTCTGGACTGTCGATCCATTGGAAGAAGTACCGACTCTCTGATAGTTGCCATTATACACAAAAAAAGTAAGCAATATGTAGAATGCAACATGCAATGTGAAATATCAATATGTGGCATTCACTTACATGGTAATGCCTGCACATGTAGCACGTCCGGGCGACGTCGTTTAGATGTACGGATTGAATGATCTCTGCCGGATTACCACAGTTACATTGCGGAGTGGAAACTCAGGTTGTTTAGGTGCATCATTGCAAGAATAATCAGGGTAGGTTCCTACCTTGTTGGCAACCCACTTCCACTTCCGAAGCATTTCTCCATAGTTAGACATCCCCAACCTTAGCGAAGTGACCTCCTCTAACTCCCTTCTCCCTCCCCTTTCCCTATTTTTAAAATTAGCTCAAGTGGAGTGTTGGATATGGTGGTGAAGTGTGCCCTATTTTTGTAGGCAGTTAATGTGTAGTGTTGGTAGAGTAAATTTTGGCAAATAGAAGTGCACTCACTTCTGCAAGAAGGAATCTTTGGGCATAGGACAGGTCACTGAGTTGTCAAATCACTGAGAAAAATTGATAATTATTGTCAATTCACTGAGAAAACAAGTGGTAGTGTATTGTCACCTCGATCTGAAAAAGGGCTGGTTAAGGTGTTACCACTTCGGGTTGAAAAAGAGGGCAGAATGGTGTTGTCATTTCTAACTGAAAAGACTATAGACTCGCCTTGTCGTGATGCGTAGTGTTAGCATTACCCCATCGCCACGATACTGAATAGGGGAGGCTATCCCATAGTCATAGCGAAAATCACGCACCTGCCCCTTGTTTCGTACAAATTGAAATTACCATGTATGCTTCATCTATGTAGCACATATAGATAATAATGGATCCTACATACATTCTACTCTCTATGTTCCGAATAGAACTAACTAGTAGATTTAATATTCTAAAACTAATAGGTGCACTACAAGTAACTATTACGAGAAATTAATAGATATGCAAGAATAAATCCTATGACAAATTACTCGAAAGAACTACATATCTCTAACCACTATTTTCACATCTACCCAATACCCAATATAACTACATAACTAATAATTTTACTTACTAACCTACCATGGTTTCAAAATGAAATCTACAAAAAAAAACATAAAACTCACCTTTATAATGAAGAGATTCACTCCTTCTCCCCCTCTCCTCTTTTCCCCATCTTTTTCCCAAATAAAAGTGAATTTTGGCCGATTTTTTCACATTAAGTAGGTTGTCTTCTATCGCCAATTTAAATGAAGACAAAGGGTGCGGGGGTTCTGTCGCCAATTGAATTGATGATTCGTCTCTTTATCACCATTCTAAATGGTGACAGATGCCCTAGCAGCCGACGTGCCACTCTATCATCCATTTGTTTGACGATAGCCCTTATATCGTCATTTCAAATGGCGACAAAGTCTCTATCACTATTTTAAATTGTGATAGAAGGTTATTTATTTAGTTTTAATGGTGATTTATTTATGTAATTTAATAAAAATTATAATTTAATGTGTGGTTTGGTGGTGCTTCTGGAAGCAAAGCATGGAGGACTTTGGAGCTGCATCATGATGAGACGGAGGGGACTGTGAATTAGCTAGGAGAGCTAAGGTCCAAGACGGTCATGATGCCACCAAATGATGACTTGCTAGCAGAGTGAACAAGACTTCAAAGCTACGCCATGGTGAGGGGAGGGGACCGGGACTTAGCTAGAAGAGCTAAGGTCTAGACGGTCATAGTATCGCCGAAAGATGACTGAGGCTTCCGAAGTGGTGGGCAACAGCAAGGTGAACCAGGACTAGACCTATTCAATAGTCAGGCCAGGCCTAGAAAAGCCAAACCTTGCAGGCCTGAGCTTGGCTCGGTTTGAAGCCCAAAAAATCTCGAAATTCCTATTTTCAGAACAAAATATTATTACTTAATTTTTTTGGAATAAAATTAAATTATTTAATTGATTTTCCTGTAATAAAATATTAATAATTATTAATTAAAATGCCATTGTTGGGTTTTTTCTGAGCTTGGGCCAGGCCTACGGGCCAAAACTCTAGGCTGGGGAGGCATGTGGCACGCTAAGTAGTTCTGCATTAGTGTTGCACCTGCCCAATATAAGCGACAGTGCTTTCGGATATAGCACAACAATGTGCGATAACACTTTGGCAATTCATTTGGCATCAATATTGTCGGCTATCAATAAATCCTCTTTGTCAGGACTGTCGGAATTCAATGTGGCTATTGGCGAAAATTGCAGCTGTTGTAGTCTACCCATAACATGCCTAACCGGGAGTAAGCTTCGGGAGGAGCTGATATCCAGAACGGTCAGGGAAGCCAGGTGCGGTCATGGTGAATTGATGGATCTTAGAAAAACCTGAAAGTGTCTATCTGAGCCGTCTGCTTTAGTTGTAGTATCATCGCCAAGCTCAGTATATTTGCTACTAACAGATCAATTTCTTGAATCTTTAAGCACGTATACGCTCTGTTCTGAAAAATCTTAGCTCTCAAATTATAACCACATCTAGGTTGTAAAAAATGCCCTAGTTTTCATACTTACAACTCCTAGTCCTAGCTTTCGTACTTATATACCTCTCAAATAACAAATTGAGCTGCTTGATAGTACACTCGGGTTACGCATATATCGCGTATGCGTTTCGTTCCATGATTGCGAGCTTTGTTTATGGTTACATTGACAGAATGGCACTTCTCAATCATCTCCCATAGATGTTGCATTGTCGATGAGGGAGAATTAAGGCACAAACTAATCGTACACCAACTACATAGAATCGTTACGCTCGAACGACGGTTTATTACCTGTTCCTCGATTGGAGGAGAGGTTGATCGTGCTACAATGGTGTGGAACAACGGACATGGCGTCCCTGGTGACGTCTACGTTGAAAGGGCCCTAATATCCTTCACTATCAAATTTTCTCAAAGCCATGTCGATGAAGCAAGCCCTGAATTAGCTGTTTGATTTGTGGAATCTTGTGGGTTCCTAATTATTACGTGGTGCAGCTGTATGGTTAATTTGTCCTAGTGGGCTTTATAGTCAAGCTGACTCAAAACAATTGGAAATTAACATTTTTTGTTCGATCGATAGGCCCGGCCAGTAGTTGCTACGGTTTCTTTCAAAAATAGCACTTAAAGTAATGGTTCTTCTTGCCAAGATCAATTTTCATATTGTATATTTGATCTTCAAATCAAATATGCTCGTTTCATGAGGTTCATATGAAATTTAGGTTAGATTACTTTCAACCCTCCTGTTATGAAATTTAAGTTAGATTGCCTCGCACTGTTAGGTGTTGGCCGGTGCACAATCTGCACAAAAGAGTTGATTAAAGACGAAAACTTTGCTCGTAACGAAGAGACTAATTCAGCTGCCCCTCTGCACTTTACCTTGATGTGATTCTATAATTCTATGCCGCTAGTTTTGTACCGCATCTTCAACAGCTTAACGCCATCTGTTTTGCAGCTTTCTCTCCAGCCAAGCAAACCCGGACTAAGAGCCCCTCGCCCCGGGAGACTTTTCGTGCAACAAACGAGATCTTCATCTTTCTTTTAACTTTCAAATCAACTAGATGGGTTTGCATGGTACGCTGCGCGGGACAGGATATGCTGGATCTCTAGAACTCCGGAGGTTCTCGTGTGAAATCACGGCGGATCTCTTCGTAAATTTTTGGGATCCAAGGGTCTACGTGTAAAATTGCTAAAGGGTGCATGGTCTTTTTAGGAATTAACGAGGCTTTCGTGTTAAATCATGTAAGACCTCTTCGCAAATTGACGCAAACCACGTGGGTTTTCGTGCAGAAGAGCTAGGGAGGATCTAAACAGTAAATTCCGGAGCAATGCGCGATTTTGCAGAACCACGAGGATTTTTTTGCAAAAGAGACGATGAGATGACCTAAACACACTTTTGAATTTTGCGGAACCACGCAACTTCCTTGTGCCAATTTTAATCTGAACAATCTCTCTTTTCTTATGTCTGTAGTCTTTGGATGTTCACTTTCAGGCAAACGAGTGCGCATTTTATGTTATGCTAAGCTAAAACGTCGTATATAAACATACATGGACCTTGATGACAAGTGTTTGAATACTTAATAGGGGAGAGACAGGCAAACCTGAGTTGCACTATATAACAGATAAACAGAGGCATTCTTTTGTTATTACTCCTTAACGAAACAGAGGAGACCGGTTAATTATATTATACCACCTCGTCTCCCACCTGGGCAGCTCTGCAGCTATTAGAGGTAGTTTCCATCACGTAACAAGCTAATTGGGCCATTGGCCTTTGCAAGAAGGCCAACCTAACGAGGGCAAACAATCAGATGGGCATGTCTGGTGAGCCATGCAGGAACACGCCTCACTCCTTCGCCGCCTCCGTCTGCTCCCAGCAAAACCATCACCTGCCGCAGCAAGATGCTTCGATTTCCAGTAATCAAGAACTGGACTACCACCCTTACTACTACGGCACCGAGGAGGCGGCAGCGTTGGACGGCGACGAGCTAGAGCTCGGCTCCCGGTCTTCCAAGGCCACCAAGGTCGACTACTTCAGCTCGCCTTACCAGCCCTCATGGTCGCCGGCGCAGGCCGACGTCGGCGCCGCCGAGTCGTCGCGCGTGCGGAAGCAGCGGTTCCGGGACGTTCTTGAGAGCTGCAAGCAGAAGGTGGAGGCCATGGAGGCTATGGAGTCACCGGTGGGGGGGTTTCAGGAGCAGCAAGGTGAGGAAGGGGTTGCTGTGGGCGACGCTGCTGCTGGTGAAGCTGATGGCATGCGGCTCGTGCAGCTGCTGGTCGCCTGCGCCGAGGCGGTGGCGTGCCGCGACCGCGCGCAGGCCGCGGCGCTTCTGCGTGAGCTGCAGGCCTGCGCGCCTGTGCATGGCACGGCGTTCCAGCGCGTAGCGTCCTGCTTCGTGCAGGGTCTGGTGGACCGAATGGCGCTCGCGCACCCGCCGGCTCTGGGGCCGGCGAGCATGGCGTTCTGCATGCCGCCTTCGTGCGCGGGGCGCGACAGCGCTCGCGGCGAGGCGCTCCCGCTGGCCTATGAGCTGTGCCCGTACCTGCGGTTCGCGCACTTCGTCGCGAACGCGTCCATCTTGGAAGCCTTCGAGGGAGAGAGCAGCATCCACGTGGTGGACCTGGGCATGACGCTGGGCCTCCACCGCGGCCAACAGTGGCGCGACCTGCTCGACGGCCTCGCCGCCCGGGCCGGCGCCAAGCCGGCACGCATGCGCGTCACCGGCGTCGGAGCTCACATGGACAGCATGAGAACCATCGGGCGTGAGCTCGAGACGCACGCAAAGGAACTCGGGATGTACCTCGAGTTCAGAGCCATCGACCGCAGCCTCGAGAGCCTCCACATCGACGACCTCGGCATCGACGCGGACGAGGCCGTCGCCATCAGCAGCATCCTGGAGCTTCACTGCGTGGTGAAGGAGACCCGCGGGGCGCTCAACTCGGTGCTGCAGACCATCCGCAATCTCTCGCCCAAGGCGTTCGTGCTCGTGGAGCAGGACGCCGGCCACAACGGGCCCTTCTTCCTCGGCCGGTTCATGGAGGCGCTCCACTACTACGCCGCGGTGTTCGACGCGCTGGACGCGGCGCTCCCGCGCTACGACGCGCGCCGCGCGCGCATCGAGCAGTTCCACTTCGGCTCGGAGATCCGCAACGTGGTCGGGTGCGAAGGCGCGGCGCGCGTGGAGCGGCACGAGCGCGCGGACCAGTGGCGCCGCCGCATGAGCCGCGCGGGCTTCCAGTCCACGCCCATCAAGATGGCGGTCAAGGCGCGGGAGTGGCTGGAGGAGAACGCTGGCGGCGGCGGCGGCGGCGGCTACACGGTGGCCGAGGAGAAGGGCTGCCTCGTGCTCGGCTGGAAGGGCAAGCCCATCATCGCCGCCTCGTGCTGGAAATGCTAGACCGCCGGAGAGGTATTACACCATACACACGCATACAATTCTCCAACACGTACCTCACAAAGTTCACAATACTCGCGAGTATGCGTGTGGTGCATGCATAAACAATGGATGCATGTGAGGTGGGCGGGGAAGAAGTATAAAAGAAGTGAATAAAGAGAGCTCGTCAGAGGTATATGCATGGAAGATGAGCTGAGACTATGCTGTTCAAGCTGTGTTATATGTGCTTGAACAGTCGTATAACTAAATAAGGCCCCTCCACATAGTGCTTGTTGTTTGACAAATTTTATGTAGGTCTTTTAACCGATCTAACTGCACGCAGAAGGTTTTTTTGCTTATTTCTTGTATCTTCCTTTTCTTTCCCTCTTTCTGTTTATCATGGGAAATGTAATGTTTTATGGATGAAGACAACACGTAGCTAGTGACCTCCTTGTTTAAAGGGTTTTCATAAACATCACCCAACAATTGAACTGTAACAGACCCTAACTAATCATGCATTTAAATTCGGAAACAACACCATGAATTTGTAACCGAAAATTAATCTATCGGCAAGCAGCACAGAAATAAGCTGTACCTGCTCCATCCTCGGTTAACAAACTGATGCCAGTCTCCCGGACTGATCACTAGCCAGCCGTGAGACGCCGATCCATCACCGTCAGCATGCACCACCCAATAGAAGACGGCAAGCAGCAACACGACGGCCCAGGGGACCAAGGTGGTGGAGGAGACATCCTTTTCAGCCATTCCCCATGCCCCTATCAGAATGTCGACGACGGCCACGCCAGTGGCGACCGATTCCAGCATGGCGTCGTAGTGGCGCAGCAGGTGGACGCCAACGTACGCGAAGAGAATTGGGCAGCGCCGAGCCGATCCCGAAGGCCGGACCCCATGGGGCACTCCTCTCCTCAGCATGTAGGCCGTTACTATGCCGTAGACGGCCGCTGCTATAAAGGCAACTCAGAGCGCGAGGTCGATCACAAAACTCTGGCGGAAGTAGTACTTGGGCAGTTGGGCTTCTCTGCCACTGGCGACGGCCCTGATCTCTCACTTGTTTCTGCTTAGACCTTTTGGTCGAATCTGCCGTGAGAGGCGATGGAGAATACGAAAATGCATGCCGCAATCTAGTTAGAAATATGTGGTTGGTGCTGAGTGTTCTCCCAACAATCAAACACACGCGATTAGTGTTAACACAAGTGTAAAACTCAGCTAACACACACGGAAGTTTTTTTGTGCTGCGTAAGGATGCAGATTTTCTTGTTGCTTTCGATTGCTTAAAAAAATACAAAAGCTAATCAGGGTCACGTTAATCATAGCCACTACTCACGGCCACTAATGACTCAAGAGAATAGAAAAGGAAACACTCCCGCGTGAAGCAAATCACGTAATGAGCAAAACAGACGCGCACGGATTAGGAAGTTTCCGTGCTGACAAATGGAAATCCAAGACAACGAGATTATCCAACATACTCCCCCTAATCTGATTGTTCTGGATGTTGACGACGCCAAGCTTTGCGCGCAGGTCCTCAAACTTGACCCGCCCGAGTAGTTTTGTCATAATGTCCGCCAGCTGATCGTCAGTGTGAACGTGCTCGACGACAACCTTGCCGTCTTCGACGCACTGCCTGATGAAGTGGTAGCGCGTCTCAATGTGCTTGCTCCGGTCGTGAAGTACCGGGGTTTTGCACAATTGTATTACAGATTTGCTGTCCACGAGTAGAGTAACAGCGCTGATCTCCTTGCCGTGCAGGACTCCAAGCAGCTGCGCGATCCAAATGACTTGGCATGCTGCAGTGGTCGCAGCGATGTACTCTACCTCGCACGATGATAATGCAACCACCATTTGTTTCTGTGATTGCCAACTCACGGGACTCCCCCCGAGAATGAACACCACACCGGTAGTGCTCTTCCTGTCGTCGACATCGCTAGCCATGTCAGCGTCGCTGTATCCAACAAGCCTTTCTCCTGCGGTGTCCCTGGTGTAGCGACACCCATATCCTAGAGTGCCTGCTACGTACATGAGAATGTGCTTGGCGGCGCTCCAGTGCTCGGATGTGGGCGACTCCATGAAGCGACTGATGTAGCCAACCGCGAACGCTATGTCGGGCCGCGTATGCACCAAGTAACGAAGGCTCCCGACGATGCTCCGATAGAGCGTCTTGTCCATCGGAGGATTTGAACTTTGCTTGCTCAGTTTCAATCGTGGCTCCATCGGCACATGAACCAGGTTGCAGCCAGTCATACCAGCCTTCTCAAGTACCTTTGCCGCGTACGCGCTCTGCCGCAACGTGATTTTGCTGGTGCCCTGGTGAACTTCTATGCCGAGGTAGTAACTGAGCTTGCCAAGATCGATCATCTGGAATTTGGACTTCATCTCCTCCTTGAACAGATCGATGGCCTTAGTATGTGCTCCCGTCACGATGAGATCGTCGACATACACACCCAGGAGTAGCCGCTCTTCGCCGGTGCCTCGAGTATACACGGCATGCTCTGTCTCGTTCTTGTGAAACCCAAGTGACAACAGAGTGTCGTTGAGCTTGGCGTTCCACGCACGAGGAGCTTGCCGCAGCCCATATAACGCCTTGTGCAAGCGCAGTACTTTGTCCTCGTCGCCGTCGCGGACAAAGTCGAGCGGCTGCATCACGTAAACTTCCTCCTCAAGGTCCTTGTTCAGGAACGCAGACTTGACGTCAAGGTGGTGAACGTCCCACCCGGCATGGGCGGCGACGGCCAGGAGCAGCCGGACCGAGTCCAGCCGTGCCACCGGTGCGAATACCTCATCAAAGTCGATGCCATCCTTGTGCTTGATCACCTCGCCAACGCTGTTTTTCTTCAACTTAAACACCCACTTGAGACCAATCGGACTCTTTCCTGCAGGCAATTCAGTTAGAGTCCATGTCCCATTGTCCACAATCGAACTTAGCACATCGAGCATTGCCCTGCGCCAGCATGCATGTGGCTCAGCCTTTGCAAATGTTGTCGGCTCCTCACCGAAAACCAGCAAGAGCTCCTCTGGGTCTAGATCGACTTGCCCTGTGGTGTCGTACACATTCTGCACGGCGTGGTACCGCCGTGGCCCTTCATCGTCACTGAGTGCAGACGCAGGCGTTGCATCCATGGGTGGAGACACGAACTCCACGCCGTCGGGCTTAGGTGTCGGAGGAGCGCTAATGGTCGTCGGAGTCACTGGCTCCGATGCATGCGCGTGTGGCGTAGGCGACTCAGGCACGACTGGTGAAGTGGCTCCCCCGTTCTGTGGTGATGCGCCACCGCCAGCCGCGACGGTAGGTACCGAGTACTCCACACTGAAAGTCTCCGAGCCGCCATCAGTGTCGTGCTAGGCCCAACTGGCACTCTCATCAAAAATGGAGTCACACGTCACGTGTACGCGCCTCTTCGCTGGGTCATAGACTCTGTACGCCTTGGAGCCGTGCTCATAGCCGATGAAGACAGTGGGGAAGCTGCGGTCGTCGAGCTTCTTTAGGTTCAGTCGTGTCACCTTGACGTGCGCGACGCACCCAAAAGTACGGAAGAAATGCATCGTCGGCTTCTTACCATGCCATGCCTCGTACGGTGTCATGCCTTGCACACTCTGGGTCAATGAGCAGTTTAGTATGAATACTACCGTGCTCACTGCCTCCCCCCAGAACGCACTTGGCATCTTGCGCGCCCTGAGAAGACACCTCGCCATGGAGACCACAGTCTGGTTACGACGTTCCACGACGTCGTTTTGCTGTGGTGAATACGGCGTCGTGAGTTGTCAGTGTATGCCTTGTTCTGCACAGTACTCGCCAAACTCCACCAATGTAAACTTGCCGCCGCAGTCTGTCCGCAACGCCCGAAGCTTATGGCCAGTCTCCACTTCCATGCTGGCCTGGAACTTCTTGATCGTCGTCGGCGCTTCATCCTTGCTTGCCAGCAGGACAACCCACATGTACCGCGACATGTCGTCGACGAGAAGCAAGAAGTACTTCCTCCCACCGTGTGTTGGTGGTGTGATGGGGCCACAGAGGTCACCGTGCACAAGATCGAGACGATCCTTGGCGCGGTAGCTTGAGGCTTGTGGGAACGGAGCTCGACGATGCTTCCCGACCAAGCACGCATCGCACAACTGCTCGACATGCTCAATCTGAGGGAGACCGTGCACCAAGCCTGCGCGCGCCATCTACCAGAGTGAGTCAAAGTTTAGGTGCCCAAACCGACCATGCCAGAGCCTTGCGTCATCGTCGGTGGTTGCAGACACCCACACCGGCTTTGTGACGTTGAGTGAGATCACGTACAACCGGTTTGCCGTCTGCGTTACCTTGGCAAGAAGTTGCTGCCGTCGGTGCCGTCCGCTGATCGCCGTGAATAGGACTGAGCCGCACCCCCTGATCTCCACCACTGAGCCATCGCCAAAATGAATAGACCCAAAGATGACGCCGTCCAGCTCGGTGAACGCTACTCTGTCACTGGTCATGTGATTTGAAGCTCCGGTGTCAAGGTACCACACCGCGTCCTTCGTGTCATGCTCCTTGCCGAGGTGTACTTCGGCGTGCTCCTAATTCAGGAAGACAAAGCCGCCGCCACCAACAGGCTCGTCATGCACCGTGGTAAGCACCGCCGTGACCTGAGCCATGAGCAAGGCTGGCTCCTCATCCTCCACCTGCGTGAGATTAGCCGCCTCGTCCCTCTTCTTCTTCCTAAAATCACGAGCCTAGTGCCCCGGTTTATCGCAATACTGGCACCTATCCTTTTTGATGTTGCGGCCTACACTGGATGCCTTACTGCTGCTGTCTCGTGCGCCCTCCTTGCCGTTCGTGTCCTGCAACTTGCCGCGGCACTTGTTCTGGGTGTAGCCGCTTCCACCACTACCAGAGGAACCGTCCTGCTCACGTCGCCGCATGCGCGCGAGCCATTCTTCCTCTGACAGCAGGAGCTTGCCACCTCCCTCCTCTGCTTCCTCCTGCTCGAATAGCTCCTCGACAGCTTTGAAATGACTGGTCAAATCCTCCATCGAGAGGGTGCTCAAACCAAGCAAACTCTCGACGAACATGGCCAGCTGGGAGTAGCGCTTGGGAATGACGCGCAGGAATTTTTCCATCACGCATTTTTCCGTGATCTCATCATTGAGAATGGAGAGTTTGCTGACAATGCCGGTTAGACGCAAGGACAACTCATCGATCGTCTCACCGGGTTTGTGCTTGAGTTCATCAAACTTGGTCCTGAGAGTCTGTGCTTTAGCGTCACGAACACGTTCAGAACCCATGTGTAGGGTCCTGATTGTCTCCCACGCATCCTTCGCCGTGGGCTTCACCGCCAGATTTGCAAGCATCTTCGACGGCACAGCGCGGAGGATCGCCTCCAGTGCCATGCGGTCATTGCAGTACCCGACTTCGTCCGTGACGTCTTCAATACCCTCAACAGCCCGCCACAGGCCTCTCGCCTACAGGATGACCCTCATCAAGAGGACCCAATCGTCGTAGTTTGATCGTGTCAGAGTGGGGTAGGTAGTTGTCCCGATCGGCTCCCTCATCACCCGCGGTAGCGCAAGTTCGCGCTCCTGGCTGCTTGCCGCTGGATCGCGCAGTGATTTCTTGCCGTCGCCATCCTTGCCCTTTGTACCAAACATCACAAAGGTGCCGAAAGACGCGATAAATAGGCTCTGATACCACTTGTTCTCCCAACAATCAAACACACACGATTAGTGTTAACACAAGTGAAAAACTCAGCTAACACACACGGAAGTTTTTTTGTGCTGCGTAAGGATGTAGATTTTCTTGTTGCTTTCCATTGCTTAAAAAGATACAAAAGCTAATCAAGGTCACATTAATCATGGCCACTACTCACGGCCACTAATGACTCAAGAGAATAGAAAAGGAAACACTCCAGCGTGAAGCAAATCGCGTAATGAGCAAAACAGACGCGAACGGATTAGGAAGTTTCCGTGCTAACAAATGGAAATCCAAGACAACGAGATTGTCCAACACTGAGATATAACTAACTTTTAAGGTTTGTATGCAAATTTCGAATTTAGGTATGAGAGTTTATGGCTATAAATAGGGTTATCTATTGTACAAGAGAACTTTCAATCTGAATCAATAAAAAGAAGAGAGTTCAACTCCCTATATTCCGTGTTCATCTGTTGTGATTGTTCTTCAGGTATTCTTGATTGTTCTTGTGATTGATCTATGACGACTATTGATTATTTAATATGTTATCAGCACGAAGCTTTCCTAGGCCGAAATAACAATGTATAATCCAATGTCAAAGGAGAAAATCTGTCTTATAGAAAATTGCACCACTAATTCAATTATTAGAGAAACTGAATATTTTTAGACTATGACAAAGAAAACTGAAAAGCGATGCTCTCATTTTTAGCACTGAAAGCTATAATAGCTCTCCCTATGAGTACTCGTGTGATAATAGAGGATACTCTTTTGTATCCTTAAGTCCAGTCATACTCTAGGATGGTTCCCATATGGAGATAGATAATGATGGTGGTGCAGAATACCTACTCATGACTAAGTTTAACGGGTATAATAAACGCGTGGTTGAAAAATATCCTCCCTTCTTCTTAGGATTATAATATACATATATAAAACATAAAGGATATGTTATGATAAAAACAATAATGGAAAACCCAAGACTCTTTGATCTGGCATGATCGGCTGGGTCATCCTAAGTTGAATATAATAAAAAAATCATCAATAATTCTGCTAACCATAACATAAATACTACAAACTTTCCTAAACCTAGAGATTTCTTATACCCTACTTGTACTAAAGGGAAGTTCATAACTAGACTTTCTCTTCTAAAAGTTAGGGAAGAGTCACCGAGTTACCTGGAGATAATTCAAAATAATATTATGGACCTATCTAGCCTCTATCGGGTCCCTTTAGGTACTTTATAGTAATGATAGATGTTTCTACTAGATGATCATATGCATACCTCTTATCTACCACGCTTTTGCTAAATTAATCGTCCAAATTATTCAATT
Source organism: Otatea glauca (assembly GCA_036346275.1). Taxonomy (NCBI): domain Eukaryota; kingdom Viridiplantae; phylum Streptophyta; class Magnoliopsida; order Poales; family Poaceae; genus Otatea; species Otatea glauca. Next base: position 81,268,061 of record CM070711.1, read on the forward strand.
AAGGGCTTCATTTCCAGATGAAAGGATTAAGTCTACTTGAATAGACAATGCTGACGAGTTTACCTCAAAATCATTTGATGATTATTGTATGGCTCTGGACATTAATGTAGTGCATTCAATACCTTATTTCCACGCACAAAATTGTCTTGTAGAGTCATTAATTGAAAAAAAAATAAAACTTATTTCTAGGCTACCCACTAGTTGTTAGGGTCACGCAGTGCTGTACGCAACTGCATTAATTCAACTTAGACCAACTGCATACCACACCTTTTTTGTCTTGCAGTAAGGACATGAGAAAGAACCAATGATTTTCCATATGCGAAAATTTGACGGTGTTGTATACGTGCCAATTTTACCACCACAGCGTACATCCATGGGTCCTCACCAGAAGTTAAGGATCTATGTAGGTTATGAATCTTTATCGATTATTAAATACCTTGAGCCTATAACATGAGATCTATATACGGCTCAGTACGTTGATTGTATCTTTGATGAGGACATTTTTTCAGTATTAGAGGAAGAAAAGTACCACACTAAAAAATAATGTGAAATAGATTGGAATGTCACGAGGATCTAGTCCTTAGACCCACACACTAGTGATTCCGAACTTGAAATTCGAAGGATAATAAATATACAACAAATAGCTAATAATCTACTAGATGTCTTCACTGGTCATAAGGGAGTGACAAAATTTTAAATAACTACAATAAACCCACTAGAGTAAGTGGAAATACCCCTAGATGGTTATTAAGTCTACTCTTATCCCTCATGAGAAGAAAATGGGTAGACCTCTGAGCACACAAGACTCAATTCCATAGAGACATTTGTAGAAACAGAGAACTGAACAAGTCAAATCACTCTCTATGACAGTGGAAAAAGCTCAATCCAATGATGAGAAAATCCCTAAAGTAAGCCATCTTGAGGATGGTAAGTTGGTAAACCAACGAATATTTGAGCGTAAAATATAACGCTAGGAGATTGGAACACCCAAACTCCATCGTTGTAGGAAATCATGAGGATCTAGAAGAAATTAATGAAGAAATATCCACTAATTATGTGGATTCAAGAGAGTTATATAAAAGAAATACTACGATTGTCTACATATATTTTGCCTCGAAAATTGCTAAAACTCTTAATCTAGATCTTGAAACAAAGTCTATGGCAGAGTGTTAGAAGCACTCAGATTGGGTCCAATAGAAAAAAGCAATTGAAGCGGAATTGCACTTGCTTAACAAAACGGAAAGTATTTGGTCCTATTACACGAACACCTTCTAAAGTGTTCCCTATAGGATCTGAATGAGTTTTCATTCAAAAGAGAAATGAGAACAACCAGGTGGTGAGATACAAAGCGAGACTTATAGTATAAAAGTTAACACAGAGACTCGGCATCGATTACGATGAAACTTACTCTCCATTAGTGGGTGGAACAACATTCGATATTTGATATTAATGGCAGCTAGTATGAACTTATCGCAATTGATGGGTGTAGTGACCGCACATTTATATGGGCCATTGGATACGAAAATTTATACGAGAGTCCTTGGAGGAGTTAAAATGATGGATTCTAATAAAATCAATCGCAACATGTATAGCATTAAACTGCAGAGGTCGCTGCACGGGTTAAAACAATCAAGGGAATGTGGTACAACCGACTTAGTGAGTTACTCCTAAAGAAAGGTCACTCTAATAATAATGATTATCCTTGTGTGTTCATAATGATTTGCCAGAATGGATTCTGTATCATCTCATTTTACATCGATGATCTGAATATCATTGGAATTACGGAGGACATAAAGGAAGCAAGTTCTTTCCTTATAATGGAGTTTGAGATAAAAGATTTGCGCAAAACCAAATATTGCTTAGGCTTGCAGCTAGAGCATTTCTTTGAAGGAATTTTCATGCACCAATCTACCTATACCAAGAATGTATTGAAAAAATTTAACATGGATAAATCTCATCATTTAAAGACCTCCATGATAGTGAGTTCCCTTAATGTGGATAAAGACACATTCAAACCAACGATGGAAAATGAGAAAGTTTTATGACCTAAAGTTCCATTCTTAAGCACTATGGGAGCACTTATTTATCTGCGAATTGCATTAGGCCTGATATTGCATTCACAGTAAATTTATTAGCTAGACACAATGCAGCTCCAACCAGAAGGCACTGAGCTGGTATCAAGACTCTACTCATATACCTCTAAGGTACACAAGATCTTAGCTTATTTTACCAAAAGGATCAAGATTACCATAGTAGGATATACGGATGATATCTGTCTGATCCCCACAGTGTTAAATTTTAGACTAGGTTTATGTCTCTCTATGGTAGTACAACCATTTATTAGCGATTTTTTAAGTAGACCTTAGTAGCTATCTCTACCAACCACTTAGATATTATAGCACTATATGAAGCATAGGAGGATCTACGTTGTGTTGCTAGGATCAAGCGACATAGTCGCTCTCTAGTCCAACCTATATAACCCCTTAGTATATAAGCATATGGCCCTCTTATTAAAAGCTACGTATTAGTTTTACGAGTGTATAATGACCTCGGCAACATTTTCCTTGCATCCGCCCCTGATATGAAGCCTCACGTGAATGTGTTTGGCTAAGACGTGTGATTAGCTATATTCATGTCATATGGTATTAACACCGTTGATACCCCATAATTATCTATAAAAATAATACTGCTTATGTTGCACAAATACAAATAGGTTATGTCAGGAGCAATATCATGAAGCATATTGCCCTCAAACTTTTCTATCCTCATGAACTCCAGAAGAACGGTGAGATAAAGATCTTACAAACTAAATCATATGAAATCTAGCTGATTTATTTACCAAGTCTTTGCCGACATCTAGTTTTCAAAGGTGTGTTCGTGGCATTGGCATGAGATGACTTATAGAGATGCAGTGTTAAGGGAGAGTAACTCCTTAAATCATAACTCTTAGTACGATCCTGAAGATACTACCCTAATTTAGAAGTCTACAAGTTCAACTCTTTTTTTTCTTAGTGAATTTCCATGAAGTTTTCTTGCATGAAGGTTTTTAACGAGAAAACAAGTGTGACACAATATGCGGATGTCGTGTGTTTTTTTCAATCTCTTTTTTTCCATTGGATTTTTTAGAGGAGCTTTTAATGAAGCATATGCATTATGCGGTGTCCACCCAAAGGAAAGTGTTGAGATATAACTAACTTCTAGGTTTTGTGAGCGAATCTCGAATTTACCTCTGAGTGATCTGTGGCTATAAATAGAGCCACCCATTGTACAAGAGAACTAACGATCAAAATCAATAAAGAGAAGAGAGTTCAATTTCCTATATCATGTGTTCATTTATTACGATTTTTCTTTGGGTATTCTCGATTGTTCTTGGGGTTGATCTATGACAACTATTGATTATTTAACAGTAGGCATACTATTAATATGTTAATTCTACCATAAAGGTGTATATAACGATAGCCTATAAACAACCTAGCTTGAGCAAGCCTGGCCTCCCAAGCTTGAGCTCAATAAAAGCTCGAGCCAAGTTTGACCAAGTCTGAGATGGGGTTCAAGCCTAGACCTAGACTCGAACTCGGCTTGGTCCAAACTCGAGTAGACTCGAGCTTAGCTCGAGGAAGCTCGGTAATGATCAACAATTTAATATGAATTAATTTTCAACAATAAAAATGCTCAAGCTCGAGCTCGGTTAGAGGAAGCTCAGTAAGAGTTGATATATAGTAACATTTAACAAGTGATTCATAAATTTATTAGGCTCATGAGTTATTCGAGTTCGGCTCGGTAAAACTCGTGAGCTTAGGTTTAAGTTTGAACTCAACTCGTTTGAAGCTAGAACTAAGCTTGAACTAAACCTAGAGCGAGCTAAGTTCAAACAGCTCACAAGCCTCGAGCCTTTTTTACAGGGCTATACAACAGAATGCATCTAAGGCAAAGGTCAAGCACCATGCATCTGGAACTATCTCGCCGGATCAACAAACTTTTACATGCTTAGCTGGACTGGCCAATGAAGAATGCCACGTGGTGATCAAGGTTAAGTTGCTTGGGAAGCTAACGACCAAACCGAGAAACCATTGCACTCTCAATGCAGATACCACAAACCTATATATAAAGATTGTCACGTCGTATAGTCACTGGAATTTCACTTTAGCACCGAGTTAAACAAAGAGGAGGCACACCAAACTTAGGCCTTAGGTAGAAAGTCTATTTTTAATAAGCATCAATGTAAATAGGTCGAGATTTTAGGCTGAAATTTCGGTACATCTATATGAATCCTAGCCAGGAATAAGCCTCCTAAACAAGATCTTAGGGTGTATTTGGTATGTATAATTTCACATTCATCTGTAATCTAATATTCCATTCAATCTAATTACTGGTAATCTAAGATTCCAACGTTTGGTTGTTTTGAAGAAAACGGCAAAGCCTGAGAAGTAAAGACACAAGAGAGGATGCGAGCTCATCGAAGTTGACATGCCATTGCCATTGGCATCAAGTGGAGCAGCACATCAGACAACTTCGAGCAGGCCGTTGCGATCACCCATCTCAACTCTCCACCCATTGCCAACAACAATCAAGATTTTTGTCCCAAACAAGTTGAGATAGGCTAGGAATGAAACCCAATCAAAGTAAAAAAAAACTCATAAATCTTCCATCTTAGATCATGATCCCGATACGTAAATCATTAACTTCTATACACTCCTATCCAATACTAACCCTTTGAATACATTCTAATCCCTCAAGTCTCTTTTAACTGCTTCTTTCCACGTCAGTCTCGATCGACCTACCTCTTCTTATGTTTCCGAGATAACTTAAAATTCTACTACACATCAGTAACTTAGGAGGTCTCCGTTGGTGATGTCTAAACCATCTTAAACAATGTTGGATAAGCATTTCTTAAATTGGTGCTATTCCAACCCTATCACATATATCATCATTGTGAATTCGATCTGGTCTTGTATGGCCACAGATTCACCGTAGCATCCGCATCTCAACTACGCTCATCTTTTATGTATGTTGTCTTTTTATCCTTTAACATTCCGTTGCCAACAACGACATATATATATATATATATATATATATATATATATATATATATATATATATATATATATATATATATATATATATATACACACATCTGACTGACAGATGGCCCCACGTGGCATCACGAATGAAAGTGAGAACACTAAGCATTTTGTAAGCAGCGGGATATAACTGGGAGAAGAAAAAAAAAGAGACAAAGATGTTGTCCTCAACATGTGACAACTTTATTTTCCATCTACAATGTTTTTGTGTAGTTTCCAGTCTTCTGAGTACAATGGTGTTTGGTGAATCCAAATATATTCCCTAACCATGTATCCAAACAAGAAACGAGAATCCATCAATGTTCCATATATCAGGTTCTTTGGCTGTCGTTATCTCTACTCCAAAACATTCTTCCGAGAAAACTTCTCCTTGGGCTTCTTGATTTTACATCTGCATCAACAAGACAAAGAGTTTGAGTTAGTCAAAATGAATGCACATGAAGGAATGTGTCTCAACTATCTAGAGATGTGGCGTGAAGAAGAACAGGATGCATGCTGATTAGACTGAAGGATATGACTAGCTATGCTAATGAAAACATAGTTACCTTTCAGTCTCCCAGACTTTAACAAAGCTTCCTCAGCAATTGGTCTCCATTGTTGAGCACACGAGAAACTAAGGCCCATCCCTACAGTAAGCCCACGCAACAGTTGTATCGTTCGAAGCACCGAAAACAACTCCTCCGGGAAACTCTTCAAGTAGGAAAACAAATAGATAGAAGATCTTGGTATCAAAAAATAGATAGAAGATTTAGGAAGCAGTTCTGGAAGTTAAAAGCATCTCTACATAGACAAATAATTCATAAGTCTGTAAGACGATAAGAGTCAAGTAAATGAAGGAACAACAGCATAGGTCAGTATTTTCATATATTTGGACTATTGAAGTGTAGATCATACAGTCGCATACCTGCACTCCAACTTTACTCAGTGAAGAATCCTCCGCAAAGGGTGAGAGAACAGTTACTCCAGGTGGTAATCTTGTATCAAACATTCTAAGGGATAATTCAAACAGTTCTTCTAGCTCATTGTCAGCTATACTCCATGTTTTAATGCCAAACTCCCTGAAATATTTCATAAAGCCATAAGGAAAACAAGTGATATACCAGTAACTATTCACCAAGAATCATTACTCCACTTGACTATACCCATCCATTTGGAAATTAAACAAGAATCATTATTCCATCTCTGTCATTAAGTTTTATACTAGCCCAGATTGTTCTGTTACAAAATAGTACATAAACAGATCTCAATTTACTGCTTCATATAAACTCTAATTATTTGCACGAAATAGCACCTAACATGGAAAGCAGTTAAGTATACCTGAAACTTTCTTTAGTCCTCAAAAAGTCATCATCAGCCATTGCGATTACAAGATTTGCATAAGCAAGTCGTAAATCCTCTGGCATTTCTTTCACTTGTCCATAATCAAGTAAAGCAACCTAATACAGGGCCACCATAAAAGAATATTCAGATGGAAGATGCCATTGCCATATAAGGAAAGATTTGGAGAGAGAGAGTTCTTTTTTGGTTGAAAAAGAGTCACTTGCCTCCGTGTTCTTGCAGATAAGGATGTTTCCTGGGTGTGGATCTGCATGGAAAAAACCATCCTTCAAGATCATTTGGCCATAAGCAAGTGTAAGATCTGTTAAAATCTTCCTGCATTAAAAGAGAAGGTATTTTTTTGAGATGGCCTTAGCACTCAAAACAATTGAAGGCCGTGCTCTATACCAAATTAAATTTGCGAGGAGGAGGGCAATGGTTAAGTATTTTATAAGGTCCACTCATAGTAACTAGATCTGAATAGCATAAAGTTTTATTATATTTACTCTAATAGCACTAACCCATCAAAAGGATACTTCAGGAGTAAGTTTTATTATATTTACTCTAATAGCACTAACCCATCAAAAGGATACTTCAGGAGAGAGAACTAATGCAAGATTTCACAAACCAAACAATCGAGAACCGTACTCTTTTGAGATGAAGGAGCTTACTGCTTTGCCACGGCTGCAAGCTTACCACCAGGATCAATGCCCCTTTTAGCCATTTCATTGCCAAGATTCATTATTGGGGTCCCTTCTATGAATTCCATGACCAAGACCTCCCTAAAAAGTAAAAACAAAGAACAAAAAGGCCCATTTAATTCATAAGAGGACAGAAAAAATCCCGTATACCGGTTGTCTGATTCTGCAAAGAAACAAAAGAGGGAGTTGGCTCAACAAAAATGAAGTCACTAACTCACAATTGTTACATCTCAGGAAAGTATTTTTTATTTTATCTAACAGTGGATTAAATCATACACAACACAGCATTCCCTTTATTTGCAATACAATAAAAAAGAATGACAATACATGACATAAAATCAGCAACAGACTTCTTGATGTGGTAAAATGGTGAAATAGCAAATAAAATCATTAAATAGTCATTTGTTCATGAATTCTAAAATCCCTAACTAGCCAACACATGAGAATGTTAGTCCCAGGAAGGGAAGATACAGACACTAGAGGGGCAGGCAGATCAACTATAAATGCTAGGTTAAATGTGCCAATACATAAAGGGTAAGGAAATTACTCCTACATCATGTTGTTGTTTAATGTCTGTTGGAGCAAAAAAACAGGAAATGCAAGTGTTCACTATGCATAAAGAAGCATCTCATAGTGCAAAGTTTTGTTCGAAAGAATGAGGCAAATCTCATTCAATTCAAGTGTCCAGCTATTAGCAAGTGACCAATTTATAACTGCTCTGCTTAATCCATCCAATTGATGGCAAGTGGCAATATTTGTATCTACTTGTAAATATGGTGCAGAAGTAGGATTCATTTAAATCACATGAGCACTTTGGTTAATTGAGTAGATATGACAACATACCTGTTAACCATTCCAGGAATCACACGAGGCACCATAACTGGAGGTTTCTTATTGGAGACACGTAAGAATTCTCGTATTCTTTCCATTGCCCCCGCCTCTCGCACAAAGTCAAACTCATAGCTTATCTATGGAAACAATGAAGCAAAAAAAATCTTGAATTAATAGTTTTGATCTAACACAAGGTGCAGACTGGTATGAACTAGAGGCTTTTTTTTCTCGTTTCTTGTATTGTTAACAAAAATGAGAATAAAACAAAATACTATCTACAACTTATGTAAAATTTGCATCAGGACAAAACTGGTGTTCAAATGACATATTCTCATATAGGAGATGCAACTTTATGTACAGCAATCTATAGAACATCTTGTCTCCTACACTCAAATACTCAACGTAATTAGTCATTAATAGTGCCCCAGCAAATAGTTTTTCTTGTTTCTAATGGTTAAAATATGAATTCTAAAATTTCATTTATTATTCTTCCAATAAACAAATAGCCTTAGTGGCTCGGCTTATTTCATTTTTGGATGAGCGGATATTATCTAATGTTTTGTAATCGAAATTTCTACTTACCCATTTCATCAAAGAAGAGAATAGTTAAATTTGAACAAACAGGCAGTCTGCCTTAGTATATGTCAAGAAAATAATAGACATTGTAAGAGGTCTAATATTTCTTGATGCTTCAAAACAGGTGTAGAGAAGTATACTGGCGGAAGCAACAAAAAAAGGTGCTATTGGACAGGATAAAAACCTGCTTTTCCATCTCTTTGGTGGCTGAGTACAGATCAAAGTTGATGTCATACTTCTGCAAAAACACGGCAAATGCTTGCATGTTCCGGATATCGACCATCATCAAACGTTCAGCTCCTGGATGTTGAACCTGGGTAGTGGATAGTTCCATATGCATTATAAAAATTAGTCACATTTGAGATAATGAAACAGTTGTTTGTGGAAGAGACATATGTAGTCCTAACCTTGACAGCAACATCTGTCTTTAATAATTTAAGCCTTGCTCGATGCACCTAACAAATATGAAGCAATGCTTAATAAGTGAGGCATAAATGATCTGTTCAAATTAAGTTTGAAATAAGGCGTTATGGTACAAAGAAGCAAATGGCGTATGCGCATGCCTATGAATCATGGAAATCATGCAAAGCACCAATTTTATACAATTCCCCAGATGATACAGATGAAGAGAAGTACCTAAACACAAACCTGTGCAATAGAAGCAGATCCAACAGGCTCAACATCAAAGCATTCAAATATTTCGTCAAAGCTCTTGCCAAACTGTTTCTCCACAACATCTCTAACCACATCAATCGGCGTGGCTGGAGCCTTATCACACAACGTAACAAGCCTTTTCACCCAAGCCATCGGCGCCAAATCAGGCTTACCGAGAATTTGAGCAGCCTGTTCAAAATCAATTGCCACAGAGCATTCAAACGAAGTACAAAAGACAGTATAACCCGATCATACATGAAAAGGCACCCGGGGCACAACTACACACTAAGGTACAATAAGATTGCAGCTTCTGTTGATCTCGCAGAAATTTTGAAAAATCCTCGTCCGGCTGGCTCATCAAGCCTATAGTCTAAGAGAACTAAACAAAAAGGAAACAATCCGAGGAGGGGAAAAAGGGGGAGCAAGCACCTTGAGGAAGAGGCCGCCGAGCTCGGAGCAGAGTGAGTACATCTTCTGGGCGCCGAGCTCGTGCTGCTGCTCCCACATGGCCTCCCTCTCCTCCTCATCCTTGACAAACCCCGCGCGCAGCTGGCACACCTGGACCGACCAACCAATAAAAACACCCCACCCTGAGCTGAGAGGCATATCAACAAACACCTGGCGCGCGCGCGCGCGCGAATGGAACAGGAGCACGAAAGCTCCGCGGAGGCGCGGACCTTGTAGCTGGTATAGATATCGGCGGCGCGGATCCAGAACTCGGCGGAGCGGCTCCACGGGCGGAGGCGGTCCCGCAGGTCCTGCAGCTGCGCGAGCGCGAGCGCGAGCGGCATTGCTGCTTCCGCTGTCGCGGGGCGGACTAGCCTGGAGGCGTCCGCCGCGGCGCTCGTCACGGGGTGATGGATACGCCTACTGCGTGCGCCGCGCCATCTGATTGGTGGCTCGTCGCGGCTTCGCGTGGGTGGCGACGGCGAGGCTAGTACTAGTAGTCGCTGCTACGAGGCGAGCGTGGGTGTGAGCGGTAGAAAAGGCGTGGGCTTTGGACAGGTTTGTACTGTACGCCACAGTAGTCCACACAACGTGGCGAGGTGGGCGGCCGGGCCTACCACTGCTGCGCGCGCCACTTGGAGGGAACGGACGGCTGTGATCGGATGGGGAGATCCGTGCGCCCGACCCGAGTAAGGCTCGGCGGGTGGCCTCTCGCTCTCCGCCGGCTGCTGCTCCTCCATGGCGGCAGCGATGGGTGTGGCCGTGGTCCGGCGGCTGCACGCGGCGGCGCGGCCCCCACGCCTTACGAAGCTCGCGCTGCACCCGCCCAAATCCGTGAGTTGTTCCTTGCGCGCTCGCTGCATCTAACTTCCTCCGCACAAATCAGATCCCATTCGCGTTACCCGATTCTTGCTCCATTCTTCTGTTGGTTGGTGTTTTCTTTGCTGTTGTCTAGTCTAGTCCTCCCCCATTCAACTGAAAGGCCAAATTCAGAGCAGCGCCGTGTCGGTCACCATCTTGTGCTGCCGATATGCCAATCCATACTCTTGCAGCTGCTCCAAGATTTGCTTATTTTGGCCAACGCTTCTGTGTATGGTGTTCTTTTGGCGTTCATGGGTAGCTTGTTCCTTTCGATTGAATGTGGGGATCAGTAACTATAAGGCTGGATTGTAGTACAACGAATTGCCCTTTACTGTTCATCGGTGGGTGCCCGATAGCGAAGTAGTGGTACTGTGATGGAAATGTGAGACGAGCCCCCAGTGGGCACTGAAATTGATGTGAATCTTACCGTGCGGTCCATGCGGAGCTCCCAATCAATGGTAGGGGAAAGTGATCTTTGTCTTAGGTGTCTCTCACTGTGCCCTTGTTGAAGTTCTGGGCATGGTTGGTTATCCAGTTCCTGACCTGTCATTAATACATATTTTTAGCACCATATGCCGACCAGTTTTTTATCTATTTTTGTTGGTCGTAGCTAGTACCTACAGTGTACTGCTCAATTGCTTGACAGATCAATGTTGGATGATGTTATCTGCCGATGAGAATGAGAATATATGCTGGTATTAGAGAGCATTGATTTTGGAATTTGTTTTGTTGTGTACAACCTTACGCCACCAGCCACGACTGAAACAAGCTTACAAGCAACAATTGATAGTGAAAATCTCACATTATCTGAATGTGATAACCATCCCAAATTTAGTGCCCTAGTTGATGTACATAAAGTTTGTTGTAAGTATTTTTTTTTCTCAGTTTCTCACTAAAACTAATTTGCTGCAAAATTTTCCTCTCTTATTGGCGATATGTTGCCTTGGTGGGGTATGGGCTGTGGGTCTATTTTGAATCGAGCTATATCTCTGGTTCTTTTCAGGTAGAGGTTGAATTTACGGATGGCAGTTCATTTCATCTGCCAGCTGAGTTTCTTAGAGTTTACAGCCCAGCAGCTGATAGCAAAATCAGGTCAATAGCTGGTGAAAAGGTAACTTTCTAGTGTATTTTCGTCACTCCGTGTTATACTCGGTCTTATGGAGCTTCTTGATTAATCTGAACAGCACATTTGCTATTTAAGCACTCCTTGTAGCCATTTGCAGTTGAAAAACTATGATTTTTAGCTTCTGATGGCATACGCTATCTGTGGCAAGTTTAGAGCCATTGGCTTTTAACCCTGGAAAGCTGATCTTTCCTACAAAAACTTCAACAATGTCCCTTTAGAAGATTAACATATTTTGCTGGGTGTGTACCCCCTCCCCACAACAAAAAAACTGCTTTATTTGCTAAGTATTTACAGTCCAAATTATTTCAGTGTGAACTTATCTTTTCAGGTTATATTTGGGCGACGACATGTGGGAATAATGTCAGCTGAATCAGTAGGAAACTATGGAGTCCGGTGAAGATCATATTCCTTATAGAATAAAATTCATGGCATGTTTTTCCATTTCATGAAAATAATATCTCAGTGCAGGAAAAAGCAACTATCTCTCAGAAACAATAAATTTGTTTTTATCTGCACGTCTCATATATAATAACCATTCGTTTGCATCGTAGAATACTATTTGATGATTTGCACAAGACTGGGATCTTCACATGGGATTACCTTCACCATCTGGGTTCTAACAAGTTCAGTCTGATGCGAAATTATATCAGGACTTTGAGAAAACATGGTCTTAGTCGGGATCCGCAGAGAAGGAAATGATGGAGCCAAAGGTTTAGTGTGAGTAATATTGAGATGCAAGGAAATTCAAATAGGCTTTGCTCACCATGTCCCTGAAAAGAAAAGAAAGAAAAAAAACTGCTGCCAGGATGGATGGAGCTTCTATATGTGAACGTAGAATGTGTGAAAGCAGATAACTAACTACTGAGTGACAGTAACCATTTCAAGAATAGCAAGGGATCTGACAAAAGTCTTTACCTTGAATTGATCGAAATGTTGAAACTGTATTATGATCCTATATGCAACTTTTGTTTTTCATGTCTTCCTTTCTGCGGAGCATTGTGCGTTTAGCAAGGGCATTTGAATGTAAAAGACACTTGTGAAAAGCTTGTTCGTCTGGAGATGAACCCCATGAAGGCAAGAACGATGATGCTAAGTTCATCTCTGTTGGGAACTTTGCGATTCTCTTCTACTTGATTGATTGCCAGTTTACTACTTTACTCCTGTTAGTTTTCTTCGGGTGAGCATGTCATCGTAAATTCATAATACATTACGAACAAAACTCCAGAAAAAAAATAAAACTATCCGCAGAACAATGTATATAAGTTAGAAGTTTGCGTACAATGATATGTTGTAGATTAATGATGGAGGGCTGTGATCTGGTGAGTTCTCTTGTCAAGAATCAAGATCTTGTGTGTGTGACAACCCCAGCAGGAGACCAACTATGGTGGATGGGCAGCTCGACCTCAGATGCTTGGACTGTTGGACGACCAAATACAAGTTGGGCGCCACGGTGCTCACGTCGATGCCCCTGCCCGTACTTGCTTGCCGTGAAAAGCAGGCGCGGAGGCAGAGTCACCGGAGCGGCCCGAAGCCTCCATCCACGGTGAGCGCCTGGGATACCGTCTAAGGCAACACGTTGGCGCGATCAACTAGTAAGCTACGCGCTCCATACGTACCGTCGATGTCCACGGCATCGTCGCCAGTGGTCGCCTTCTCGAGGACCTCCTGATTAAGGGACGGGAACTCGGGAAGAACATATGCTATATACTTCTACTTTCTGCAATCAGTTTTAGACATGCAGCTTTGTAAAAAGAAAATGCATTATTAAGTCTACCTCCTGATTAAGGGACGGGAAGAAGAACGTAGGCTACGTAAGCAGAGCAAACTAGAGACAGAGGCATCTAAAACTAGTATGGGCTTTGGCAACTTCTTCAAGGAGCAAACCTAGAATCGTTCAGCAGCAGCAGTTGCTGGTTTCCCGCTCTCTGGCCTTGCGTTTCTCGGCAACTTCCTCCTCCTGATCACGCCTGCGCTCCTCGCGTTCGATGTATATAGCATGAGGAGCCTCAGAAAGTGGTCGAGCAGGTAAGCGATGCCCTCCGAATGCCGAAACCCTGCCGCAGCGCCGGCCACGTCCTGGCAGTCACCTGCCGGTACGCGTTGGTCCACAGGCTGGCCTGCGGCGACGGTCCAGGCCACCTTTCCTCTCTCACGCGCACGACGTGCACCACGCAGCGCACGGCGAGGCAGTCGTCGTGGACGAGGCCCGACGACTCCACCTCCGCCTTGGCAACTTGCCGTAGCCCGCGGACGCGCCGCGCTCCGCGAATCTATACGAGAGCCGCGACTCCTTGATGACCGGCGGGCTGCACCGCGCGCGCGGACGTCCCCCGCCGTGTTGCTCAGGAGCGTCAGGAACACCGAGGCGTGGTCCGCGCCGTCGTTGGCTTCGTGGCCGTTCAGGTAGAAGACGGTGGCCCAGTCGATGCCATCAACGGTGAACCTGCTCGACTGGAAGCACCGGCCGACGCTCATGCCTTGGGTCAGCGAGTAGCCGATGATACTGAAACGTGAGCTCCGCTGATCGTCTCGACTTGGCTCAGCAACTCCACGTGAATCGTGATTATTACTGATAGAATATGAACACTACACCCCCAAGCAACAGAAACTCTCACTCATGATTGCTACACGCTACTCATGATTTCTTAAGGCTACGTTGTTGTATCAATAGATAGGCGTGTCCTGTCCATAATAACAGAACAACAGAATTTCGTACTCTGCAATAAGACATAATAATAAATGGCAGCTGCACACTATATTATGCAAATCATATTAGCATGCGAGAGCGCACAAACTTCAAAAGGAGATGATCCAGCTGCTAACCTACACGTTATGTCAGGTCGAAATACGTAAAAGGAACAAGATAGATACATGAACATAACAGCACGTTTTAATATACTGGTTCACGTAGGTTAGTAGTGCCTGTGATGTTCTGGGCCTGACAAGCGAGGAGCTTGAGGCACCTTGCAGCAACAGCGCAACGTACTAGCACATAGAAAAGTTAGCAAGGGATACAACCATTTGGCAGTGAAAGAGTTCATCTCCATACACTCGTCTACCTAGTACCTGCATTACGCAGTTCCAAAATGAAGAATGAAAATTCATAATTTTTACAGCTTTAAGTTTAGATAACCTGATTTCGAGTGGAGAGCGTACCTTTAGACGATGCATGATATACATTTCAATCACCTCTGCTTCGAAGGGACTGTTCTTGTCACAGTGGACACCCCATCAACAAATTTTGTTCGGAATATCACATTGGCGTTGTTGAACATACCCTCTTTTAAAGAGACAACTAAGAACTGCAAGAAAGTAGTTAACAACTTTCAGAACTATATGAAGTGCAAGGATGAAACAAAGTTCACCTAGTACGTATTTGTAATATGCTCCACCCCCTGCACGCTAACTGTAATATGCAGCAACGTGAGTTGCTACAGAACTACGTCATTTAAGGGAGCAAGCTTACCTGGGAGTGCGGAAAATGTGCCTTGATCATTCTACCAATGTTTTGGGTATGGCTCAGATCAAGGGCAGCATCAACCTGCAGTGCAGGAACATCCAAATCAGTTGAAAAGGATTCTTTTTTCAGGCAATCTATCCTGCCTCATCAAACCAGTGTGCAAATACCCAAGACATTAGGCATACAGAATTTGCAAAGAAAAAAACATAATGAAATCTTTGTGAGGATTTATAACAATATTATCATGGCAATGAACAAAGCCACCAATTAAACAGAAGCAGGACCTCTACATAAACCAATCTATCCATATTAGCATGAAACAAAAAATGCAGCCCTATTTCTTTTCCCTAAATAGTTCTGCTAACATCATACTTTTAGATCCTTTCAGTTCAAGACATAGCTTTTAGACCAGAACCACTCTATCCAACACTGGAGACCATCCTTCAAAAAAATAAAAAACAATGGAGTCCCAACATCAGAACAACATGCAATAGTGCAATGTGATACCAATTCTTCGTAGTCCATAACATGGCCTACTCTTCACCATGTTGTTTAGAAATTCAGCAACTGTAAATGTTTGTGGCTAGGTGAGATGGTAGAGTCATGCTCACAAGTTATTGCTGAACAATTGCTGAAGTCTTAACTTTTCGCTGTTTACTCATGTCTAGTCATTTCCAACATTCAAATATATTTAAATGACTGATCTCGAGAAAGAAGGATCGAGTTCCATTAATCAAACATCCATGAAGCTAAATTTTCTTAAGTTTCAACAAAGCAACTTATGAAGAATCTGCCATTTGTATTTCCTGTGCAACAGTGCCGAAGTCTTTTTAATATTACAAAGCTATGCTGCTTTGTAATGACCAGTCAGATTAGAGTGGTTACAGCGGTAAGCAATTTAAATGGTAAATCATATACAGACATACCTCATCTAATATGTAAAGTGGTGCAGGTTTGAAAAGAAGTAGCGCCAGGATAAGACTAAGAGCAAGAAGGGACCGTTGCCCTCCACTAAGTTCAGATAAAGATTGCTTCCAAACTGTTCCAAATGCCACCCGAACTTCAAGACCATCCAAGAAAGTACCACCTTCAGGAGGATCAAGTTTTGCCATTGTACCAGGTAAAAGAGTACTGAATACAGATCCAAAATCCCTATAGGAATAAAAAGGGGAGGTTAGCTACCAACTTGCCTATTTATGAGAAAAAGAAAGACCATCATAGTTCATACTGAGTCTGAGAAATATTTTATGCAGTGGTGCATCCTCTGGGAACAACAACAAATTGATAAAGGATTCACATACTGACTTGTTTACTTTGAGCCATGTGACTTTCAAGGTCTCTTTTTTCTTCTCATCCAACTCTTCTATCACTTTCTTGATTTTTGCCTTGTCATTCTGTATGACAACAAAAGGTACATGCATGCTGCTATCAAATCAATCCCAGGTTATCAGGAAATTTATGCATGGGTAGGACCTACCTCGATGATGTTTTTCTTAGACATCAAATCATTGTATTCATCCCCTGCCTTCTCAAACATGGCCATAACTTTCTTATTGACCCTCTTCTCCAGACTGCATTTGATAGTTAACTGATAAGTGGTGCTTGCTTTGCAAATTAACCAGTTGATAAGAGTACTGCCATTCAAAAACATCAGGTGTACCTGGATTGTTGAGCTTGGAGATTTTCAAGTTCTTCCCGTGCTTTATGAGGTCCACATGATGCAAAGTCATAATCCGTACCACTTTTTCCGAACAACTGTTTCTCAGTTGCAACCCAACTGTACTTCTCCACTAGCTTATCAACCTTCGAAGAGCAATCCTTCTGCTCTATCTCCATCCTCTTAACCTATATGTTATATTAGGGAAATAAAAGCCTGCTTAATTTAGCTACAAAGCAGACATATGTAGCAGGGATTACAGCCAACAAGTACCTCGTTTTCCATTTTCTTCCTTTCAACATTCGAATCACTTAGTTGCTGTTGAAGTTTTTGCTGCTCCTTGGCCATGCAGTTTATCTGTGTGTCACATTCTTTCAGTTTGGAACGCCCAACGTTGAGCTCAGATTCAGCTTGATCATAGTCTTGCTTTATGGAAGCAACCTGCATGCGGTGAGTGAAACACAGCAGCATACTTTAACGAATGAAATGCAAAACTCAGTAATAACCTCATGTACAAATAAACCATTACACAGCATCTTGCACTACCTTGTTCTTGTGTGTCTCCAAGGTGTCAGACAGAGCAGTAATCTGAGCTTTTGAAGTTATTAATTGCTCTTCAAGCATAGCAAGCTCATTACCAACTGCATCTTTCTCCATAATCAGCCTCTCCCTCTCACTTTCATGAGCCTATCCCGAATAAGCAATAAGGAAAACAAGAGATGTGTTTAAGATTGAACTGTTGAGGTTACTATTCAAGACACGTAAAAGTAAAAGAATGAAGTTGTGAGCAATATAACACCAGAAATTCAATAGTATTATATCATTCCATACTCTAAATGTAACATATCTTTCTGCACCAAAATCAACGGTAGCATACCCTGAGCTTGTGGCTGATTCAGAATCTTCAACAAGCAGCCTAATGAAACTATCCCACTTATCTATATCTAACTGAAAATGCATAGCAAGAAACACTGAAATAGCAAGAGTGCAAGACTATCCTATTGAAAAGAAAGAAATGACAAGACTAACTACAGGGAAACCATTGTAGTACTAGAACTTAGTTAGGAATTAACAGAAAGAGGGGAGACAACTTACTAAAAAAGTTCCAGAGAAAATATATTGGTAAGTGATATGTGTAAATCACTTATGGCAACAATGAGGCAGAAAGCCAACCTTTAGATGCTTCGACATGGACTGCATCTCTGATTTCAACGATTTGATTTTTCTTTCCAGAGCTTTGAGTCTACCTTCACGTTCAGTGCCATAAGTCCTGATCGTCTTTTCTAACTCAGAAACAGTAGAGACACATTTTTCATACTGCACTTGCTTTTCTGTTAATTCTTGCTTCGATTCCTGGAGCTCTTGTTCAAGTTTCTTTACAAGTTCACCTAACTAAAGTACAAATAAAACAATTGTTCATCTAGTTTGAAGTTGAAAGTGATAAGCTAACCATATTGATGATGTAAGCTAATACCTTGTGATGTTCATTTTGTTCAACTCTGCTCTGAAATAATGAGAGATCATATGATTTGAGTTCAAACTGAGATTTCAACTCTGTGTACTTTTTCTGCAGAGGTAAAAGCGCAGCAATCTGGAAAACAAGGTAAATTAAAATTTCTAAGTATCAGAAAATTGTAAAGCATTCCACTAAAAGAATAAATTTAACAGAAGTTATGAAACCAATATACACATTTTAAGCAGCAATAAAGAGAGATAATCGATATTAGACCAAACAAATAAACATATGCTTAATAATTTAGGATATCTAGAAAATTGTAAGTTACCTGGTAGCACCATAATTGAATTTTATTTCTGCAATTGTGCATACATGCTAATGGTACCAAAGAATATGTAGCATTTTAAGCACTGCACTACAAGTTATATTTCGGTGATAAGCACTTGACGGCGTGATCATGCGTTTTTTTCTTATGTGGCAAAATAAATCCATTAGTATAAATTTTACAAACTTTCAGTTAATAGATGAGCACATATCTTTAAGGGCAAACTGTGGTTACTAGGATGTTCTGAAGTATCACATCACATGATGAGGTACGGAGTTTTGGAGTCCTATAAATACATACGAGTTCAAAAGGGAACAAGCAGATAGACAGCATGTATTGGCATTGCATTCAGTGAATACCTTCTCTTCAATAACAGAGAGACTTTTCTCATGATCGGAGAGATCAGCCTCAGCTTTGGCTAATTCGTGGAGTTGCCTTAGCAAGTCCCCACCACCTCTGCATTATTACATTGGCAATCATTACCAAAAGGAAACAATATCTGATCATATTAGCCAGTAAAATAACTACAAATCCAGGATAGTTGTTTACTATCTGACAGCCATATAGTTTTATCTAACAGCAAGGTTTACTATCCGACAGCCATATAGTTTATCTCCAGGAAGTACAAAGAGAGAGAGAGCACTTCATGTACATTTTCTGTCCTAGATTTCCCTACAAATGCTGGGAAAAAAATCTTCACAGAAGAGCATTGAACATTTGGGCATAATTCCAAACGACAGGAATAGCAAAGGAACATCCATTATCAAATTCAACCAGAAAAAAAAAAAAGAACAGGTCTAAACACTAATATCTAGTGAAATATCAGTTCGCAATGTTACCTGCGACTACCTCCAGTCAAAAGGCCACTGGGCTGAAAAATGTCACCTTCAAGGGTAACACTTGCACTGCCAATTTCTCTATTAAAAGCAACCTATGACAAGAACATAATCAACTAAAAGAACAGAATCAAATATAACAGTAAGAACTAATAGTTTATATATATTATACTTGGATAGACAATGCTCAGTTAAAACTAGAGTAAGTAAACTTATTTCTGAAGAAAGCAACATTACCTCCTTTGCTGCCTCCATATTTCGACACACAAATGTTGAACCAAAGACATAAGCCATAGCATTCTGCAACAAGGAAATCTCTTAAAAGAAAAAAAACAAAAGCATGTATTTCTGAGATTTAGGATATAATGAATAACAGGTATACACAATGCAGAATGGTGTTCTAGAGTTATAGATCAAAACTAGAGTTCAGAGATAAATCTGAGTCTACCAGACCAAACATTCAATAGACTATCTACCAAATAGTACAATATTACGATTGAAATACAAACCTTTACTTCTTCAACATAGCCAACCAGCTCTAGAGCTAATGTTACATTTTCAGCTCCAACCTACATACCATAATATACAGTTCTCATTTAGACAAGTCATCTCCAACCAAAAGGTTATATCCAACCAGTGTAACAAAAACAAAAGGTGCTAACCAGTCTACGAGCCGCCTGCTGAACTCTTTCAGGTATGGTACTTGTTTGGATTTTATTCAATGGTATGATGGTTACCCTCCTTCTGAGATCTCCATTTTGTAGGAGTTGCTTTCCAGTGGTTTCTGTGTCAACAACCACATTGTATAGCCTTCCTCCAGCGGCAACCTGCATTAATTGACTAACAATTGAACTAATACGGCTAGACCAGCTCTTCACTGAAAGCAAAAAACCAAAACGAGAAGTTCGCTGAAACAAACCTCCAATGCCGTCGCTGTTGAGCTATCCTTTATTTTAATAAGTCGTGCAACTACTCCTTTCACCTTTGATCTGTCAAAATTCCTAACAGGATCTCGATAGACGAAGTGAACATTTGCCAGCTCGCCAGAAAGCGCACGAACTTTGTCCTTCAGTTTCTGAACTACTTCTAACTCTATAGATCGATCCTGGAAATGATCATGATACACAGAAAAGAGTAATGGACGACAGTTGACAAGCATGGTCTAGATTTTCTGTAAGAAACTTATCAAGTTTCAATTGGCACATTTTATGCCACAGCAATGATTTTAGCTAGATTCATGCATACCTTTTGCAATGCTTCCATCTGGCCCTCTTTGTAATTTATAGATCCCACGGATGCCTTGATAGCTTCCAAGTCTTTTGTCCTAGACTTCAGCTCATTCTCAGCTGCAGTAGCTTCATCACGCTTGGATACCAACTGAGCTTTCTTCTCTTTCAGCTCCTTCTCGGAATGGCTTATTTTTGTCGTCAGCTGCTTTAGTCCAGATTCTGCCTCTCCAACAGCAGCTTTTGCATCTCTAAGTTGATCTTCTAGGCATTTCTTCTCATTTGCACTGTTTTTTCCGGCTAGCACACCCTGAGTAAAGCAGAATTTAATATCCCAGAATACATAGAGTCAAGAGGCTATCAGTTAATGCATTCTGTGATGTGAAATGTTTGAATACCTGATATTCTTTCTCGCTCTCATCCAACTCCTTTGTCAGGTCCTCTGCTCTTTTTTTCATATCAGATGCACCATCCTCAGCATTTTTTACGGCTGCATCTCTCTCGAGTATAGATCTTTTGATGTCCTCAATGTTCTTGATAATCTATATGTGAATAATGTATAGATACACCTTGAAGTAATTTGAAATAAATGTAGCATATCTAGTGAGCGACATCAATATATAATTACCTTTTCAGCACCCTTCTCCTCCGACCTCAGTGTTTCCTCTTGATTATTCATCACAGAAGTTTCCTTGATAAGTGCATGTGAGAGCTTATCCACTTTCTCCGACAATGTCTTCATCTCACCACCTATTTTGGCCTCTTTTTCGGCAGCCAAGGTAGATATATTCGTATCCATTTCCTGAATCTCTGCTTTTAGCTTTTCTGTACTTTCATCCAGCTCAACAATCTTTGCCCTGATTTGTTTGACATCATTGAGAGCACCATCTCGCACTCTCTCAGCTTGAAAAAACTCATAAGCAATACATAATCTTTTGAGTCGATCTAGTTCAGCATTACCATTGGCCCATTTCATGTACTGACACCGCTCCTTTCTAAGCTTCTCTAATGCAGGAAGGATTTCTTCATCGAGGAGTTTATTGATCTCATCAACTTTATTCTGCTTCTTCTCGAGTGTTTTAAGAGCAGATTCCTTCTTCATTTCATACATCCTTGTGCCTGCCGCCTCTTCCAACATGGAAAGAATTTCTGGAGGCTTCATGTTCAGCACTTTCGTTATGCGCCCTTGCATAATTAAGAAATGGGGATTGTTCACATTAAGCTGCACAGAGTGGAAAAGAGTCTGCACCCGGGAAGGTTGTGCAAGATGGCCATTGATAAGATATTTGTTCCGTCCACCAACTACAATCTACAAATACAAGAGAGGATTATTGACACCCAGAAAATTTGGACGCATTATTTGTCCAAAATAAACACTACGAAAGATCAAGAATCCAATCAGGAGAAATCAAAATGAAGAAAGCAACTTCAGTTAAAGCGGATCTATACATAGTTATCGAGCAGCTTAGATGAGAAGACCAACAAATTCCGAGCAGCTTAGATGAGAAGACCAACAAATTCACTGCACTTGTTCCCAACATCTAATCCTAGCAAAATCACTGAGAAACTACATGTTCGACTCACAAATAAATTAGAATCAATCCAGCTTCATACCGTACAATCGCCAATCCCTTGCAATATAATTATCCACAAAAGCTAACACATATACCCAGTTAAACTTTTGGATCAACATATCTATCAACTCTAAGCTTCAAATGGACACATTGGTAGCAAAAAAAATCCTAAAATCCCTTCAAAAATTCAACTCCATCCCCAACCTTTCAGAGTCCAAAATCATCCAGATTCCCTTTCACTGCACAGAACCAACATGACATACGTCCAGTTAAACCCTGGAATCGACAGTGTCACCAATTGTAAGCCTTATAGGGACAAAATTGTAGCCCAACACCTAAAATAATCTCAGAAAGCCAGCTCCCTACACTCCACAACGACCTAAATAAGCACCATATCCATTGACCAAATTCCTAAAAAAATCCCCTCAAAATTCCAGCTCCAAATCTTGCAATCTGCACCTCCTCACGCCCCATGGCCACCTCAATTGCCATCATGTCCTCGAAGACCAATAGACGGACCGAGAACAACTCTGAACCCAACAAATAGCACCAATTTCGAGGACTCGTAAGGACAAAACTGTAACGAAAGCCCCAAAATCCCTTCACAAAAGCACCCTCGGAACCCAATCGCGCACGAACATGGAGAAGCTTCAAAAGGCAGCGAAACGGAGAGAGCAGAGGGGATGTGTGACCTGGCGCGTGACGGTGATCTCGGGTGAGTCCTCGTAGCCGAGCGGGGAGCGGGAGCGGTCGGAGTTGTCGAAGACGATGGAGACGGTGGCCTTGGTGACGCCGGCCTGGCCCTGCTTGTAGACGAGCTCCTGGAGCGAGGCGGCGCGCACCTGGCGGAGGTCGGTGATGCCGAGCACGAAGCAGATGGAGTCGAGTATGTTGGACTTGCCGGACCCGTTCAGCCCGGTGATGGCGTTGAACAGCGGGTCGAACCCCGACACCACCGTCCGCCCCGCGTACGACTTGAACCCCTCCAGGCATACCTCCTTGATGTGCATGTTGCCGGCCGCCGGAGGCGTCGCCGGCCGGAGATAGGACTAGGGTTTGGTGGGTTCGGGCGGGAAATTTTCGAGGCGTGGGTATTTTCGGGGTCGGGATTTCGAAATGTTTAGGCCGTGTGAACACTGTGAAGTGAGAACTTGTGAGTTGTGAGTGTGACTCGCGAGTCGCGAGCAGGTTTAACAGTACGGTTCGGTTTTCGACCGACCGGTCGTATCGAAATTCATAAAAAAATTAAATAAAATTTGTGAAAAACCGAATAATCCATCTATTATAGATGACAGAGCTCGCGTCCTGGGAGGTCTTTGAGCCGGCTCCTTCGCGGCTCGAGCCGAGCAGCGAAAAAAAATTACGTTTAGGTCTTTTTTTCAAGAGAAAAAATTACGTTTAGGTCTTTTTTTCGAGAGAAAAAATTACGTTTAGGTCTTTTTTTTCGAGAAAAAAAATTATGATTAAATCTTTTTTTTAAATAAAAAAAAGGGTTAAGTCCTCTTCCTGAAAAAAAAATACATATTACGTCTAGGTCCTTTATGTGTTTTTAAGCGTTGCGCTTGGGTCTTTTTATGAAAAATCGGAATTACGGTTAGGTCTTTTTCGGGAAAAAAACGTTCAGGTCCTTTTTTTTTTGAAAAAAATATACATTACATTTAGGTCTTTTTGCGTTTTTCTAGCATTACGTTTAAGCCTTTTTGTGGAAAACACAAAAAACTTTTTAGGTCTTTTTCGCGCGTTTTCTCGATTTACTCGTGTATGGAGCGGTGATCGTGCGCTTTCTCGATTTGCTCGCGTGGGAGCGACGCCCGCGGCGTGACACGCAACGTATATTTATCTAGTAGTTTCTAAAGCTAAATGAATTTAAAATATGATCAAATAGCGGAGCGAATTCAAATAAAAAGGTCAAAAACAGCTTGAAAAGTGACGAATTTCGAGTGGTTTTCTCGAAAATCAATGGCACGTTGAAAAATTGGAAATAAAATCGAGAAAAATTGCAAAAAAATGTTGTAAAATTTCAAACTTCATTTTTTCCAAAAATATTCACACTAGAGATCATAAAGCAATTAATACTAATTCTAGGAAACTTTTGGATAATGTTTTTCAAATTTTCTGGATTTTTTGAATTTGAACTTGAGCGGTAAACCGAACAAAATTTTTTCAGAACCGGAACAATACAGGCGAATTTCGCAAAAATCGAACGATTTTTGACGAAAAGTGAAACCCTGCTTGCGAGCAGCCGTGCAGAGTTGGTGATGGCGAGTGGGGTATTATACGCTCATGGGGTGTGACGGTAAGATGGGCCTTTTCAATGTGCTTCGTGTTTGGATATTTAGATTAAGGTGGGATTTTTTTTCTCTTCTTTTTTCTATACCTCTTTCTTCTATTTTTTTTCCTTAAAAATCTGCTATTTTGAGGTCAAATGATTATCATGTGAATGCAATGACATGTAATTTGATGGCACAGTTCTACCGTGTGACTTCAAATTGTTATAAGAGTTTTAAAGACAATGAAAGTGCTAAGGCTCTTTTGGGGAGCTCTAACTTTTCTGAAAATCTGTTTTTTAGCTATTTGGACTGAAAAACAACTGACTTTCTAGACTAAAAATAGTTATAGTTTTTTATAAGAAACCATTTGACAAATAGCTAATTTTTCTTAGCAATAAGTTGCAAAAACATATTCAACCTAACTTTCAGCTTTACTAGTTATATATGACTTTTAACTTATGCCAAAAGCCGCTTAAAAATTGAGTTGTTGGGTGGTGAGGGTGGGGGCTTACTGGCCCCCAAACAGAGCCTAAGGGCCCGATCGGTAGGACTCCAGCTCCTACTCCTCCTTGATTCTGCTCCGACTCCTTCTAATTCTGATCTTTTGAAGAATCAAGAGTGGTTTCTGAAAGTATTCAGCTAGTTGGTTAACTCTAGATTCTTGAAAGAGAGGGATTCTAGAGGAATTGTCCAGTTTGCCCTTATCTATAATACCTAACTTGTATTTGTAACTGGACCTTTATATTTGTGTAGATTATTTGTGATATATGAGAAAATAAAAACCAGAATCATGTAATATATGGAACATCTGAGTAATTAGCATGGTAATAAAATCCAAAAAATATATAAAAGTCTCATCATGATATATTAGTGATTACAAAAGACAACAAAATAAGTAAATATACGCTCATTAGGCCATCATAGATTGACTAATTGCCTTTTCAAGATCATCACGAAATCAACAACCAAATAGACTATGAAATTTCTGGTAAATTTCGGGACAATCAACAAAAGTCAAAATCGTGTTGAAAACAAAATCAACAACCAAATAAAGTACTAAACATTACATGGATATTAGAGGTCCAAAACGGCAAACATTTCCATGGAATTTTGCGCACAACACAGCGGTTACAATCTTTGATCCAGATTCCTGGTACTCTGCCTCTCCCCTCTTTGGCACCAAAAGAGTGTACAAAATTTGGCAATAAAAAGGCCTACCACTAGCCATTACAAGGGCTATGTGTATAAGAGGGTTGCAATATGCAAAGTATTCTCCCGGTGGTTACTATACACATCAATAAGAAGAAACATGCATGGTTCAGTCCCTAACTATCTTTGAAGTTCCTGTTAGTTCGATATAGGTGGCAGTACACATGGCAAGAAGCAGATGTACGATAACAAATGCTATCAAAAATACTTTGGCCACCGTGACAATCTTCTCAGGTTCACCCTTTCCTGGAATTAGAACAGCAGGAAGTTACTGAAGATCAAGCTATCTTAGGATTTCACTACAAGGTTGGAATTTATGACTGAGAGAATGGAGTCCAAGGCTCGAGCAATATAAACACTCTGTATGGTTAGATGATTGAAAATTTACAGAAACTTCACATGGTTTGCTCTAAGACATTCAGAAAATACAAGGACATGATTAGTTGAAAATACCTGACTTTGTTCATGATAATATTTGACAAGGAAGACACATCTGCATCCCCTTATATCATGCTGTTTCCGCTAGATTTCCAGAATATGCGCATCAAAATACAATGCCTCTTCATTTTTCTCCTAATTTACATATTGCAACAAGAAAAGAAAGAATATAAGGGGAAAAGGAACTGCATTAACAATATCAAGCTGGAGCAGTATAAAACAATATCCAATTGTATCAGGTTTTATGCGATGCTACCCCAGGGAAATTGCTAGGAGGAACACAGACAATGGTTAGTTTTAGTGTTTGTCCTGAACTTAGGTTTGGGGTTACATTCCCTCCGATCTCAAGTTATCAGGTACTATGAATTAAGGCCCCTATATCCTTACCTCACACTCTTAACTTAAAATTTGCAGATTCATCAAACCGTTTTCACCTGTTAGTTCAAGAGTAATTTGTGTAGAGATCCTGGTTCCTCCAAAGGATGGTAAAAACACCAAAAAAACTAAAAGTATAGAACCCTAAGTGTTGTGTACTTACTGACTCATCACACCAACAAATTAGCAAAAAACAAGAACCTAATTCGATATTGCTGCTGAATCACAAATTAGGTAGCACTCTAATTTGGTGTTATTGCTGAATCATCAAGTAATTAGAGAAAATCAAGAAGACTAGTTCGAAAATCAAATGCACCAACAAACCATCCCACCACATTGAGTAGAGGAAGAACGATTTCTCCCTAAAACTCACTGTAAACAGGAGTTGGATCCCCATCTTTGTGCCGAACAGGGGCCATCTCCACTGAGTTTGGGCCGTTGGACTCTGGCAATGCAGCCCCCGGGACCTCGTGGGAACCCACTTGGCCGTCGTCCAGTGGTAGTGGAGAGGAGTCCTGGTCGCCGATGATTTCTTGGTGGTGGAGATGAGATGTGAATGGCAACACACCTAGAGAAGTCATCGCGCCTTACAGTGATTCGGGATTAGGGAAAACCCTAGCGTGAGGACAAGAGGGGTGGAGCTCCAGAGCCACCGCGTGGGGGAGCTGGTGGTCGCCGTTAGCGGCGGGGTGCCTCCGGGGAGAGCGACAGCGGCGATAAGCTGTGTGTGAGCTACGTGCCCGAACTCGAGCCCACAGCCTCCGCAGAAATCCCCTTCACACGGGAGAGAAGGAGAGATACTTGAACCGATTCGCACACACGGGAGGAGGGTGCGGGTGGGCTGCTCAGCTGAAAGCATCTAGGCACCCGGTATGTTTTGGTTTTAATAATTAATGATAACTTTGTTATATAATCTAATGCTTTTGTTGAGAATATTGAAAGTAGGTCAATTCCAAGATTAATGATCATGGAAATACCAAGGAAGGTTCAAACCAATCGGCAATATGTCAAAATCATGAAAAGGTAAATTTATAAGGCTTTTTTCTAGTCTTTTGACGATCTTGGAGTTTGGAAGAAAGATCGGTTTACTAGATTTAGGGTCGTACTATTAAGAGGGATCTTGATGCTTATCTCGATGTCTTTTTAGGGTTTAAAGACTCAAAAT
Source organism: Otatea glauca (assembly GCA_036346275.1). NCBI lineage: Eukaryota > Viridiplantae > Streptophyta > Magnoliopsida > Poales > Poaceae > Otatea > Otatea glauca. The sequence goes on from CM070711.1 coordinate 81,295,646, forward strand.
GCATATTCAAATAGTTGCCAAATGATAAATAAGTTTCAATCTTGAAAATCCTTTAGAACAAATCAAATCTCTGAAAACCCGGTATATCGCGCCATGACAAATGGTGTTAATGGATCTTGTGTGTAGCACCGGCTCAATAGGCGGTGTGAAAATTCGAGAGAAGGGCTTTTGGGCGAATTTGTAGCCGTTGCTACCGCCATGACAAATAGCGGTGCTACGGATCTTGTGTAGCACCGGCTCAATAGGCCGGTGTGAAAATTCCAGAGAAGGGCTTTTTGGGCGAATTTGTAGCCCGGTGCTATCGCCATGGCGGCCGGTGCTACTGGGATAACGGTAGCACCGGACTTCAGCCCGGTGTGAAAATCACGAGGTGTGTTTTGGATGTTTTAGTAGCGGTGTTACCGCCCATGGTAGGCCGGTGCTACCGAACTATCGGTAGCACCGGACCACCACCCGGTGTAAAATTCGAGAAGCACCTTTTCGGGCATTTGGGAGCCCGGTGCTACCGACCATTGTATCCCGGTGCTACCGGATCTACGGTAGCACCGGCCCTGAGCCCGATGCTATAATTCCAGAGAAGTGTCTTTTTGAAGAAAGAAAATGAAGTGGAGCCCGGTGCTACAGGCCCTAGTTGGGCGGTAGCACCGGACCCCCTGTAACGGTCTCTGGCAAGTGCATTAAATGCCTTTATTCTAGCCGTTGAAGTGGAGCAGTGCTACGGTCCTACATGGCGTAGCACCGGAAAAACAGATTTTTGCAGATTTCGAGCTCCAACGGCTAGAAAGTTTGGTGGAGGTTATAAATACCTCCCCACCTGCATTCTAGAGTAACTCTTGGTCCTCATTGATGATATTTGAGCTCTAGCAAGTGTTCTCCACTCTTGTGTGCATTCAATTTCCATTTGTGAGTGTGAGAAGTAAGATTGAGTGTTGCATTTAGTGTTTGAGCCTTTAGACACCGACATTCGACCTCAAGCTAGCGTCAAGGTTTATTACTCTTGGAGGTTGCCACCTCCTAGACGGCTTGGTGGCGATCGTGCGCGGTGAGCTTCTCAACGGAGATTGTGAGAAGCCCCGGCAAGTTGTAAAGGCCGGAGTTCACCTACCCGGAGCGGGGAAGAACTACCTTAGTGAACAAGGAAGGCTCAAGCGAGTGGAGCCGGCTTGACGTGGTTCAAGTCACCTCAACGTGTAGTAGGGGAGACCGGCAAGCCTCCGAGACCATGGGTTAAATTCCTTGTCTCCTATTTATTTGTGTTTGGTATTTTTGTTTGTTGAGAATCAATTTCATTAATACCATACTCTTCATACTCTTTGTGCTCACAAGTCTATTTGCTTCACTTGGTTTGACATAGCATCTTAAGAAATTGCTAGAGCTTTAGTGTGTTCTTCATATTTGTATCTCAATTTCGTAGTATCATTTGTAATTTCTAAATTGTGTCAAAAAATTTAGAAACCTCCTATTCACCCCCCTCTAGTCGGTTATCCTTGATCCTACATCAGCTGCTACTTTTTGTGAGATGGCAAAAGCGGGTAAATTCTCTCAAACCCCAGGGGTAAACTCATACATGCTTAGGCTGATTCTTGTGGGGAGCCGTCTCCAGGACGCTCCGCCTGTCTAGTCCATTTCAGCGGAGCGCTCCACCCAGATCCCAGAATCCAACAAAAGCAAGTAGTTGTGTTCGGCTGGGCTCCGTTTGCTCCACCCGAGAAGTCAACAGCAGGAGCCCTTTCGAACGGGTTCTAAGTCATAACACATGTTCTTCGCATGTTTTGCTAGTAGATAATATGATAATCCTACGGTACTAGAGAAAAAACAAAATTCTTTTCCTGAGAGGATCAGAGCAAACGCATTTGGGTGGTGTTTGGTTGGGTGGATGAAGGTGGATAGGATATGGCTATCCATGGATTTAGAGTTATCCAATTGTTTGGATGGGTGGATGGATGGGATATGGATATCCAGTTTTTTGGAATATTCCCTCAAGATGATGGATAGAGTCATCTAAAGAAAAATGCCGGACAGTCCCATCCAGTTTGTTGTATGAGGAGGTGTACTCAGTCAAATTCAAATTTCACCGAAGTTTACTCATTCAAATTCAAATTTTGGTCAAATTTTGTCCAAAAATTCAAATTCCGGTCAAACTTTGACCAAAAATTCAATTTTTATCTGCAAATTCAAATTTTGGTCATTTTTTTTCAAAAATTCAATTTTTGGTCAAATTTTGTCCAAAAAATTCAAACCAAAATTCAAAACCATGATTACAACTAGCCCATCCATCCAAACAAACAAAAAATTAACCATCCTATCCATTCTCATTCATCTACCAAACAAAAAATTAGCTCATCCCTATCCACCCAACCAAACAACCACCTGGATGGCTCTATCCCATCCAAGCTGGATGGCCATATCCCATCCAACCTCATCCAATCAAGTGCGTTTGGTTGCCTGGATGAGGTTGGATGGGATATTGCCATCCAGCCTGGATGGGATGAAACCATCCAGTTAGTTGTTTGGTTGAGTGGATAGGGATGAGCCAATTTTTTATTTGGTTGGATGGATAAGAATGTGGATATGATGAGCTAATGTTTTGTTTGGTTGCATTGATAAGGATAGATGGGCTAGTTATAATAAAGGTTTTGAATTTTAATTTGAATTTTTTTGATAAAATTTGACTTAAATTTGAATTTTTGGAGAAAATTTGACTGAAATTTGAATTTTCGGTCAAAATTTGACCGAAATTTGAATTTTCGGACAAAATTTGACTAAAATTTGAATTTGACCGAGTACACTTCGATGAAATTTGAATTTGACCGAGTATACCTCTTCGTACAACAAACTGGATGAACTCGTCCGGCCTTTTTTCTGGGATGACTCTGTCCAGCATCATGAAGGAATATTCCAAAAAACTGGACGGCCATATCCCATCCATCCACCCGTCCAAACAATTGGATGACTCTAAATCCAGGGACGGCCATATCCCATCCACCTTCATCCATCCAACCAAACGCCATTTACAAAAAAGATCGAATGTCTAGTATAAATCGTGGGACATATCCACAACAAATAATTTGCATTGCACACTTGGAGTGGTTTACATACAAATAACACTGCTAGGATGTAATAATACACCAAATCCGGCCACATCTGGCCTAGAACCAAGCAAATCCAGCACAAAGAATAAGTAATCCGGACTAAAATGACGAAATCTCAAATAAATTACATGAAATTTCCCTAACACGATAACTATCTCATTTATGTTCAATCTGTTTTTGATTTTTTAAAGATAACAAATGAAGTTCAATTCTTTTTAACATTTTTTTGTATGATCCTAGACTTCTCTAGAACCATAAATTTTTCAGAGCATGATTAAGCTTGTATAATTTTATAAAAATCTTAAAGTGTTCCAGCCGAAATTATAAAATATCTCAAAAATTCGGTTAAGGGTTTATGAGCCAAATCCGGTTGTAAAATGTCAAATTCCGGTCAAATTACCCGAGATTTAGAATCTCGCCGAAATTTCTGAGATACTGTAGCATTTTGAAATTTTGTTCGATTTTTTTTACCCGGCCGGGATTTTGTATCCCATCCCCGAGTGAGATTTCCGAAATTTCGCCGAATTTTGGAACCTTGGTGATCGATATGCATGGCTAGAATTCCACCAACTTTGTCACAAAATTCTGGATTTGCAGTGTGCAACTGTGCAAGGATGTTATCACAACCCTTCAAATACCTACTTAAGAGAAAATATAGATGAAATAGATTGGAAACTCGTTGTGAATCAAGCAATAATACAGACTGCCTACCTACCAAGTGAGGACCCAGAGGCAACAATGCATCTGTAATTGCTTTCCCAGAATAGAAACATAATGCATCATATAGACTTGCCTCAGTGCTATAATTCAACTTTATACAAGGAATTTTCTTGTGGTTCTAACTTCTAACATGTTTAGAAAGAAGGATGATGAAGAAGATTGCCGCATTCAGTACCAAGGGTAAACGGAACCTGAGTTAGAAAATGACACTCTTAACAAAGGTATGCTCCGTGAGGAAGGATGAATGTCCAATGTCTAGATTATTGACACAATATAGTAGTTCAGTAATTTATTGAAGTTCCATCCTTTTACAATTAATTAAGACCATACTATGCACAAAAAGGACAAAAACATCATTGATGCTAAGTAAAGACCATACCCGTAATAAGCAGCAACAGGCTTGCCTTTTTCTGCTCCGAGTTCCCAAGGAGTAATAGGACCTCGAAAAATCTGGTCCGCATCCAAGGTTACAACCCAATCAACGTTGTCCGCCTTTTGACTATGCTTCAGCCAACCACCCCTGAAGGCTTATTGATGGCCGGGGTACCTGCACATGAAAAATGACACGATGCCCAGTAAGCTCACTTTCGTTTCATACAGAGAATCTTACACTGCAGTCGCAACATTCTCCACTAGACAAATCTTCCCAAACTCATATTCATCAGACACTCCAATTTATCCCACAGCATTGTTATTAAGTCGTCGTCCAGTCGGTATGTCGAGGAAGACTAGGTTGATCGACTCAACTGGAGTGACTAGTCGCCCGACTGAACGACTAATCGGCGACTTGCCTAGCCGAGCAACTGGCGGCCCATAGTTAGAGGGATGACAAGATGAGACATATATAGCAATAGAGAGGCCGAACCCTAGATGCCGCCAGTCAGGTGCCGCCTCTGTGCCTTCAATCCAGATTGGGTACTAGTAATGCTCTGCTTTGCTGATCTTTCTTCGATGCTCTGCTTTACTGCTCTTTCTTTGATGCTCAGTTCTAGTACTAGTAAGTAGTAATGCTGTAGCAATGCTCTGTTCTTCGCTGCTCTGTTGTAGTAATGCTCTGTTCTATGTGCATTTGACATATCCTACTAAAAAACTTCCTAATTTGGGGACTAGTCGCAAAAGTCGACAAGTCGTCGCTACAGCGACTCTACTCGACTTTACGACTTAATAACCTTGTCCTACAGTAACCTATTGTGCAACAGTAATTAATTCAATCCAAACGGGCACGACAAATCAATCGCCCCAACCTCAACATGACCAACCCTATAAACTCCCAAGGCAAAAGAACACCGTGCCGGGAGTTCAAAATATCATTTTATAATCCTTCCAAATCCTAGCCCAAACATACCACTTCCAGGCGCACGGATGCCAAACTACTATACCATAATTCAGGGGATTGTTTGCATAAAATCTCCCAGATTTCTCTGTGAAACGAAATCTGCATTCGAACACAACGATTCCAATGCACCATAACTAACGACAAGAACAGAACAGCTTCCTCAACTTGCGAAGGGTATCATCGTAATTACAGATACTTCTGAAAGTTTTACTGAAGAAACAAGTCAGAAGTCACTAAAATACATGGGGAAACGCAGACTCGTGGAGAGGAGTGGCGGTTGTAGGAGGGGACCTGGAGGGTATGGCCGAGGCGGAGGCCGCGGTAGGAGGGGAGCTGGTCGGAGGCGCAGCTCATGAGGCGGGTGACTCCGCCGGGCTGCCCCACTTTGCGCAGGCTGTGGAGGAGACCCTCCGCCTGCCAGTCGAAGTAGTCGCCGCACTCCACAGAGAGGACCATGTGCAGCCGCCGCTCCTCCTCCGCCGTGGCCCCAGCTGATACCGCGGCCGGCCACAGAAGCAGGAGCGCGATCGCCGCTGCCATTGGTGGTGGGGTGGTGGATCTCACGCCTGGATCCCGCCTTAGACTGACCTCCGGCCTCTCTCTGGTTCGTTTTCCTTGTTCGGTTTGTGTCCTCTTGGCATACCAGGATACGCCAAACAGGCTGGTTTACGTAAAGTTACCACGCAATCGAAGGCTGAAACGTGCGAGTTGCAAGTTGCAACCTACCAGCACACTTGGCTTCCAGTATGCGCCTGTCAGGTGGCGTTTGGTTGCATGTACAAGGCTGAACAGCATAGGGTCATCTATGAATTTAGAGTCATCTAATTATTTAGACGAGTTGACAGATAGGATATAATTATTCAGTCAGTTTTAGGGAATATTCCTTCAAGATGTTAGATAAAGCCATAAGAAAAAAAATCGGACAGGCTCATCCAGTTTGTTGCATGAAGAGGTGTACTCGGTCAAATTCAAATTTCGTCGAAGTGTACTTGGCCAGATTTTGTCAAAAATTCAAATTTTGCTCGAAATGACAATTTTTGTTCCAAAAATTCAGTCATTTTTTGTCCGAAAATTCAAACTTCGGTCATTTTTTTTTGTCTGAAAAGTCATTTTTAGTCGCAAAATTCAAATTTCATCGAAAAAACAAAATTTGTCCAAAAAATCAAATTTTGTCCACGAAATTTGAAACCTTGATCATAGCTAGCCCATCCATCCTGATTCATCCAATCAAACTAAAAATAACTCATCATATCCGGTCACATCCATCCAACCAAACAAAAAATTAGATCATCTTGTATCCACCCAACCAAACAGGCACCTGGCTAGCTCCGTCCCTACTGGACCGGATGACCATATCCCATTCAGCCTCATCCAAGCAACCAAACGCATTTAATTTTCTCCAGACTTATACATGCTCGTTGCAAAAGCTTTCAATATGCAGATTCTGGTTTACATTAATTACATTTCGAACCGGAGAATAAATGGTAAATACTCTAAAAGTTCAATAGAATATAAGATTTTTGACAGTGACAAATTTACGTACATGGCGAGCACTTTCAGGAGGGGTAAAAAGAGCAAAGGGAAACGTATTTGGTGTCTTCTGAGAGCCGACCGAGAGCGATGCATGCCCCCCGCGTCATAAATACGCAAGACAAGAACATGCGTCAGGCTAGAAAGACTGCTAGTTCAATTGACAATTTTGACGAATTGCTATCGTTTCTGTACATGGTACGCACATCTTTGATATATTTCAGGCAATAGACGAAAGAAAAGAGGTCTGATTTTGATCACCAAAGTTCTTGGGTAAACAATGCAAGCTTCCACAAAAGAAACAGGATCCTGCGTAACTATCGCTTCAGGCAATTCGGATACGTTTACCGAGTTTCCAGTTCCACTCGGGGGTAGCCATGTTTTCAGCATCACAACACAGTCTAATCGAGGTACTGACTTCCTGCACTACAACTGTGGTGTCAGTAACTTTGCCACTTTCATGATCTTAACACTGTCGACCGGAAGCAATCGGTCCAGTTGACGCAGCAGTAAGCGAGTTCTGGTGCCACTGTGATGCAAAACCAAGCTGCATACAAGCTGGTAGATTGGTTTTGTTCCTGCTGTTTAGAATTATTCCTCTCAGTATCTTTACTATTTCATCCTTGCATCTACAAGATTAGGTTTGCATCAGATTGCACCAGAACTCTGCTTACCGCTGTATCACCTATGGAATGCTTTCAGGTTAGATGAGGCAGTAACTTGACTTCACAATATGCGGCCTTTGGTGGAAATCTGTCTGACGAACGTGAAAAGTTACCGTGTTTACCTGTAATGACAGTCTCGCATATCATTTGCAATGCTGCATTAGAGGAAAAATTTACTATAAGTGTCTGTGTAAGCAAAGATTCGACAATCTTCATATATAGTTTGAAAGATCATTGAAAAGTATATAGATTATACCATATCACAGTCTATAATACATGCATTTATCAAAAGTGGAGATACTTCGATTAAATCCTTCCACCGCAGGATCAAGTTTGATTACTATAGCCCTACAGAAGGTGCTATATGGAACATACCAAAGAAAATCGGCATGGTCGAGAGAAGGGGGCAGCCGAGGGATCATGCAAAGAGACATCCATCTATCAATGTGTAGTCTGTCGTTTCGCTGCTAAACTCTAGATCATCATACCAGTTACTTTGTAGTCCGGGTAGTATCATTGTGTCATTGTAGTGAATTAAATCAATGCTACTCAGTCCTATATTCTCAAAGGAGACACCTTGAAGCGGATAACTGAGCAGGTCTTCAGGCAGAGAAGCCAAATCTGTGCCGCCTATGATACTTGGCTCTAATGAAGGAAGCAAAGCGCCTTGGTTGTTTGTCTGATCAAAGTAACAATCTTTGATGCTGGGTTCCACACTGGAAAACTTGAGGTCACCATCAGTTGAGGTCACAACACTGTCACTAAGTTGAACAGAAACCGAATCAACTGTACATGTCAACGCAGGAGATAAGGATTTGATGCAGCCAAGAAGGGTTGGCTTCACATCGGAGAAGTCTCTGGCATCCCCCTCCATACTGCAACTCATTGAGATTAGTGGTGACGGGGTAAACAAATGACCAAGGGCAATGCGGTGCTCTAAGTCTGGCTTTGGCAGGCATGAATAATCCCCTAGCAGGTCACAACGTTCATGGTTATGCTTTGGATATTGCATGAACTGCTTCGATGGCACTCCACTCCAGGCCTGGCATTCCAAGATCATGGTTTCTGACGGCTTCCTGTCCTGATTCACTGGTAATCCTTTGAAAGACAGCACCCCACCTACAGGTGAAGCACCAGCGACATTCTGAGCGTCAGCAACATCACTTACTGAAGTTCTATTTTTATCTGACACTGGCAAGGGAACCATGCTCTTAGTGTCTTCTAACTGGGAATCTAGCATGCTGTTCTGAGCTTGTATCTTCTGTGAAGCATGTGGATATCCATTGGCAATGTTGCTTGGTTGCTCTTGGAAGGAACTTCGGAGGTTAAGGTTATCTGATGGTCCCATATGGCTGAAATCTTGCCTAGTGGCGCTCAATATCCTTTCCTCATTCTGCTTTTGCAGCCTACTCAAGTAGAGGCGATATTTCTGCATAGCAATTAGTTTTCTTCTTACGAATACTAGAAATATTTTTTAATTTTCAAGGAATACAAGGATGCCAACTTGAATTCTGGAGTATTGGGTAAAATGAGACAATTCATACTTCATATGGCTTTTTACTGAAAGCTCGAAGGTTGTGATATTTAAGGGTTTAAGAAAGGTAGGATGCAGGTTGATGTAAATTGCAAAGTTTTTAGAGGATAAGAGGGATCTATTCAATAAATATGTTCCTACAGTAACCACACCAATTACACAATAAGACCTTTGCCATGAACACGGCAAGGTCAAGAGTATGCCATGTCAGAAACTCATGGCTACACCATAATATCCATTTTTCTGTCATTTACTATTTTATTGAACCATGAATATTATTTCACTTCTATGCAAACTATGGCAAAGGTGATCTTCTTTTGTTAAGAAAAGGTGATCCTTATTGCACAAGACTCTTTGTGTATCAGATTATAAATTTGCATTTTCTGCAAGTCATTCGCCTGAATTTTTAGTCGTAAAGAAAAAATGCCTGACTGTTGCACAAATTTGTCACAATAGACCACATACAGTGGACTGGACAAAGTATCATGGTGCAATTGTCTGAATTCAGTGCGCCCTGTCTAAAAATTTTCAGTCATAGTAGCAAAGAACTGTTTAACCTTTAACCTTCTTTACGAACTCGGTTCCTTTTTTTCAAGAAAAGAGAGCATAAAAGTATACGATTTGAACATCACATGTCATACCTGAAGATGGCTGGCTACATTCTCTCTTGTTAAGCCAGGAACATTCATCAAGTCCAGTATTTTCTTTGGCCCGACTTCTGCGAGATAGCGACAGTTGCCCTTTAAAATGAGATCATGCAGATTTTATAGGAAGCAAAATGCAAATGTATCAATTTCAGAGAGCACTCACTGTCAAATCCAATTTGGTTCACAGCATTTACAAATTTCTGATGAAGGTCAACAGACCAAACTACTCTAGCCTTTTTAACAGTAGCACCATCACTCAACTCCTGATCTGCATGGTCTTTGTCCACATCTTTTCTCTTCCTCATGGTATCGAAGTCAGCTCTCATAAATATGCTCTTCTCATCCAATCCCTCACAACCATTTCTTAGTATTTGGAGATCATCACAACTATCATGACCTTCGATCTCTTTAACCTCATGCATTTTCTTCCTATATACGTGTTGCCAAATGTTCCGAAGTTCCTTCATTCGAACGGGCTTAAGGAGGTAGTCGCAAGCACCATGCTGGACACCTTTCATCACCCTACTTGTCTCTCCGTCAATAGACATCACTGTGAAAACAGAATAGAGCAATTTGGTATCTTTTTAGAATAGATATTCAAACCAAATAAAAGATATTGTTTCTTCTTTGAAACTTGCAGAGAAACAGGTTTTGGTGTTGAATACTGACTTATAACAGGCAGATCCATCTCAAGTCCAATGTGTTCGAGAAGCTTAAAACCATCCATGTCAGGCATGTTGACATCACTGATTACAATATCGAACTTGTTTTTCCTCTCCCGGAGAATTTCAAGAGCAACTCTGGCTAGGCCACATGTGGTGACTGCAGGTAGATAACTAATTTAGTCTGCGTTGGATAATTCATGACTATCAATCATAAATATTGGTGCATACAAAATGGTTTTGGAGAGAGAGGGGGAGAGAGGATTATTAGATTGGCAGTCAATTTTGTTGAAAACACTGACCATGCATTACTGATAAACTGATAATAGGTCTACCAAAAGGACCAATAAGTGTGTTCAACTTGAATCTACATAGTCCTTGAAAGCCATATATGCTATGCTCGCTAGCCAATTCATTGGAAACCATACCGGCTCGGAAGCCAGTTACTGGTGCCATAAAAGGGTAGAATGGTCTGCAAGACTGCAAAGTAAGAAGTTATGACAAGAACTAAGTTTTCTGAATTTAAATTCTTGATACGTGGTAAATTATGCAGGAGTGGAACCAACTGCTTCGTAGAGAAACAAGCCGTCCATTTAAATAATTGAACAATCATCACTTACAGTGGACGCAGAATTGAAATACCTATGCTGTTTCATGTTGCGCTATGGTGAGTTTTAGCAAAAATTTAATGGACCAGGCCTGTAGCTCCCACTCATAACAGTTGACACCACACAGTTTGGACAATTATGTCAAAAACATACAAATACATACTATCTGAGCAACCACATTTTGCATACACAAGCAAGAACGAACACACAATGAAGCCAAAAAGCAGGAAATATTGCCGACATAAATCCGTAAAAGAAAATTCCCCCAAACAACCTAATTTAAATAAGCAAGAGCCAAATACCCCATTGAAATGAGACTACTTTTTAGAACATACTGACAAGAGCGAGGTTTCCCAAATCATCCACTGAGTAATTTAAACAAACACTAGGCATACATAGACGACGAGCGCACGTGCACTCCCATCTTTCTCTAGTTTTTACCACAGCATAGCCATAACCATCAATCAAGCTCAAGAACCAAAGAGGAAAGCAAAGGTTCCAACCTTCGTAGGAACACTTCCTGAGCATCTTCTCGAGGATCTTGAGCCAGGTGGGGTCGTCGTCGACGACGAGGACGCGCAGCCCGTAGGGGAAGGCGGTGGCGTCGGCCAGGGCCATGCCGCTCAGCCCCTCCGCCTCGCTCTGTCGCCCGCTCCGCGCGCGCCGGGTCTCGCAGTGGGGAGTGGGGAGGGAGGGAGCAAGCAGGCAGGGAAGCCCGGGGAGCGCTTTAAAAAGCGGTTAAAAAGGGTGCGGAGTGGAGGGGAGAAGGGATGAATGATAAGTGATAAGTGAGTGTTTCTACCCATTACTATTTTAAAATTGTATAATATATTAAAATATAAATAAAAAGTTGATTTGATCGCTTAGCCTTTTCTTTATTTAAATATTTATACAATTTGTATTATGGAGGAATGTATTAAGAAAAAAACTACTTGGCTAATAAATATTTACACCGTTGGTTAACTAACTTTATTCCCTTCCCTCTCCTCTTTCTCACATGTGTCTTTATATATATATATCTTTCTTACGCTTAGGCTTTGTAAGGTGAAATAGTTTTGCTTTGGAATAGGAACTTATGAGCGAGCCAGGGATCAGCATGTGGATCAAGTGGAATATAAAGTGTGTTGCTTTTCTGTTTGTATTGTTTGGTTGGAAAATGGTTTTAAAGGAATGTTGGCAAATGATTATTAGGTAGGCTTTGTTTATCGATCTCGGAAGGGATAATGTGTTTTTAGTGGGTACTGTCTTAATGCACATGTGAGACTGTAGCTGTATGAAATTGCATTTTCAACTAGGATTTTGCTATGTTACTATTGCTTCGCAAATAGTGTAGAAGCTGTATTTACAGTCAGTTTGCGGTTATTGTGTGGCTACGAAAAATTCATAAACCTGTTTGGAAAATTAGATTATATTTCGTTATCCAATGGTTAATCTTTCTATATTTCCTCTCGCACGGATTTTCCTTAGCTGCATATTATTTTAATATATGTTTTGTTATTCATAATGCAAAATTATCTCTTCTTGCAATGTGGTTTTAAAAAAACAACTAGCCTAAGTACGCCAAGATATAAAAAGTGGTTCCACACCAAATGAGGTTATCATAATTCACCGCAATACCAAATGGAGCTTTAAACTTTTACATTTTTAGCAACAATAGAATTGTACACTCTAAAAATTAATTGAAGTGTATTTTTTATCCTAATTTTCTAGTTAACTTAACCTCATAGACTGAAACTTTGCACAAACAATTTATGTCCAAAAAACTAACTGCACACTGAATGAGCTGAAACATATTTACACATATATGCACCCAAATACCCTCCTCTAGTTCACAAAAGACATGTTGTTTCGGGATACGTATAGTCAAATTTTTAAAACTTTAGTTATCGATATCTTTTTAAATACTAGTTCAGTGCCCGTGCTTTGCTACGGATAAAAAAAATCATATCACCACAACATTTTGAGTTGAGGCCAGTGGTCTTGGTTTGCCCCCATGCCCTCGGCTCTACCGCCTTGCTCGACCGAGCTCTGCCCTGTTTCCTCTGTACTATGGTGCAGGCCTCAACTTCGCCACTACGTCCGGTCAAATTGTTGCGAAGAGTGAGGAGGTTGTTAGGATAAGAATAAAATAAACTAATTTGTTTGTTGATATGTGTTTTTTCTGATTTTGTTAGAGAGTTTGTTGAGGTGGAGAAGGTGAGGCAAGAGAGTGAATGAACCACCAAATCAATTAAACCTCTATCATCACTTTCTGGTCAATGTTATTAGAGAGTGCTCCAAACTTTGTAATAGTATCCTAAATCTCGCTGTGGTGATACACTAATAAACTTTTCCCATCACATGTTTTGGCAAGTTCAGACTTGCAGATGTGATGTACAACAAATTTTAAACAATATGTTTTACACCGCGGTTCTATTTCATAAGAATTTCCTTAGGAAGACCGTAACTTCTTTGTTTGAGGAAAAAGCTAGGATCATACGATGATACATATAGTTATTAGCACAATGTAGCTCTAATATCTTAAACAACAAACTCCATTTGAATTGAAACTTTGCTGTCTTTATCATCCATTCTGGTCTCTTCGATCAACAATGTGCATGCAAAAATTAGTAAACTCCTGATGTATTGTTCCATACAACTAACATCAGCTAACTCATTAGGAAGGTAGCAAGTTTTGCTTCATGTTCCGCGCGTATTTTGTCAGGAGTTTAGCAAGTTTTGCTCTGCGTTCTCCCCAATTACTTCACATCTTGTATACCTATAGGCTAGATCCATGTGTCGGCACCTGTTGCCTTGTGAGAGAATGTGATGGTGGGATAGCAGATAAACCACATCCACAACCTTCTTTTATAATAGTAAAGATTTAGACCGGATGCATGACAACATTTTTTTCATGAAAAAATAAATACCATGTCCATGTCCGAAATAACATTAATTTTTACTGAACCGGAGGGAGTATTGAATGAAACTTAATTTACGTGTGAAGTAAATAAATAGAGTTTATTTAAAAATACCCCCACAAAACCATAAAGTAGTTGTCAGAGTTTTTCGTTCTGTACACGTAGCTACACGCTCCCGAAAGATACTCTTTAATGCCATGAAACTTTGAAATTTAGGTCAAAGTGTGCCCCTTTGAGCAAAGCACCGGTGCTATTCCCTCTCTTTTTTCCTCGATGTGTCTGTCCATCACTCCTCCCCTGGTGCCCTGGTGGTGGCAATCTTGTCACATGAAATGAGAATTCCCTCCACAAAAAGAAATTTGTCGGTCGAATCCTGGTCACCAGCAGCTAGCGCCAGTTACCACCATGTCTCAAATCACCTCCGCCATTTGGTGATAACCGAAAGGGCGTGCCGCACACTCGGGCTTCCTATACCCCGGCCGGCCGGCCTGTCTCGTCTCGCACCACGCGTTTCCTTCGTGTGGCCAGTGGCCTCCGGCCCGGCGGGAAAGCTGCCCCGGTGCGCGTCACCCCCGGGAGCGCCGCTCCTCGAAGGAATGAAGGATCGTGCCACCGGTGGGAGGAGACGGCACCCATCGGAGGGGTGGCTGTCGCGCCGAGGGCGCCACGGGATCGAATCTGGAACCTGAACGGCTGCCCGGGGCATTCCCGTGCCGACACGACCCGCGCGGCGCGACCGTCGACGTCACTGTTCCGACACCTCCGGCCGCCTTTCGCACCTCCCTGCCATGCCGCCTGTACGTAGCCTCTATCCGAACACAGGAGTGAGCTGCTCATCAGCACGTACGTACAGCACGACGGCCGGGCCCCGCGCGCGCACCGGCCGATCGCGTAAACAAGTACGTACGCTTTCGATCGCATACTATATATACGGCAGACGATGGATAGAAGAGAAGAGACGCGCGCACTTGTCACAGTCATGCATGTATTATATGTATGTATAAGCTAGCTCGCAGAGCGCACGCCTCGAAGGACCGGCGACTAACTAAAGACACATGTTTTGTTAAAAAAAATTGTCATAGTATCGTAGAGCACCAAGTCGATATCATTGGAATCGAATATGTCCAGTCCACGCTCTCAATTATGTCACACATTCGTGTGCTCGGTTTCGCCGTAAATCCGATAGATCGAGCTTCTCTGATTTTCTCTATTTTTAAGGGTTTTATAGATTTTAGGGATATTGTATTTGTTTGTTGATAGATTGATTTTTCTATTTTTTATTAAAGATTTTTTTATAATAAAACTCATTTGTCAACACGTAATTCTTAAGGGAGAGGAGCAAAGAAAAGCTATAGATTAAGGGAATGACTTGTGTTCGGACGTTTGCAACATTTTTTTTCACGTGTGAAATATTTTCTTTCTATGCGTGTAACATTTTTCTTCGATAACAGTAGAAACGTTCGCGCAAAACAAAATGTTGTAGATGTTGAAAAAAAATATTGCACGCGTGGGAAAAAAATGTTGCACGACGCGTCCGATGAAATGAAGAGTAATCGGACGTCCGATTGCTAGTACTCCCTCCGTTCATTTTTATAAGGCGTATTTTAACTTGGCACAAGGATTAAGATTACGTTGAAATTGATAAAGGTACGAGAGAAAATGACTTAGATACCCCCAATTTTAATTGTTTTGAGAGATGAAAGATATACTTTGTATGAGTAGTAATGAATAAATGCATATGATTGAGAGAGAATAAATAGGGGTATAGAAGAAAATACCTCATTAAATCTACCTACAAGCCTTATATTTGTGAATAAAATTATTTAAAAATAAGCCTTATAAAAATGAACGGAGAGAGCATCACCCATAGATTAACCATCACTATTAGCTATTTTTTTTAAAGTAGTACAGATTTTTTGTCATTGGGTAGGATGCAGTGCATGGGTGGGACGCGCGCGCAATGACGGCCCAATGCAGAAGAGACAGGGCGTCGATCCCTACCCTCGACGGGCGTGCGCGCGCATCCGAACACGTGTCGTGCCGGCCCGGGGGATCGGAGGCGGTCGCTCGCGCGCATTGCCAGCCGCAGATAGGCCGGGCGGGGCAGGGAATTGGAATGTGCCGGCAGGGGCAGAAGTGGAAGGAGGAAAAAGGCGGGCGGTGAACGTGGAAAGGCGACACCGGGAGCGTAAAATATTAGCCCAGTGACCAGTGGGCGGGGCACGAGAATGTTCACGCGAGCACTCGCGGCGAGAAAGCGAGGCTAGCTTAGGGTTCGTGGGGGACGAGTAGCTAGGAGATGCACAAATCACATCGCCCTGGGGGGCTTGCTCGGTGGATTCTCTAAATTTTTTTAGCGATGTTTCGATTCTTTTCCTCCTAATATAAGTTGCACGAATTTTGAAGCAAACGAAAGGGTAAATAATCAACATCTAACATTCATTCATGCTTTAATATTTATGCAACTATCAAAAATAAAAAGTATGGAATTACCTCTCTAACTGTTATCTTTACCACGTAATGGTGGTGGTTCATCCATCTCCTCTTCTTCCCTTCCATAAGAATAATCGTATTAATACATAGACCTTTCTAAAATATCTCTGACAGGGAAAAAATCAATATATCAACGAACAAATATACATCGCCAAAAATTCGCCAACAACAAATTTTTTTAAAAAATAGGAAAGCTCTATCGAATTCACGACGGAGCCGAGCGTTCGAAGGAGTGACACGGCCGACGACATGTGCTAGACATATCAATCCCGGTGATGTCAACCTAACGTCCTATTATAGTATGATTTTTTTTACCTGCAACGAAGCACGAACATTTATAGCCACAATTCAAAAGCAATAAAGCGATGTATGTACTTGGCCTTGGCGGTGGCTGCAATTGCGAAAAAGCTTTAGGGCTTTAAGCCTCCCTTTTCTATGGGTTATGATTTATGACAGGCTTAAGCGGGGAGCCTATGGACGCTGAGATTAGTGGAGCGGAGAGGCAACGGAGCGCGACGGCCCTACAGCCACCGCGGCCTCTTTGCTTTGCTTCGTGGCCAATGGGCTCCGTAGATTCCTCTCTATCTGCTGCCCCCATCCTCCTATTCCTTCTCCTCTCCTTGTTTGCCCATCTGCTCCCGGTCAGGTCCTTTTCTCTCCTTTGCTACCTGCTGCTCCTGCTGCGCTGCGTGTAGTGGCATCTTTTGTGTGATCCACCTCATGTGAAATTTGCTGTCTTGGCCTCTGTTAAACAAAGAACGAAATTTAGTGGTTCTCTTTCTTTTCTTAATCCAACTAATCTGAATGAGATGTCGTTCTGATGTATAAGTGCGCACTCGAAGCACTCGATACAATAATGACTTGCTTTTGTAGGTTGCGAGACGAGTGCTTCTGAAATCTATCTACTACTATCTGGTGGTGGTGCTTGCTCTTTGTAAGTTCGAGATGAGGATCCACACTACTTTTTTCATCTGTTACAGTGAATTTCATCAGTGCTTTGCACAGCCATCCTACCTCCAATGATAAGGTACGTTGCTTCTGTGGTCATTATTGTGCTAGTATATAAGATTTTTTACCATTATTGCGAGGTACCAAAATATATATTAAGCCATTATCAAGAGGTACAAAAATTTTAAAGGGTAGAAGTACCAAAAGATACAAATTAACGTTTAAGAGTACTTTGGTGTTACCTCCCAAGATTGGTAAAAACTCTACTATTATATACTGTACTCAGAGAAACTTATTCTGCATTTACCGGTAGAGTTGACATTACGTGAAAGTGTAACTGAAAGGCAGTAACAATAAACTAGCAGCAACAGTCTAGCCTCAGAGCAACTCAACAGATAAAGTTTCAGCTTTTTTTTTATGTTCATGGAGTAGTGACTCGAAAGACTTTGGTTGGAATACTACCACTTGAACTTGATGCTATGTTAGTACTAGATACAAAGGGAAGCAAAGCAACAAGGTGAGGCCAATGAGGAGCTTAATCATTGAAAATTTCTGTTCGGGTATGCCAAATGAGGATTCTAATGACAAGGCAACAGTATCTGACTTCTTTTCCCTAATGTGGTACTAAGAAAAGGCGAAATGCCCCCATTTACAATGCCCTTAGGCCTTAGCATTGTGTAAAGCGATGCTAGGCTAGGAACAAAATATTTTGTGTGTCTTATCTAAAAGGCACACACAACCAATAGCTGCATTTTAGTAGCAAGAAAAGGCGCAAGAATTCTTGGCGTCCTCACTTCCACATGGGGTTGCATCCTCTATCTGCCTTTTGAAGTGGCGCTGAAATGATTGTTTAAATTATGCAACACTTTGAAGCCTTTTTTGGGTAGTCACAAATCACAATACGACAGGCAATTGTGTCACAGTCTGTTGTAGTCCTGAAGGAAGGAATTTTAAAGAAATATATCCTTCTCGAGAATTTGCCAGATTGGTCGTGCCCATTTGACTCCTTAGTGCTTGTAGAGCTTGCTTCTTCTCTGTGATCTAAAGGTCAAGTAATGGGGTAAGCAGTCAGGACTAGCCAAAAATAAGCAGTCAAATGGTGATCAGTCTTGCCTCACTTACGTTGTTTTGGGAATTTTTTGGGTGCACTTCTACCTTTGCAAGCACTGAACTGCAGGATAATGTTTCAGATAGTTCCCTTCTTCAGCTTTTTTTGCCTTTTGTAGTAGATTGGTCCTTGAATTTTGTGATGTCGATTCCACTGAAAGCTTGCAGCGACTAGTGACTGTCACTGCCTACGTTTTCAAAAACTGTCACTGCCCAAATTGCAATAAGAAAATAGTCAAATTTCTTGGCGAGTGAATTAATATCCTAGAGAAGTGCTTATATACAACATTATAAAAACGCATCGATTCTAAAACTTGAGTAGTTACTAAATAGTTAGGTACAAAGCAACTCCTGGATAACTTTTGTGGTTTGTGCATTTTCTCATAGAAAAGCATATGAGCAATTCCTGATATTTGCTAACCTGGGATGGAGTTGAGATGATCGAGTTAAGTAAACGAGCACCGTAAGTGTTGGATGCAAAGCCCTACTACCTAACAATTCTTTCAGATGAAAGCTAGTAAAAAATCAATCTGAGAGGGAGGGAGCTTAGATTAGGCTTCACTGTCATAGTGTCATGCCATTGCTGTCTCCACAATAAAAACCGACAAATAGTAGAGGACTCTACGTGGAAAAGACCTACAGTTGTAATGCTCGAAGAAAGCTAATAAAATAAAGGCAGTGAAAGTTCTGTTAAGGAACCTCGCTATCGAATAGTCCGGGGTTCCCGAACAGATCTGAATTGGAGAACAGAATGAGAGAGAGACACGTGTTTAGGGAGAGCAACAGCGGAAATTCTTTATTGCTAATGATTTCTTGTACATAGAGGGGACCCCTCTCCTCCTTTTATAGCGCTCTCCTAGGGTTTAGGCTTAAGGGACCAGCATGGGCCTTCATGGGCCATTAGGGTTTCCCAAAACTCCCCCTTGGGCCCTTTGCCGCGAGATGCATATGCCTCGTTAAAACTCCAGAAAAACCCAGTGGAAAAAATACTTGGAGAAAGAGTACATAGCATACGCTTACTATGTTGCACGAATTGCCTCGTTAAAACCTTATGCAAGAAAACTTCATGAAAAACTTGCTAAGGAAAAAGAGTACAATTCTCCCAACTTCAATTGCTAATCTTCAAGATTCATGTTGGGTATTCATAATTCATGCTCGAGATTCATGTGGGAGTATGTGAAATATCTCCCCCTGAAATCTGCACTTCTCTAAGTCTCATCATCCCAATTCCTTTCACGCACCTTTCAAAGGTAGATGTTGGGAGTGATTTAGTGAACAAATCTGCAAGATTTTCACATGACTTAGTATGCAATATCTTGATCTCGTTCATCTTATGCAATTCGTGAGCATAGAAGAACTTGGGGTTGATATGCTTCGTGAGATTGCTCTTCACATAACCCATTTGTGCTTGGGCAACACAAGCTGCATTATCTTCATAAATTATCGTGGGAGTTTGCTCAATGTTCAAGCCACATGACTTCTGGATGTGGTGAACCATTCTTCTGAGCCATGCACATTCACGAGATGCTTCATATAAAGCAATGATTTTCGAGTGGTTTGTCGACGTCGAGACAAGAGTCTGCTTAGACGACTTCCAAGAAATTGCTGTTCCTCCACATAGGAAAACATAGCCGGTTTGGGACTTGCCAGTATGCGGGTCTGATAAATACCCAGCATCTGCATAGCCAACCAAATTCAATTCATTATTTTTTCTAAAGAACAAACCAAGATCTTTGCTTCGGAAGATGTCCTTGATCCCTTTCCAATGCCTTTTGGTGGGTTCTGCACTGTACCGAGCTAGCAAATTCACAGCGAACGCAATGTCCGGTCTAGTGCTATTCGCAAGGTACATGAGCGCTCTAACTGCACTCAAATATGGAAATTCTGCTCCCAGGACTTCTTCCCCCTCTTCTCTAGGTCTGTATGGGTCTAGGTCTGCTTGGAGTGACCTTCCGACCATTGGAGTCTTTGCAGGATATGCCTTTTCAAAACCAAACCTTTTCAACACTTTCTGCGTGTAGTTTGATTGATGTACCAAGATTCCTCCTTGGACATGTTCAAGCTGCAAGCCTAAACAAAACTTGGTTTTACCCAAATCTTTCATTTCAAACTCAGACTTCAAGTATGAGCATGCCTCTTCAATTTCTTTATCCGTCCCAATGATGTTCAAGTCATCTACATAGACGGAGATTATACAGAATCCATTCGGGGATCGCTGTATAAACACACATGGACAATCTTCACTGTTTGTGTAGCCTTTCTTGCAGAGAAAGTCACTCAGGCGATTGTACCACATTCTTCTGATTGCTTGACCCATACACGGTGATTTCTCCAATTTCACCTGCATGCAGGTTTCTATTTGCTCCGTCTTGGTTGGGATAGGATTCCTTAGGTACTTTCATGTATATCTCGAATCCAAGTTTCCATACAAATATCTTTGTGACAACATCCATTAGCTTCATTCTCAACTTCAAGTTGGTGTCATTGAGATCAAATATCTAAAGGTAATTCCTCCCATGACCGGAGAATAGGTTTCTTCATAATCAACTCCGGACGTTGAGTGAAACCTTGAGCTACAAGCCTTGCTTTGTACCTTACAACTTTGTTGTTTTCATTTCTCTTAGAACAAAGACCCATTTGTGACCTACGGGTTTATATGGGGAGGTGTGCGGCATCTGAGCCCAAACACCTCTCTCTTGCTCGAGAGATTAACTCTGCAGTGATTGTCTTTTTCCATTCTTCCCAATCTAGCCTTTTCTTGCACTCTGCGAGAGATGCGAGCTCGGGATCATGATCAATGATCGAGGCAATCTTCTTTGCAAAGTATGCATCAACGTTGGTCGTTGCTCTATTCGAGGATTCTCTGTTATTACAAAGTTTATGGCCATTTCTTCATGGGGTGCTTCATGCACTTCTACTTGCTCTTCATTGCTATTCCTATCGCAGAGCAAGTTCCTTTAGCTTTCATCGCCTATGTGTGCGCACACATTATTTTCGGCGACTTCTGCAGTGGAAGGTTCAAGTGCAGGAATTGCCTTTCTGTTGGCTTCTTTCCGGTGCAGTCTCAACTGGCTCCCCTTCTTTCCTTGGGGCATTTTGTGATTGGTTGTGGTAAGTCCTCTCGCTTGATTTTCTCAGGCGTCTCGGGTACTTTGGGTTTGAGGCAGATTTCTGCTCTTTTCTTTGAGGCCTCGAGCAGGTTGAGAGATACCTTCTATTTTCTTTGGTATTTCCACCTCTCTCGGTGCATTTCTTGCGGGTACATGCGACTTAACCACGCCCTTGGATCACAAAATGATCAGGCAGTTCATTTGCTAAATTCGCAAATCAATTATCTTCGGACTTCTTGATTTGCTTCATTAGTGCGGGGTCATGTGCGGGATCGGTGGAATGCCATATGATTTCCGGCATTTTTCATCCAAAGGTTGATTTCCTCCCCTAATGACGAAAGCGATCCTCGTCAAAAATGCAATCGAATTGGTGTATGCAAGTCTCGATCATGGGTTCCAAATACCGATTATGGATGCACTCTCATAACCAACGTATATCCCGGACTTGCGGAGAGGGCCCATTGTTGTCATTGAGGGGTGGTATAGGTACATATACCATACACCCAAATTTTCTAAGATGGGCGATCTTGGGATGATCCGTGCACAAGTGCATAGGAGAATGGATGTTGTAGGCCGACGGTCTAAAATTGATAAGAGCTGCTGCGTGCAGATGCGTGTCCCCAACAAGTGTTGGGCAAGTTACAACTCTGCAAAGCGGTGCGGCAATGAATTTAATCCTCTTTATTAGTGCTTACGCTAGTCCATTTTGCGTATGGACGTGCGTGCGGAGTGCTCAAGCTGCTATCCTGTTCTTTGTGCAATAATCATCAAATGCCTTTGAAGTAAATTCTCGGCATTGTCCATTCTAATGGACTTCACGCGATGATCGGGAAAGCATTCTTAATTCTTATGATCTGCGAGATCGACTTTGCAAAAGCATGGTTTCTTGTTGACAACAAGCATACATGCGACCATTTCGAGGAAGCATCGATGAGCACCATAAAGTATCGAAACGGCCCTGACAGGGGCTGAATCGGACCGCAAATATCCCCCTGGATGCCTTCCAGGAAAGCAGGGATTTTACTTTGCACTTTCATGACAGAGGGTCTAGTTATTAATTTCCCGGTGGCACATGCAGGGCACACAAGATCTTCATGATTCGGGAAATTTTTAACATTAATACCATGACCTTGTGAGTTGTTCATTATATTTCTCATCATTCTAAGATCAGGATGGCCTAATCTACCATGCCATAAAGAAAATAACTCAGAGCTTCTAAAAACAGTCTTCAAGGAAGTATACACTTGGTGCATGAATATTCGTGTAGTACAACCCGATTCATATGAGGACATTTTTCTAATACCATTTTCCCACATACTGCGTGCTTCACAATGCTTAAGCATTCTTTGCCATTTTCTTCATTGCTTTCTCGTGAAAACCATTGGCGCGGATGTCTTTAAAGCTTAAGAGAGTGCGTTGATTCGAGGTACAAAAGGGCTTCTTCAATTACGAGTTGTACCATAGGCAATATAATAGTGGCTCTTCTGAGCCGATTACATATGAGTCGCTTCTGCGATCGTAGTAATCTTTCCAGCGTTCTTCGTGATCGACTGGAAATACTTAGACTCTCTTAAGATGGTATTTGTTGTGCCACTCTCAACAATGCATATCTCTTCCATTTGGGCGCTACACGATTTCTAGATAAAAGAAATATAATTCTTAATCAGATAGAGGCAAAAATAATCCAAATATTACTTGCAAAATTGAAGAATACTGGAATAAATAATAAATTGCGTATTTATTCATGAAAGAAGTATGCTCTTCTAGAGCTTACAATTCATTATTCAAAGAAAATGCTAACAACCATAATCTAAAAAAAATATGATTCATGCATTTGAACGGAAGTACTAGGTTTGATCATTCTGCTCGACGGTAGGTTTCACGTCCTGCGAGGACCCTAGACCAATCGCAGCATGGAACTTCTTGCCCCCAAGAACTATCTTCACGTCCGATGCCCAAGTGAGGTAGTTCTGACCGTGTGGGCCAGTTCTTCAAACTCACGATTCACGATTCATGATTTCAAAATTCCGACATTAGATTACCGCGTGTAATCTAATAGAAAATGGTTGCAAAAAGCATAAATTGCAGAAAAATTAAATTGCTATGCATTGCAATATTTTAAATAAAGCAACGGATTCAAAATTCATAAAAAATATTCATAAAACAAAGAAATAAAGCAAGAAAAATTAAAAACAGAGCCAAATAAATCTTCTTGATTTTCTGGCAATTTTTCAAAATTTTCTGCAATTTTTTCGCAATTTTTTTCTCTTTTCTCTTTTCTTTTTCTTCTCCTTTCTTTTCTTTTTCTTCTCTGTTTTTTTTGATCAATGAGCGGCCTTGGGCGCTTTCTTTCTCTCGGCCTTTGGGCGTCGCCCGTTCTTTTCTTTTTGCCGGACCGGCCTTTGGGCCGCGCTCCTTTCCCAGCCCATTAGCACCCGGCGGCTAGGGTTTCAATCCTAACCGCCAAAGCCCGCTCTTCATTTTCCTTTCTTTTTCTACGCGCCGCCACAGCCGCACAGCATCCAAGTGCTTCCCTGCTCGCGCCGCGCCGCCCACCCTTTGCGCCTGCGCCTCGCGCCGCTTCCCTTCTCCCGTGCGCGGTGGAGGCCGAGTCCAGGTGGTACGTCTTGCGCCGGAGCGGTGGCACGTCTTTGGGCCGTCTCGGTATTGGCGGAGCCGGTGCTGGAGCCGGTCGTCCGAGGCGGAGCGCCGGCGGCGTAAGCCGGAGGGCGCGCGGCCGTGCGAGGCGTGGCGCGTGGGTGGCTGAGCGAAGCCAAGGCTACAACACGGGCGACTTAGTCGGCAAGCCTATCTGGTGGCGGGGCCCGAGGTCGGGTTCGGCGCGACGGGCGAGGGCGGCGGCGGCGGCGGCGCGCTTTGGCGGCGATGCCTGCCGAGAGCGCGACGGCGGCGGTGCTTCGAGCGACGCGTCGGCGGTCTTTGGGAAGGAAGCGCTGGCGGCGACACGCGTCAACGACGCACAAAACCGAGGCGCCGGAGGCGCTTCTTGCGCTGGCCAAGCGGCTACTAGCGGGGTGGCGGCAGCGAGGTCTGGCCGGCGGCGACCGCGGCGAGCCGGTGGCGCTTCTTGTGCTTCGAGCGCGCAATCCGAGGCAACAATGGCACGGCGTGGCGGTGCCGGGCGCCGCCACCGCTTCTTCTTCCGGCTTGGCGCGCGCGGGTGCGGCGATGGCGCTTCAGCGCATACCGAGGTAGTGACTACGGTGCGGCGACGACGCGCGGCTTGCGCGAGGCGGCGTCGACGGCAGCGACGCCTTGGCGACGCGTTGCGTGCGCGAAGACCGAGGCGACGTCGATTTCCTTCTTTTTTCGTGAATGAACTGTAAAGATGCTTCTAACCATCTGTAGCTTCGTGCCACAAGAAGGAAAAAGCGAAGCGACACGTAGGGTAGATGCATGCATAGAAACGACAATCGTTTAGATTCAATCGCTGAAAACCCACCTGTTCTCACCTTTCAAATCTTAACTCGTAGAGCTTCGTGCTGATAACGTGTTAAGGAACCTCGCTATCGAATAGTCCGGGGTTCCCAAACAGATCTGAATTGGAGAACAGAATGAGAGAGAGAGACACGTGTTTAGGGAGAGCAACAGCGGAAATTCTTTATTGCTAATAATTTCTTGTACATAGGGGGGACCCCCTCCTCCTTTTATAGCGCTCTCCTAGGGTTTAGGCTTAAGGGACCAGCATGCAAGGTTTAAAATTTCGGTTTCGGAATAAATTTCGGCCCAGACCGGACGGCGAAATTTCGGCGAAATTTTTAGATTTCGGAAATATTTCGGACTAAATTTGAATTTAAAAATTCAAATCCGGTCCAATCCGGAAATTAAAATCCGAAATTCGGGCGAAAAACCCGAAATTTCGGGCGAAATTACCGAAATTTTGGGTTTTTTTGCACCGGCTGAAAAGAGGTCGAAACGTTAACGAAAAATTTTGAAATTTTTTTTGTAGGTTCCTGACACATTGATGATGTTCTCATAAAAATTTCAGATGATTATCACATCTGAGGAATTTTTAAAAATTCGGAGAGTGGTACTGTCCTGATAAAACACTGATCGACAAGTTTGATCCGAATGAAAAATGGTACAAATGAAGTTATAAACTATTGAAATTTTTTGTGCGTGGTTATAATCCATAACTAGTGTTCTCATAAAAATTTCAGCTGATTATCACATGTGAGGAATTTTCAAAAATTCGGAGAGTGATGCTGTCCTGATAGAACACTGACCGACAAGTTTGATCCGAATGGAAAATGGTACAAATGAAGTTAGAAACTATTGAATTTTTTTGTGCATGGTTATGATCCATAATTAATGTTCTCACAAAAATTTCAGATGATTATCAAGCTTGATGATTTTTTTAAAATTCGAACAGTGGTACTATCCTATTAAAAGGCTTACCGACACATTGGAAAAAAATGAAAACTTGTTGTAACGATGTTAGAATTTTTTGAAAATTTTGGTAGATGGTCTTGATGTAATATTAATGTTTGTATAAAATTTTGAGGTGTTGATCAAACTTAAAGAATTTTTAAAAATCCTGTGAAGTTAGAAATTTGACATGTTGGTGAAATTGAGTTTGAGAGTCACAATTCAACACAATCAATATATATTTGCATGAAAATTAATAGACACGAAATAAAATGGATACATATGAGAATTTATTGCATGCTTGCATCACAATACGTCACGACTACCATGGGCCATGCGAGGCAAGTGCTTGTTGTAATGCTACAGGTAAGAGTGCTATATGACCACCATATGCATGCCAAGTCCAGCCAACATGATCAAATTTTGGTCACTCTAACCTTCAAACAAAAGTGGCCTAATTAATTCTTCAAGTGTACCAATAAATGTTAAGCCTTTGAGAGACCATTGCATATGAGAATGAAATTAATATATATTTGCATGACGTACCTCACAGTAGTAGTAGGGCGTGGTTGAAACTCCACCTCAGCGTTGTCAACAATGACCTCGTGATACCTCCGCTCATGTTGTTGCTTGTATTCTTCCCGTGTCATATCCGTGGTAGCCAGCGGACTTCCAATGTTCATAATGAGACTCCCAAGCACTAGGTTTCTCGGTGGAAAAGATAAGCGACACTAACAGATGAGTGCTGCGCGTGCGGATCGGCGTATGGATCGGTGTAGTCAAATAGCGAAGACATGCTAGATCCATCAACACTTTGTCTCAGTAACCATACGCACCGATCTCCTCCATATGGTATTGAACCATACCCACTATGCTCGATTGAGAACCCCAAATGGTGGAAGATCGATTGCTATACCATGAGCTTGCATCATCACGTGGTTGTGTTCCTGTCGCTCACCCCACCACTCGACGTGCCTTTCCCTTACTACGGGTGCGCCTCTGTGAGCCCCTCCCGGAGAGGCTAACCCCATGTTGTGATGTTGGTGGAGATCTTTGGTGTGAACGGAAGTGCATTTCATATTGGTCGATTTTGTTCCATCATCATTGGGAGAGTCGACTTTGTCGTTGAACCACTCCGAGGCTCGCTCATCATCGAGTTTCGTTTCCTCATCGCTACCGACAAGACGCTCATCATCAACTAGCTCTTTTCCTTTTCCTTGGCGGGATGGCTCCCGATAACTTGTCCAAACCGCGTAAAGCTCACGCTAGTGCGTGGTCGTCGTCGGTGTTGCTAGCGCTTTCTCTTCCCTTTGTGCGTGTCACCGAATACCGACCTCGGCCCAACTCGAGAGATTCTTCCGCCTATGGCCAATTGAAAGTAATATTAACAACATTGTGAGGTTTCAATATACATGATGCATAAGTAGAATAAAAATAATTATGTTAGTTACCGTGGCCTTATTCATCTCTTACGGCGGGATGGAGTCTACCACGAATCTCATTGGGAGAGGTGGATCAATCCCAGTGTCCTCGTCCAACAGGGGCTCTGCACCAGACCTGCACAGGTCGAACCACTCTGCCATAGGGTCAGTACCAGGATGCATCGCACTCTCAATGAGTCTATCAATTGGGTCTTCGTCACGAGCATCACGGGTTGATTCGTAGTCCCGTAAGCGAAGTCGCGAGTTGTAGTGCACGAACACGGTGTTGCGACTTTGCATAACTCAATCGGTTCCTCATTGCGTGTGCACTAAGGCAAATGTGCTCCAATTGCGCTCGCATCCACTTGACGACGCCGCCTTTGTGACACTAACCGCAATGCGAACCTCGCAAAGTGGCGTCTCATTTCCAAACGCCATCCACCATTGAGCTACGGTAATACAATAAAAGAAAAGATCACCATTAAGTTGTAAACAACATCGTAGAAATAACTGAAATTACGTATTTACCTGTTGTCATGCGCTCATCGACTGACCTTTGGATCATGTAAAGTTGGGTGGCAAACCGTCCCCTTTAAGGCGGTATACATCAACTTCCGTATGGCTCGCACATGATATGGTGGATTATCGACCATAATCTCTAGTGCGATGAGAGTGCTCCCATGTCTTTGCAGAGTCTTGCATATGTTGTAGGAGGCGAGATCGTGGGTCAAGCACGGCGGCTGCGATGCACAAATCATTGTGTAGTGAGCATAACAAATCCCTACATTGCCTAGTTACCATAAGAGAATTGAACATATTAATTTTACATTGACCGCTTGCACGAATGTGGTTTCCCTTATTTCGGTAAACCTCTTTTCCAAGACTTGCAAGAACATCTTGTAATGCTCTCCGTGCTCCCGCAAGCGGCTGTTGTACTCATTTCGCACAGTCGCGTACTGCATCATGACACCGCTGATCGTCGGTAACTTGTCTTGATCTGCGAACCTCAACATTCTGTACAAGGGTTCTACAGCCACAACTGACCACTCCATCCACTCCCAAAACTCCCTGTTCAGGATGCGGTCATATGCGTACTTGCCCTCCTCCATCGTAGCCCACTTGCTACTGCCCCAGTCAGGATGTGTCATCCACTGCTGGAACTTCTCCTTTTTTTTGTTGAAGCTATCCAAAAAAACAAAGGTCGTGCCAAACCTAGTGGCATTTGGCCTCACCAACTCTCCCCCAATATGTTTTCGCATCTGTGCGTGCAGATTTTTGTGGTTGTACATGAATCTACAAATCCTCTTGGCCTCTCCCACAACCTTTCTGATTTCTGGGTCATCACACACGTCTTTTAGCATAAGATTCACAGTGTGTGCCAAGCATGGCTGCCATATAATTCGTGGATACTGCACTCGTAACATCTGGCATGCTTTCTTGAAGTTGGCACCGTTGTCAGTAACTAGTTGCACGACATGCTCTGCCCCAATCTCCTCAGCCACAACCTTTGTTATCTCGCGTAGCAGGTACTTGTGGTCCTGGACCTTGCCTGTGAGAGAACAAGTAAGATGGTAGTACATGTGTCTTTCACGGTAGTATATAAGAGTAAAAACAAAACTGATGGTAGTACCTGTTGCATTGATAGTTTTATGAAAGAACATCGTCCCATTGCAATACACCATGAAGTTGATGATGCTTTGATGAGTAGGTCGGTCCAAGCATCACACATGACTGTAACACCAAACACGGCCCGATCGTCCTTGAACTTTCTCAAATCTGCGGTATCTCTGCTCGTTCTCATCCAGTACTTCCCATCTATCTCGTGGCCCGTGGTGGGCGAACACACGGGCCTAGCTCTTGCGTTATCTTGATTGCACTGTCTATTACGGGCATAACAAATTAGTACAATTATCACACAAGTTGTAACTTACAAACATACAACCATTTCATACACATGAAATATGGACACTCGACCTTCCTTCACGGAATTGCATTAGCGTGAGCCCACTTGGCCCATGCCCTTCCTAGCTTATTCCTCCCCTTGCTTGAATGCGGTGTCAATACGGGGTTCTTTGCGGTATTTGCTCGTGCAAGATCAACATCAATGGGTGCATGGCTTTCTTGTCTTGATTTGCTCCTCCGAATATTTTCTTTGAGAGTGGATTGGGTGATGACCTACAAGCACCACTTCGGACCGAACCTAGGGTCAAACCTTGGCTTCTAAGGTAGGCCTCTTCTCTGGAGGCTCTTAAGGCCATCTTCAGCTGCTCCTGCTCGGTACGGTACTCATCACCCAAGGTAGCCCACTCATCGCAAGCCTCCTCCTTACGGAGGCGCTCCTCCTCCCTTCCCTTCTTCTTCTGTCGATATCCATGAAGGTCCGCGAGCATAGCCCGCCTAACCACTTTAGGCACGCTAGGACAGGCCTTCACATCGCCCGCGCGGCCAGCCAGATGTTGCTTGAAACGAGTCGCCCCTCCGCCCTTCATAATATGATTGCAGTAGCTACACTTTGACCCAGGGCCGATGCGCTCCCCATGCTCCCATACGGTACCCTCACGATCTGCCATCACGAGAGCCTGAAATGGAATATAGGAGATACCAATGAGCAATGAGATAAAGTTAAAAGTATTGTTTAATGCGAACATACAATACTTTGTTACATCATCTAAAAAGTCTGATTACAAAGAACTCATTCATATTGCTTTGTCCACAAGTATAGATTAGAATAATATGAGTGTTAGTTGTTGATACAAATTTAGAGAGAAGGCCAAACTTTTGTGGAGGCGGAGCGGTGTCGCCCTAGTGACGCCGGGAAGGAAGTGCGAAGCCCCTGTATGGAACGTTTTTACCTAGGCATTGTCTTTGGATCCTATTTGGTTAAGCACTTATGTTTTCTCTTTGGATCATCTTCATATTTACATTGGTTAATCTCTTACGTTTTTCTCTTGGATCATCTTCATATTTCATTGGTTAATCTCTTACATTTTTCTCTTGGATCATCTCCATGTTTTCGTTGGTTAATCTCTTACGTTTTTCTCTTGGATCATCTCCATGTTTTGTTGGTTAATCTCTTCTATTTTTCTACTAGATCATCTTCATTCTCTGAGTCTGAGACTAGAATACATGAATTAAACCGAAAATTAAACAAGTTTGCTCGGAAAAACTGACTGCTTGGCGATTTGATGATTCGAGAAATTTCGCCAAACCAACCCGAAATTTCGCCAGAGGCCGAAATTTCGCTACTTATGCCGAAATCTTCTTGCAGAGACAGTAGGAAATGCCCGGTTGGCGGATTTTGGGCGGATCGAGGAGAGGGAAGGTCGCTTCGGCTTGGAGAGGCAGGGAAGTAGAGGAAAGTGAAAATGAGTGTATAGTGCATGCATGTGAAACGAGCTGCCTATCTTCTATAAAGCAAGGGACAATTATTGAGGTGCATGCATGTACGTGAAGCCAAAAAACATCTTTGTAAAGCAAAGACCAATTATCCTTGCCATTAAGTTTTCTTTGAAATTTTGTTTCTCATAGTTATAAGTACGAAAAAATTGTGTAAAATTTTTGGATGTTCTTAGAGCATTGATCATATTCTCATAAAATTTTGACATCATGATTAACCATAAAAAATCTCAAAATATATGGAAATGCTACTTGACATTACATTTTTTGGAATAGTTTCGAGCATGCAAAATTATAAAAAAATTGTACATAGTTGGAACGCATCGACGATATTCTCATAAAATTTTGAGATCATGATCAAAAAGAAAAATTCCCAACAAATGTGAATATGTTACTTCCAGTTTCGGACTTGAGAGCGTGTTCATACCGTTTATACATTTTAATTGAGTAGCCAAAACAGGTTCAAATTTTCTAAAACTTTTACAGAAGGGTTATCACATAATTAATAACTTCTCATAAAAATTTCAGGTGATGATCAGATATTAATAAATTTATAAAATTCTAACACTCTTACTACCTTGTTAATGCTAATTCTGTTTTTTATTTTTAAAATATAACAAACGAAGTTAAAATATTTTCAAAATTTTTCTGTATGATCTTAGTTGTCTTATTATGGTATCATAAATTTTTCATATCATGAAAAGACTTCCTCAATTTTATAAAATTCCGACAGTGTTTCTGTTCAAACTTTAAAATGTCTAAAAAATTAACTTTTTGGACAAATTATCATTGAAGATCACTTTCTTATAGGTTATTGATGCCATTCCGGTCAAATCTGGCCACAAAACCTGCAAAACCGGTTCAAAATCCCGAAATTTCGCCGAAATTCCCGAAAATACTGTAGCATTTTCAAATTTTTCGAAAAATTTTAAATTCATCCGGTATTTCCAAACTCAGGGGGTCCGAAATCCGAAATTTCGGCGAAATTTCGCCGAATTTCGCCGAATTTTTTAACCTTGCCAGCATGGGCCTTCATGGGCCATTAGGGTTTCCCAACAAGTTCTTTCCTTCCCCTCCGTTACAAGGCCCCGTTCTGAAGGAAACCAAAGCAGCCTATCTCTAACTACTATATCTTTTGGTTCTATCTTTAGTCTAAGTCGTCAATAACTAGGACTTTTTAGCTACATAAGTCAACCTCTGTACTTGTAATCTTTGAAGCATTATAGTAGATTATTTCCCGTGGTTTTTTCTCGAAAAGGTTTTTTCACGTTAAATCTGTCTCCAATTATTTTACTGTGTATCAATCCCTAACAAGTGGTATCAGAGCTCTAATCGCTGCCCCGGGAGGAGGTGACTTCCGGGGTGGCACCCGCACGGCTGTTCTCGATCTACATCGCCGGCGGCCTTCATCACGCGACGCAGCATATCAGAGCCCTAACAAGTGGTATCAGAACTCCAATCGCTGCCCCGGGAGGAGGTGACTTCCGGGGTGGCACCCGCACGACTGTTCTCGATCTACATAGTCGGCGGCCTTCATCACGCGATGCGGCAATCAGAGCCCTAACAAGATTTGTTGGAGATAACTCAATATCTCAACTTATCATATCTTTTGGTTATATTCAATTATGTTGTTAGTCCAAATCTTTCATAATTAGTACTCTTTGGCTATATAAGTCAACCCCCTATACTTGTAATCTTGAAGCATTATAGTGAATTATTTCCCGTGGATTTTTTCCGAAAGGGTTTTTTCACATTAAATCTGTCTTCAGTTATTTTGTCGTGTATCAATCCTTAACAAATGGTAAAAGAGCTACGATTCCCAAATCCAATTGTTGCCTTGGGAGGAGGCGACACCCTAGCGGCACTGCACGGCAACAGAAGGATCCACTACCGGTCGACGTCTCCGCACCGGTCTCCGCCGCCATCCGCCGACAGTCGCCCCGCCGACTCACCTGTCACCGCCGCCGCCCGGTCCCGCGATTAGCCATCGATGCCCGCCGCCTCCGCGGCTCTTGTGCCGCTCCGCCGCCTTCACCTTGGCCGGCGACACCGGCTCGTCGCCCTCCGGCCGCTCGCTTGCATCATCCGCTGCCGGCTCGGCGTCCTCGACGCCGGCGCATCTTGCCGGTCTGAGCCACCTTGGCCGCCGCCGCCGCCAGGCCACCTTCGCACCCGTCTGCGCCGCCCGCCGTCGACCGCTTAGCCCTCCGTCCGAGCGCTCGCGGCCCCCCAGCGACGCGCGTCAACAGAGCCGTCGGCCACCGGCTCGCCTGTGCTGGCCTCCGCTCCATCTCCGTGAGGCGCACGCTCCATGCCAGTTTTTTCCGAGCTCCCGCTCGTGTTTTTTCCACGCGCGCCCGTGGAGAAGTCCCATGGAGAAGCACGCTCGTGAAGAAGCTCTCCGGAAGACCAACTTTTTTTTGCTCGTGAAGGCCAACTTTTTTTTGAGAACTTTTTTTTGTTTCTGTGTGGATATTACAACGTTTTTTTGTTGTCTTTGCTCAATATGAGGGGTCTATTGCAATTTATACTCCGTTGATGGCACAGGAATTTTTCTTCATATTGACATTTTTTGAGCAGTTTCAACAATGACATGGATTTTCAGTAGGCAGTTTGCTGAATTTTATGTTCCAGATAGAGTATTCCAAAAGTCTATACTGTGAGTTCTTCACTATCTATCCAGCACCTCAGGTGATGTCTAGGCTTATGTCATTTGATGATTGAGTATTTGATTCAGGAGGTCAGTTGCGCAGACTCAGACTTTACTGGGGTTATGAATTGTTGAAGACCCAGATTCTCCGTCTACTTCGTTATAGTTGTGTGTTTGGATTGACTGTTCCAGTCTTCCTTATTCAGTAGTCCTTTTGATTTTTAACGCACTTGTACTTCAGTGCTTAATTACCTTTCGGGGTTTTCTAGAAACAATTTCGTTATAGACTTTGAGTTAAGGGGAGGTTTGTTGGAGATAACTCAATATCTCAACTTACCATATCTTTTGGTTATATCCAAATATGTTGTTAGTCCAAGTCTTCCATAAACTAGGACTCTTTGGCTATATAAGCCAACCCCTGTACTTGTAATCTTGAAGCATTATAGTGGATTGTTTTCCGTGGTTTTTTTCTCAAAAGGGGTTTTTTACGTTAAATTTGTCTCCAATTATTTTGTCATGTATCAATCCCTAACATGTATCCAACGGGTGGGCTCGGTTGGGCTCGAGCCCACCCTCCGGTCGTCAAATTCTATGTACCATTCATAACAGCGACGCTCATTTTTTGGCACAGCAGTGGCGAATATACACGCACTCAGGCACGTCTAGAGGAACAAGAAACTTTGCTGAGTGGTGAGCTACTTTTTAAACCATGTGACTTCATAGACAGCTGCTTGTTGAGTGCGTAATTTTGCAATTGGCAACTTCACTTATTGTCTGCAAAATTGGATATGAACCCTCGATGCACGTAGAGACTATAGAGAGAGAGAGAGGGAGATGACTCGACATCTCTTCTTTGCAAAGATATGGTAGCCCATCAAGTAGGGGGCACTTGATGCACGTCGTCGGGACTCGGCAATTGTGAGGACATAGCGAGGACGTCGAGTGAATGTCAGGGAGCTGGTGAGGGCACGAGCGTGTGGCAACAGACAACCCACTACGGCGATGGTGAGCAGATTGTGAAGGTGGCATATCATGTATTGGCGAGTGCCTAACCAGCTGAGTGGACTGACCATGACAACAAATAGACAATGTTAGCTCCTCTTCTAATATATGATTTTTGAGAGGTGCTTTAATGCTTTACTTTTTGACAAATACAGAAATATTAAAGTATGAATGAAAGGTAGATTGTGATTACTTACCCTTTAGCTTACTTCAAGATTTTTGCAATTTGTATTGGAAAGGAAAGCATTAAAGCACTGCTCATGATTTTTTTTATCAATTGTAAATATGTTAGTGGGTTGAAAGAAATAATAGCTGATTTGTTTAATTGATTGGTGTGAACTTGTTTATAGATTTTCAAAAGTTTAACAAGCAAATCTTACACAAGTATTTCTCAAATAATGAACTACAAGTATTAACACTCGAACCGATAAAAATACAATAAAGTTGTTTAACATGTTTGTCTCAATTTAACCTAATTTCTTAACTTCACCTTTTATTTTTATCCTGATTCCCTGCTGCCTCCCCCCTCTTCTCCTTAATGCCGACAATACATGCGATTGCAACTGTTGTTTTTGTACCTTGTAACTCTCCAGGCAAGCAAGGCAAGAACTTTAGAACGCCCTACCAATTACGTGTCTCGTGCGTGCAACTCTTTGAGAGCTCTTTGACTAGCATTACATTATTAATTATTACTGCTAGAACCAGAATGGCATGTCAAACGACGAGCTAACTCTTCCTATTTGGAGAAACTTTCCTGCCACCTAACAAAGCTCATCATGCTGAGACCACTCTCGCAGCCGCTGCAAAGCCTACCGAGGATTATCCTCAGTCCACATGCACAAAGGGAGGAGGGGACAGAACATTCACAGGCTCACAGCTCGTCAGCTCCATGTGGTAGCCACAAGCATCCATCAGTGCCTAGTAGGCCAACTGGCTAGACCACAGAGCACATAGATAAGTAATAGAGAAATTTTACGGTGTATTATGTTGGTATCATACAGTGGATAGTATAAATCAGATCTAACCATTGATTTGTGAACAGTATTTCTACTACTCTACTACCACCGAATGAAGTATAAATAAATACTCCATCCTTTTCTGAATAGATGTCATTTTAGGTTCTTCCACTTTTATCAAGGCACATTTACAAAAGACTGCCTTACCCCTCTTTATTATGAGAAATTTTACAGTGCATTATACTGGTATTATATAGTAGGTAGTAGAAATCAAATCCAACAATCGATTTGTTAAGGCTATTTCTACTACTCTACTACCAGATGAAGTATAAATAAATTATAGCTAAACTTCCATTGGATCGAAAAGAATTAACGATTTGTATTGAATTTAGTGTACTGTAAGAGAGCTCCTTTATTATATCTTTGGATAGTATGCCTTAATCTAGTCTATGATACTAAATGTTATTGGAAATAACTAAAGGTGAGTGGTATGGAAGGAAAAAAATGGTAAAAAGTCATATCGAAATTGTAGAATCACATGTATTTAGAAATAAAATTTGAAAGCTAGAATAACATGTATTCAGAGATAGAGGAAGTAATAGTTAATCTGATCTATTGAATCTAAAAGAATAAACGGTTTGTATTAAATTTAGTGTATAGCGAAAGAGCTCAAGTATTGAGCCTAGAGGCCGAGGAGATGTCACACGTACTCAACTCATATATTCCTCATGTTCTGAACCCTACAATAAATTGTCAATCAAGTGATTGTACTGTACACAAGTTAGGAATATACTTCATTGTTGAGTTTTCAAAAAAGAAGAATTCATGTTTCTAAAGAAAGAAATATCAGTACTGTTGTAAAATCTGCAACCAAAGTCCGTATTAAGTACCCAGTTACTGATATTCTAGTTAAGCATGCAAATCAAAATCATGGACAATGTCCGAATAGGCGATCATGTCATACACTGTGACGGCAGAGTTGGACGAAGGATATTGAAGCATAGTGCCGCCAGTTCTTTTCTGAAAGATATCTTGGACACTGCAGTTAGATGCCTTTGCTTTGCATAGTTGTGTAGAAAATTCCTTTGAGAAATACCAGTTTTTGCTGGTTGGGGACACCAAATCAGGGAACCATTGCTTATCTAGTCCTGTCACCTCATTATTTTTAAATCTAGCCCTATATGGACTTGTAAATTTAGCCCCCTCCCTCATCGCAGAAGGTGTGATAGACGACACATGCCCCTTACCGCTCTCAGGGAGCACGAAAATCGATTGAGCTCGACCGACTATGGGAGCATCGTGGCCTATCGTGAAAGGGTAGCTTATGTGCTACCCGGGCGCGACAACGAGCTCTTGCCATACTCGTCGCCGCACTTGCCCACACCCTGCAGTTGCGCTGGCCAACCGACTTCCACGCTCCCCGGGTGTGGCAGATGATACGTGTTGTATGCCACGCCTTCCGCGGTAGGGGAAGGTCCAAATTTGCAAATCCACGCACGGGAAGGAAACTAGATTTGAAAAAAAAACGAGGTGCGGGAACTAGAAAAGTAATGAATTGGAAAACATGCAGCACTTGCCTCTGGAAACTATGCAACCCAGGATAAAAATATATTTAAGTGGAGATGAACTGAAACGACAAAAGCTTAGCCCCAGAAAGCTAACTAGGCCAGTCGTATTTAGCTCTTTAAAAAAGCAGTTAGCTGCAAAATAATAAATATGGATTAAGGATCAACTGAACTTCTGAATGGACAATGGCGAACAAAAAATGCAGGAGAAAATAGGTTCTGAATTCTGATTGTGCACCTAAAGTACTTGATGCCGATGCGGATATGCATACGTTCAATACTTTTCATTTCAACATCTTAATTAACTGAAAAGAATTATTAAACCATAGTAAATCTTTTCCTTAAGCAATCTTCATTATATTTACATGAGAATTATATACTACATAATAGCGGTTCATTGCTTGTTGTTAGGTAGAAAAATTACACAAATGCCAATTAGAGCCAAATGGGTTAATGTACCATAGTGGAACCCAATGGCAGGTGAAGAAGAATAAGAACCACATCGAAATATTATAAGGGAGCACGAGCCACCCCATGGGCTACCTCATGAGGCTGAGAGGTCACTCTATGCGGCTACATCAAAGTGGGGCACATGGGCCAAGTGGAGGACGCAAGCCCACTCGCCCAAGAGTGGATCAAGAAAAATTCAAGAAGGCCCAAAGCCCAATTTGATCAGAAAAGGAAAGAGTAAGCCATGAAAAAGAAGAAAAGGTAAGCCCAAGCCATGTGAAAAAAGAAAAGGAAAGCTCAATTCGGTTTGAAAAGAAAGAAAGAGTCTAACTCGGATTGTTAGATCAGTCGAACTTAAAAATACCATAATTCTCATATACGGACTCTCAAATTGTAGCATTCTTGGACTTGTTTGAAAGCATGGAACATCCTCTCCATTTCAAGCCATTACAACAAAGCTAGAATCAGTTTTCTTATATCTTTAATTGGGTTGACAAGTATTAGCTTCCTGATTGACCGATTTAGATTAGGAATTTGAGTTAGGGATAAAGTCCAGGAGGTGGGACCCACATTGACCTGCCCTAGGGCAGGTTGCACTCCCTCTTAGTCTCTCTTATATATTTATGTTATTCTCTATTGTAAACTTAGACCATAATTGATAATATATATCATATACGCTTATTCTTTCTCATGAATTGGGCGTTGTTTCTTATAAAGATCGTTGCCCTCCTTCCGCTGGGAATTGAGCGTACTATACTACTTCACTTGGTAGTCTCGTGAAACCTAGCATGTATGCGATCTTGGAGAATCAAATAGTTGCAATTCCATTGTGTTTGGCAGTGATCACCAACTAGTATTCATCAAGAGAGCGCGCAAGTTACGTTGATCATAGGTCGTGAAGATTGGACACCTCGTATCAGTCTTAGTTCAGAAAACAAGGCCAATAATTTCGAAGATACGTCGGATCACTTTCAAGGTAATTAACAATAAAATCAGGTATCAAAATTAAGGATTGTCCTTTTCAAGATAGAACATGGTCTTGAGATGACAGTGTTCTTCCTCGATCTTCCTTGTAATTTTTTAATCCGTGGGAAAGCCGAACCACTCCACACGCAGAATCCATGTTCGACTATTCAATTCCACCATAGCAACAGCTTTGCAAGAATTTGAAGCATTCAGCGCATCAAATGGCCACCAAACCCCTCTTTTGCCTGTAGCACTCGAGGGAATGAAATCTTCACTTAGATCGCTCGTCGGCTTTCTCAGGGCTTATAGTGCCAAACACGGCAACACCTCCCCTTTGGCCTTTATGCTTGTAATTATCGACGATCTACTTGTCACCTCCACTTTCTTCCAAGATAATCTTAACTAGTTCAAAGATACCTCTCGTTAATTGTGGTGCAATCTAGCTTCATATCCCGTGCACAACCGTCCTAGAGAAAATAATCCGGCAGGCAGCAAGGCTCGCAGTCGTTTAAGAGTTCTCTCTCCTTCCCGGAAGAGAGGCTTTTGGATGGAAAATACATGTGCCCTTGTGCCCCTAACGTTTCACTTGCTTTCTCTTTCTGATACCGAATCTGATCATTCCGGTCTCTCGTGATGAACTTGACTGCCAAAACTCCGGGCAAATGTTACCGCGAGCATGGAGCCCAGAGAGAACATACGACAATGGAGTTTACAGGGTGCGAGATGTGTGTAATCTTTCGAAGCTGGCAATGTCAGCCCAGAAGTTAAAACGCCGTAGGCTTCTATTGGGCTGCTGCAGTAGAGAGAAGACGGGGGAAGCTCTAATCATCGGAACTGCCCAACAGCCGAAGGTGCCATGCGTGAAGGCCCGTAGCCGTAGTAGACAATGCGATGCGACCCCGGTGGCCGGGCAGCGTTGTGCGACGGTGTGCAATGCAAACCATACGACGGTTGCGCGGCCTGGGCAAACTTGCCGCTGTGGGCCTGTGGCGTCCCACGGATCGGGCACGCACGAGCGGCACGGCGAAGGGTAGAGTAGAACAGCACTCCTACAAGAGGACGAAGGGCAACACCATCCAGAAGTGACAGAACAAACGAGAACCATTTTTTTAGAGCGGCAAATTACTGATATCATGTTTTGAAATGGCATACATCTCTTACATTGAACCATTTTAAAATGACATGGTCTATTGAAAATGACTTTACACGTTGCCGTCGAAAAATTCATGACAGCAACCCCGTCTCTGTACGAAGGGTGTTCTCTAGCAGCGTATGCGACATGCCAACCGATTTTTCAGCAAATTGGCAAAATCGATGGTAGATAAACCTGAACGAAAGTCTATTCTGAATGGAACGTCGACACGAAGCAATAACGAATAGGAATGAAATATCAAAACAGGGGGCTTTGTTTCCTGTAACTGAGGAGTAGAAATTAGAATTATTTTCATGAGTTGAGAAGTTTTTGAAAACAACTTATTATAGTTAGATCATATTATAACTTAGCAGATTAATCATATATAAATAGAGTTATATAATAAATAGAATTGCATTTCAATCATTGGAAGTAGAGTTGTATATCAAAGACAATTGTATCATAATATTTAGACGGTCAGTTACGTGGGTAAGCTTGCTAGTTATCTTAAACTCTAGAGAGATTTGCTCTTTAAACTTTTGGTACCTCTTAGTACTTCTTGATACTGGTTTAATGGATGACATGATAGCTCTCAAATACAGTAAAAGGTAGATCAGACGGCCGCACCATATAAATGCGTCCCACTTTCATCACATCGTGAAAACTAAGGATCGAGTTGATTCTGCACGACAAAACAGCAGTACCACCCAGATCGATTTGAGATGCGCAACGTCAAATAGACAAATTTGATTGAATTCAGCTGTCGGAAGTCTGAACACGGTGGAGAGCCGGAGTCGCCGTAGACAGATGCCGATGCGAGCAGACTGACAGACGAAACGAAGTCAACTTAAAAAAGACAAAGAATCACGCGAGGTGGAGCTAAAACATTTCGGCCGGCCGGGAATGGCCACCCAAACAAGTCTTTCCTTCTCCGCGTGAAGTCGGCCTCAAAAGCAAAAGGGATCTGACAGGGACAAGCGCTCTTTGGTTTCTATGCGCCGAATGAATTGGGACATGCACTTCGGGGAACTTGTTCTTCCTTTCAATCCTGTCCCAAGAAATTTCTTCCTAACACTTCCTTTTTGAGGAAACGTCCCAAGAAACTTCCATCTCCGCAACTTCGACGAATTCAAGTACCCGGAGACCTACGCAGAGCACAACTGCACAAGTATTGCCATACATGAAATTCCTCTTTTGGATAGTGTTTGGTTAGTCCTCTCTTCCCTCTGCAACATCCGCTCCTACCTGAGCTTGGCCCAGCAAAACACACTCCAAGCTTCGCACACCTAACACCTGCATGGGGGCCGCGGTGGGGAAGGCAGTCGTAGACTTCGCCGCGGCGTCGAAAACGCAAGCGGAGGCCCGGCTCGCCATCGCCGAGCACGTTATACTCCAGTGGAATCGCTTCCCGGGGGCCGACACCGGCATATGGGACGCGGAGGCCACCTACACCAACAGAAGACTCCTCGCCTCGGTCGACGAGATCCTCCACCTGGCGGAGGCCCAGCCTTTCCCCGCGGCCTCTGCTGCTCGTCGCCGCCTTGACGGCGCCCTCAGCGTCGCCATGTCGCGCATGGTGGAAGAGTTCCTGCGCCTCAGGGTCTGGAATGCCTCCCAGTCCCAGCTGCGCGCCGCCGTCCAGAAGCTCTCGGTCTCCCTGCCTGCCAGCGGCGTGTCGCTGGCCTTCCCCAGTACCGGCGACAGAACCAGCACGGCGAGCACCGCGGTGGATCCCTGCGCGTCCGGCGGGAGCCGGTCGAGCATGCCTGACGAGGTAGCCGCCCTCTTGGACGGCGAGTTCTTGGATGAGCTCGATCTGATCTGCCCGGCAAGCGTCTCTGTCCTCCATGAGATCGCACACCGGGTGATCCGTGCCGACTACACCAAGGAGCTCCTCCAGGCATTCACTAACGCTCCCTGCGATATTTTAGACAGGTTCTGCTTATTTGGAGCATTCCATAGTTAGATAGTGGTTGGTTACCGAAATCGCCCCTTTAATCTACCACGTTCGATCTCAAGAACTGTAATGTACTCTGTTCTGATTGATAATTGTGATCATGGAAACAGGTTCTTGTCGATTATTCAGGCGGAATGCTCCCTGCGAACAACGGAGGTCGTGATCAAGCGTTGGACTCTGGCGACCAAGCTCGTCGGAAAGGCCACAGTCGTCATGCAAAGGCAGCTGTACGCGCAGAATTCAGGCGCATTCGACGGTTTCAAGGACGAGTACTTACTGGCCATCACAAAGAACCGCATCTTGATCTTGCTCAAGTTCGCAGACGGATTCACGAACATCACGTCACACGAAAAGCTCATATACATCATCGGCATGTACGAGGCTCTCAGCAATGCTGCTCCCAGCCTCCTGGCCTTGTTCAGTGGGGCGCACAAGGAGCTCATCTCCCAGCGGTCAGAAGACATCCTCGCGAAATTGGCTGGCGCGATAAGGATTATGACCGGCAATCTCATAACCAAGATCCGAAGTGATTGTTCGCACATACAGAGTGCAGCAGACGGTGGCGTCGGCGTCCATGCGCTGGCACGATATGCTATGACCTGCATCGAGTTGTTAACGCCGCACCGCGACACGCTGGATTTGATCCTTGCAAACGGTGGCGTTGTGGCATCGCTCGCCCATCTCGTGTCGCGCCTTATATGGTGCTTGGAACACAACCTCGAGGAGAAATCAACACTTCGCGGCACGGCAGTCTCGCGGCACCTCTTCCTGGCCAACAACGCGAGCTTCGTACTGAAACGCACCGTGGACGCCGACGTGAGGTCTCTCCTCGGAGGCGAGTGGGCTGCACGGCATCAGAGCCGAATCGAGCAGCACGTGGCGAGCTACCTCGAAGCCTCTTGGGCTCCGGTTGTCGCTTGCTTGGAAACCGTGGGAAGGAAGCCGGTTAAAGTTGTTGCAAAGTTTAACTCTGCGTTTGAGAAAGCGTACAGCAGTCAGGTATGCTGCGAGGTCCCAGATCCCGCGCTCCGTGAGGCCCTACGGAAGGAAGTGTTGGAGACGGTGATTCCTGCTTACAACGCGTATTTGCAGAAGCACTCCAAGCTTGAAAAATCCGTCAGGTACACGGCTGACAAGCTGGCTGAATTGCTCTCGGAGCTGTTTGAAGGAGAATCTGCAGAGCGCAGGAAAGACTAGCTGTGCTCGGAATTCCGCAAATCATCTCTGGAAAAAAAAATGCTAGATATAACCTTGACAAAGTTAAAAGACAAGATTTAGTTTGTTTGATAAGTTAGTTCAAAGGATAAGATTTAGTTGGTTAGTTTGTAATCTAGCTTGACTATATAAATCAAAGAATAAACAGGAAACGACGGTGAGCTACGTTAGTAACGTCAGCTAAATTTCCTGATAGTTCTAATAATTAGTGTCAGAGCGAGATTCTAACCTTAATACCACGCTTGCCCCGGGAGAGGCCACCACTGCCGTCCCTCAGGGTAGGCTGAATCAGGTGGAGACGTGGCAGATCGCAAGATGCGCAGCGACGCAAGAAATCAGGTCAGCCCGGGCGTTCGGCTTGACGAGCAGGAGCGCGTGCGGTCGGCTAGCGCTGGCAGGCGCGGCTGGTGGAGCACGTCGGCGTCGACTTCGGGTGACGGCGTCGGCTTTAAGGCCAAGGCAACGTCGATGTGAACCTGTGCAGCATCAGATTATGGATGGCATCAGGCTGCATGCAGGAGGCCTTCATACGGGCGATCATGGTGGGCCAAGGTTTCAAATTTCGGTTTCGGAATGAATTACGTCCCGGGCCGGATCACGAAATTTCGGCGAAATTTTAAAATTATTTCGGACGAAATTTGAATTTTAAAATTCAAATCCGGTCCAATCCGAAAAAAAAACGAAATTTGGCGGAAAAAAACCGAAATTTCGGGCGAAATTCCCGAAATTTTGGGGGTTTTTTGCATTGCCTGAAAAGTAGTCTAAACGTTATCAAATTTTTTTTTATTTTTTTTAGAGGTTCCTGAAACAATACTGATGTTCTCACAACAATTTCAGCTGATTATAACATCTGAGGAATTTTTAAAAATTCAGAGAGTGGTATTGTTCTGATAAAACACTTACCAACAAGTTTGATTAGAATGGAAAATGGTAGAAATCAAGTCATAAACTATTGAATTTTTTTGTGCATAGTTATGATCCATAACTAACATTCTCATAAAAATTTCAGCTGATTATCACATGTGAGGAATTTTTAAAAATTCGGAGAGTGGCGCTGTCCTAATAGAACACTAACCGACAA
The DNA here is from genome assembly GCA_036346275.1 of Otatea glauca. Taxonomy (NCBI): domain Eukaryota; kingdom Viridiplantae; phylum Streptophyta; class Magnoliopsida; order Poales; family Poaceae; genus Otatea; species Otatea glauca. The sequence continues at coordinate 81,339,178 of CM070711.1, forward strand.
GTTTGATCCGAATGAAAAATGGTACAAATGAAGTTAGAAACTGTTGAAATTTTTTGTTCATGGTTATGATGTATCTATAATGCTCTCATAAAATTTTCACATGATGATCAAACAGTATGAGTTTTTAAAAATTCGAACAGTATTACTGCCATGTTAAAAGGCTTACCGGCAAACTTGAACAAAATGAAAAATTATGTAAACTATAATTTTTTTTGAAAATTTTAAATAATGGTGATAAGTAAGTTATTAATATCCCATAAAAATTGTGATTCATGATCACACTCAAGTGAATTTATAAAATTCTTAAAAGGCACAGTACCATTTATGTTCTTTTGTTTTTGATTTTTGAAATATAATATAACAAACGAAGTTCAATGCTTACATAGATTTGATTGACCAAATAAACAAAGTTTAATTTTTTTAAAAAATTTATATAATGGTACTGAGTCAATTATTAATCTCTCAAAAAAAATTTAGATCATAATCACACTCAAGAAAATTTATAAAATTCTGACAATATAACTGTCCCAATTATGTTCATTCTTTTTTTGATTTTTTAAAGATAACAAATGAATTTAAATTGTTTTTAAATTTTTTATGTATGATCCTAAACTACTAAGTATATTACCATAAAATTTTAAGATTATTATCAAGCTTTTACAATTTTATAAAAATCTGACAGTGTTTCTGCCAATATTTTAAAATGTTTAAAAAATTAGGTTTTTCAACAAATTTTCATAGGAGATGACTTTCCTAAGGGTTATTGGACCAAATCCGGCCCTAAAACTTTCAAAACCGGCCAAAAAAATACGAAATTTCGCCCAAAAAAAACCGAAATTTCGGATTTTACTGTAGCAATTTCAAAAAAAATTCCCGGCCGGTACTTGAGATTTCGGGGAGGTCCGAAATCCGAAATTTCGCCGGAATTTTGAACCCTGGGTGGGGCAGCACCTCCTCCTTGCGCGGATCGTGAGCACAGGCACAAGGCCTAGAGCAGTTTGTTTACAGAAAAGCAGTGCTACAGTAAAAAGCTATGCGGCTAAAGGATGACTCGGTTACTGTAGTATGAAAGCGACGTGCGCTGGGAGTTTCTCCCTAGACTAGTATAGTGCCTGTGATAACGCTACAACGGCAGTACACCCACTTATCAATTAAATGAGAAGATAAGTATGAATACAACACTTAATAATAACAGAGAAATTTAGAATTTTAAATGAATTTAGAAAGAAAAACGGAACTAAATGGAGGTCGAATGGGCGAAAACGGGCTCTCAAAAGATTTTAAATCAAGAAAGAGAAAGAAAAAAGAATTTTCTGATTTTAGATTATTTTTTTGTAGCTTCCAAAGAGAGCACAGCGTGCTCTCTGGCTTAACTTGATGCAAGGGAGGAAGGCCGGGGTGGCGGCCGGTCATGATGGGTCGGCATCAGTGCGGCGAGATCGCCGGTATCGGCGCCTGCGGGGAGGAGTCACGGTTGCGGTCTTTACAAGAGGGAGCACTTGGGGATTTACGCAATGCGATGGGGTGGAGGAGAGCTCGCCGGCTTTTATAGCCCCGAAACAAGCATATTTATGGAAACCATAATTTGGGATCAAATCAGATTAGAAGGAAATTTTGGCAATAGAGCACGAGATTTGGGGAATTAACATCATAGATGGAAAGAGGAGATTTGGTGCGAGATAGATGGAGCTTTCGAGCTTCTTTCTTGCTTTAATGGAGGGAGGGAAGAGAAGAAGCTTCTTTGGTCTGAGGTGCAGCTAGAAGAAGCTACATGTGAGTTGCCTTCATTTTTATAAATATAGAAGGATTTTTTGAAAAGATAGCACATTAGGTTAAAAAATTCTAGAAAAATTCTCAAAAAAACTTTCGATTATTTTGTACTTAATAAAATTATTTTCAAAAAAATTTAAATTATAAATTTGTCGAGGCACGGCGGCCGCGAGGTCACTGACCAAAAACCTCGCCGCGTCGGCAAAGCCACCGATGGCGACCATGGAGCCATTGCAGACCTGCGTTCTCCTGGCCGCGCGGCCCCATCTCCCGGTTTCCTTTTTTCAGCACGTAATGTATGGTCCTTTCCTTTTCCAGGACGTTTGTTTCCTTTTCCAGGATTCGAAGACGTTTGTTTCCTTTTCCTTGTTGATCTTTGGAGGTGAGGAAGGTGCATTGTGGGCCACGAGGATGATTTCGGAAAAATATGGAAAAATAAACTGCGCTCGCCGACCCTTTGGATCCGCAAGGAAAAAAGATAAAAATTAAGCGAGTGCTTTCGCCGTACCGTTTCCGAGAAAAATTGAAAAAATTAAACAAAGACTCACGGACCATTGGTTCCTTAGATAAAAAATAAAAACAAAAATTCAGCGCTCTCCGTGCGCTGAAATTAGGCTCTATGGGGTTAGATCCGTAAAAAAGTCTCGAGAAGGGTCATATTCGGAAAAAAATACGATCACAATGCCAGGATAATAAAAAATTCAAGTCTTGTTTCTTGCATGCGGATCCTCCTTGTTTATTTCCTTGTTTGATTCACCCTCCTTCCAAATATGTGGTACGTACAATTTTGGCCAGTAAAAAATTCAAGTCTGGTTTCCTTGCATGCGGATCCTCCTTATTTATTTCCTTGTTTGATTCGCTCTCCTTCCAAATATGTAGGTAGGGAGGTGCATTTGTGGGCCACGAGGATGATTAGACACACTAAATAATGGCCATCGGATGTGGGTGAGTAAAACTGAGAAAAGATCTGAGACGTTTATTTTGATGAATGCAAGTTTCTGGGGACGTTTTGTTAGGTGCACGAACATTGGGCCATCTCTAATGAGGTGCATTATTTAGGGTGGACGTAAGAAAAATTGCTTAGGTGCATTATATTATAAATTTCTCCCTAGATATGGCTTTGTAGGTGTCACCCCGTACCTCCTATTGGTGAGTGTCGTCAATAATCGGCGTGACAAGATAGTATTAGTGGCTATCTGTATGTCTCGTCGAAAAAACGATCAAAGCTACATATTTTCGTGTCAGTTGTGTTCACGAGATATTATATGTGATCACATGAGTTCTTGTACAAATTGTGTCTACAAGATAAATATATACAAGTTTCTTCAGAGATGTCGTACGCATCAGAAGAGATCATGCTGATCAAAAGAAAGCTGTTGCGTGTGCTAAGTAGAGTTAGTCAAAGATGACTTCGAGGCATCCGTCCAAAGTCAAGTCCATCAAAGTTGAGTTCAGGACGTTGAAAAAATGCGTTCGTCGTCAAAAGTCAAGTCCGTCGAAGTTGAGTTCGGAACGTTGAGAAGATGTGTTCGCCGTCCAAAATCAAGTCCATCGAAGATGAGTCCGAGATGTTGAGAAGATATGTTCTCCGTCCTATATGGAATATATGTTTGGCAAATCGTAGTTGAGACCGATTACCTTAATAAGTAAGAGCCGGTGTGTTAAAATTAGGGGAAAATGCTAGATATAATCTTGATAAAGTTAGGGTATAAGATTTAGTTTGTTTGATAAGTTAGTTCAAGAGGATAAGATTTAGTTGGTTGGTTCGTTGAGTTAATTTGTAATCTAGCTTGACTATATAAAACAAAGAATAAATAGAAAAATAAAATTTTCTGATAGTTTCCAAAAAAAAGTTCTTTTAAGCACCGGCAAAAGGCTTGTGGGAAAATATTTCTGAAAAAATTGTACTTGTACATGTAAATCTGAAAACTACTACCACATAAAAGGAGGAATTCTATTCTTTACTGCATCAATAAATTCCCCGGCAGAAGCTTGGAGCGCCCTGTGAGTGCTTTGTTTTGTGCGTGTAACTCTTGACGGCTTTGTTTGACTAGCACTACTGCACTACACTGCTACTAGTAGATGTTATTGCAAGCGACAAGATAGTGGAATTTACTATTATTGTCTGACGGTTAACAAAACTTGTTATGCTGAAGAGTGAATTGAAGAGCACTCTCGCAGCTGGTGGATTGCTGCAAAGACAGTCTACAACCCTGCATCGCCGAGGTGGCAAGAGGCAACCGAAGTTTAGGCGATGCGTGGCCCGACCCTAAAGGGCCTAAACCAAGTCGCCGTGCAGCGTGCTGCGCGCACCGCACAGGACGAAGCAGCTTAGGGTGCTCTCAAGTCTCAACGAGGTGATATAAGTAGTTTTTATAGGATATTGTTTGCACTGGATTTTGGTAAGTCACTATGAAATTGTCAGGCTAAAGATCAGGATGGTTTTGGTCGATATCGAATATAGGAAAAAATGTTTAAATTTGGATTATGACTGATATGTATCTAATGATGGAAAGAATTGTTCGAGTTAAGGCCGACACGGATAATGACAACCAGCGTATTGGAGATGGACACGATCGGCTGATAGCTATAAAAGATGACCATAGACAAGCGAGAAAATATACACAATCAATCAAACAAATCGCATTTACTCTTTTACTTTCCCGTTGACTAGGAGTAACTTCTGTAATTTAGAATCTTTGTAATTCGATCTTGATCAATAAAATTGCGCATCGCCATTGTTGATCTTCATCGATTACGCCATCAGGTTTGATTTTTTTTCGATTTTGTTGTGCATCACCTTCTTCGAAAAAGATCTACCTTTATCATATGGTTAGCCATAATTGGCTAATTAGACTTATCGTTATCTTCAATTTAATCGGCTTTTTAGCTGTTTAAATCTAAACTGATTATTTTACTAGATCGGTTTTGAACGAAATTTTAGTTATCTTACCGATTGCAGGATCAAATCGGTTGGCACGCCACGAACTTCAGAACCCGGTGTTCGTCCAGCGTGTTGTAGCCGATAAACCCTCCTTCAAGTTTTTGGCTACAACACACTCTTAACACACCAGATAGGACTCGAAGATGTCATCACCCGGCAAGATGATTCTACCATCTGATCTCAATGCTGAAGCCATAATTGTCCCTACATTAGACGATTTAACGCCGGAACAATGCAAAGAGATTGAAGATCAGAAAGCTGCTCTTGAGGAGATGATGCTGGGTTGTTATCAAAAACCCGACGCGGCGTCACTCAGAAGGCCGCATTGCCGACGGTTAACGCACTCGATGATGCAGGAGTCACGGATAACCCAGTAAGTCAATACATACTTGCACAGGCCGAACTATCAGCTATGATTAATCAATCAATTATCGACTCTAGTTACAACTCTTAAGTCGATGATAGCCAATAGTGTGAAAACGATCACTCAAGAGTTAGTATCATCTGGGAACCTGCTCGAGCCAATGCAAGCTCTGCCGAATTATCATGTTTATTCGGTGGCGCAAAATACCCAAAACACAATAGCTGACCCAAAGATGTCGGTTACAATTCAATCTATATCCATGATGCCAACCCAACCCACTGTCATACTACCAAGGAATCCTCGCCCAATCTACTTGCCGCCATCAGCTCCGTTTTACGTTTTCCCAAATCGTTTCCACAGTCGATTCAACATAACAGGCTTCTACAGTATGCCGAGCCGATTCCACCTAGGAATACAGCCCCGTACAAGGTTGTAACATACTCAGAGCCTTTTGTTCTAGCTCCAGAAGTGACTGTTAGAAGTAGGAGTGAAAACGGGTCAGATATAGGCGGATATTGCTCTTTTCGTATCCTAATCGATATTTTTTTTCCGGATTCGCAACCGGATACGGGCTAGCCAGATCTGAATAATTCGGGATACGTACACAGGTCTGATATGTGACAGATTCGGATCAAAAACAGGTAAAAATATACGGATAATAGATGCATAAATAGATACCATAGCAACAAAACTAATTGAGCATTATGCCTAATATTACCAACTTTGATTTGGTTCCAAGCTTACAACCTTAATACAACAACAATATCATTATATGAACAACACTAAAACAATAACCCATAAGAGTTTAGCACTTTCAACCAAAACAGATACACTGCAATATATCTCATTTAGAGTTCAGCTCACAAAGAGTTCAACAAATGTACTCGTACAGAACTTATTTCCGCATCTTTAATTTTGTAGTAATGAATTAACTACGCTATAAATTAAAGAAGCATTGCAATTATTAATCGCCAACATATCACAATGCATTTCTACAATAACACTTGCACTTTTGATTAGGGTTCGAAGATCTTGCGTGATCTTACACCAGTGCTGTACTGCTGCAGCAACTGATCTAGACCGTCGAGTTTTAATTAGTGCTGCAACAATAGGTCCCCACATGTCAGTGAGCCCACCCAAAAAAAACTGAGAGTGGACGGAAACAAGAGGGAAGTGGTCTGTGAGACAGCAGCTGGCAAGGCAAAGGCGCGCTCCTCTCCGCCGACGACAAAAACACTAAACCCTAACCCCTCTTCCCCGGCGGCGGTGATGGCGGCCACTGGTCGCACATAGCAGGCGAAGATGCCGCTGGGGCCACGCGCGGGGGACAAGAGTGACTCCCGCTACTGCGGGGTGGAGGTGCTCGACTTCCCCGCCGTCCTCTCCTACTCCCTCTCCTCCGCCTTCGACTTCCTCTTGCCTCACTCGTCAGTACTCTACTGCATACTGTTACCTTCTCGCCTCCGCTCTCTGAGACCGAGGCTTACTCACCCTGCTCTGCTCGGCGCTGCAGGTTGATCCTGACCATTGACCCACGCCCGGCGCTGTCCTGCCGGCGGTGGCGTCGGACCTCGATCTCAGGCCTCAGCCCGTCCCGAGCAGCCACATCGTCGGGAAGATCAGCGTGTGGATTGATTTGGATTCGGAGGACAAGCAGCTCCGGTTGGACTCGGAGCCCAGGTCGCCAGGAGATTATGGGTGGCCGGATGCAAATGGCCTGATCAAAACTGGATATCTGAATGACTGAATATTCGATATCCTGGTACCGACCCATATTTCCCGGATACTTCATGCTTCGAATCCGATCCGGTATCCGGATTCAAATATCCGGATCCGGATCTGACCAGATATATAAAATCCATCCCGAATCCGGTCTCAACCGGATCCAGATCTGAATCGAGCGGATAAAAGTCAACCCGTTTTCACCCCTAGTTAGATGAAACAATGGATATGAGCAACTTCCTCAATACATGTCGGCTCAACCAAATCATAAACCCGAACTTACACTCGGGGGAAAGAATGCCAATTACGATCATAATTGGTAGAACCCTACTATGACATCGGCTAATACTATTAATTGGGCCGACCAAATATTTGCCGTGTTAAGAGATCAATTTGTAATACAGCCCAAGGGGAAGGTTATCGGCTATAGAAAGTCGTATCCTGATTATATTGACCGTATGCCTTATCCTAATAATTTTAGAGTTCCTGATTTTGCTAAGTTTTCTGGGGATGATTCTGTTACCACATTAGAACACGTCAGACGTTTTATCGCACAATGTAGCGAAGCCGCTCAGTCCGATGGGCTCAAAATAAGGTTATTCCTATTGTCGTTATCAGGAGCTGTTTTTACTAGGTTCACTAGTTTAACTCTAAATTCGGTTCACCTCTGGAACGATTTGGAAATCCGATTTCATGAGTACTTTTTCTCTGGTAATCTGGAACTCAGGATTTCTGATCTGAGCTCCGTCCACTAGAAATTTGGCGAGTCAGTAACGTATTACATTAAAAGGTCTGTAGCACTGTCCAAATTTTTAAAAATTCATGAAGTTTGATAATCATCTGAAAATTTTATGAGAATATTAGTGATGCATCATAACCATGCAATTTTTTTTCAAAAGTTTCTAACATGGTTTGTTTTATTTTTAACTTGCCGGTCAGCGTTCTATCAGGACAGTTGCAATTTTTGAATGTTTAAAATTTCCTTAGATTTGATAATCATCTGGAATTTTTATAGGAACATCACTGATATGTCAGAAACCTTCACAAAAAATTTCGACATGTTTGAGCTATTTTTCGCTCGGTGCAATTTTGCTGAGATCTCAGCCCTACCCGTTGAAAAAAATTCGGATTTGAATTTTTGTTTTTGTGGTTCGTCTGGAATTTGTCTGAAATTTCTAAATCTCGCCGAGATTTCGTTCTTGAGCCACGTCCGAGATTTCGAGCGAAAACGAGATTTCAATCCTTGCTTCTAAGTACCCACCATGGACCAATTTTCAGCTTAATAGGATAAATTTGTAAAGCCACCCATGAAATTATAGGGCATACAAAAAGTGCACTAGCAAAAGTTTGCTACCTAGATCCTTTCTGTACCAAGGTTTCGCTCTCATGAGTTCCTGGTATCTGTCGTGGACCAAAATTGACACCCATCCTGACCCGCCGTGGGCGAGAACTTGGATCACTAATTAGGAATTGTTCCAAATACCTCCCATAATATCATAGCACACAGCAGAATTGCACTCGCAAAAGCTTGGTAACCAGTGACTTTGTGTCCCAGTTTTGCCCGCACGAGCGTCTGGTACCCGTCGGACTAAAATTCAGCTCATCGAGTTTGAATTGTTCGAAATGCCTCCAATGATGTCACATAGGATGCATCTGGTGAACTCGCCAAAGTTTGAAAGATACTAACCTTCTTGTTGTTCAACTTGATCGCTCTCAGGGGAGAACAAAATAATATCTTTTTCCTTCTTACAAGTATCTATTGCACATTCAGTAGAGGGCACCTCTGCGTCACTCTCAGGAAAAGAGTTATCTCCAAATGCTGATAACTCGTTACTGGGCGATGCGTTGATGTCTATGTCATGCATTGGTACATTACCAGGTTACCAGCTGGAACATTACCAGCATCTGTACTCGTTCTCCGTGCATCAGAGATCTTTTTATTTTCCAGGCATGATGATGTCTCATGTATTCCAAAACAGTGATAAACTTCCATGGGAGACTCGCAATTCTGCGAGCTAATCTCTACCACAACTGCAACTTGAAGTTTGGCCTTTGGTAGTAAGCCCTTTCATATTCAGCTCAACAGAAGATGCTTCTGGATTACAAAAAGCACTTTCAAATTCGTATATATCAGCTGACAGAAATATATCATTCATAATCACTTCATTAAGATCCATCATAGCCAAAGGTGTTCTTAGTTCTGCATTTGTTGGAAAATTAGAGCCCCCCCCCCCCCTTCTCAGTTTCAGTGTTCTCATCTTGTAGTCCGGAAGCTGTTGGAAATATTAGGAATTTTCTCAATATTTTAATCCACAGAATTACGTAAACCATGATTAAACAAAGATGCATTTTTTTTCAAAGCCAAAGGTACTAGATAACAAATTATCTATCTCATACGCAAAGACTAATGAACAAGAAATCAGCATGAATAAAACACGGTATAAGTTAATATACCCTTGAGCGGTGCCACCGTTAGCACAGCAGCAGTGTAACATTCTCGTTCGCCATGGCGGTCGAAGTAGACGATCACAGGTTGTCGCGGTGAAGCGTTGGTGCGATGAAGAGGTTGATGCGGTGCGAGCGCGTTGCGGTCGCGAATGCGCTTCAGAACACCTTTCGGCGATCGCGTGGTCGCTCCCCAAAACCTTATCGGCCTTCTATCTCGAGCAAGATCTCAAGAAGGGCGAGGTTCCGAGGCCTGCTCCTCTCGCTACTTGTGCGCGCAAAAGCAGAGGCGGGAATGCAAAGGACAGCAGAACAAAGGATGAATGGAGTCTGCGTGGGAGAGTTCGCGGTGAAGAAAAGCACACCGTGGCTCTCCTTATATAGCCTCGCGACATGCAGCGGCGAGGAGCGGCCATTACCGACCATCAACTCGGTAGCCGTTACGAGAAGCGACGACCATTATGCGACCATCAACCACGTCGCATTCACGAATGGCGGCGGCGATTCTTGGTCACATTAATCACTGCGATTCTTGGTCATATTGACTCATCGAAGCGGCAAAACAAACCGCTCCCGCCCAGCACATCACGTCCGGACTGGCCTGCGCTGCGCACGTGCACGTCACGTCACGTCACGTCACGTCACGTCTCGTCTCAACTCGACTCGACTCGACTCGACTCGACTCGACTCGACTCGACTCGCACTCGCACACGCACACGCCACGCCTCGGCTCGGCTCGGCGCGCGCGCGCGCGTGTAGCACAGCCTTTACCCTTTTCCACCTTGCTAATTGAGAGACACACAACTCAACTATTTAAGTTGGTCAAACCTTCTCTCAATTACCCATATGGTACTAAACCAATTTCATGACTCCTAGTATTCTAATGGGCCTTTTGGAATTTCTATTAAATTAATTATGGGCCATCCCATAATAATCTAACAATCCCCACCAAATTTCAAAGACACATTTGAAATACTCTCGATTCAATGTAGTTTGATATACGGTTTTTCGATGGAGACTGTTAAGTTGAACTTCCATCTAGAACAAAGGTTACGCTCATCCACAACTGAACAATGGACTATGCCTTGAATTGACAGTTTTGTGCGAACAAGTTTCACCAAAGTCCTTTACTGATACTAGGCTGCTAAATGCATCCCCTCGGTTTGGAGCTTATAAGTCATACTCCTTAGCCTTTCATGAGCCTCTAGAGATCACCCAATCTCATAAAGCTGTGACTAGCAATCGAACTCATATAGGTGTATTCCTCATAAGGTGTTCAGTAGGACAACATCTCGCTTATCAAAGCCACTCGGAATACATTAAGGTATAACCAACTGCCATACTGAGAATAGGAGAGTTATTACATCTCAAGCGGAGTGGGCTAAATCAGATGTACTCTCCTCTCACCCGATCACTAGCTTGTCTCAACATCCTAATTCACGGGATCTCCGATCAAATAGGATGAGTTACCACTAAGACATGACTTTATGTGGGTCTCAAGCCCATCTCCCTCGATGCTTCATCTATCACATTCCGTGATAGTCCCTTTGTAAAAGGATCTGCCAAGTTTTTAGCCGTCGGACATAGTCCAACGCTATAACTCCGAGTTTCTCATTTTCTGACGGACTTCAACCGCCTCTTAACGTGCCTTGATGACTTCATGTTATCCTTAGAACTGTTCACCTTGACAATCACCGTCTGATTGTCACAGTTCAAAAGAATAGTAGGCACCGGTTTCTCAACTACCGGTAAGTCCTTCACAAGTTCACGCAGCCAGTCGGCTTCCACAGAGGCGGTATCTAATGCTGTGAGTTCTGCTTCCATTGTAGACCTCGTTAAGATGGTCTACTTGCAAGACTTCTAGGAAACAGCTCCACCACCCAATGTGAACACATATCCACTTGTGGCTTTTATTTCATCGACATCGGATATCCGGTTTGAATCACTATAACCCTCAAGTACCTAGGGTACCCGATGTAGTGAATTCAGTAACTTGATGTCCCTTTTAGATAGCGCATTACTCTCTCAAGAGCATGCCAATGATTATCTCGGGTTTGAAACAAACCGGCTTAGTTTGCTCACAACAAGCGAGATATCGTGCCTTGTTGCACTAGCTAAATACATCAAAGAACCAATGATTTGGGAATATCTCAATTGATCCTTTGCTATTCGTTGGTTCTTTCGTAATAGCATACTTGGATCATACGGCGTTGGAGCAGTTTGCAATCGCTATAGCCAAAGCGACTCAACACCTTTTCCACATAATGGGACTGCTCAAGAGTAATCCCACCGTCACCTTCTCTTAACAATTTAATGTTTAAGATGACATCCGCTACTCCCAAATCTTTCATTTCAAAGTTTTGGACAAGAAGTCCTTGACTTCCTTAATCACATTAAGGTTCGTCCCAAAGATCGATATGTCATCAACATACGGACACATAATCACTCCTTCACCCCCACCATAGCGGTAATACACACATTTGTCGACTTCATTCACAACAAAGCGGTAGATGTTAAAGTTCATCGAACTTCTCGTGCCCTTTCGCTTAGGTGCTTGCTTAAGGCCATACAAAGACTTCAACAACCTACACACTTTTCCTTCATGACCCTTTACTACAAATCCATCAGGTGATCCATATAGATTTCCTCTTCCAACTCTCCATTAAGGAAAGCCGTCTTTACATCCATCGATGAATGATCGACCGTAGGAGGCGACCAAAGACAGTAGTACTCTAATAGTAGTCAATCCGCAGCGGTGAGTAAGTATCAAAGAAGTCCTCGCCTTCTTTCTCAGGTATAACCCTTGGCCACAAGCCTTGCCTTGTACTTTTCAATCGTACCATCGGGCCTTAGCTTTTTCTTGAACACCCACTTACATCCTCTGAGTTTACACCCATATGGACGTTCAACAACTTCCCAAGTTCCATTGCTCAAGATGGAATTCATCTCACTCTGGACCGCTTCCTTCCAATAGTCGCGTCTGCGATGAATAAGCCTCCTCAATGGTTCTTGGAGTATCATCCACTAGATATACAATGAAGTCATCACCAAAAGACTTTGTAGTCCTTAGTCTCTTACTCTTACGAATTACTTCATTGCCCTCATCTATTGGATTTTCCTCAAAATGGGCTCAATTTGTATAGGAGTGGAAGGTTTAGAGAGAAGATAGATTCTTGGCGGATGAGCTAAGTGTCTCTTTCATAGGAAATAAGTCCTCAAAGAATGTGGCATCATTGGACTCAAAATTGTACCTTCATTCATATCGGTACTCAGATTTTACTATTAAGAATCTATATCCAACGCTGTGAAAAGCATAACCAATGAAGACACAATCAACGGTTTTTGGTCCAAGTTTACGCTTCTTTGGGATAGGCACATTCACTTTAGCCAAATGACCCCAAAGCACGTAAATAAGAGAAATTTAATCTTTTCCTCTCCCATTCCTCGAATGGTGTGATTTCTTTATTCTTTGTAGGAACCTGTTTAGGACATGCCAAGCAGTCAATATAGCCTCACCCCACCATTCCTTGGAAAGTCCCGCTGTTTCTAACATGGCGTTAACCATCTCAGTTAGAGTACGGTTCTTTCTTTCGGCAACCCCATTTGATTGGGGCGAATAGGGAGGCGTCCTCTCATGGATTATTCCATGTTCCTCACAGAATAAATTAAACTCATTAGAAAAGTATTCTCCACCACGATCTGACCTAACCCGTTTGATTTTTCTCTCAAGTTGGTTCTCAGCTTCAGCTTTATAGATCTTAAAATAGTGAAAAGCCTCATCTTTTGACTTTAATAAATACACATAGCAATATCTAGTAGAATCATCAATCAAAGTCATGAAATACCTCTTACCACCCTTTGTCAACTCCCCGTTCATCTCGCATAAATCGGTATGAACTAGTTCTAACGGTGCCAAGTTTCTCGCCTCTGCTGCTTTGTGAGGCTTGCGAGGTTGCTTAGATTGCACACATACTTGACACTTAGAACCTTTGACTTGGGTGAATTTTGGGATTAAATTCATACTGGCTAACCGCATCATGCAACCAAGATTAATATGACAAAGTCGTGAATGCCAAACATCAGTCATGATTACAAACATTATTCACAATTTTATTCATGTCCGTCAAAGACAAGCGGAACAAGCCTCCGCTCTCGTAGCCTTTTCCAATAAAAGTTCCAATTTTAGAAACAACACATTTATTGGATTCAAAAACTAGCTTAAAACCATCTCTACACAATAGAGACCCGCTGACAAGGTTTTTATTTATCACGGGCACGTGATGCACGTTCCTCAGTCGCACGACTTTTCCTGAAGTAAACTTCAAGTCAACTGTGCCGACTCCACGTACAAATGCCTGCGACCCATTCCCCATCAACACGGAGGTAGCCCTGCGACTGGTAAGAAGAGAATAAGGATCTGTCGGACAAACATGTATATTGGCCCCGTGTCAATCCACCAATCGGTGAGCGACATGCGATAGAGCGGTAGGTATTGAAACATACCCGGATGTTCCTCCTCGGTATTGCCAATAACAACGTTAGCGGACTTTTACGCTTATTGTCTTTGCGATCGGGCAATCCTTTGCCCAATGATCGATACCATTACTGCATAAAGCGGTTTCCCTTTCCTTTATTCTTCTTCTTCTTGAAGCTAGTAGTTTGAGCGGCCTTGTTCTTGTTCTCGGGCTTTTCCGACTTATTTTATTCTTCTTGTTGAATTGAAAGATTTTCTTTTGTACCACATTGGCACTAGAAATTTCTTTCCCACGTATATCTTTTGCCCTCGCTTTCTCCTCAACATTTAGAGACCCAATGAGACCAAAGAACGCTGAACTCTTGTCTCTTGTGTTTTAGAGTAGTGGCAAAATCCCTCCAAGAAGGTGGCGACTTAGCTATGATGCATCCCATACAAACTTGTCGGGTAATGCACATGTAAAATTCTCAAGTTCTTTCGCAAAGCTTGAACCTCATGAGCTGTTCTACTACAGAGTGGTCATCAACCATCTTGTAGTCATGAAAGCTGCTCCATGACATAGAGTTCCTTGCCCGCGTCGAGACTCGAATTTTGCCTCAAGTGCATCCCACATTTCTTTACCACTTGGCAAAATCATGTACACATCAACAAGATTTTCTCCGAGAACACTAATCACGGCGCCTCTGAACAAGTTATCGCATGGTAGTGAAGGCACTCTCTGCTCGGGAGAGAGCCCCCTCAGCCGTGGTTTGCCTTGCGCAAGCGTGATACACGTTCATGGCGATCAACCACAAAATCATCTTAGCGCGCCAGCGCTTGTAATTTTGCGTAGTCAAATATAGTTGGCTTAAGTGCGGAAAAAACGATGAGTTGTAAAATTCCTAGTATAAGGTTTTGGATTGTTGGAAATATTAGGAATTTTCTCAATATTTTAATCCACAATTACGTAAACCATGATTAAACAAAGATGCATTTTTGTTCAAAGCCAAAGGTACTAGATAACAAATTATCTATCTCATACGCAAAGACTAATGAACAAGAAATCGGCATGAATAAAACACGGTATAAGTTAATATACCCTTGAGCGGTGCCACCGTTAGCAGCAGCAGCGGTAACATTCTCGTTCGCCATGGCGGTCGAAGTAGACGATCACAGGTTGTCGCGATGAAGCGTTAGTGCGGTGAAGAGGTTGATGCGGTGCGAGGCGCGTTGCGATGCGAATGCGCTTCGGGAACACCTTCGGCGATCGCGTGGTCGCTCCCAAAAACCTTATCGGCCTTCTATCTCGAGCAAGATCTCAAGAAGGGCGAGGTTCCGAGGCCTGCTCCTCTCGCTACTTGTGCGCGCAAAAGCAGAGGCGGGAATGCAAAGGCAGCAGAACAAAGGATGAATGGAGTTTGCGTGGGAGAGTTCTGCAGTGAAGAAAAGCACACCGTGGCTCTCCTTATATAGCCTCGCGACATGCAGCGAGGCAGAGCCGGCCATTACCGACCATCAACTCGGTGGCCGTTACAAGAATCGAGCGACCATTATGCCGACCATCAACCACGTCCGTTATGTAATGGCGGCGGCGATCTGGTCACATTAATCACTGCGATTCTTGGTCATATTGACTCTCAAGCGGCAAAACAAACCGCTCCCGCCAAAGACATCACGTCCGGATCGGCTGCGCTGCGCGACGCGTGCGTCACGTCACGTCACGTCACGTCACGTCACGTCACGTCACGTCTCGTCTCGACTCGACTCGACTCGACTCGACTCGCACTCGCACACGCACACGCCACGCCTCGGCTCGGCTCGGCGCGCGCGCGCGCGTGTAGCACAGCCTTTACCCTTTTCCACCTTGCTAATTGAGAGACACACAACTCAACTATTTAAGTTGGTCAAACCTTCTCTCAATTACCCATATGGTACTAAACCAATTTCATGACTCCTAGTATTCTAATGGGCCTTTTGGAATTTCTATTAAATTAATTATGGGCCATCCCATAATAATCTAACAATCCCCACCAAATTTCAAAGACACATTTGAAATACTCTCAGTTCCAATGTAGTTTGATATACCAGTTTTTCGATGGAGACTGTTAAGTTGAACTTCCATCTAGAACAAAGGTTACGCTCATCCACAACTGAACAATGGACTATGCCTTGAATTGACAGTTTTGTGCGAACAAGTTTCACCAAAGTCCTTTACTGATACTAGGCTGCTAAATGCATCCCCTCGGTTTGGAGCTTATAAGTCATACTCCTTAGCCTTTCATGAGCCTCTAGAGATCACCCAATCTCATAAGCTGTGACTAGCGATCGAACTCATATAGGTGTATTCCTCATAAGGTGTTCAGAGGACAACATCTACGCTTATCAAAGCCACTCGGAATACATTAAGGTATAACCAACCTGCCATACAGAATAGGAGAGTTATTACATCTCAAACGGAGTGGGCTAAGTACAGATGTACTCTCCTCTCAGCCAGTCACTAGCTTGTCTCAACATCCTAATTCACGGGATCTCCGATCAAATAGGATGAGTTACCACTAAGACATGACTTTATGTGGGTCTCAAGCCCATCTCCCTCGATGCTTCATCTATCACATTCCGTGATAGTCCCTTTGTAAAAGGATCTGCCAAGTTTTTAGCCGTCTGGACATAGTCCAACGCTATAACTCCGGAGTTTCTCATTTTCCTGACAGACTTCAACCGCCTCTTAACGTGCCTTGATGACTTCATGTTATCCTTAGAACTGTTCACCTTGACAATCACCGTCTGATTGTCACAGTTCAAAAGAATAGCAGGCACCGGTTTCTCAACTACCGGTAAGTCCTTCACAAGTTCACGCAGCCAGTCGGCTTCCACAGAGGCGGTATCTAATGCTGTGAGTTCTGCTTCCATTGTAGACCTCGTTAAGATGGTCTGCTTGCAAGACTTCCAGGAAACAGCTCCACCACCCAATGTGAACACATATCCACTTGTGGCTTTTATTTCATCAGCATCAGATATCCAGTTTGAATCACTATAACCCTCAAGTACCCTAGGGTACCCGATGTAGTGAATTCCGTAACTTGATGTCCCTTTTAGATAGCGCATTACTCTCTCAAGAGCATGCCAATGATTATCTCCCGGGTTTGAAACAAACCGGCTTAGTTTGCTCACGACAAGCGAGATATCGAACCTTGTTGCACTAGCTAAATACATCAAAGAACCAATGATTTGGGAATATCTCAATTGATCCTTTGCTATTCGTTGGTTCTTTCGTAATAGCATACTTGGATCATACGGCGTTGGAGCAGGTTTGCAATCGCTATAGCCAAAGCGACTCAACACCTTTTCCACATAATGGGACTGCTCAAGAGTAATCCCACCGTCACCTTCTCTTAACAATTTAATGTTTAAGATGACATCCGCTACTCCCAAATCTTTCATTTCAAAGTTTTTGGACAAGAAGTCCTTGACTTCCTTAATCACATTAAGGTTCGTCCCAAAGATCGATATGTCATCAACATACGGACACATAATCACTCCTTCACCCCCACCATAGCGGTAATACACACATTTGTCGACTTCATTCACAACAAAGCGGTAGATGTTAAAGTTCTGTCGAACTTCTCGTACATCGCTTAGGTGCTTGCTTAAGGCCATACAAAGACTTCAACAACCTACACACTTTTCCTTCATGACCCTTTACTACAAATCCATCAGCCGATCCATATAGATTTCCTCTTCCAACTCTCCATTAAGGAAAGCCGTCTTTACATCCATCGATGAATGATCGGACCGTAGGAGGCAGCCAAAGACAGTAGTACTCTAATAGTAGTCAATCTGGCAACAGGTGAGTAAGTATCAAAGAAGTCCTCGCCTTCTTTCTGGGTATAACCCTTGGCCACAAGCCTTGCCTTGTACTTTTCAATCGTACCATCAGGCCTTAGCTTTTTCTTGAACACCCACTTACATCCTACAGGTTTACACCCATATGGACGTTCAACAACTTCCCAAGTTCCATTGCTCAAGATGGAATTCATCTCACTCTGGACCGCTTCCTTCCAATAGTCAGCGTCCTGCGATGAATAAGCCTCCTCAATGGTTCTTGGAGTATCATCCACTAGATATACAATGAAGTCATCACCAAAAGACTTTGTAGTCCTTAGTCTCTTACTCTTACGAATTACTTCATTGCCCTCATCTATTGGATTTTCCTCAAAAATGGGCTCAATTTGTATAGGAGTGGAAGGTTTAGGAGAGAAGATAGATTCTTGGCCAGATGAGCTAAGTGTCTCTTTCATAGGAAATAAGTCCTCAAAGAATGTGGCATCATTGGACTCAAAAATTGTACCTTCATTCATATCAGGTACTCCAGATTTTACTATTAAGAATCTATATCCAACGCTGTGAAAAGCATAACCAATGAAGACACAATCAACGGTTTTTGGTCCAAGTTTACGCTTCTTTGGGATAGGCACATTCACTTTAGCCAAACAGCCCCAAGTACGTAAATAAGAGAAATTTAATCTTTTCCTCTCCCATTCCTCGAATGGTGTGATTTCTTTATTCTTTGTAGGAACCTGTTTAGGACATGCCAAGCAATCAATATAGCCTCACCCCACCATTCCTTGGAAAGTCCCATTTGTTTCTAACATGGCGTTAACCATCTCAGTTAGAGTACGGTTCTTTCTTTCGGCAACCCCATTTGATTGGGGCGAATAGGGAGGCGTCCTCTCATGGATTATTCCATGTTCCTCACAGAATAAATTAAACTCATTAGAAAAGTATTCTCCACCACGATCTGACCTAACCCGTTTGATTTTTCTCTCAAGTTGGTTCTCAGCTTCAGCTTTATAGATCTTAAAATAGTGAAAAGCCTCATCTTTTGACTTTAATAAATACACATAGCAATATCTAGTAGAATCATCAATCAAAGTCATGAAATACCTCTTACCACCCTTTGTCAACTCCCCGTTCATCTCGCATAAATCGGTATGAACTAGTTCTAACGGTGCCAAGTTTCTCGCCTCTGCTGCTTTGTGAGGCTTGCGAGGTTGCTTAGATTGCACACATACTTGACACTTAGAACCTTTGACTTGGGTGAATTTTGGGATTAAATTCATACTGGCTAACCGCATCATGCAACCAAGATTAATATGACAAAGTCGTGAATGCCAAACATCAGTCATGATTACAAACATTATTCACAATTTTATTCATGTCCGTCAAAGACAAGCGGAACAAGCCTCGCGCTCGTAGCCTTTTCAATAAAAGTTCCAATTTTAGAAACAACACATTTATTGGATTCAAAACTAGCTTAAAACCATCTCTACACAATAGAGACCCACGACAAGGTTTTTATTTATCACGGCACGTGATGCACGTTCCTCGATCGCACGACTTTTCTGAAGTAAACTTCAAGTCAATCGTGCCGACTCCACGTACAAATGCTGCGACCCATTCCCCATCAACACGAGGTAGCCCTGCGACCGGTAAGAAGAGAATAAGGATCACAAGACAAACATGTATATTGGCCCCGTGTCAATCCACCAATCGGGTGAGCGACATACCGATAGAGCGGTAGGTATTGAAACATACCCGGATGTTCCTCCTCAAGATTGCCAATAACAACGTTAGCGGACTTTTACGCTTATTGTCTTTGCGATCGTGGCAATCCTTTGCCCAATGATCAGTACCATTACAGACAAAGCAGTTTCCCTTTCCTTTATTCTTCTTCTTCTTGAAGCTAGTAGTTTGAGCGGCCTTGTTCTTGTTCTCAGGCTTTTCCGACTTATTTTTATTCTTCTTGTTGAATTGAAAGATTTTCTTTTGTACCACATTGGCACTAGAAATTTCTTTCCCACGTATATCTTTTGCCCTCGCTTTCTCCTCAACATTTAGAGACCCAATGAGACCAGCAACGCTGAACTCTTGTCTCTTGTGTTTTAGAGTAGTGGCAAAATCCCTCCAAGAAGGTGGCAGCTTCGCTATGATGCATCCCGCCACAAACTTGTCGGGTAATGCACATGTAAAATTCTCAAGTTCTTTCAAAAAGCTTGAACCTCATGAGCTGTTCTACTACAGAGTGGTCATCAACCATCTTGTAGTCATGAAGCTGCTCCATGACATAGAGTTCATTGCCGCGTCGAGACTCGAATTTTGCCTCAAGTGCATCCCACATTTCTTTACCACTTGGCAAAATCATGTACACATCAACAAGATTTTCTCCGAGAACACTAATCACGGCGCCTCTGAACAAGTTATCGCGGTAGTGAAGGCACTCTCTGCTCGGAGAGAGCCCACCCTCGCCGTGGTTTGCCTTGCGCAACGTGATACACGTTCATGGCGATCAACCACAAAATCATCTTAGCGCATAACGCTTGTAATTTGCGCCGTCAAATATAGTTGGCTTAAGTGCGGCGACAAAACCGATGAGTTGTAAAATTCCTAGTATAAGGTTTTGGATTGTTGGAAATATTAGGAATTTTCTCAATATTTTAATCCACGTAATTACGTAAACCATGATTAAACAAAGATGCATTTTTGTTCAAAGCCAAAGGTACTAGATAACAAATTATCTATCTCATACGCAAAGACTAATGAACAAGAAATCAACATGAATAAAACACGGTATAAGTTAATATACCCTTGAGCGGTGCCACCGTTAGCACAGCAGCAGTAAGGTATTCTCGTTCGCCATGACGGTCAAGTAGACGATCACAGGTTGTCGCGATGAAGCGTTAGTGCGATGAAGAGGTTGATGCGGTCGCGAGGCGACGCGTTGCGGTGCGATGCGCTTCTCAGAACACCTTTCGGCGATCGCGTGGTCGCTCCCAAAACCTTATCGGCCTTCTATCTCGAGCAAGATCTCAAGAAGGGCGAGGTTCCGGAGGCTGCTCCCTCTCGCTACTTGTGCGCGCAAAAGCAGAGGCGGGAATGCAAAGGACAATGAGAACAAAGGATGAATGGAGTCTGCGTGGGAGAGTTCGCGGTGAAGAAAAGCACACCGTGGCTCTCCTTATATAGCCTCGCGACATGCAGCGGCGAGGCCGACCATTACCGACCATCAACTCGGTGGCGTTACGATGGCAAGCGACCATTATGCGACCATCAACCACGTCCGTTCACGGTGGCGGCGGCAGCATCTTGGTCACATTAATCACTGCGATTCTTGGTCATATTGACTCACGAAGCGGCAAAACAAACCGCTCCCGCAAAGCACATCACGTCCGGATGGCGGCTCATGCTGCGCACGCGTGCGCGTCACGTCACGTCCGTCCGCAGCGGTGGTGTGCCTGACCTTTACCCTTTTCCACCTTGCTAATTGAGAGATACACAACTCAACTATTTAAGTTGGTCAAACCTTCTCTCAATTACCCATATGGTACTAAACCAATTTCATGACTCCTAGTATTCTAATGGGCCTTTTGGAATTTCTATTAAATTAATTATGGGCCATCCCATAATAATCTAACAGAAGCATTGTAAAGGTGCGTTGGCCTATTGTGTAAGCATGCCGATCCTTTATCAGCCACCGTTATGTTGCTTGCTACAGAACAACTTAAATCTTGGCGAGCTTCAGAATTATTCGCATCAACTCTTATATCTTCAGATAGATCAATAAAAACCATGCTTTCTAGTGTCTTTCATCCAGTTGCATCATAGATGGGGTGCTCTCTGACAGTAGTATTGCATTCCGTTTGTTTTTCTTTAAGGCTGTACAGTCATCTGCTGTTTCTGTCTCTCCATCTACCACATCTTGAGCTTTATGTTGATCTCTTGTAGGAACCTCACCAACTTCATGTGATTTGGCAGCACCAATTCCTGGTGCTTGATCTGATGTTTCAGAACATTTTAGTTCAGATGCAGCCTTGGGAATTTCAGGGTCAATGCAAACATGAACAGACACGTCGAAATCACTCGGGTCCAGATCATTTTGCAGATAAGTACGCTGTTTATTTTTACTGCTATCCGCATTATTCTTGCTTATTTTCACCGTTTGACGACTGGGAGAGCTTGCTTTCAGCCGGGGCTTCCTCTCCCTGCTTTGCCTTTTGTTCCTTTCACAGAGATACATCCTTTCACAGGCCGATGGATTAAATATTTGTACAGTGAAGACTAACCTGGCAATCTGCCTGAACACCAGGAATTCGCCAACGCTGATGGCATGGTCTAGCACAAAGTTCTTCCATCCATGTCCAAATGACAAAAAAAAAAAAAAACGCCACGCAAGCACAACTGCACTCGCCATCGAAGTCCAAAGGCATCTTCAGGATAAATATTGGAGCCCGTCAGGTCCAAGATTGTCTTCGCAAATGGGGGTGGTATATCCTGCATGTATGAAGGTTTACATAAGTTCTAGTATCGATAAAACTTACCACTGCATACTCATCATGATCAACTCATTTTCACTGATGAATCTCTGCACCATTGCAGAATATAGTTTGTCTTCTGAGTACTACAATGAGGGCAAATAATTCCATACCATGTTTTCGGAGAGTTAGCTCATCATGATCTTGAAGGACGGCAGTGTCAGGATCGGGCGAGCCTTCTCGGAGGAAGCACGGCCATGAACCCGGACGCATCTCTTTGTGCAATCCATGAAAAGCCCGCTTCCTGTGTGGGTTATGGACCCTTTTCCTCCTCTACTTCACCTTATTGGCTTTCTCCTCATAGCTGTCAGCCTTCTCGACTCTCTCCTCCTGACTCAACCATACTCTCTTGTTCTTGCTTCAACACTCGTATCATCTCCACTATGTCTGTTGCTATGTGTCCAAGAATCTCGAGAAAAACCAACAAATTGAGAATTTACTCTTAACAAATTCTTATAGGATTTCTTGTAGAATTGGGGAGTATTAAGTATAACTACGATACATAGCCTTTTTCCTTAAAAAAGAGTACAGGATGATATCCTGAATAGAAGACGCGGTAATAGAAAGATTTTTTCTTCCTTTTGTTACATTTTTTTATAAGCAAAGGATGTTAGAATATACCATAAAATTATGATAGATAAATATTTATTGGATTACGGACGGTACACTAAATTTAATAGGAACCGTTTATTCTTTTTATCTGATGGATCAGATTAGCTAAAATTTATTTATACTTCCTCAGGTAATAGAGTGTTAGAAATAGCCTTAACAAATCAATGATTAGATCTGATTTCAAGTAATAGAGTATTAGAAATAGGATTAACAAATCAACGGTTATATCTGATTTCTACTATCCACTATATATTACTAATGTATTGCACCGTAAAATAAACTACCGAGAAAACAATGAAACAATGAGAGAATACTATTTACTAGTTTGCTGAAAAGCTACAAGAATGCCATCTTGTTATAATCAGATGTGACATGAAGACCCATTGTCTCTTCGGCTCTTCCGATCACTCCCTATCTCCCACAATTCAGCTGCCTATTCAGAGTTTGAGACATGCATACATGATATCAATGGCGAATCCAGGATGAAAATAAAGAAGTGGCTCTTATGTCAAAGTTCTAACTCAAGACAAGTATACTAATGATACATCTACCGATCTATTGCCAACCAAATTGAATTAGATAGACAAAAAAATCAATCAGTCAATAGAATATAGATTATCCCTTATCACTTAATTATTAGTTATCAGAAGAGGGCATTCAGGCATTGCATCGGCTTGGGGTAGTTTTTTTATACCGAGCGATTAGTGGCGACTGGCGAATCTCTGGGCTCTGGCGTCCGCATCCTAGCGATCAATCCGAGGCTGAGAGGCTCCTCGGTCGCTCTTCCTTGCCGGTCGCCTCGATTCCTCTCCTCTGGGCTCTGGTGATGCGCGTTCAGCCGCCTACTGGACGGCGGTCCGAGCGACCGATTCCTCTCTTCTGGCGATGCGTGTTCCGCCGCTCACAGCGACGCTGTCACCCGAGTGGCTGAGCCGCCGCACGCACTCGCCTTCTCGGGACTCTGCCGCCTCTTGGCTACCTGCCTGCCCTGACCCCGGCGCCATCAACTCCGAATCTCTGTCGCCCATCGATGCCGGCGTGTTGCGGCGAGTTCTCGCATATTGGCCACCCGCCGCGTGGTCATGCCCGCCCGTGCGTCGATCTGCCGCCCACGATCGCCCGTGTGTCGATATGCCTCCTGCGAGATGACACTGTTTCTCTCCGACTCCCGGTGTTGTGCTACAGTAAAGGAGGCCTTAGGACGAGTATTGTACCAGGTGAAATCCAATAAGAGTAAGGGAGGTCATGACTAATTTTGATGGCCCACTTGCCCAGTAGTATTGTTTTTTTCTTACATCTTTCTCCCAATTCCTAAACCTGTCGATTTGCCGCCGTGGCGTCATATCTCTGCTTTTTTCTGGCGTTGGGATACTAGGGGGAGGGGGGTTCGGCCGAATGGAGGTGAGGCTGATGCCCCAACCAGCTCCAACGGTAGATCCACCCCTGCATGATACATATCTCAATCCATAGAAGAAGTGAAACCGGGCTCGAAAAAAAATCTTGTCATGATCACTCGATTATGCACTATTTCCAGACGGAAGAACCAATATGAAGACAGGCACAAAGAGAGAAGATCAAATCTTTGCCAAAATCCTTTCTTACTGCAGAGCGGAGAAGAAACAAATAATGGTTACATATGCTTCTCCTATTCAATCAATCCTGTTGTGTTCGTCTCCATATTCAATCAATACCGCTAGACGCTAGTCCATAGCCTACTTTCTACTGGTCTCCCTCGACGCTAGTCCATAGCCTATTTTCTACTGGTCTCCCTCGTCTAAGTTCGTAGGTCGTAATTTTTTTTAATAGTTTTATCTGTAAGACACATTCTGTATTCCAATATAAAATTAGTGTGATATTCTCTATATAATCCTAATAGATATGTAGATTTACTTCATATTCTCTATATACACGTGTATTGAATATAGTGTCTAGTGATAATAATTAGAGAAAATCTAATTATTTTTAATATCTTCTTAATATATGTGCTAAAAAGAAATTGCTCTTATAAACTTAAACGGAATAAGTACTTCAGAGTTGTACTAACTTGCATTTGCAACACCAAACTCCAATGTGTCCGGTGCTCCCCTGGACGCACCATGCTTCGCAGCCTCCATATGGGGCTTTGGGAAATCATACATGGATCGAGGTTCACAAAATCGTTTTCGAAAAATCGATTCAAAAATCGAAAAAATCGAGTCGAAAATTGCTCAAAAATCGTTAGAAACAGAAGAGTTAAGAAATCAAAAAAATTAGAAAAACTTTCAAAAAAACGAAAACCAATCGAAATTTTCGAAAATCGACAGACCAAGTGAACGTTCCTTACAGCCGATTTTTGAGCGATTTTCGCTCAATTTCATCAAAAATCGAGCGGTTTTCACCGATCTTCAACCGGTCTACATCGTATAAATTCTTTTAATTTTTTTAAATTTGAATTTAAATCGGATCGGTTTTTTACGCCGAACCGATTTGATAGACTCGGTTTTCGTAAAATTTGACCGGTTGTGCTCCTCGTTGGTCTCTCACTCTGACGTGCATCATCATTGCATGCGCATGCATTGGAGCAAGGTGCCATGTTCCTTTCGCTGGCCAATGGGCCCGGTGAAAAGGGTCCCTATTGTCTGGGACTGGAGACTGGAGACCGGCCGGGCGCTTCTCCGGTGCTCCGCCGAGCGGTCTGTGCGCCGGGCATGCAGGGCCGGTCCTGACATTTCGGGGGCCCTAAGCGAAAATATATATGGAGGCCCCATATAACTATATATATATATCATCTAATAAGCATATATTATTAAAAAATTATTGCAAGGTATGATGGAATATTACACATTACTGTTTATAAAATAATATTGGCTGAAATCATAAAAACTTACTTGTCACTTCTCATCTTATAAAATTTCTTCTGACATTTTTGGATACAAAATCATCGATTATACTATTGATATCGATATCATCCAATAACTTCTTCTCGATGCATAAAGTTGCCAAACCATTTAACCTTTCTTGACTCATTGCTGATCTTAAATAATTCTTCAATAACTTCAATTTTGAGAAGCTTCTTTCAGTAGATGCAACAGTTATAGACACAGTAAATAATATTCTATAAGCAATAGAGGCATTAGGATAGCAATCCACATCTCTGATATGCTCAAAAATCTCCATAGCAGACAATGTGCCGTCAGGCAAAGTAAACTTTAGAATCTTCAATTCAGAAATCAAATCATTTAACTCAACATCAGATGAACCATCATGAGAGAAAGTATTTGCAAATTTAGTGCAACACTCTTCAAGTTCTCTATCATTTAGTGACTTTAATGCGCTTGAGCTCAATAAAAACCCGAATATACCTTTAAACATGGAGAGTTCTTCAAATCTGGTCTTCAAAGAAGTGCTCGCCATGTCAACTAATACCAAAAAATAGTTGACTTCAAAAGCTCTCTCATTTTCTAGAATTTCTTCATGGCAACTACTTTCATCAAATTGTTTCTTTCTCACTGCTTTACGCTTTAGTGGAAATGATGTATTTACACCCATATCATTTGCAATATCTTTGGCAATGTTGAGACAAACTGGAAACCCCTCATTTCTGTATTTTTCAAAGTATTCCATCATACCTTGTATTAGATCCAAAGTAGAGTCAATGCACATGGTCGGGCGCTTGCAACTTTTACTCACTTTATTTACGAAAATAAAATATCATGCCGGATAACCATACTAAGTAAAACTCAAAGTGCCAAGCACATCAAATAAACCTTTGCATCACTTATATCCTTAGGTTCAACATCTTTAGCATGACGTATCTCATACAAAGCTGATCTTATCTCAGGTGCTTGATATCTTATTGCTATGACACTTTTGATTCGACTCTCCCATCGAGTATTGGACAATGGTTTCACAGTTAAACTAGGAACATGTTTAAGCAAAACATTCCATCTTTTTGTAGAACCAGAAAATAGGACATATATGCGTTGAACAATTCCAAAAAATGTAATAGCCTTTACACAAGATTTTGCCATATCACAAAGAGTAAGATTGAGACTATGGCAAGCACATGGCATATACAATGCCCTTGGATTGATATCAAGTAGCCTTTTTTGTACTCCTTGGTGTTTTCCTTTCATGTTAGAACCATTGTCATAGCCTTGACCTCTTATATCATTAACATTTAGGCCAAACGACTCCATAGCATCAATCAATATATTAAAAATGCCCAAACCTGATGTGTCAGCCACCTTCAATAACCCCAAAAAGTACTCTTCAATGTTTATCTTTCCATTAGACAAATTAACACAACGAACCAATAAAGTCATTTGTTCTTGATGGTGACATCGTGGGTGCAATCTAGAATAATAGAGAAATATTTGGCCTCTTTAACAACCTTTATGATAGAACTGATAATATCGAAGCTAAAAGATATACCAACTCATCCTCGAATTTTATGGTGAGATAGTGATAATGAATCTCCTTATTCTTAATACGTCTAAGATGGTCTTGCATTACTAAGTCAAACTCGCAATCATCTCAACACAAGCATAGAAATTACCATTCTTTGTCGTGTAAAGCTTCTCACTAGTTCCTCTAAAAGCCAAGTTGCGTTTACCAAGGAATTTCACAACAGCTATTATTCTTAATAAAACTTGTCTCATGCGAGCTTTCTCCTTATTGATTTGCTTCTGCACTTCTTTATCAATGGTTTCCTCTTTTTGTAATCTTGTTTTGAGCTCATTCCACTTGTTCATGCTATTAATATGCTCAACACTATTTTCATGTTCCCTAAGCTTCAAACTAATTTGCCTCTGCCTGTCCGCCAGTCCGTCTGGGGTCCGGCCCGCCCCACCACTCCCACACGGCCAGGTACCCACGCCAAGGATGAAGTGGATGCTGCCGGTGTTGGCTTCTTGCGTGCTGGTACCTGGACGCCTGGTGATTGATCAAGCCTGCTGCTGGCGTCGCGGGATCGCGCCGTGTTGCGTTGCGCCGCCGGCTACCAGCAGCTAGGGATTTGTGAATGGGAATAAAATAATGTGTGTATACTGTATGTATATATGTATTGAGCTGAACCGGGGGCCCTGAGCGGTGGCATACCCTGCCTACCCTCAGGGCCGGGCCTGCGGGCATGTGTGGGTCATAGGTGCCGGTGAGGGTTCTCTCAGTCTGTCTTGTTCTCAGTGCCCAGCATACTGACTTCCTGGCAGCTCTTGTTGTCTAGTCCATGTTCTCCTGTTCGAGGTTGTACCACTTCTTAGGTTGTTCTCAGTCCTGTTTGAGGTTGCCGTGCCCAGGTTTGAAATCCCGTTTTTGCTCGTCATCTCCGAGCGGCCGTAGAGCGAAATCTCATCGAGCTCTCAGAATTTTGAACAGGTCTCGAACGAAATACAAAATTAAAAATTCAAATATGGATTTTTTTTCTACTAAGAAAATCGAAATTTCGGCCGGTTTTGTCGAGATCTCGACCAAATTGTACCGAGCGAAAAATGGCTCAAACGACATCGAATTTTTTTGTAGAGGTTCCTGAATTTCTTCATGGCAACTACTTTCATCAAATTGTTTCTTTCTCACTGCTTTACGCTTTAGTGGAAATGATGTATTTACACCCATATCATTTGCAATATCTTTGGCAATGTTGAGACAAACTGGAAACCCCTCATTTCTGTATTTTTCAAAGTATTCCATCATACCTTGTATTAGATCCAAAGTAGAGTCAATGCACATGGTGGCGCTTGCAACTTTTACTCACTTTATTTACGAGAAAATAAAATATCATGCCGATAACCATACTAAGTAAAACTCAAAGTCGCCAAGCACATCAAATAAACCTTTTGCATCACTTATATCCTTAGGTTCAACATCTTTAGCATGACGTATCTCATACAAAGCTGATCTTATCTCAGGTGCTTGATATCTTATTGCTATGACACTTTTGATTCGACTCTCCCATCGAGTATTGGACAATGGTTTCACAGTTAAACTAGGAACATGTTTAAGCAAAACATTCCATCTTTTTGTAGAACCAGAAAATAGGACATATATGCGTTGAACAATTCCAAAAAATGTAATAGCCTTTACACAAGATTTTGCCATGTCACAAAGAGTAAGATTGAGACTATGGCAAGCACATGGCATATACAATGCCCTTGGATTGATATCAAGTAGCCTTTTTTGTACTCCTTGGTGTTTTCCTTTCATGTTAGAACCATTGTCATAGCCTTGACCTCTTATATCATTAACATTTAGGCCAAATGACTCCATAGCATCAATCAATATATTAAAAATGCCCAAACCTGATGTGTCATCCACCTTCAATAACCCCAAAAAGTACTCTTCAATGTTTATCTTTCCATTAGACAAATTAACACAACGAACCAATAAAGTCATTTGTTCTTGATGGTGACATCGAGTGCAATCTAGAATAATAGAGAAATATTTGGCCTCTTTAACAACCTTTATGATAGAACTGATAATATCAGAAGCTAAAAGATATACCAACTCATCCTGAATTTTATGACTGAGATAGTGATAATGAATCTCCTTATTCTTAATACGTCTAAGATGGTCTTGCATTACTAAGTCAAACTCTGCAATCATCTCAACACAAGCATAGAAATTACCATTCTTATGCGTGTAAAGCTTCTCACTAGTTCCTCTAAAAGCCAAGTTGCGTTTACCAAGGAATTTCACAACAGCTATTATTCTTAATAAAACTTGTCTCATGCGAGCTTTCTCCTTATTGATTTGCTTCTGCACTTCTTTATCAATGGTTTCCTCTTTTTATAATCTTGTTTTGAGCTCATTCCACTTGTTCATGCTATTAATATGCTCAACACTATTTTCATGTTCCCTAAGCTTCAAACTAATTTGCCTCTGCCTGTCCGCCAGTCCGTCTGGGGTCCGGCCCGCCCCACCACTCCCACACGGCCAGGTACCCACGCCAAGGATGAAGTGGATCTTTGCCGGTGTTGGCTTCTTGCGTCTTTGGTACTGGACGCTGGTGATTGATCAAACTTCTTCTTTGGCGTCGCGGATCGCGCCGTGTTGCGTTCTTGCGCCGCTTGACTACCAGCAGACTAGGATTTGTGAATGGGAATAAAATAATGTGTGTATACCGTATGTATATATGTATTGAGCTGAACCGGGGGCCCTGAGCGGTGGCATACCCTGCCTACCCTCAGGGCTGGGCCTGCGGGCATGTGTGGGTCATAGGTGCCGATGAGGGTTCTCTCAGTCTGTCTTGTTCTCAGTGCCGAGCATACTGACTTCCTGGCAGCTCTTGTTGTCTAGTCCATGTTCTCCTGTTCGAGGTTGTACCACTTCTTAGGTTGTTCTCAGTCCTGTTTGAGGTTGCCGTGCCAGGTTTGAAATCCCGTTTTTGCTCGTCATCTCCGAGCGGCCGTAGAGCGAAATCTCATCGAGCTCTCAGAATTTTGAACAGGTCTCGAACGAAATACAAAATTAAAAATTCAAATATGGATTTTTTTCTACTAAGAAAATCGAAATTTCGGCCGGTTTTGTCGAGATCTCGACCAAATTGTACCGAGCGAAAAATGGCTCAAACGACATCGAATTTTTTTGTAGAGGTTCCTGACACATCAGTGATGTTCCCATAAAAATTTAAGATGATTATCAAATCTAAAGAATTTTTAAAAATTTAAATATTGCTATTGTCCTGATAAAACGCTGACCGGCAAGTTTGAACCGAATGAAAAATGAAACAAACCACGTTATAAAACTTTGAATTTTTTTTGCATGATTAGGATGCATCACTAATATTCCCAAATAAATTTCAGATGATGATCAAGCTTCATGAATTTTTAAAAATTCGTACAATGCTATTGTCTTGATAAAAGCCTTACCGGCAAACTTCAACCAAATGAAAAATGATACAAACCACGTTAGAAAATTTTGAAACTTTTTGTGGATTGTCCTGATGTATCATTAATGTTTCTATAAAATTTTCATATGATGATCAAGCTTCAAAAAGTTCCAAAAATTCTAGTAATGATACGTCCTGATAAAAACCTGATGATCAATACATATATTTGCTTTAGCAATAATTTTTTTAAAGAAATTCAGTAAGATTTTAATCCTTGTCCGTGCCAACGTGGGCAGCGTGCGCTCACGGCCCGTGCCTCACGAGCCACGGATTTTTTTTCTTTTAATATTTTTTTAATCTTTTTTCAACACTAGGCGTCAGAGCAAAAAAAATTACAGGATTAGACACCGGTCATCCGTATATGGGGCGATCGCCCCACATACGGGCGATTAGTGCGGCTTTTAACGCGCGATTTTTCCTCCGTCTGCGGTCAATTTCTAAAAAAAATCATAACTTTTTCATATGATATCGGATGGAGATAAACTTTATATGAAAATTGTAGCTCTCGACGGGATCTACAACTTTTGTATACAAACTTTTTCAATTTGAGTCCATTTAGATGGTCAAAAATGGGATAGAATGTTCAGATCTAAAAATAGATCTGTTTTTAGATCTGAACATTCTATCCCGTTTTTGACCATCTAAATGGACTCAAATTGAAAAGTTTGTATACAAAAGTTGTAGATCCCGTCGAGAGCTACAATTTTCATATAAAGTTTATCTCCATCCGACATCATATGAAAAAGTTATGATTTTTTTTAGAAATTAACCGCAGACGTAGGGAAATCGCGTGCACTAATCGCCCGAATATGGGGCGATATATACGGGCGACCAACGCCTAATTCTGTAATTTTTTTGATCTGACGTCTAGTTTTGAAAAAAAAATTAAAGAAAAGAAAATTCACGAGCCACGTGCCCACGAGCGGCGCACGGCAAAGGCCACGGGCTGGGCGCAAACCTGAGTGCAGAACTAAGGGCCAGGGCCCAGGGGATACCGCAATGTGGAGCCCACTCCAGATACGATGCCTCGGTGGCACGGCCGGTCAGTTCAAGACATGGGCTCTCAGGGGTCAGTCACTACTTGCTCGCCTCCAAAATCCAAGTTCATAGAAGTGTTACCGGTGAGGACTAATGCCTTCGGACTAATGTCACTGTACACATATTTTGCTCTCCCTCTCCTCTTTTTGAACACCTTTTGGCCCAAATGGGAGGGAAAAAACAAGTTTTCTGTAGATCATATAAATGCGAAAAGAAGCTGGTAACGAGGAACACAGCATAGTAGTCCATGTAATTTGGTGGACCGTTTCTTTGATCCGAGAACTTTATTGTATAGTGGTAAGCAACGTCAAAATTTGGTCGCTCGTGTCATAAAACTCTCCAAGCTTTTACTAGCTAGTGCCTGCTCCAAACAACCGGTCCGGCCATTCCTGCCACCACGAGATATTATGGGTGGTATGATTGCTCATGCTGAACGTACGCTTCACCTAACCTAATCCATCATCGAAAGCCACACGGTTTCGTCTTTCGTTTGGAAAAGTTTATTCGGTCGCGAATGTCGGAGGTAGTAGCTAGCAATGGTCCTGGCGATTAACGCATAACAGTGGAATTAAGGCAGACACACAATGACGCAATCCGTCTTGTCTGCGCCGATTCCTGCCCTGCACTAAAGATAATTTGTCAACAATAAGATT
Source organism: Otatea glauca (assembly GCA_036346275.1). Classification (NCBI taxonomy): domain Eukaryota; kingdom Viridiplantae; phylum Streptophyta; class Magnoliopsida; order Poales; family Poaceae; genus Otatea; species Otatea glauca. The sequence continues at coordinate 81,371,412 of CM070711.1, forward strand.
CTTGATCTGTTAAGCGATTGAGTTCCCTTTGTTTATTATTAGGTGAAGCTGGCCTTTAGTTGCTACGTCTATTTCGCCATGGACTTTGTCATATTCCCGCGAGCAACTTCCGATACGTTGTGTGCCGTCTGGAAGTTGGTTTCCAATTTACAATTAGGCTCGGATTTAAGCCAAAGTTTGCACCTCAGCTGCAAAACTGCACTAATCAACTATGTCGATCATGCCATTCGCATCACTAAATTGCAAATAATCGCATGTCATTATGCAATATTTCTGCCTTGACATATCCAATTGTTAACCTATCGAAAGTTACATAAACAAATGTGAGAATCTTCGACAATCATTATCAGACCTTGCACGTAGTTTTCAGTCTCATTATGCAAGATGTCAACAACTGAAAGATGACGATGCAACTTAGTTCCACGCCTACTGCTCATTAGGGATTACGGTGTTGGAGATGTATATCTACAGATTCATAGCCATCTCATGTTTTAGTCCTTTACATCTAGCTTCCTTTTGATCAATCAACGTTATGGCTGGTTTAGGTTTTCTCAATGTTGTTCTCTAATTATGTTTGAAACTACTTAATGTTGTTCTCACATTCTCTTAAATAAAAGGCAGAGCTCGTACCATCTTAAAAAGAAGTTACAGAAAACAGAAGCACAGGTATGCTTTGGTGCTTCACTGTACTAACCCCTTACCAAGTCAGCATTCCACCAGGAAAGCGGAGGAGCACGTGTCACGTTTCAGCAGCAGCCATTAAGCTCGCCGACCTTAGCTTACCTTGGCACGCCACTCAAGACCATCAACATCTAACAAAAAACATTACGAAAGAAAAAGAAAAAACGAGAGGCCGTGTACCAGTCCAGCGCACCGTCCACTTAGCCCGAGCAATCGAGGGAAGGGATCCGGTGCAACAAACGGTAGAGACTGTAACTTTAGCGGTATGCAACTGTTAGTACTGTCTGATCAAAGGAAGCAATTATTTAGATCGTTGCTATAGTTCACAACGCTCTTGAGAAATTTGAATAGTCCCTTTTTAATCTAACGATTAGTGATGTGACTGCCAAAGTTACAATTATACTACCTGCTGCTCTCGAGAAATCGTCGATCACAGAAAAATTTTCCGCCCTAAACTTGTTTTTTTTTGAAACGGCACGCCGTAAATATATTAAAGAGGAAAGAAAATACAAGAGTCCAGGTGCAGAGAGGGCACCCAAAGGAGAGATTAAAAATTAAGAAAGAAGGGAGAGGGATAAAAGAAAAAAGAAAAGGAAAAAAAGAAGGAAAAACAGACATCCAAACGCACATGCATTAAGGAGGATGCCGGTGCAGAATTTTTGCTAGGTGCGTCGCGCCCGCGGAGACCCAATTCGCTGCCTCGTCTTTAACTGATTGCAATATCTGGTCATGCGTCGCCCAATTCCTTTGAAAAATTCTATTATTACGCTTTTTTCACCATTGCCAACACACAAGAATGATGAGAGACTTGAGATCTTTCCGCGATGTGGACCGGGCGGCTATGCGATGGAGGCACCACTGCTCAAGATCCACACATGGCTCCCATCGTTCTGGCTGCAAGGACAGAATGCCAGTCCAGCTCGCGATGGAGGACCACATAGAACGTGCTTGGGCACACTGTACGAATAGATGGAAGACCGTTTCGAGGTTCCGGCAGCACATTTGGCAAAAATACTGATTCGGCCATCCTCTGATCTGCGGTCGCTGTGCCATCCAAAGCCGGTTCTGTTGCGCAAGCCAGAAGAAAAGCTTGCATTGAAGCGGTCCCCATGCGGACCAGATGGATGTGATGAAAGATTTGCGGATGCATCCGTAGAACTGAATGCAATACGCTGATTTTGCCGAATAGATTCCGTTAGTGGTGTGCATCCAGGTAATGGAGTCGTTCGTTCCTGGGCAGAGAGAGACATCCTGTACCTTGGACCATAGGGTAACATATTCTCTAATCAGCTGCGTGGAGAGTTGATGACGGACGTCTCTAATCCAGTTATTGTTGCGCAATGCATTAAACACCGATCTTGTCTTTCTCCTGGAATGCAAGTACAGGGACAACGCGATCTGGCAGGGCGCCGATCCTTGTAGCCACCTGGAAGTCCAAAATTTTGCCAGGTGCCCATCTCCCACGATTATAGTTGTGGCCACCATGAACAGTCCATGATCAACACGTTCGGATAATTTGAATAGCCCCACCCACAGCCTCTGCGGTCTGTAGTGTGCAAGCCACAGCCAGCGCAACCTGAGCGCTCGTGCGAATTTTTCCAAGTTGAGTACTCCGAGCCCCCTAGGCCGAGTGGTGTGACAGCTTCCATCGCACCTTGCAGGTGCCTCCATGCATTTGCGAGTTTCCCGCCCATAGGAATTTCCTCCTTATGCTGTCGATGTCCAAAAAGAACTTCTTGGGTACATTGAGTGCGGTCAGTGCATAAATTGGGATTGACGTTAGTATAGCTTTGACCAAGGTGAGTCGTCCTCCGAATGTGAGCTGAGTCGCTTGCCAGGGCGCAAGTCGTCGTGCCACCTTGTCTATGATGGGTTGCAGATGGACTCGCCTTAGGCGACCGAGCGTAAGCGGAAGTCCGAGATACTTGGCGGGGAAGCTTGCAATGGTCCCTTGGAAAGGTTGCAGGATGTTTGAAATATCAAGGTCATCGCATTGTATTGGTGTTATAGAGCTCTTGTGCATATTTACCCGCAAGCCAGAGGCCTGACCAAAACTATGCAGAATTTGAAGGGTAGCTTGCAGCTCCTCCTTGACTGGGTTGAGGAAAATTACAGCATAATCTGCATATAGGGACAAACGCATTGCTTGTACACCCTCTTTCAAGAGAGATAAGACGCCATCATCCGTTGCCCTAAACTTGTTCAAACCCCAACCGCCACCATCACCACCGCTCATGCTAATCCAGAAGCACGGAGTGGCGAAGGAGTAATTAGTACGAGCTCCGAGCTACTCCAATCGAAGGCCAAGTTGACCGATTAGCAAAGCATGTCTGCGACTGCGTGATGATTCTCCATTAGTGATGGTCCAATGTTGACCAGGACGATCGACGCGCGCGTGACTAGCTGGCGACGTGTGTGGCCTGCCTGACTCGAGTCTGACGCGACGTTCCCCAAATCGCGAGACCTATCGTGCGATCCGATTGGTTCCGGTCCTTATCGCCCACCGAAGCTTGTAACAAGCTGTGGATTGATGATCGCTCGCTCCGAATGTTCCAGACTCGCGGACGGCGTGTGGTCGGACTTATCCGCAATTTGGTTGATTTACAGAAATTATTTTGGTTAGTTGAGAAAATCAGATTGTATTCGCAATTCGAAGTATTTAAATTTTAACTCCCTCTAGCCACAAACAGATGTTAATTTGGACATAGGTGCAGTTAGATTTTTAAAACATCTACTGTCAATGTCTTTTTAAATATTTAATTTGGATACATGAAAAATCAAATGTATATATTTGTCTCGAAAAGTACTATCATAATATTATAATTTTATTAGGTTTTATAAATATATTATAATATAAATTAGTGATCAAAATTGTGTTTTAAAGACCGTGTCGATATCTAAAATGACAACTATTTGTGACCGGAAATATTTCATTGTTGTAGTCCCTAAGAAATTATTTTTTTTCAGAATTAGCCCCGTGTGATTTTTTTGCAGATATAGCCCTCGGACCCGCAATCCCGCACCTCCCGTGCGCTGCATTAGCATTGCAGCACACAGAGAGAACTACATTGTAATGCCCCGGCTCCCCTTTGCTGTACCACAAAATTCAAAAAAAAAAATGACGCGGTACTGTAGTGCTGCATTGCTACATTACCGTGCTACTGTAGTCTTTTAATTGCTGTTGAGTGGAGGTGCGGTATTTATCGTCGGTAAAGCGGTATCTAAATTTAAATATTGTTCATTATTTATAAATTACATCGTCAGCAAAACCACCCTTCAAAACTACCTTAGGATGTAAGTATTTTTTTATTGTAATCTCGGGGTGTAAATTGATTTGGTTTTTTAAGTTTAGAGTTATTAAATATCTGGTTTTGTAGTTAAGCGTATTAAATTAACTTTTTATAAAGTTCAGAGATGTAAAATGAACTTATTTCTACTTATAAATTTATATTATTATATTAAACTCTAGAACGGAACACAGGTATAGACCAATACTGAAACGTACACTGGTATAGATGTAAAATGGAACACTGGTTTACATACCTGGTTTTGTAGTTGAGAGTATTATATATATTTTAATATTTTAAATATGTGTTATCGGTAATTTATATATAATGAACTATATTTAAATTTAGATACCACGCCACCGGCGATAAATATCGTGCCTCCACTCGCGGCAATAAAAAAAAACTACAGTAGCGTTGTGGTACCGTAGCAATGCAGCGCTACAGTACCACAACATATAATATATATATTGTGGTGCAGCGGAGGGGAGTCGCTACATTACAATGCAGCGCTCCCCGTGCGTTGCATTCCTAATGCAGCGCACGGGGTGCGCAGGATTGCAGGTCCAAGGGCTATATCTGCAAAAAAAATCGCACGGGGGATAATTCTAGAAAAAATTCTTGAGGGTTATAACAATGAAAAATTCAACCGTAGGAAGGGCTTATTTTATAGGAAATGACTTGAGAATGGTTTCGTTGTAATGATATAACAACATATTTCAGCAAGTTTTAAAAAACAATTGAAAAGTTTCATTTTCAGTGAGTTTCGCGTATTTCGAAAAGTTCTTAAAAGATTCTAAGCCAAAGTTTTAGCGAGCTTCAGATTTTTGAACTCAAATTTCACTAAGTTTGAACCGATGAATTCTCAATAAGTTTCAACTAAAAGTTTCAGCAAATTTCAATCAAAAGTTTCAAAAAAATTTAATAGGTTTCAAATAAGTTTCAAGAAGTTTAGTGAGCTCACTTGGTTACAATGATATTACCATGCCACTGAGAGCTACCCTGACAACATCCGCCGCCGGCACACCCTCTTCTCTAACTCCAACCTGTAAGTTCAAGCTCCATTAGTTTTCGTGATTGGTTTAATATAATGTTTAATCATTATTTAATGACAAATCTAATCATTATAAGACTAACATGTTCCATTGAGCCTTATTATTATTAGTCTCATACTTGGATGGAAAATAGAAAACCCAAAGTATGCACTTATATTCACTCTATTGTCTTAATGCATACTTAGAATTCAAGTTAAAAGATAAACTCTTCTATTGCCTTAGTCTAAATATGTGCAATATGTTTTCAAATCCATATATACATGAATGCATACATCTAGAGAGAGTTGATAATTTAACTTGATATTTCAATTGTATTGATCCATATCCTCTTTCCATATAATATAAAGGATCAAAACTTTGAAACAATCTTTTTGAGTATATATAACTTGTGTAATTGTAATATACTCATGTTAATATAGGATAAACTCATATTCAATCTAAGATTGATTATGTGCATATTGATTTCATATTCAATTGGTTATATGCACATACTTAATGGAGTTTGTTCTATAGTTGATGGTCTAAATGTATTGATCCCTTTGCATCACTCAAACATATTTGGATCATTACTAACCATCATATTAAGTATATGAAACTTGTGTAGTTATATATACTCTTGTCAATTTAAATGAAGTTTAAATTGAGTTTGGTTGTTTTTCAATCAATCAAAGAACATTTCATCATGTGTTGATGGTGTCTATTTGTTGATTAAGGACAAATGAAAAGTTCTTAAGTATAATGAAACATTAGTTGCATCAAAGTACTCAAGACACCAATTAATCATTCAAATTGTTTTGGGTTGTGCTCAATCGATCTTGGGGTTATCCATTGTGTTTTAATGGAGTGCAAATGATGATTGGGATAACCGTGTTTGTTGAACTAACAATCTTCCATGAGTTGTGAAGTAGGTTGAGTCCAAGAAGATAAAGAATCAAAAACGAGAAGTCATCATGTGTTGATGAGCTTCAAGAGGTGATCTCGAAGTAAAGAGAAATGCTAGAGAAGGTTCATCATGTGTTGATGAACAAGAAGAAGATGCGATTCTAGAGAGAAGATGATTGAAAATCATAAAATCTCCAAGTGAATCGCTAGAGGCAAAGGTATAACTAGCTAGGGCTAAAGATGTGTTCCTAGTCTTTTATCGGTCTCGGTGTTTGGATGGGAGACTGAGTTGCTAATTAGGTATCGTACTATTAAGAGGGGTTGAGTCTTTTAGCTTGAGCTTCATCATGTGTTGATGAACTCAGTCCGGTTCATGCTAGCTCACTCTCTTATTTGGATTTTGCATGGACCTAACCATTTGGCATGTGTTGCGAATGGGTGAAGTTTGTACATTGGATTTTGCATGAGCAAAGTATTTGCATGTGTTGCAAATAAGGGAGCCTATGCTTGCTTCTTATTCAATCTTAATTGATTTGGTTTTTGCATAAAGCTATGGATTTGCATGTGTTGCAAAAGGGAGATAGTTTATGAAATATTGTTTATGTGGTTATTGCTTGGAGCTAAGTTTTGCATGTATTGTAAAAGGAGAGAGCTCAAGCAATTTGGTTTAAAGTGATTGCATGGAGCTAGAGATTTGCATGTATTGCAAATAGAGAGCTCATGCACTTGAGCTTTGTTTTGGTTGTTTGTATGAACCTAGAGATTTGTATGTGTTGCAAATAGAGAGCTCATGCATTAGAGTTTTAGCTTGTGACTTGATCATGTGTTGATCATCACAAGGGTAGTGTGTTTTGTGCTTTGAGTTTACAAAATGTGTTTTTGCAAAATATTGAATGGATTTGTTATTTGCAAATATGTTTTGCAAATAAGCTCGAGGTTGTGGGTTTTAATCCTAGAATATGTGTTGGCTTTGCAAATGTTTTTTGCAAAGTATCGGGATCATGTGTTGATCCTTACATAGTTAGAGGGTTGATCTCATATGTTCGTGGTTTATTTGCGAATGTGTGTTGCAAATAAGTTAGAGTTGTTATTTCAAATGTGTTTTGCAAATGAACTAGAAGTTATGGGTTTCGATCCTAGAGCATGTGAATAGGATTTGCAAATGTATTTTGCAAATTGACTTAATTATGTGTTGATTATCACATGACTAAGAAGATTGATCTCATAAGTTCTTGATTTATTTGCAAATAAGTTGTGCTTAATGTGATTCTTCGGAGAATGTGAATTGGATTTGCAAATTACTTGATCATGTGTTGATCATCACATTGCTCAAAGAATCAATCATTATTGGTGTTTGATTTTAAAAAGTAAAGATTTTTGTGTAAAATCAGGTTCTAAGCTGAGTGGCCGGTACTATCGGCCATGGTAGCCCGGTGCTACCGGCCCAGTGGTAGCACCAGCCCTAGTGCGGTGCATAAAAACCCGAGATGGTGTTTTTGGGTTTCAGGCAGGCCGATGCTACCGGATGAACCCTCGGTGTAGAATTTCTAGAGAGGGCTGTTTTTGGGCTGATTGGTAGTCCGATGCTACCGCTCATGGTAGCCAGGTAGTCTGACCGGTGTGGAAAATCCAGATGAGGTGTTTTTGCGATCGACTCAAGGTCGGTGCAACCGGGGGCTGGAGGCCGGTGCTACCGCTCGAGCGGTAGCACATCTCTCAGTTGGCCGATGCTACCGGATTTCCTGCAACGGCTAGTTTTGTAGCCGTTGGCCTGTAGACCGGTGTACCGGGCCTAGTAGGGCGATAGCATCGGGAATTCTGAGTTTTTTCAGAATTTTCCCCCACGGCTAGTTTTGACTTGAAGGCTATAAAAGGAGGTATTGGGGAGCATTGGCGGTATGCTGGAGTTATTGTGCTTGTGTGGGAGTTGTGTGCATGTGTTTCTCTCTCCTAGTTGCTTCTTGAGTTAGTGTGAGCCTCTAATTGCATGTGTTGTAATTAGAAGAGGATTGAGAGCTTCTTGTGCATGTGTTGTACTTAGGAGGTCACCGGAGTGCATGTGTTGCACTAGGTGAAGTTTAAGCTAGAGAGGTTGACTTGTTACTCTTGGTGTTTTTCGAGAGCTCTCAACGGACATTGTGAGAAGCCCCGGCAATGTTGTGAAGGTCGGTGCTCGCCTACCCGAAGGGGGAAAGAGCAACAACTAGTGAATTTGAGGTGGGTGTTCAATTCGTGGAGCCGGTCTAATTCGTTTGGGCTAACCTCAACATGGATTAGGGGAGACCGGCAAGTCTCCGAACACCACGGTAAAAAATATTGTGTCTCTTTGTGCTTGCTTGCAATTCTTATTTATATTGTTGCAATTTACATTTCTAGAATTAAATTGCTTAATTATCTTTAGGATTGCATATTCTTGTTAGAGACATAATTAGCTAGTGCACTTAGTGAGCCTAGTTGACTTAGGTTTTATTTGTCAAAATCTTAGTTTATCGCTTCCGGATTAATAAGTGTTAAGGTTTTAGCATTAGGATAATTAGGGGTGAATTGGTTTGTAGAAATTAGTAGAGTAATTTTAAAAGCCGCCTATTCACCCCCCTCTAGTCGGCATCATCGACCTTACACAACCCCGACTATTGTCCTGTCATGGAGCCGACCAACGTTGCCCGCCATCGAATCCGTACGAGCTTCGCACCGAGCCTCCATCTTTCTCTCTTCCCCGTTTTAGGCACAAGTTCTGTGCCACGATGTTGCCAGATCCGTGTGTAGAGCCGCGCAGTTACTAGATTCAGAGCCAGATGCGAAACACCGTGACATCGCCTGTACTAGATCTAGTGCTAAGGTGAAGAAGGAGGGGGCAGGATGACGCCGAAGTTGAAAGAGGAGGTAGAGGGCCATCGTACTAGCTTGAACCCGTGGCCACCCTGTCGTGTGAGCATACAGTGGCGCAGCCTCGCTACCCTCACCGAAGTTGAAGGAGGACGTAGTGGGGTCCGACGCACTAGTTGGCGCGCGAAGCTAATACGCCCCATGTGCTCCACCGCGCTCGCTCACAAGCGCCACTGCTGCAACGAGTGCTCACGCCATCGCCATGCATTGATGGTTTATCTGCAACAGCTAGCTACGAGGATGTGAATCAGCTGCCACCGTCCAACCTTGGCTTTCCCGACAAGCTACCTTGCCTTTGTTGAGATACGTCGTAGGTGTGGATAAGCTTCGAGGGGTGGAGACTGTCTATTGGAATACTACCGTGTATATAAAGCCTTAAGGATTCCGGCTCTCTCCGCGCACCGCGTCATCTCCAGGGCCTCATGGCCGCACATCCGGCCGCCATGTCACAAATCGTTGAGCCACGTCGCTTGTTTGATTAATCCAGTCGTCAAGCTTAAGTGATTGATCGCGACAATCAGGCTTAAACGACGCGGTAGCGCGCGGCGTTGCGAACGAGAGGTCGCACGTTCGATCCCGCCTGCGCGCGCTTGCGTTTGATTTTTCCCGGCCGACGCATGGCGCTAGCGTTCAGCGGAGCCCGAGCTTGCCGCGCGCGCGACACGGGCATGTCTTTTTTTTTGCGAAAAGACCCTAAGAGATTTCCGAAATTACATGAAAATCCCTTTTTTTTTAGAAAGCCCTCGATTTTACGAAAAGACCCCCCTTTTTTACGAGAAGGCACTTAAATTTCTGGATTTTGTCAGAATAATGCCCAATCTTTTAAGAAATTACATATTAGTCTATTTTTATCTATTTTAGGTCCTTTTTTGCGGAAAACCCTCCAAAATTTAAGTTTTTGCGGGATAGGCGCACGAACCTTTCTAATATTACATGTTAGCCATTTTTCCCCAGAGATTTTTTAGAATTACTTCTAAGCCCCTTTCTTCGCGGTAAGGCCCTGTTTTTCAGAAATACCGCCCAAAAAAAAGAGTTGTTTCGGAGTTTCGAAATTTTTTTAAGATTATATTAAATTTATCCTAGAGTCACGAAAGCTTTTTAAAATTACGACGCGCGTAGCAAAGATTATACGATTCATCCCGGAGATTTTAAAAAAATACATCTAGATCACTTTCTTCACGAGAAGGCCCAGATTTCGTATTACGTCTGGCGCGTTGCGGCGCGACGTGTGCCGCGCCCACGTGTCTAGAAATTTAGAGAGACGTTGAAAACAAATGAAACAGATAGGATCACATATATCTATTGTAAGGAAATCCTATGGCTAAAATCTATCCACCCTAGTTGGTGATAGAACGGTTTCTCTGTTTTCTATATGGCCTTACGTGACAATACTACTCCCTAACGAATATACAGAACACATGGGAACTGAGGCAGTCTCCTCCCTTCCGTTCAGTTCACCAGAACGGACAATTTACACGACGGGAATCCCTATGAACTGAGCCAACTAATTAATCTGCCTAAAAACTCATCTAAATAGCTGTTCTCAACCACTCGAAATTATTGTCAAACACCTTTCGGTGTAGCATGTCTGGAGCGTGAGAGTCTAAGAACCATCGACGAAATGGAATGGAATACTTGTAGTCTAGGAGATGATCCTCCAACGCAACAGCTGCGACTTGTTTCTTAAGCACGTCATATACCCAAAAAAATATGGAACATAGAGAGAGGTGCTTCGATAATTTTTTTTAACATTTGCATAAATATTAAAGTATAAATAAAAAATAGATGGTAATTATTTACCATTTCGTTTGCTTCAAGACTTGTGCAATTTGTATTGAGCGGAAAGTATTAAAGCTACTCATGGAACAATGGCTTCACAATTCTATTTGAAATCCAACTCTGAATTCCCATTGCAGTTCATTATCATGTCTAGACAGCTAATGATCTCAACGTAGATAGCAACGGTTGATACAACATCAGCAGTCCCACAAGGTATACTCCTTTTTAAAAAAAGAGAAATAAAATCTCTCTATGTAGGCTCCAGATTTCAACTACTCCCTCTCTATATTTTTATAAGATACGGTTTGATTTAGTGAGGTCTCCAAAGTTTAATTTTGACTGTTATTTTTTTATAATACTTTATTCATAGTTACAAAATTATAACCATAGAAAAATACCTTCAAATATGAATCTATTGATATTACTATTATGTCATATAATCTATATATTGTTGGACTAATCGTTAGTCAAAGTTTACAAACTTAGAATCTAAATACGTGGACGTCTTGTAAAAATAAACAGAGAGAGTAACATGCCCTGATTTCTTTTTTCTCTTGTTGTTCTTGTTGCTGCTGTGGCTGATGCATTATGCCAGTATGGTCTTTGTTGATGTGTGGTCAGGGTTAACAATATCGATATCGAAAAAACGGCTCGAAAATCAAAATTCAAAAATCGGCAATATCGAGTCAAAAATTGTCAAAAACCGAAGAGTTCCGAAATCAAAAAATTTGAACAAAGAAATAAAAAACGAATATCGACCGACCAATCGGAATTTTTTGGCGACCGATTTTTGAGCGATTTTCACCGGTTTATGTCGCATAATTTTTTTCTTCAAATTTTCTGAATTCTTTTTGAATTAGACCGGTTTCCAATGTCAAACCGGCTTAATACGGTTCGCGATTTTTGTCGATTTTTGAAAGTTTGTGGTAACATCTATAACACTGTAGCTTGCCTCACCGAAAGTATTTTCTTTTGTTCTTTCTTTGATTCCAAGTCACAGTCACCAGTCGTTAACCGGGCTAAAGTGGCGACCAAATGTGAATTCCCCATCTCTTTTTCAACGAGTATAACAGTTTCTCTGTATAATTGCTCTCTAATATTCATATGCATAAATTCATAAAGTTTCCATTATAAATTTCGCAAGGACAGGAACCAGAAATCTAGGGGTAAAAGGAATCTGAAATGATTAGGGTAGCAATGCCCTCGTTCTTAAGCTCAGCTGACCAGTGCAGGACCAACAAGAAACATGCAGCTAAGGGCTTGTTTGGGGGCTGTGGTTGAGCTGAAAAGTTGCTTTTGGTTTATTGGACTGTAAAGCAATTGTAGCTAGGGCTATAACTTTTCTTGAGAGGCCATTTGGCAAACTAGTATCTTTTCAACTTTTGGCAAAGGGGAGGAGATCGGGAGGGGAGGAGGCGACCAACCAGGATGCGGGGAGACGGCCGACATGGCTTTGAGGCGGGGCGAAGCGAGGAGGGAGGCGGTAAGGCGGCGGGGCTCCGAGGCTAGGAGGCGGCCGACTGGGATGCAGTGCATAGGCGACCGAGCTGGGAGGGAGGGAGGCGGTCGAGGTAACCGAGCAAGCGGGAGGGAAACGGTTGAGGTGACCGAGCAAGCGGGGAGGGAGGCCGAGAGAGGCGGGGAGGCGACGATCGAGCGAAGCCACAGCCGAAAGCACCTCCCCACCCGCTGCGGCTTTGAGGGGGCTTCGGCTGTAGCTTCACCCAGCAGCTGAAGCACAATCGCCTTGTTTGGGGGCTTTCGACCGGCAGCCGAAGCCCAGCCCTCAAATAGGAGCTAAAACAAGCCATGATTCCTCGTGGCTTTGATCTGTGACACTGGAGATGTCATAGATTCTTGAAATTATTGCTTATTTGACCCCTTGTATAATTTTTTTTTGCAAATCTAGTCTCCCGCATATGCATTTAGCAGTTGGAGCGCACAGGAGACCTCATTTCCGCTCCCGACTTGCGCAAAAGGCATCCTCCTACGCTCCTCAGGCACATTAGCGTGTTCTCCTACGTTCGCTCGTGCTGCCGTAGTGCTAGTCACCTCCCGTGCTCCCCAGGTGCAGCATGGGATAGGTATCGTCTGCCATGCTTTCTGCGGTAGGGGAGGGAACCAATTTTGCAAATGCATGTGCGAAAAGGGCTAGATTTAAAAAAACGATGTACACAAGGCTAGATAATTGATGGGTTCTAGATCCTTGCCTTTTCTACAGTGGGGATCCATAGGGCCACCTTTGCTGTCATGGCAAGATGCAAAACGAATAAAATTTTCTATCATTTGCCTAAGCTCCGACAAGTTTACAAAAAATAGTACTTGTATAGAATATCTCAGGCTCTGGTTGGTTTGAAATCAATTTTATTATAATTAAATTTAGCAATTGTGGCAAAGGTTAGCAAAAAAAAACTAAGTATATGAAGCATGAGACATATGACTAAAAAAAAGTGTGGTAAGCCACAATTATTGCTACGAATCAAACATCTATATAAGAATCTGTAACACGACTAGACATAGTAAAGTTAGCTTCAAACTAAATATGCCCTAAGTAAATATTTAAAGTAAATTATACATAAATGTTTAAGTTGTTGATGCTAAACTAAACAAGCGACACAAAACATAACATATCTCTAGTAGTAAATTTACGTGGTATCCAAATTACCTGTCTCGATATAAGACAGTTTCAAGGATAGAGTCGAAGAAAACCCTTGTCATAGCCCACTGGCTTAACAAGGAACTAATACTTTCGATCAAGTTACATCGCACATAGGGTGCGTTTGGTTAGAGGAATCCTTTCAGGATTATCCAGAATTATTTAGTAATCATATGAGATTATCTTGTTTGGTAAACTAATCAGGAATCTGAATAGAAATCCAAAATTACCTCGGGAATCATGTTACCATCAATTCCAGGAATTTGTTTCCTGTAGGATCTTGGTTGTTGCGTTTTTTTTATCTTTGCTTTAATTTGTTGCAGTCAAATTTTAAACTTTCAAAATTCAAAATCCAAATTATATTTTATTTTAATATTTGAATATAGAGTTATGAAATTAATATTTTTTCCCAAAATATGAATTTCATAACCCAAATATCAGAATTTGAATTCTGAATTTTAGAATCTTAAATTCAACCAATTTAAATTTTTTAATTTTTGGAATTCCATTTTATGATATTTTGAATCTTAAATTTTGGAATTTTCAATTCTAGATTTTAGATATTCCAAATCTAGGAATTTAAATTTCATAAATTTCCCAAAATATGAATTTCATAACCCAAATATCAGAATTTGAATTCTGAATTTTAGAATCTTAAATTCAACCAATTTAAATTTTTTAATTTTTGGAATTCCATTTTATGATATTTTGAATCTTAAATTTTGGAATTTTCAATTCTAGATTTTAGATATTCCAAATCTAGGAATTTAAATTTCATAAATTTGAATTTTGGAAGTTTCAAATTTTGAATTTTGGACTTTCGAATTATGAGAATTTAAAGTGTGAAACTGAATTTTTAATTTTTCAAATTTCAAAGATCCCAAAATGAGATTTTGAACCATAAAAATTGAAAATTTGAAGGTTGCAATTTTAAATTTAAATTCTTTTTAAATTTAGAGCTTATAAATATGAACCTTCAAGGTTTAAAATTTCAAATACAGAAATTTAAATTTGTGGACTCGTTGGTTCGAGTTATGAAATGTTTAAACTATTATTAAGACTATTTTATAGTTTACTTCAAAGCAACCAAACGTTGTAATCTTAGATTACTAATAATGAGTTTACCGGTAATCAAATTGAGAAGAATATTAGATTTCACAGGAATATAAGATTATACGTACCAAACGCACCCTTAGAGTAACACTATGCCAAATAAAGTTAACAAATTTTCCAAAATATTTGTATATACACTCTTGAATTGAAAACGATACCTCTAAAATATAGTTGTATTTGTGCCATGAAGGCACTATAATTTGCACGTAACATAATGGACATCTCTTTCGGTAGGTCCCGGTGGGCTGGTAGTGGATAGGGCCAGGCAGCCACCTCCCCACCAAGACCCTTCTTTTCCTGATATCATCAGCAGTCTCCTCCAGGCTCCGAGGCGAGGTCTCATTATCACCAGCCATTATCAATCTATCCCCTCCTTTAATTTTCCCCATCCCTTTCCTTTTCACATTTTCTTTTTGAGCCTTCTTTGGAAATATTTTTCAGCCTTTTTAACTTCTCCAAGAGTTTATTTCAAGATCCACGTTTGTTCGAAAAAACATTTTCCTAGATATTAAAAAAGTTACTCGATACCCCTACTTTTTTCTTTGTTGCCTTATTTGTGCAGCCTTTCCCTCTCCCTCTGCCTCCTTCCCTTTTCTTTAATCCCAAGCTTTTATATTCTTCTCAGGCAGCCAAGAACAAAGCAAGCAATTGCAAATTGCAGACATCTGCTGCTCTCTGCCTCTCTGGTTATAAAACCAAGGGGACCACGGCCGTTGGACAAAAAGCCCCTTCACGGTTTCCCCAAAGCTACTTTCCTACAAACCCAAACCAAAACACAGCTTGCTTCTTTCTTTCTTGTTGGCCTTCTTCTTGCTTGTTGCTTCCTGAACCCCTCTCCTCCTTGCCCAAGTCTCTGTGTATTGTTGCAGACTTCATTCAGCATAGGGGGAAAGGAAAGAATAGGTTGGCTTAGCTCCCTGAGAAGTCATGTTTCATGGTGGTAGGCCTTTGTCCCTCAGGGGCTCTCTCAAGGCCCTTGAAGCGGATATCCACCATGCCAACACCCTGTAATCTTCTTCTCCTTTCCTTTCATGCTTTCTTGATTCTTGATGTTCTCTTTTGTTACTTGGTTTTCTGTGAAAAGAAGTAGAAAGGGAAAGTTTACCTTTTTATCCATGATTTTTTTGGGGTTTATTTCGACATGTCTACTGGAATTTGTGGGGCAGTATGTTGATGTTGTAGGGATGTAGTGATGAATCGGTGGTTCTTTTTTCAGGGCGCATGCTATACACAGGGCCTATGGTGGTGCCTGTGTGCAGATGAGGCTGTCCTACAGCTCCATGGCTCCAATCATCCTTAACCTTATCCAGTGGATGGACTGCAGCTGCTCCCTTTCATACACCCTCCCTAGTTACCTAGGCCTTCTTGAGGTTCTTGTGTACAAGGTATTGAATGCATGCTTGTTACAAGTCTTGAAATTTATGAGTTGGGTCTCATTTCCAGATACTTTTTGTTCCATGTAATGATGTTTACCTCTTCAAAAAAAAAACCCCGATAATGATGTTTACATGGCTTTGGTACAACCTGCAGGTTTATGTTGATGGGGATGCCTCCATATCCACCATTGAAAGGCGGGCAAGCCTTAAAGAATTCTACGGTATGCATAGCACACAGTTAGGAAGGTCTTCAATTTGAGATTTTCTTCTTGCACTGATACCATTTAATTTTGGGGCCATGGAACGCAGCTATAATATATCCATTCTTGCAACAACTCGAGGGCAACCTGATGGAGATGGAATGCAAGGAGAAAGGGTGGTGCAAGGAGGCCACCGCCGGCCGCGGCCGGAAGCTTTATGCCGATGATAAGGATTCTGACAGGGAAGATGAGTGCGGCATTTGCTTGGAGACTTGTACCAAAATGGTCCTTCCCAATTGCAACCATGACATGTGCATCAATTGTTACCGAGATTGGTAATTACTTTCGCTTTCCCTTGCTTATCCGATTTGGGTGTATTAAAATAGTACGATTATCTGAGCCATGATATTAATCAGTTAGGCCCGTATCATACGCTACTATAAAAAATTGCTAGTGGTTTGAATAGCTTCAAGGTAAGGCGGATTTAGGAGATAAGATTTGAGGAATTGCGTAGGCAGCCACAGAGTATCGATAGCACGGATGCTAACATTGCATTTCTACTGTGCAAAGATGTTATTGGTTCAGTTCTTTTTTCAAACTTGCTGCTGTTTGTGAGCTACTACTCATTCAATGTAAATTTCAACAACCCAACATAGTCTTAATGCACGTAATTCTGCATTTTATTGCTCTCCAATCTCCATTTAGTCCCATTTAAGCTACATTCTATCCAAAGTTGAAATTTACATCTTTTTCCAACACTACAACTACCCACTTGTGCTGCTCAGATGGTTTTGATTTGTTTATATCAAACAATTAGTTGCTCGGAACTTGTAGTATTTCTTATTCTAAGTCTCTTTAGCCTTCTGTTTGTCACCTGGAGGGGTTTCATATGATCCAACGTTGTCAAGTGACATGTTAAGAGATTCATTCCGTTATCCCTTTAATTGAATATACTGCATTAGTTTGAGTCTAATGGACAAATTGTGGTACTTCATAACATTGTTAACAGCCCTGCACTTTGTCATAATAAAAGCAATTGACATTATTTCATCAATGGTATGCAAAGGAGACCCACTAGGAGAGCCGTAGCCATAAATAAAACGCAACATAGCATTAGTAGTGCCAACTGCCAAGATTACAAACCAAATTTGAAGGGATAACTAAAGGGGACGTGGAGCACATTGACATGTGCCAATGATGTTTCCTTAGCTGGCAGATCATACTTGTATACTAAGGCAAGTGTTTTCTGCTAGTCGTCCCACATGTCATAGATTAAGTATATGTCAAGTTGTCGTTATAATGATAATAAACTTGGCGGCTTCATTAGAAATTTGGGGCAGTCAACAGCTTCTCCAGCAACATTGCTTCAGATTAGATGATGTTTATTGCAACTGTGGTTTGTAGAATCTTTTGGTAACTGACCTTTTAGTGCCAGTCGTTGAAAATCCTAGCAATCGGATTACTTTTATTAAACTATTACTAGAGAAAATGATTTTTTTTCTTTGGCTTCTATTGAAACATGAACAAAGTTGGTTTGGCTTGGAGCTTAGATTGGCTTTCTGCCAAGCTGATTTTGCAATTTAGAGGAATCGGGTGGGGATGTGTACAGCAGTCTGGTAGTTTATAGCTCGTGAATTCAGTTTGAACCATGTCAGACATCTTCCCAGTTACGTTCTTTTCCTTTTGCTGCAAGTACATCAAATGGAAACTCTAATGTGCATCACGATTGCAGGTATACAAGATCTCAGTCATGCCCTTTCTGCCGCGGAAGCCTAAAAAGAGTTAGATCCAGAGACCTCTGGGTGCTCACCAGCGACGACGATGTGATGGACACAGGAACCCTGGAGAAGGAGAATGTGAGGCACTTCCACAGCTTCATCGACAGCTTGCCTCTGATAGTCCCCGACAATGTCTTGTTGGTCTACTATGACTACCTAGTATAACGAAGAAACTCCCTTTGGAAGAGAAGAGGGCGGTGTACAAGGGTTCCAGCTCCGGCAGCCGACCATCCTCAGCAGATTGAGTCTGGCAAGCGAAGCCGTTCATCGTCGTGAAACACCATTGTTCCTCAGACTGGCTTTGGGTAATCGCATTGTCTGCTGTAATAAGTGTACAGAAAGAAAGAGATGTTGGAGGATCTTTTCTCAAAGTTTCAGCTGTTTTGGCATTCCTGCTCTGGCAAATTGCCAAGTAATTCAGAAAGAACAGGTGTTGACTACTTTCCTGCGCCAATTCAGTCTGTGTGTGCTCATCGGTGCATAAGTGTCCTAAATAGGAAAAATTCAGGATATATCACTTTATTCGCTATCAGTTTAAGAAATACCACGAGTCTTAATGACATGTGGCCTTTGAACTCACATGTTATTGTCCTACACATAGGAAATTAGGAAATTTTGTAGAGATCTCTAGAGCTTCTTAACTATCTCACTGAATGCACACGCTTATATATATCCAACCTAATTTCTTTTTTGGGTGAGACCTGCAGAAGATCGGCCGAAGGTCTCCGGCTCCCGAACCAACTTGGTTACTGCCCGTCCTCTCCCCCGTAAATAGCACAACATGAAGGTTTTTTTAGCAGTATGCTATGAGTTTGTAGGCTCGGGTATACAATGACAGGTCTCCTGTATGTCAAACGATTTTCGTATTTCGGGTCAGAAGTTCAGAACCTATTCGTCATATGACGTGCGTTGACATTTCGATCATTTCCTGCCCTTTTCGATGCCACAAAGAACTGTTCGCACTTTCCCTCTCCTGTTTGATGCACCTGTGAGTTTTGAAGTGCACTACAAGCTAGAAGAGAGCGAAAGAGAATCATTCCATATTGGGACAAGGATTTGAGTGAGACTTATATTATTGTGTTCATCTCGCCATCAGTAAGTTACTGGTGAAAACCCTTCGTAAATTGGAGCTGCCAATAAAAGGTTATGACTAAAACAAAAAAAAATTATATACAAATAAGGAAACACATTGACCTTATTTGAGAAGTTCATTCCCGACCGGGACCTCTGTTGATGGGCCAAGATTTTATCATAAATTCCCGACTTATCCACAGGGATCCCGACCGTGAATAAACTTCCTAAATAAAGCCTTATTAGTTTGGTGGCCACACTACTGATTGGCTTAGTCAGAACACACGAAGCGGGCATATGTAGATAGTTTGGACGTGCTTCTTCGGGGTTACGACCAATGCGCAAAATAACTAATCTGCGCGCACGCATAGATTAGCACTTTCACGTGTGTATGTATATTTTCCGCGCTTGTAGACCGTTGGATTGTGATCCAACGGTAGAGATCGGGCTGGTACAAAGCCATCGGATCACAGTTTTGCGACGGATGGTCTAGATTCGTCTGCCCCGCCTCCACGCCGTCTCCTTCGCTTCCTCAGTGTCTCCCAGTCTCCCACACAGCCACCGGCGGGCGACACCTCGCGCTCGCCTCCTCTCCGCCGTTGCCCTCACCCCACCATCGTGTCCTCCACTTCTCCCCCTCTATAGCCAGTTAGCCACTGCTGCCGTTAGTGCTTGCCCTCCTTCTCACTTCACCCGCCGATCCCTCGGCGGGACACCGACCGCGCCACCACCGTCGTCCAGCGTGGCTGATCTGGTCGTTCTCTCGGTGCGAAGCCGATCGTGCCCCCCCCCCCACCGTCTAGCGGAGGCGATCTGGTCACCAGCCGCCATGCCCAGTGCGCAGAGCTACCCCCGCTGCCTCCTCCTCGCCGGCGGGCCCACGGCGTATGGTCAGGATGGCGTCATCCGGCGCGACGTGGGTTCTAACCGTGATTTTCCCATCCTTCCTGAGTTCTTTCCCCTTTATCACTCCATGTTCTCATTCTGTCAATTTGGGGTTTAGTTTCTTGAAAATAGGGAGTGGGGTGGGTTGATTTGGGGAGGTATTTTCTCTCTCCCTCTCATCAGCAAAAAGAATTAGGGACCAATAGCCACAATTTGGTAGCATACTAGCAGGTATTTCCTCTTGCCCTCGCACCGCGCCGACGCCGTCGATCTGCTCGCCGGTAGCCAGGACAGGATGATGTCGGACGGGTCGGCGGTGCGGTGACAAGTTCCGTATCGAGGGCATAATAGGGCCTTTGGGTCCCCACCGCAGCCTGCAGTTGAGGGTTTGTGTCCCTCTCCTCAACCTGTTTGTCCAGCAATGGGTTCTTTGCTTCTTCCCTCTGTCTCTCTCATTCTTTGTCTATTTTGGGGTTTAATCTCTTCATCCACTTCTAGGGTTTGGAGGGTGTCAGTGGTAGCTTGCTGTGGCCCTCTGTGCTGCCCGTTGAGGTGCCGGCTGCTTCCGCTGCCACCGTTGTTGTCGTGCACTGCCTTTACCAGACCAAGTTAAGTGCTTTTTTTAGTGTCTTCTTTTAACTGCACCAGTTCATTAGAAGTTTCGCAAGTGATGCCAATGCCATTGCTAGTGCTATATGGGATGTATGCACAAGCCTCTAGAGTTTTTTCTTTAATTGTATGCATGAGTCATGAGTGGCTAATGGCAAATTAAGTTAATCCGGACCGAAGCTATCCATCTAAGTGCCTAACCAATCCAATGAGATATTTGCAGTCATGCATTTATTTGGTTATATACACAGTATCCTCCTTCAGTTATTGCATATTAAGTATGTGATTATTTTCTTCTTTTGCACAACAATTATCGTGCTATGATATATAACAGATGATGTGATAAGAATTTCATGTGAGTTAATGACCTACAGCTAGAGTTAGTGTATGCTTCTTATTTTGTTAGTGATGAATGTCTTTTGCTTCTTAGATAGTTATACATTGTTCTTGCATGCCATATGCATAGTTCAATTAGCTGTTACTACTCCATCGTCACTTATGTAGGAGCAGCTGTTGGTTATCTATTATTGCTTCCAGGTATGGCTGTCAAATTTGTTGATCAAAGTCATAGTTACTGTTTAGGAATTGTGTAGAGAGATTTAGACTAAAGTATCCAACAAGAGAGATATAGCTTTGCCTCAGAATGATATATGCAAGTGTTAGTCCTGATTCTTCTAGATTTCTTTGTTTTCTTGAGATGGCATCTACATATCTGAAACATTGATGCGTTCTGGTCAATCTCTACCAAAGCTTTTTACACATCGTTGACCTATTTATACAGATTTCAATATTTAGCTGGTAGGTGTATTAATTTTACTATTCAGATGAAAATTTATTTGTTATATTTACCTAATCGTGCACCTGTCAATAGCCAAGGGTTAATACCCTATCTGATACATGTATCATTTCAAAGTAGGCTAAAGCACCATTAGGTCTCAGACAAAAATGCAATTGCGCAGATGTTTCAACAAAAATGCAATTGTGCAGATGTTTCAATATATGTGCAAAGTTTCTATTTCTACTTGTGCATTTTTGGAATATGGGCAATACATACATTTCATTTCTACTGAATCTCACTGTAAGAAACTGAACAATGCATAGATTTTTTATGTTGACAACGTCATTTTCATTTTTTCCTCAAAAGGAATCCTACGTACAATTTCAGCTTCAGCCCACCTGCTAGAAATGCCTCTCTCTTATCATCTTTTTGCATGCCACGTGCTGATGCACTTGGATGAACAAGCTGAAGAAGGGCAAGGGTCTGAAGGCAGCAACAAGACCTTCGTAAGCAACCTTGGGTTCCATCGCCTCCTACAGATAGACATGTAAGGGGTCATCTCAGCCATCTCTCTGCCGTTTTCTCTTTTGATTGCTAGATTTCTCAATGTTTTAGGGTGTGTGTTCCTACGAATATTGATGATAACGAGTTGGCACAAGATGGGTGTTGTTTTGTGTGTGAGCAAAGGTAGCATTGTCTCTCTGTGGACCTTTATCATAGATTTATATTTTTCCTGGTTTTGCATTTAGAGTGTTTTGGTGCGTTTGAAATCTTTCCTATCAAGACCAACGCCTACCGACAGCCCTTGAATATTTGCTGAAGTATTCAGATGCCCTGCAAGGATTTCTAGGATTTAGCAAAGCCTAGAGTTCTAGAAAATGTATGCTATCATTTTGGTTGGGTCTTTGTGAGCTAAAAGAAATGAATCGTAATTCATTTATCTCAATCGCTTTAGCTGCATTCACTTACTGTGCAGAAATGCCTGTGTTCAGAAATATACTTTTATTCAGTTTCATAGTACCCGTGCATGTGTTCATCCATTCTATGATTTTACAATGTTGTTATGGTGCAGTTGAAGCATTTTCCATCGCAATCAGTGCCTGTCGACAACCCTTACATGTTTGGCGAAGTATTCGGTTGTTCCAAAAAAAAACCTGGAATTTGTCAAAGCCTACATTTCCGAAAAACAATGTACCCTATCAGTTTGTTTAGGTCTATATGAGCTAAAAAAATGGTTCTGAGTTCATTCATCACCATCACTTTAGGTGTACTAGTATAGTGCCTGTGTTAACGCTACGACGGTAGTACACCCGCTTATTAATTAAATGAGAAGATAAGTATGAATACAACACTTAGTAATAAAAGAGAAATTTAGAATTTTAAATGAATTTAGAAAGAAAAACGGAATTAAATGGAGGTCGAATGGGCGAAAACGGGCTTCCAAAAGATTTTAAATCAAGAAAGAGAAAGAAAAAAGAATTTTCTGATTTTAGATTATTTTTTGTGACTTACAGAGAGCACAGCGTGCTCTCTGGCTTAACAACAAAAGGGAGGGAAGGCCGGGGGTGGCCACGGTCATGATGGGTCGGTACTAGTCTTTGCGGGGAGGAGTCACGGTTGCGGTGAATTTCGCTGGGAAAGATGACGGTGATGGCTTGGGTTACCTCCAAAATCCGGCGATCTTTACAAGAGGGAGCACTTAGGGATTTACGCAATGCAATGGGGTGTAGGAGAGCTCGTCGGCTTTTATAGCCCCGAAACAAGCATATTTATGGAAACCATAATTTGGGATCAAATCAGATTAGGAGGAAATTTTGGCAATAAAGCACGAAATTTGGGGAATTAACACCATAGATGGAAAGAGGAGATTTGGTGCGGGATTGATGGAGCTTTGGAGCTTCTTTTTGCTTTAATGGAGGAGGAAGAGAAGAAGCTTCTGCAGTGCGAAGTGCTGCGAGAAGAAGCTACAGGTGAGTTGCCTTCATTTTTTAAATATAGAAGGATTTTTGAAAAGATAGCACATTAGGTTAAAAATTTAGAAAAATTCTCAAAAAACTTTCAATTATTTTGTACTTAATAAAATTATTTTCAAAAAATTTAAATTATAAATTTGCCATGAGGTTGTTGACGATAACCTCGCCGGCGTCGCTAAAGCCATCGATGGCGGCAGTGGAGCCATTGCGGACCCACGTTCTTTTGTGTTACGCCTATCTCCGGTTTCCTTTTCCCAACACGTAATGTAGGGTCCTTTCCTTTTTCAGGATGTTTGTTTCCTTTTCCTTGTTGATGCTGGAGGGAGGGAAGGTCTGTTGTGGGCCACAGGGATGATTTCGGAAAAATATGGAAAAATAAACTGCGCTAGCCGACCACTGGATCCGCAAAAAAAAAAAAAGATAAAAATTAAACAGTGCTCGCCGGTCGCTGGTTCCGTGAGAAAAAATTGAAAAAAATTAAGCAGCACTCACAGACCGTTGGTTCCTTAGATAAAAAATAAAAACAAAAATTCAACGCTCTCCGTGCGTTGAAATTAGGCTCTATGGGGCTAGATCCATAAAAAAGTCTCGAGAAGGGTCATATTCGAAAAAAAATACGATCACAATGCCAGGAAAATAAAAAATTCAAGTCTTGTTTCCTTACATGTGCCTTACATGTGAATCCTTCCTGTTTATTTCCTTGTTTGATTCATCCTCCTTCCAAATATGTAGTACGTACAATTTTAGGCAGAAAAAAATTCAAGTCCGGTTTCCTTGCATGCGGATCCTCCTTATTTTTTTTTTTGATTCGCTCTCCTTCCAAATATGTAGGTGGGGAAGGTCTGTTGTGGGGCACAGGGATGATTAGACACACTAAATAATGGTCATTGGATGTGGGTGAGTAAAACTGAGAAAAGATTTGAGACGTTCATTTTGATGAATGCAAGTTTCTGAAGACGTTTTGCTGGGTGCACGAACATTGGGCCACCTCTAATGAGGTGTATTATTTAGGGTGGATGTAGAAAAAATTGATTAGATGCATTATAAAGGGGTATAGATTCACGTACTTTAGGTGTGTTCACGTACTATGCATAAGAGCTTTGTGTTTAACCAATATATATTTATTTAGTTTAGCAGTTACCATGCATGTGTCCATTCAGTCCAAATGGTGTGTGCTTTTGTGTTTCGAGATCTTATATCCAGTCCTGTGCAGATTCTATTTCTATAAGATCATTTCCATCTTTCCATCCTGAAATTATGTTTGTTATCAGGGATTACTTTACCCATTGATGATATCTTTGACATTTTGTAGTCCTCCAGATTATGGAGTACGGTTAAGGAGCATGCCTCAGCATGAAGTTAAGAGACATATATATTTTGTTGACTAATCAGTGTGTCCTTTAGCCAGAAAAGACCGATGTACCATCCATCCCATTCTCATTCCAAAAATAGAAAAACACAATTGGCCACAGTTAAATTTATATGTGCAATACATATATGGTGAAAGATAATTTAATTCTATGCAACTGGTGGCCACACGTAGCTTTCTGCGTTACACGGCGTAGCGCGTATTTCCACCTAGTAAGGATTTGAATGATCGGAGAATCATTTCTTCATGAATCATGATCACCCTGACGGCTGGGTCTGACTAGCTCAACTTCTGACTGTGAAATTGCTTCATACTGTTCCCGTTAAGCACCCCTTGCAGTTCCTGAAATTGCAGCTGCTGACAAGCTCATGATGCACAGGCAATCACCATATAGTACTCAAAACCGTAGAAGTGACAGATGCAGCAAAGTGGCTTTATAGTGCACACAGGTCGACTCAACACAAAACAGTATGAAGCAAAAGAAGAGAAATAAACAAGAATAAACTTCCATTTAGTTTGGATTGCACAGGCTGGCCGCGAGCACGATAATACCTTTCTTTTCCTGACTACAAACATAAGAATACTTAGTGCAGCGCAAACGCACCACAGTACATTAGATGGTGATGAAAGAAGATACAGCAGGAGCTTTGCTTTCGCTCGAGCCTGCAGCGTGATAACCCTACCTCCGCTGGGCAGCTCTTCATTCAGAAGCTAAAACCTAACAAACGAGATCCTTAAGAGTAGCCTGTTCGTAATATTTATGTCAAAGGCGGGCATTGCCTCGAACATCCACTCAATCTGTTCAGGAGAACAAAACAGCAATCCGTGGTATCTTTCCAGATTGTTTCACAGCAATAAAACTGCAATTTGTTCACGAGGAAACGAAACCGGAGGATTGCAGGTTGCCATAGCATACATACATTCGAAAACAGCAAACATAGCAAAAGTTCCAAAATCCCGAGCTGCAAAGTGCAAACACGGAGAAATAGAGCAGAACTCACGAAACTCTAAACATATAATTATTGAGAGCTACTACTGAACCCTATACAGGTTTCAGAGTGGCTTCACAAGTTTCAGAAGTTTTATAGTAGGTTTCAGAGATTTCATAACCAGATTTCAAAAGTTTCATCGTGCAAAAATAATATACCGTTTATACGGTATACCGTACGTTAGTTTTTCTCTTACCTACTAAACCCTGTACCGTTGGAATTGATTCCAACGGTATAGCAGGTTTCATAGGTTTCAGAGTCAGGTTTCAGAGATTTCATAGCTAGATTTCAAAAGTTTCATCGCGTAAAAAAAATACACCGTTTGTACGGGTATACCGTACGTTAGTTTTTCTCTTACCAAGAAAGCAGCAAAATTAGATTGCCTTAGGAAAAAACGGAGCTGCTCCAATTTACCACACTGCATCATCGGAATTACAGAAGATTTAACACCCAAAAACACTACTAGGATGACAGGTATTATTAAAGGAATAAGTTCCAGATTATTGAAACAAAGTTTCTGATATCCTTAGACTGGACTCTGAAAATCCAACCACACTCATCAACCTGAATATTCATATGCAGTAGGCCCAATCGGATAGGCAGCCTAAGGGAGATTAGTACTTGTAGTCCTTCACGTGAAGGCTCTCTGAGGCACCCTCGCCAAGGAGAGCATCGCCCTTGTATGTACCAAGAGTAGCCTCGGAGTTGCACTTGCACCTGGTAAGGAAGGCCTTCCTGGCTTTCTCCATATTCTCCTCCTTGCCAGCCCAGGCCTTAAGCGTGCTCTGCTGGAGGGCACGGCCAAAGGAGAACGACAGAGACCACGGCTTCTTGGTGCTCAGCTTGTTCATGGCGTTCAGGTTCAGCGTAGCCTCCTCCTCGCTCTGTCCACCAGAGAGGAATACAATGGCAGGCACGGCAGCAGGGACAGTCCTCTGGAGGGCACGGACAGTGTACTCAGCAATGACCTCAGGGGCCACCTTCTTGGAGTCAGAACCCGGGGTAACCATGTTTGGCTTCAGGAGGGAACCCTCAAGGAGGACGTGGTGCTCGTTGAGTGCCTTGTAGCAGGCAGCAAGAACCATCTCCGTGACATAAGCACAGCGGTCAATGTCATGAGGCCCATCAACAAGGATTTCGGGCTCAACAATTGGCACTAGACCGTTCTCCTGGCAGATGATGGCGTAACGAGCCAGACCCTGAGCATTCAGATCAATGGCAAGCTGAGATGGCTCATTGGGGCCAATCTTAAGGACAGCACGCCACTTGGCAAAGCGGGCACCAGCCTCATAGTACTTGGCACAGCGCTTACCAAGGTCATCATGGCCCTGGGTGGTGGTCTCCTTGTCAGTGCCAACAACCTCGATGGTGCCCTTGTCAACCTTGATGCCAGGGAGGACACCACCCTCCTTGAGGACATCGACGAATGGCTTGCCATCCTTGGTCTTCTGGTACAGGGTCTCCTCAAAGAGGATCACACCGCTGAGGTACTGGAGGGCACCAGGGGTGCAGAAGAGGAGCTCACGAAGGGCACGGCGGTTGTCCTCAACGTTCTCAACGTTGATGCTAGCAAAGCGCTTGCCAATGGTGCCAGTGGACTCGTCAGCAGCAAGGATACCCTTGCCAGGGGTGCCAATGTAGGCAGCGTTCTTGATGAGCTCGTCTGCAAGATAACGAATACAAGTGTTTAGCCAAAAATATGGAAACTACCCTAATTACCAGAATTATCTGACAAATAAAGCTCAAAAGTTCACTAAATTATCAGCAACTCAGATATAGGGGTCTAGCTAACAACCCTAAGTCTCGGTCATAATTGATCCACAAAATTATACTACTATCTCAAAAAATACATTTGTATGAAACAGATTGCAGTGATGACAAACAATTAACCGCACAACTGGGAAGAGATACAGCTTGCGATTAGATAAGCGCATATTGTTTAACAAGAGAAAACACAACGATCTATAGATCTACTACATACAGATGGAAATTTCAATAGGAAGAATAAATCTACGACGCAGCCAAACGGAGATATAGAAAAGCAACCTGATAATACCACTTAAAACCAGCACTAATCACTACGGATCGCCTGGTGTAACTCGTAAATCCTAAACACCTGATCTAACTCACAGATCATAAACCCTTCCGAAAACAACCTAACCCCTAAAACCAAGCAGATATATATGATATATCACCAAACATGCACAGCCTGTACGGATCTAACAAAACATGGCAAATCCTACAGCAGATTTACGAGCATAGCTAGATCTAACGATACGATACCCAACAGCAAACGCATAACAGATCTACACGACCCAATAAAATCACAAACAGATTAAGAAAGAACGACGAGAGAGAGCGGAGAAGGGGAGGGGGGGGGGGGGAGATGGATTATACCCTTGTACTTTCCGCAGTAGGCCGACATGGTCGATGCTTGCGGAAGATTCGAGGGTTGGAAAGGGAGATTGGGGGAGGTTGGTTTGGCAGGGGAGGCGGCTATGGAGGAAAGGATGAGGTGGGGGTGGGCTTATAAAGAACCATCGAGTAGGACGAGGCGAAAGATATGGGTCCGATACTCCGATCTGGGTGCGCCTCCACAGGAAGCCAGGAACCATGTGCTGTGCCAGTGCTGCCCCTGGTTTCTTGTGTATTTCCATCAAAGCCCTTGCTGCTGGCTTACGTAATTGTGACATTTGTCAGGTGTATTGCACAGTGGCTTAATATTTGTGACATTTGTCAGGTGTATTGCACAGTAGCTTAATATTTGTGACATTTGTCAGATAAAATGTATAGTGGTTCAAGTGTATCGCACGGTGGTTTGCATTTTTGTGACATTTGTTAGGTAAACAATAAAATAGTCTGTGCATTTACGACATGAGCAGTGCTTCCATGCTTTTACTCCCAATACAAGTTGTATATATCTTGAAGCAAGCGAATGGGTAAGTAATCATCATCTACCTTTCATTCATGCTTTAATAGTTGTGCAACTGTTAAAAATAAAAGCATAAAAGCACCTCTCTTATAACATTTATCAGGTGCAGTGATGGTCAAACGAGCCGCCCAGCCCAGTTAGCAAACGGGTCGTGCCAGGCCGAGGTCACCTCGTTTGATGCCAAAAATTCAAAAAAAAATAAAAATCAGAACAATTAAAAAAGTTAGAAAAACTAAAAAATCGTACAAATTTGAAGAAAAAAAACAATGCATAATTTTTAAAAAAAATCTAGAAAGATTTAGAAAACTCAAAGAAATGTAGAATTTTTTTTTAAATCTATATAAATTATAAAAATCTAAATGGGTCATGCTTGGGTCATCGTCGTGGTCGACTAGCCTATTGGGCTATGTCGGCACGGCCCGTTTACATTCGAGTCGTGTCATGTCTGGGTCCTGCCTACAGTACCGGGTAGCAGGTCAGTCCAGTTGGCACGGCCCATTTGGCCATCTTTGACTCAGGTGAATTGCATGAAGACATATATCTGTGACAATTGGTAGCTGATTAGATAATGACATACAGATTTGTGACAATTGGCAAGTGTACTGTACCTCTAGCGGTGATGCTAATGCCAAGTGGCATTATGCCTCTCTTTTTCCCAGGAATGCTGCCAAAATTGACCCTCGGTATCCTATGCAAGGGGTACGTTTGGGTTGATGAGATGTAAACAATTCCGAACCCATTCGAAATTACGTGGGTACGATCACACTAATGAATGTAAGCAAGTCCTGTCAAGCTAAAGGTTCATTAGCCTTCGTCTTCCCTCGAGTGAAAAAGAGTCCAGTGTTGATGTGTCTGCCATCTTGATTCCTTCAACGGCACAATGTGCGCATGTCAATTGAGGCTCCCTCAAGCAGTAGCCATGTCTCGTCCCAACTAAGCATGGAACGGAAGCTCTATTACAACTTCTTCCTTGTCCAAGCATTGTCCCCTTTTTGATCTCCTCGTGCTAGAAATTTTTTTCTGTTTATTGGGAGTGGCGGAGAAGCTGCATGACCCTAGTGTTATGGATGATTTGATGAGCAGCAAGGTTGTCAGGAGTCTCGATTCTAGTTATATGATTCTATGTTTCTACTATTCAAACTGACTGGATCAATCCGATCCTCCGGTAGAGTTTTAATTTAGTAAAAGCTTAATGTTATTATGATTCTAACAAAAAAAATTGTAGAATCATGATTAAAATTTACATACAATCCTACCCGATTATGTTGGTTCTAGTAATTTATTATAAATAATTACTTGCATATGTCCATTATAATTTGTATAAATAACAAATGATTGTTTGCGCTATAATTTTGTAAACAAGAGCTTTACAAGTATAATTTAAAATGTAGAAGTGTTAAAATACAAACTAAAGTTTTAAAAATATTTCTTTGGTAGCATTAGATAAGATATTAAATTCTATATCAATTATGTGATTTGTGATCGTATCGAAGAACCTTCGGTCCAATTTAGGATCATGATTTTGACAACCTTGACGAGGAGTTGGTTTAGAAAAAATAAGCACCAAACTGGAACAATAACACCGATCGACAATGAAGTGATAACTTTTCTAGTCCTTTTCTCTCGTTTTTTTTTTTTTGCAAAAATGACTCCTCCCTCTATATCGAAAGGCACCTTCTTTGCTCTCTTATCATGGAAGCGCTTCCCATGCTCTCTACGCGGCATCTGGCCCCAGCGCAAGTCAGCTGCGGGACCTTGCTCCTGCGCTCGCGTCTTTGCGGAGCCCCGCTCTTCCGCCTCTCTCGCCTTGCGACCATCATTGTCGTGCTCATCGTCAACTGACACGCCTCCCATCTCTTACCGTGGGAGAGGAAGTTAGATTTATAAAAAAAATCGGAAGGGAACCATTTAAAAAAAATAGAAAGAGAACGCGAAAAGTGACCACTTCACCGACATTCTTTCCATCGGTGTGTTGCATCTATACCCCTTTATAATGCACCTAAGCATTCTTTTCTACATCCACCCTAAATAATGCACCCCACTAGAGATGGCCTAACCTTCATGCACCCAACGAAACGTCCCCAGAAACTTGCCTCCATCAAAATTAACCTCTCAGATCTTTCCTCAGCTTTACTCACCCACATCCGATGGCCATTGTTTAATGTGTCTAACTCATCACTGTGGCCCACAACAGATCTCCCCCACCTCCAGCATCATCTCAAGGAAAAGGAAATAAATATCCTGGAATTAAGGAAAAGAAAACAAACGTTCTAAAAAAAAGGAAAATACCATATAATACGTGCTAGAAAAAGGAAACCGGAAGACAGTGTACTATACTAGTTTGTTAAGGTCAGCGTTGGTATCAGTAAAGAAGTGGGCAATATACTAATCAAACCGGGATAGTTATTACTAAATGAACAATATATATTAAGTGGACGCCTCGTAACAAAGGATTGTGTAACATCCCATAAAATTCAAAAATATGAAAAATAAAAAGTTTGAAATTTAAAAATGAAATTGAATGAAAATTTTAATTGGAATTAATATTTTGATTTTAAACAATATCTTTTCCTCTTTTCTTGCATTCTAATCTTAATAGAAAAGAAATATTTCAATATTAAAACTATTTCTTTCAAGACAAACAAAATATAAAAATAAGTTTGAGATGTAACCTTTAATTTGAATTTTAATTTCGGAGTTTTCTGAATTATTGATTTTATTGAGTTTTTGTTTAAACAGAAAAGTCTCATAAATTGAAATGGTAAAATAGTAAAAGTAAAAAGATAAAAATACAAAATCAATAAAATTTGTAAAAATATCAGATAAATCTCAGATCTATCTAGAATCATGATTATACAACTTGCACTCATCTGAAATAATTAAATAAAGTAAAAAGACAAAAATGGCCCTATCTAGATACTCTGAACCGACCTTGCAAGATTTCTCCAGAATTCTGTCGACCTTAACCAGAGTTAAAACTTTAACCATGCTGACATGCTTGTCTAATCTATGTCTGGTAAAAATATCAAGAGTTTACCCCATCATTTAGTATTTTTAGAAATTCAAAAACAGGCTATTAGAAAAGCTAAAAATTTCAATGTCAGAATTATTAAAATTAAAATATAAAATATGAAAATATGGAAATTTTATATAAGGTAAATAATGCCATTAAAGATCTGTATAAAAAGTTTCAAAAAATAATAAACTAATTTTAATCTTAAATTAAATCAATTTCAGAATCAACAAAAGATGACAACTATTTATTGTCAGATTTTTTATAAATATTTTTTACTTATAATTTTTATCTAAAAATTTTACTGAACACTTATATTTATCTTGCCGACGTACCCAAAAATATTTATAAAATCTTGAACTGATTTGCTAACCCAAACCTCGGTTCTTGCCTCAACCTGTCCAGAATCCTCCTGAGAATTTTCCTCCTCTTTCACTGACTCGTGGGCCCAACCTGACCCAGCTGCCCCTGTCGACTTCCTCTCTACCCCTGCTGACTTCTTTTCTCTTACACTGCCAGCCATGGCCCACTCGTCAGCTCAGTCTTCTCCCTCTGTCTTCCTCTCGCGCTGCGCCCAGCTAAGCCAGCACCGCCTTCCTTCTTGTCATTTTCTCGCCGCAATTGTGCTAAGCCCGAGGCTACCTCATCACCGCCGTCCCTGCCAGCTTGCCCGTGCATTGCACCAAAGAAATTCCAAGCCACAACCCGTTCATTGCCGCCTCTTGCCGATTCTTTGTCGAGGCAGGATTTCACTGCGAATTTCCTTGTCGTGGCACGATCTGGTCAGGCAAGTGGTCGCCAACTTTCCCATCTTGTCAAAAGCCTGTCACGACAGCCATTTCTTCAAAAGAATTGCCGCCATGCAATGACAAAGCCTCGCGTGTTCTCGCCGTTTCTTGCAGTATTCAAACTGTCATCGACCGCCTTACTTCATCTATTTAAACCCCGTAGAGCTTCGGCTAGACCCTGATTCCCTTCTCAGCTCACCCTATTGCCAAAACTCTGCATGAAACCATCTCATCTCCTCCGACTCCGGTGAGAGCAGAAGAAGGGGAAAAACTTCAATTTGTCGTTTCGGTGAACTTCATCCAAATCGGTTCAACCCATAGCATCACCCTGGCACCTACAACCCACCCCCATCCTTATTTGGTGCTCTTCTTCGTCGGTGAACCGCCGCACCGTGCTTCCTTCGTTGCCTCTGTGCTCGCACGGTGGCAGCCCAGCTCCGTACTTCTCCAAACAAGCAAACCGCAAAAATAGAACACTTTGCCCCCTGGATGCTCACATCGTCACCCATTCGAGCTAAGCTTGACCCATCCTCTTCTCCGGCGAGCCGCGCTCTTCTCCGCCGCAAGCTCTCGGTGGCGCACCAATTCCGGTCACCCCCGACCGAACCGTCGCCACCCATGTGTGCGCGTCACCCTCCTGGAGCTCGTCGTGCTATCGATTCGGCCCCTCCGGCCTCCCTTTGCCGCCGGCGAGCCTCGGCGCCGCCTCCCCTGCTCCGGGTCACCGCCAGGTGGGACCATCCAGTCAGCCTCTGAGCCATGCTGTGACTATGCCCCGTAGGTCCCGCGCGTCAGGCTCACGCAGCGCGCAGCGCACAGCACGTGGCCAATCGCTGCCAAGCTGGGCCCAGCCACCAGCGTCTCAACTCAGCCGAGCCCAAATCAGAAAGCGTATTCAGAGCCTGTCGGGGTTTCGAGCACCGACAAGTAAATTTGTAAGTCTAAGGGGCTGCGCGTTCCACTCCCTGAATGGTTAGACTCAGAAATCCAAGATGTATACTGGTTCGGGCCGAAAGTCCCTACTCCAGTTTGTGTGATGGCCTTGTATTCCCTTCAGTACCGATGACTGCACAAAGTTTACAAGCGAGAGTGCTAATGGCTTAGCGAGATGGGTTCGATCCTCCCTCCTACGGGGATTCCTGCCTCCTTTTATACGAAAGGAAGGGACATGTTACATCGAGAATTGGGAGAGGACGAGACGACCTACACTAGGGGCTTCGATCCTTCGTTCTGCTGACTGATCACCACCCGTCTTGTCCATGTTGGGTTGGTAGCCTAGTTGGCTGTGGCGGTTAGGTATTTCCCGAAGCGGCGTGCACGCCTCTGCGAGCCTTACAGTGTTGGCGTTGCGCGCTGGCGTGGGTGTTGCCTCGGGAGAGCGTGTCTTAGTCTTGTATGTGGCCGGTGATGGATGGGAGCATGACTTGGTCGATCATTAAACCTTCTTGGGAAGGAGCCACCGCCTTGTATAGTCACTTCGATTGACCCGTTAAGTGGGTGCGTGGTCATTGGTGGTAGAGGCTTTGACACTCGGCCCTTGGCAGGGGTCGTCTTGGCACGATCGGAGTCGGGGGATCCCGACCCGCTGCGGGGGTCAGGAGCTCAGCTTGGTCGGAGACGCTTCCCTCGATCGGTCGGGAAGGGATGTCTCGCGTGGCCTTGCAGGTGCTTCGGTCGGTAGTGGGCTGGGAGCGGCTTGTTGGGCTTGAGCTGTGCTTGAGGCCGCCGGCTCGTCACTTCGGGCCGTTGGGGTACCCCTGTTATAAGTATTCTGCAAAGTATCAAACTTTTCGAAAAGCCGTTCCCACGGTTATGGGAGTCTTGGTGCGCCAGCACTAGTTAGCTGTTTTTATTTTCATAAAACTTGGAATTTCTACCTGGGATTGGTAGGAATGGTTACTCGAGATTTCTACCTGGGACTGGTAGGAATGGTTTGTGGATATGGTCATGATACCCAGGTACATGGAAATTACTTATGCTTATATTCTGTTACTTTCAGTATTAAATTACTTTTACTTAAATTCCATTTCGCAATCTACTATTCTGTATTTACATTTCAAATTGGCTTTATGCAAACTAACCATACTAGCCTTTCCTTTGAAATGGCTTGCATATATCATAGGCTTTGCAAAAGTCTTGCGAGTCTGAAAGTACTCACCTTGCTTAATTGTTGTTTTTAGGTGAAGAATCGGATTAGCTCGATGAAACATAATTGTCGCGAGATTCGGGATATTGACGATGAATTTCTAGGATTATGCCTTGTCGGTTGCCTGAGGGATTGGATGAGCACACTACAAGACTTTGCTTCTTTACTGCTATAAACTCTGTATTGTAAGATTATTGTGTAAATTAGCTTCCGCTTTAATAATATGATGTATGGTTGTGATTCCAATTGTTGTAAATGTGCGTACTAGCTACTGATCATGGGACTAGTACTGTTTGCACATGAGATTTCTATTTTTGCATTTATGTGAAAATGGGGGTCATTACAGATCGATAAAGTAAAATTCTTTACCAAAATAGTATGTCTCAAAAGACAATACTCATGTGTAATGTTCAATTTACTAATTATACTAGTTAAGTGCTCGTGCGGTGCTACGAAAATTCTCAAACACAACCTTATTAAGAAAAGTTTTTCAAAGCAACGGTCAAGTTGGTGATGAGAAAGACATGTATAAAGCGAACTTGTTAGCTACTTAAGAGTGCTTCAAATTATCAGTTAATCATTCATGCTAGTATAATTTTAACAAGCCTCAACATGATATTACAACTGCAACTTTAAAGAATTTGGTCTTTTTTCTTTTTTTTCTTCTCACCTTTTGTCTCGAGTGCAGTCTTCTATACTTTGTAACTTTAAACTTTGTTTTTTATCTTCATAATTTAATCACAGCTTTAGCTGTCTTAAAAAAGAGAGGAGCTATAGCCATGGCCTCCTTCTATATCATTTCTTGCGCCTCTTAAATCTTTTGTATTACTTCGTTCTCTCTTTCTCCTGTGTGTATGAGTCTTCCTCTCCTCTGTCTCTTCCTGCGTCTCTTCGTATGTCCTCTATGATGGAGATGAAGGTGGTCTTTTATGGGTGGAGGAGAGGGCAGCCAGGCGTGTGAGTGCTCAGCCTCTATGATACGGTGCCTTGTGATCTCCAGGATTGGTACGTGATTTGATTATGCAATTCTTGCATTTTAATCCCTGCATTTCCATTTGAATGAGATACAATGAAATAGGTTTTTCATGTTATGGGATATGGTGAGTATGTCATTCCATCCAAGCGGGATATGATGAGGAAACTCTTTCATTTATAAGAAATATGAATAAAATCCTTCTATTTTAAGGAAATGTGGTCAGTAATATTTCCATAAAATAGAGAGAATCCGGATCGGGTGGGAATGGGCTGAGCGAACAGAAGGAAAGTGGGGTGGGGGCGGGCTGAGCGAATAGAAGGAAAGAGAGGGTATGAAGAATGGGCCGTTACCACCAAGTCGTAATTAGAAGTAGTAGAGATAAAACACACCTCCATGATTTAAACTAGCAACAACACGATAGTATAATATGTTTAGTGTATTTTGGTTCTTATCGAGCTTTATGGGTTGATGATAACTAAAATAAAAATACTTTACTCGATTAAACGCAAAGGTTTCAATATATCCAAAGTTCTCGACACGCGAAAGCAAAACCACATTTAATTTGCTCGAAGGTCCGTTTCAGTACTTGATGGGTTGTTATATGTGTACACGATGTAGAGTGTCCTCGAGAGAAACATCACCGCATGAACATTGGCGGAACTAGAAAAATTTTGATAAAGATACACATTTTACATATATAACTCTGTAACATTGTACAATAATTTCGTACAATTATAAATCTAACATATGTATTTGAAATTTACTAAAAGTATAATACAAATTATTCTAAGGTCTCGTACAATTATAAATCTAACATATGTATTTGAAATTTACTAAAAGTATAATACAAATTATTCTAAGGTCTTCAAATTTTCAAACTACTAAAATCGAAACCAATTCAATCTATAAATTTAACCTATTAAAAAGATGAAATTAAAGGTGAAATTTCATCGTTCCTCAAATTTTTTGAGGTGCGAGCTTCCGCCCATGCACATGAAATCCCACCACTCCCAGTAAGATCCCACCTGGGCTCGCCCGAACCCGATCGCAACTGCTGCTCATCACGGGTTCACAACCGTGCCACCCACCCAAACGCCCCAGGCCGCGTCCGCCCAGGACCCCACACTGATTTGTATAACCTCCGTATAGAGCGGTTTTGTCGCGGCCGCACGAAAGCAGGAAGCCGTCGGCCGCAAGTGGTTTCCGCCTTCCGGAGACCGAAACCTACCTGGCGCTGGCGGTCGCTCTCTCGTTTTGGCTGCGGCGTGCGGTTTTGCTTTTGCTTTTGCTCCTTCCTTTCTTCCACCCACGTGTACGGACTACGGAGACTCACGGTTGCTCCGCGGCCCCGTTCAACTCCCACGCCAACACACACCCCCTCCCCTCTTGTCCAAATTTATAAAATAAACTTCTTTTTAACGTATAGACTAAAAATAAATTGAAAATGACTATTGTTATCGCTAAGCGTCACACTTAATACATACAAATGGAGAATACAGAGTAAAAATAGATATTTATTAAGGATATAAAAGAAACATCACACAAATTCTCATTAAAATACGAAATACACCTTATATTTATGGATAAAACGTTCAAAAAAATACGACTTATGAACTTGAGAGAGGTGGTACTGCCGCTCTCTTTCATTTCACCGCGTTCATGTGCTCATTTCCTCGTGACCACCGTTTCTAGTTGGTGGTTCGAGTGTTCTATATTCGTGGGAATAGGACGAAGAAAACGACGAAAATAGAATAAAATGGCATGAATTTAAGCATCATTAGAGAACATCCACGGCGGAAGTGGAAGTCCAGGTAGGAATGCAACAGTGTGCGATAGTGGTGGTGGCGGCATCGCTGGACCATCCCGGCCCTTCTCCAAAGTGCGAGTTCGTGTATGCTTGTTCGGTAACGTAACATCACACGGTTCAGCTATCACCATCACAGCTTCCAGAGTATAGAATTACCATCAGTTTGGCCATGTAATGTATGCGCGCGTAAGCGTGAAAAAACCGTGGGCATTAGCAGACAAGCAGCAGGTGACTTTCCATTTCCCATGGGCCACGGATGTGTCCTGATAAAGTTATCAAACTGCAATCAGAATAAGTAGGATCACATCCACCAACAGTAGCTAACAGAAACGACATTCATCAATCAGATTGCACTTGCTCCCATTCTATAAAACAAATGGAAAAACGTCTGCGAATAAATAGGACGAATCAACGAACCAATATGGAACATTTCACCTTTTCAATCAGCTCGTTACATATCTATAATGTTACAAGAACTATGAGGTGCAAACCTTTGAGGCGACGCTGCTTGAACACCAAATTCAATAAGAACAATCAATAAACAATCATAGAAGAAAAGGAAAAACAAGATGAAAACAAAAATGGGGTGTACAACAAGATGCCCCACAAAATTGAGGACTGAATATCTGGTTGGCTTTCCTAGACATCGTATTTCTTTGGCTGGTGCCATTGCGCTAAAGTTCTTGACAAGTAACCGAGCAACGATGTTCTAGGAGGGTATGTCCTCTTTCCATATAGATGCTTCCCTCCAAGATCAGTATACTTCGAACTGTTCTCTCTTTCAATCTACAGAACCATAACAATCAAAATGAGGTGTATAGAGGAGCTGAAACAAAGCTCCTTTTACCAGGTGAATTTTCTTAAAAGAATGCGAAAGAAAATGGTTTATCATCAGAGAAAACATGTACAAAATATGTTGTGTACCTTGTATATTTTTCCATCTCTCAGGTAGTACCTGATACCAGACCAATTAATTGATTGAGAGAAATGAGACCGGAACGCAGATATAGGGTAGAGGAAATTGTCTACCAACACAGCAATGAACACCTGAAATTGAAGTCCCAACCAAAATGAAGTTTAGTAAATCATGACCACAGGAAACTCAAGGTCCCTGAAATGGCACTTTGGAAGAGACACTCACAAGCCCCCAGTTATATGAACCAAGGGAGACTTTTGGTCCTTCTGGAGACAACATGTTGCAGAGTTGAATTTCCGCCTTCGTCAAATTCCACATTGAAACAAGTTCGGTGAGAGTGCATATTAACAAGCAGCTCACTAGTTTCAGACCTGAAATAGCATGCCACAACATAATAAAAAAAGTCGGATGAGAAATTATGACCACAGGTAGGTGGAGGTGTATTTGTTATAATTAGAATATAGCAATATGCCAGATCTGGAACACTCAATAATTAATACAGTTCATTTTGTTGACTTTCCCAGCAATAACACTACCTGCAGTGATGAATCAGAGAGGGAGGGAGGGAGAGGGCACTGACCGCAAGATGAGTCAGACGCTTCCTTTACAATTGCGCTGCATGGTGCTCTCAGAGCGGTCACAACATGTACCAAAGCCATAAAATAGGGCCAAACAAATCCCCATGACAGATAGCAATGTGAAGCAAAAAGTGCACGGTTCATCATCCAGTTGACCTTTGATACATACGATTCAAGAACAAAAGTTTGTTTCCTTAAATAATTCCAGTATCTGCAAGAAAACGAAATATGCATATCAGAAAGGTGATATTAGTCAAGACTCAAGAAGCATACAATTTATTAACTGCGCGAGATGCATATGTTTCCAGTGTAAGATTTGTAGTACCTGGAGAAGCTAAGATCACTTGCAAGAGGGTGTGGAAACACAGCAACAGGTGGTGAAGATATTAGCCTGTTATGCTGCCCTGTAAAGGATGCACTAAACTTATTTGTAGGAAATGTTGTGTGGCCAAAATGTATGCACTGAGGGTAGCACAAAATTTGATATGGGCAAAAGCCCTCAGAGAGGAAAAAGGATAAGCAGTTGTTGCGAGCTGCCATTAAACAATGAAAACAAGGTACCTAATTGTATTTCATTCTCAACACCAAATTTCCATGTTTCATAATAGATATTTTGAACTATATAACAAAAAAAAGAGAGATAATTCCTTGCCAGAACGTTACCAGCTATTGCAGCCAGGGTCATATCATCTGAGTAACCACCATTTCTCAATCCACTGACTACACCATATAGGTCTTGCCGAAAGTCATCAGCATGCATCTAAAACAAACTTGTCTTAGCAACAGTTTAGGATCAAATCAAAGTTTATAAAGAGAATTTTTTATTTGGAGAAGAAAGGCTAAAGTAGATCCTACCATCATACAGCCACCCCACAAAAAGAAAGTCTTCCCACCAGTTGCAAATCCAATCGAACAAGGCTGCAATATGGTTGTTATCTTATCAGTAAATTGCAACGAGAGTGAATGGAAAAAAAATCAATAATCAATAAAAGTAAGTTACAGAACTAAATAACTAGCTAACAAACAGTAAATACTAACTTGACACGATCAGATGTGCTTACAAAAGACCTAATGCAGCCAACCAAATCAGCAGCCTGGCTATGGAAACTTCTAATACATAAACAATCACATTAATGACCCAAGGGACAAGACAACATCAAAGAGCAAAGCTTAAAAAGTACAGATACTTTTGCATCAGTTCTTTGAGGGCATTTTTTTAATAACTGATGGCTTTCTTTGGTTAAAAAAGCTAGATAAGTCAAATATCTCAAAATTTTCAACACAAGCAATCAGATGCTGATCACAGAATCTTCAGAAAACATTTGCCAAAACGGTAAAAAAAGGCAATGAAGAAGTTCTTGATGCATAAGGTAGTGTCGTTGTACTATCCAGAAACCAGAATGATAATGAATAACTTTGCAGGACAGTCTGTTATCATGAGAAATCAACATACCATGTGATATTCATATATGCAATAGCTTCCCAAGCTGCCAGAGGGTAAGTCAAGGGGGTATCCAGTTTGGATAAATATCTGTTAGACGCAAGAAACATACCCGTTAGGTGAGAAAGGGAGGGTGTGTGTTGGGGGGTCAGGAGAAAACAAACCTCAGGATTCTTCTCCATTTCTTTTGTAAGAGCTCCAATTGTCCCAGGATGCAGTCTCACATCATCGTCCAGAAACAAAACATATTTGCTGTCCTTATGCATCTTTTCAACACCGACCTGTTCCAATACATGAGCAGAAGTCCATTACACCGTCACCTCATTGGGCTTTTTGGGTAAACAGACAATAAGACCAAAAGATGATCCTATAAGAACTGCAGAAAAATTGAAATTTCTGGCCTTGAGTTCCTGTTCGATATCATCATCCCCATGCTTACAAGGTATAACACTTACAGGTTGCAGCTTATCAACTTTTGAAATTCTTTAGATAATTTAAACTTTAAATAGTGAGGAAAGAAAAATATGTAAAAGAATTATGTACGGACAGCCCTCATGCATGTACATAACAACTCCATTCCATGCATTATATAGAGCAGAAAGGAGAAGAGGACCATCAGTGTCAGCCCTTTATAATTTTAATTGATGTCAATACTTAATAGCATTGCAGGTGTAACAAATTAATAGTGCATCCAAAAACATGAGCCAAACAGAACATTCAAGAATACACATGAAGGGCGAGAATGACGTCCTTCACATACCAACTGATTATAAATTTTCTGGCTACAAGTTGTTGAGAACCCAGCTACAACCACCTTTGCCTCCAATTTGTCCTGAAAATTATATAATCTAGAAATATTACAACGGATGAAGAGAACTACGGATATATGAGATGCACAACTAGGGAGGCTAAGATTATTAATTACTTATG
Organism: Otatea glauca; assembly: GCA_036346275.1. Taxonomy (NCBI): domain Eukaryota; kingdom Viridiplantae; phylum Streptophyta; class Magnoliopsida; order Poales; family Poaceae; genus Otatea; species Otatea glauca. The sequence goes on from CM070711.1 coordinate 81,412,303, forward strand.
AGGATTTCCACCAACCTTGTACTCTGTGATCAAACGGGAAACAGCATGATATGCTGGATCGTCTTTGCTTTCTACTACAAACAAGAATTCCAATGGTCCCCCATAAAGAGAGGTAATCTGTTTTTTATGGGTGTTAATAGCATAATAATTAACACTACAAAGATCAATGGTTAAATATGTTGCAGTCCTACCGTACCTGAGTCCTCCAGTTTTGCAAATTGTGTTCGCCAAAGCCCTTCAAGGGCATGATTACAGAGACCCTAGGTAATTTCTCCTGAACAGAGTGCTCAAGCTCATCTACGTCATCACAAAGAAATGCAAAACTATTTCCATCTACAATTTTGCGCCTCATCTTCCGTATTTCTTTTTTTCTGGTAAGAAAAAAATCAATTGTAAAATAAAATCAGTTGCTGCTGGATTTCTGGCCTTAACAAAACATAGCAAAGAAAATTTTGATTACAAAATTGCTTTCATGAAGGTCCACATTACCTGACAAATCCGGCAACGGCCCAACCAAGAGCAAGTGTTAAGCAGATTAAACACCCCTACATAAATTGTGGGAAATTGCATTAGAAACAAGGAGCAAACTTAAACTGTAAAAGTAAAGTTGAAGCACCAAAATGATGTAAATTAAGATGAAAAATACTCAGCTTCAGAAGAAAAATCTAAACTTTAACCTAGACTACAGGACATATACCATGTCATATTCTCATGGGCATTCAAAAGTTAAAATGAATCAAACAAAGGTCTAATAGCCTAACAATGGTAACACAGTACACATGTAAGGAGTAAGACTTGTCCGAACAAAACTGACAAATCAATAAACCATATGCGTTTACACTAAGTATGCAAACATTTGCCGGCTTGAGACGTAGACATCGAACTTGTCCATCACCATCTCCAAATTACAACTGTTCAGAAACACAAATAATTCGTCGTTTCACACTGTGAAACTTCGCAACTTCCTTACACATAAAAATTGCCCCTTTACCGCACACGGCGCCGGTAGAACCTCACGCTAAGTTCCAATTGGTACGAAGAAGAAAATTATCCGCCCAAAATTACACCTCGAAAGGGCACCGACGGGAATTTTTTTTTCAAAAACCCGGCGCTTTTCACCGCCTCCAAAACAATTCCGCTCCGCCGCCAGGAATCGACCGCAATGCAAAGAGTAGGAGATGGGGGGCGGAGAGCTCGGGGGAGGTGGGGCTCACCTGGATCTGGAAGAATACGGCGACGGGGCTGCAGAAGGCGCGGCTTGCGGCGGCCAGCATCGCGTCGGCGGCGGCCTCCATTGCGGCCATTGCCGCGGCGGGGCCCTCCCGAAGCTTCTACACGCTTCTAGGGAGCGGGCGGAGGAGGATGGGTGGGGGGGTGGACGAGCGAGAGGCCGGGTATGGGACGGCGTCTCTTGCTGGATCTCCTCCTGAGCGGTAAGAAATCGAAGGAGAATAGGCCCCCCGTCCCCCCGTCCCGTGGGAAATTTGTACGTGCAGCCGCAGCAGCAGCGTGCTGGCCTGTGTGGGGGTGCGCCGGGTTAATCTGGCTGGGCTGGGTGCGCTTCATGATTAGTCGCCACTTTTCCAGACCTATACTATTTTTTTTTACAAATTTAACTCTTTTACAAACATAATTATAAAATTAGTATTATCTCCAACTATGAAAGCACGAAATGTGACACAGTCAAAGAAGCTATTTTTACCATTACGTTCATAAAAAGAGACAGATTTACAAAAAAAAAATTCACACAAACTACCGGAAAAGTGCGATTTCGCTCTCTTCCCAAAATGCTTCTGGCATTCTCTTCCCCGTTTTGAATTTGGGTTGCTACCGTATACCGCTGCTAACAATTGGTCACACACACGTAAGCATTTTTTTAGCTACTGCAACTCCTGCGGGACACAAATCTTCTAAATTTTCTTTTCGTTGTCCGTTCTATATACGTTGGTCTGATTTTCGGAGGACTAAGTAACATGTAAAATTCGTCACAATTGTATGTCCATTTATAATTACTTTACATCTGTCATGATCATTAATATAATATTATATCTTATACATTAACTTGTCATATTTGTTCAACTTTGTGCATCATGCCTGAATTAGTATGCCATATTGCATTTATACTTTTTTTTACGGAGAGTGCATTTTTTAGTTAGTTCAAACTCATATTTATCCCCTTGAGAAAAAACATATCTATCCGCAATTTTCATCATGTATTTTGTTGAGTTTGCACTTGTTTCGTAAGGTAAAAACGAATGCAACATGGTAAGTTAGTGTTATCTATGGAGCTTCACAGCACAGGTTCCTGGCATGAGAAACAAAGCATTATTGAACGACATTGATTTTCCCCCACCACTTTTCTGGTTAAGAAATACAAGTACGTGTTTTTTAAATGGAAGGCACTGTATTTGTTATCAAACCGTAATAAAGCGAAAAATGTCAATGTAAATATTAAAGCTGATTGAAGCATAGCCCATTTGAATAGCCTCTAAATGACTAGCACCCTGTTTGGTTGAGGGGAGGGGGCTTAAAGCTAGTTTCAGCTTCTAAAAAAACCAGTAAACTCTCCCAAACAGTTTAACTTTTAAGCGATTTTTGATATAAGCCAAAAGTCATGTATAACTAACAAAATTCAAAAGCTGAAAGCTGAGTTAGACCTGCTTTTGCAACTTATTATTGAGGAAAATTAGTTATTTATTAAACAATCTCTTATAAAAAATTATAACCACTTTTTAACTCGGAAAAGCTACAGCTCTCCAAGCAGTCCCTAGATCACCCGGCTAAACTAGTGTAACCCAATATCTATACCCCTTTATAATACACCTAAACATTCTTTTCTACGTTCACCCCAAATAATGCACCCCACTAGAGATGGCCCAACCTTCATGCATCCAAATAAACGTCCCGTAAACTTGCCTCCATCAAAATTAACATTTGGATCTTTTCTCGACTTTACTCACCTACATCCGATGGCCATTGTTTAATGTATCTAACTCATCCTCGTACCACAACAGATCTCCCCACCTCCAAAGATCATCTCAAGGAAAAGGAAACAAATATCCTGAAATTAAGGAAAAGGAAACAAACGTTCTAGAAAAGGAAAAGACCATATATTATGTGCTGGAAAAAGAAAACCAGAAGACAGGGCACTATACTAGTGGTCAACAAGTTGTCGCAAGGGGTGTCAATTTGTGAGTGCATGCAACAAAAACATCAGCTTTAGCAAAGAAAGCAATCCAAAATATTTTGGGCCGGGACAGGGAGAAGCCAGTAGATGCGCATCTGTTCCGTATTTGGATTTCGCGTTGGCCTATCCTCTCCACTCTCCTTCTAAACCGCCCAAAACTCTTCAGAAAATAGTCTATCTGATTTCAACGTCACTACAGCCTGTTATCGCATTGTATATTTGCCTGATACTGCGCCCACCCAGCTTCCCCCCTTCACAAAGAAACGCATGCATGCTCAACTATACACTCGATCTTATACTAATCAAATGAACGCTAAATTCGAGCTACATGTGGCTGTGGTATTCAGGTACCATTCACTCACTAATCACGATCAGCCACAAAATTTACAGAAATTTTTTGTAGGGAATTAACATTTGCGAGAGCTGATAGAGAAAAATGCACTCGAACATAATGTTACGCAAACACTCGTGACTCGTGATGGAATTCGGGCATCGACAATTCGAGATTCCCGAGGCGATCACTACTGCTCCCTCGCTTCTTGACCTCATGATTCTGACTGGCAGGCTGCTGTACTAGTGTACCTCCATGGCTCCACATACGCAGTTATCCAGAAGTGGGTTTCTCCCACAGTCATCATGGAGTTTCTCAGGTGGTTTTATACTTTTGTTTGTCCTTTCTGGATGGTACAATATATCAATTAGAAGCTCTGAAAGCTTCCAGGCTAAGGAGTGTGTTGTATAGCTGTACGAAGGCTACCTGTTAATTGTGTTCAGAATATCAGATTATGCATCTTAGGTCGTGTAAAACCACCTCAGAGACTACACACGAGGAAACCTCGAACGTAACGGTGACAAAATCTCCAACCAGCTTACGAAATCTGAAGAATTGAGGCCTGCATCAGCCAGTTTGCAAGATCTGAACAAATGAGGTTGCATCACATGGTTGGTGTATTCATAGACTAGTTACAGCCAAACAGCAGTTGATTTACTTCTTGGAAAAGGACAAGCAGCTCTTAATTAGCCAACAAGTCCTTAGACTAATCTCAGATCGGAGCCACAGAAAACAGAGATTAATCGAGTGTTTAACAAAGGAGAGCTGATTTGCTGCGCGCTGAATGGATGGCCGGGCACACATCACGTGCAACGCGTACACTGAAAAATGATGGGAGCGTGTTAAGGTGTCGTATGGGACTATGGGACTCGAGACCAAGAACAGATCATGGCAGGTGGAAGCTATACATGACAGCGTCGTTCAAAAAAAATTAGTATGATCAGATCGGCGAAGGGAGTAATTCTGCGACTTGATCCTACTTCTCTAAACCCGTCCACCACCGAATCGGATCTCTCGAGAAGCCTGGTTGGAAAGGCGAAGAGCTTAAGCTTAAGCGTTTGGCAGTTTGAAAATGAAGCTCAGAACAACTCCGGGCTAGACATGCCATCAAACCTGATTAAACTAGATGCGTAACAGACGAGTTGCTGTGGGCAGAAGGAATTGCCGACACAGGCAAAGAGTCTAACAGAGAAATAAATTCTTTTTCGAAACACCTAAAAAAAAGAAACCAAATTATCATAATTTTTAAAAATCATAAAAGCTTAATTATGATCCGAATTTTTTTATAGTAGCCCAGGTATGCTCTCAGGACCCTTCTAACAAATTTTAAGGAATGTATAAATTTAGTAGCTCAATTAAATCAGTGAACTTGCTTTAAGTGCATCAGTAGCATTGTCAGAATTTTAAAAAATTGCAAAAGTTTGATTATAACTTGAAATCTTTTCGGTAGCGTAGGCATGCTCTCAGGACCCTTCTCAAAAAATTTCAAGAATTTGCAAATTTATTAGCTTAATTAAATCAGCTAAGTTGCTTTAAATGCATTAGTAGCATATATAAAATTTTAAAAAATTGCACAATTTTGTTCATGATCCGAATTTTTTATGGTATGTTAGGCATGCTTTGAAGACCATTCTAAAAAAGTTTCAAAAATTTACAACATAATTTAATAACTCAATCAAATCAGCGAAGTTTATTAACTTCTCTACCTTCACAAAAACACTGTAGCTGCTAGAGTGCCTTGAGCCTCTCGAATTCGAAGCCAAAACCCATCGTTGGAACTGCAAGCTCTCGGCTAACTGAGCTAAGAATGCTTTGTGATTTGCAAAATGGCATGCGTGATAAAATATATGAGCATGCGAGGCATGTGGGAGCGAACGGCCACGATGACAGCGTATGACTGATCGAACACGCTAGGACACGCGAAACATTGTAGTTTCTACCGTTCTTTGCGTACACGCGTAGCTAGCAGCGGCCGGGCGCCGTACTTACCCAACAATAGAGAGTTTTATATGATATGATGACTCATATATGCTCTTTTTAGTATTTAGAATTTAGAAAGATGTGACAGATGAATCCTAATAGGAGTAGGATACTTACTTGTTTTGAACAACTAGTGAGGCTATATAAACGTAGAGGGTGGTTATAGAGAACCCAAGCAACCAAGAAGCAATAAGCTAACTCGTACAAAGTAATATATGCATGAGAGGATTAAGTTATTCTTTAACACTAGATTCTTGTATATGGCAAAAATCTAAGGGTCCTAAAAGATTCGAGAGGATTGTGATAGAGCAACAACCCCTTATACTATTTTGAGATTGTGCTTAAGAAATTTACAGTCGGTTTATCCAAATCCTTCTCTCTCAAAGAGTAACAAGTGGTATTAGAGTCAAGATCAGATTAAACAGATTTGTGAAAAGGTCGGTAAAGCATAAGATGGCATAAAATCAAGATCGATGTCAATGATATGAAATCAAGTGGAGAAATTTAACGGCGGGAAAATTTCAGCGTGTGGCAGTGTGTGAATGAAAGACCGAAATGGCGATCAGAGGGGGGTGAATGGTCGTAACTCAAAAATTAACTCCCCAAAATACTCCAAATAACCTCACAAAGAAAACACTAAAAAAGAGTTGATTGAAACAAGACACTTTGTCATCGGCGGCAACCGCTCAAGGGCAGAGCACCGCTCCAGGGCAATTGCATTGCAGGGCTCAAGAGCGATTCAAAACAAAGACGATCACAAAATGAAAATCAAGAGATCTTTTGATCGGCTGGGTAGAAAATCACCAAACTTGGTAGATAAGGTCCTTGGGATGTCATAAACTTATTCCAACCTTCAATCACAAGAATTGACATCAAAGTTCCGACCTTTGTGCCCGGGAAGGAAGAACACACCAAGTTTTGGTAAAAACCGAAAAATCTTCGATCGAGGCTTGCTCGTGGGTTTTTGATGATCAAGATGATCTTGAGTAACTCCCCACACGTCCCAGCAAGCACGAAGAAACTCAAAGCAAAGCACTTCAACAAGATTACGCACTCAAGAACGCGAAGAACATCTTCTTGCAAAGAAAACGCATGAATAGCCTAGATGAATGAAAGAAAAATCAAACATCAACCCCAGCAAAAGATTCATAAGCAAAATAGAAGGAGGGGAGGCAAATCCAAATTGCATAAATTTAAATTGCAAGAATGTAAGTGCTGAATTTAAGTACAGAATTTAAATGCGAAAATTAAGGGCGTAATGTAAATGCACAAAGAAAAGAAATAATTTGAGGAAACATTTCATTTCTGGAAGGTAGGTTTACAAAGCCTCACAACACAGTGGGCAAAAGCCTCACAACAAGGTGGGCAAACCTCTAAAAACCTTCTCTTCCTCCTTTTTCTTTTACCATGGGGGAGGCTACCTCTCCACCCCTATTTATACAACTCTTGGGCCACCTACCACCCTTGGATGAACCTTTAAACCCTAGAGCATCCATCAAGGGCTAGGATAGACCCACTCAACCAGCCATGCAAGGGCTAACCCAAAACCCACCACACATGGGTTTTCTTGCACGGTTTTCAAAGCAAGCTACACTTATCCACTATTCTATCTTCCAGAACTACAACCCGACAGCTCTCCCTGATCCAAGTAGTGATAAGCTAGCTTCTCCACTGGTCTCTTGTCTCTTGGGACTGTACCGACTTCATCTCCGGCCATCTTCACGCGATCCCCGACCGTCTGAACCTCCGACGCTCCTCGCCTAGTCCCGGCCTCCTTTCGCCTCACCATGACCACAAAATGAAGTCCTACATCCACAAAGACAAGAAGTCCCTTCTTGGTTCCACCATGAACCTAGCACATCGATTCTATCACAAATTTGGGTTAGAACAAACCAAAATGAACCAAAACACTTCAACCGAGTGCTAACAATCTGTTTTTAATACAACAGTAAATTGGTTCGATATACACGTGAAGCTCACCGAAAATTGGTCCGAGTTGGATATGGGTATCACTCAGCCAAGAGCCACGTAAAAGTGATATGTCCTAAGTTGGACCGGATCTGTATCCTACAGCAGCCGGATGTAAGTTCAAGCTCCATTAGTTTTGGTGATTGGTTTAATATTAATGTTTAATCATTGTTTAATGATAAATCTAATCATTATGAGACTAACATATTTTATTAAGCTATATTCTTATTAGTCTCATATTTGGATGGAAAATAGAAAACCTAAGGTATGCACTTGGATTCACTTTATTATCTTAATGCATACTTAGGATTCAAGTTAAAATTTGAACTCTTCCATTGCTTTAGTTCAAATATGTGCATTATGTTCCTAATTCATATATTACATGAATACACACATCTAGGAGGAGTTTATAATTTAACTTGTTGTTTCAATAGTATTGATTCATGTCTTATTGCTAAATAACATATAAAGGATCAAGACTTTGAAACAATCATTTGAGTATATATAACTTGTGTAGTTGTAGTATACTCATGCAAATATAGAATAAACTCATATGCAATCTAAGATTGATTATGTGTATATTGATTCTATGATCAATTTGCTATATGCACATACTTAATGAAGTTTATTCTATAGTTGATGGTCTAAATATATTGATCCTATTTCCATCACTCTAACATATATGGATCATTACTAACCATCACATTGAGTATATGAAACTTGGGTAGTTATATATACTCATGTCAATTTAAATGAGTTTAAATTGAGTTCGACTGTCTTTCAATCAATCAAAGGACATTTCATCATGTGTTGATGGTGTTCCTTGTTGATTAAAGACAAGCGAAAAGTTCTTGAGTATAATGAAGCATTAGTTGCATCAAAGTACTCAAGACAACAATTAATCATTCAAATTGATTTGGGTTGTGCTCAATCGATCTTGGAGGCATCCATTATGTGTTAATGGAGTGCGATGATGATTGAGACAACCGTATTTGTTGGACTAACAATCTTCTATGAGTTGTGAAGTAGGTTGAGTCTAAGATAATGAAGATTCGGGAAGAAGAAGTCATCATGTGTTGATGGGCTTCAAGAGGTGATCCTGAAGTAAAGAGAAGAGCTAGAAGGTTCATCATGTGTTGATGACTAAGAAGAAGAAGAGGTGATCCTGGAGAGAAGATGTTTGGATATCATAAAAGCTCCAAGTGGATCGCTAGAGGCAAAGGTATAACTAGCTAAGGCTAAGGATGTGTTCCTAGTCTTTTACCGGTCTCGGTGTTTGGATGGGAGACCGGATTGCTAGTTAGGTGCCGTACTATTAAGAGGGGTTGAGTCTTTTAGCTTGAGCTTCATCATGTGTTGATGAACTCAATCCGGTTCACTCTAGCTCACTCTCTTATTTGGATTTTGTATGGAGCTAACCATTTGGCATGTGTTGCAAATGGGTGAAGCTCGTGCGTTGGATTTTGCATGAACTAAGTATTTGCATGTGTTGCAAATAAGAGTGCTCATGCTTGCATCTTATTTAAATCTTATCGATTTGGTTTTTGCATGAAGCTATGGATTTGCATGTGTTGCAAAAAGGGAGACAGCTTATGCAATGTTGTTTATGTGGTTATTGCTTGGAGCTAAGTTTTGCATGTGTTGCAAAAGGAGAGAGCTCAAGCAATTTTGGTTTAAAGTGGTTGCATGAAGCTAGAGACTTGCATGTGTTGCAAATAGAGAGCTCATGCACTTAAGTTTGAATTGTGGTTTGCATGGAGCTAGAGATTTGCATGTGTTGCAAATAGAGAGCTCATGTTTTGGTGTTTTAGCTTGTGATGGGATCATGTGTTGATCATCACAAGGCTAAGCTTGGTTTGTGTTTTGAGTTTGCAAAATGTGTTTTTGCAAAATGATTGAATGGATTTGTTATTTGCAAAATGATTGAATGGATTTGTTATTTGCAAATGTGTTTTGCAAATAAGCTCGAAGTTATGAGTTTCGATCCTAGAGCATGTGTTAGCATTTGCAAATGTGTTTTGCAAAGTGCCGGGATCATGTGTTGATCCTTACATGGCTAAGAGGATTGATCTTATGGGTTCATGGTTTATTTGCGAATGTGTTTTGCAAATAAATTGGAGTTTAAAGTGATTCTTTGGAATATGTGATTAACATGTGCAAATGTGTTTTGCATAGGGTTGTGATCATGTGTTGATCATCACGTGGGTCAAAGAATCAATCTTCAAAAGTTTGGAGAAAAGTTTTTGTGAAAAATTGGGTTCTTCTCCTCTGGCCGACACTACCGATCATGTAGGTGCGATACTGCCGTATGGGCGGCAGTACCGGCCCAGATGGCAGGTAGTTATATTACAGAGATGTGTGGTTTGGTGTATTGCCTGGCCGGCGAAGACGGCCCGATTAGGCGATCGCTGCGCTCGGCCGGCGATGTCGGTCCCATTACAGATCGCTGGGCCATCAGTAATAACGGCTAGTTTTGCGAGCTTTCGGCCGTTGAGGTTGAGGCCGGCCACTACCGCCCCCGATTGGGCGGTAGTGCGGCCGTCTTTTTTGCCCATTTTGCCCCCAACGGCTAGTTTTCGTGTGGGGGACTATAAAAGGATGCCAAGGGCTGGCATTTGGTGGTGGCTAGGGGTGGGCATTTTTAAACCGAAACCGAATTACCGAACCGAACCGAATTAACCGATTATTTCGGTTTTCGGTTTTTGTTTTGGTATAATTCGGTTTTCGGTGTTCGGTTCGGTTTTTGACTTCCAAAAACCGAAATAACCGAATAGCCCACATATAATACCACTTTTATAATATTCTTCCTAAAATTACTAAACAATTCTCATATTTTAATACATTTATGTATATGTTTGGTATATTCACATGTTCTATTATACTTATATTGTAATAATCTATGAATATTGTGTAGGTTTAACCCTACTCTATGTTGCGATATGAGAAGGACTAAATCTAATTTATCTAGTGTTTATTCATATTTCGGTTAATCGAAAAACCGAATTAACCGAACCGAAATATTTCGATTAATTCGGTTCGGTTTTTTATTTTGGTCTAAGAAATTCGGTTGCTAGTTTCCAAAAACCGAATTATTTTAAAACCGAAAAAACCGAACCGATCAAACCGAAAAAACCGAATGCCCACCCCTAGTGGTGGCTGGTTCTATTGAGGTTTTGGGTGGTGTTGCATATGTTGCACACTCACATTTGGTTTTTGAGCTAAGAGTGAGCTCTAATTGCATGTGTTGCAATTAGGAAGTGAATTGAGGTCCTCTTGTGCATGTGTTGCACTTGAGGAGGATCCTAGTGCATGTGTTGCACTTAGGAGATCACCATTGTGCATGTGTTGCACTTGGTGAGGTTCAAGCGGAAGGCTTGACTTGTTACTCTTGGAGGTTGCCGCCTCCTAGACGGTGTAAAGCGTCGTGCGCGGTGAGCTTCTCAAAGGAGGTTGTGAGAAGCCCCGACGAAGTTTGTGAAGGTTGGAGCTCGCCTACCCGGGAGGAAAAAGGAGCTATCACTAGTGGATTCGAGGTGGGTGCTCAATTCGTGGAGCCGGTCCAATGTGTTTGGGCTAACCTCAACGTGGACTAGGGGAGACCGGCAAGTCTTCGAACACCACGGTAAAAAGTATCGTGTCTCTTGTGCTTGCATTGTGTTTGTTATTTATGTTCAAGCAATTTATATTCATAGAATTAAATTGATTGATTGCTTGTCTTTAGAATTGCATATTCTTATTAGAGATGTAATTAGTTACTGCACATAGTGAGCCTAATTGTTTTAGGCTTTAATTGTCAAAACCTTAGTTTATCGCTTCCGCATTAATATTTGTTAAGGTTTTGGTATTAGGATAATTAGGGGTGAATTGCTTTGTAGAAATTAGCGAGAGAAATTTAAAAGCCGCCTATTCACCCCCCTCTAGTCGGCATCCTCGACCTTACACCGGATATAGATATCACTCGGCCAAGAACCATGAAAAAGTAATATGTCCCAAGTTGGACCAGATCTGTATCCTACAGCAGTCGGATATAGATATCACTCGGTCAAGAGCCATAAAAGAGTGATATGTCCCAAGTTGGACCAGATATGTATCCTACAGCAGTCGGATATAAATATCACTCGGCCAAGAGCTAAGATTTGGACCGGCGCAAAAACAACTCCAACTTGAAATCAAATTTAAATCCAAACTCAAATCTAAGCTATCCTAGATCACATAAAGTCAAATACTCATCATAAACAAGAATGGACCTCCACATGGTCCTTCCGTGAAGAAGGATATCCTTATCTAGCAAGAATTAATCGTTGTTCTTGAAGGGAACAAACCGAAAAAGACATCTGAAGAAGACTGAAAGGTGATGGGGCGGAAGGCTATCAGTACAATCCGTCTATGTCTCTCCGATGAGGTAAAGTACTCGGTGATCAAGAAGAATTCACTGAAGAAATTATGGAAGAAATTAGAAGAATTGTATTTAACAAACTTGCTAACAAACTGGTGAGTACTGAAGTGACAACTGCATAGGTTGTGAAGGATCACGGTAGGCTACACTACCACAAATTAAAAAATCTACAGATTTCAAGAGGCCACGCAAGTAAATGATCATGAATTACATATTGTTACCACTAGATGCGTAGTGCAGCGGAAGAAAATGTCGAAGCAGATCGACGTTGCGTGTCCTGATATGGTCGTCGAACAGTGTGATCGGTCCGAGTGGTAGCCGAGTAGCAAGTTGATCCTTCGGCTTCTGGATTGGTCCAATCAACTCTTTGATCGATCCAAATAGTCGTCCTCGAACAGCACCACAATAGAGCAGTGCTTCTATCGGTATCCAAAGGTACGAGGTTGGAACGCTGAGCGTTGGGGTGCTAGCACCATACGCACGACAAAAATGGTGGTGGACAGCTAGGATTTCGATGGTGGTGCAACTCTTACATACAACTTCCGCCTCAAACCCTAAGCCTATATCCCCTTTTTATAACCCTCGGTGGCGCGCAACTCTTGGGCCTAATCTGAGTCCATATTCAATTCGACCCATTCGAACGGATCCAATCCGAACTCTGATAACCAATTGTAACCGTTCTAAACCCCTTAAGTGTGTGACCCTATAGGTTCATGTATATTTGGACATGACTCAGAAACATCTTTCAGACCGATAATCAATAACGGTCACTAGCAGTACATATCGATTCCTAAATATTTATAAAGCATCGGATGAACCTACTATAGTGTGACAATATCATGTTCCCTTTGCCTCACGATATCAGATCGAACTCAAAGCGAGAGTCGTGTCATCATATGATAGCTCGATCCATTCATTCATACCGTAGTGGATTAATTTATCTAGATTGACTCTCAATCACATTCAGCATGGCCTTTCACTTTCTTAATCCATCTACCTCGAGGGGCCCAGAGATATCTCTCCATTATGTAGGAGGGGCAAATTCCATCTTTATCATTCATGTACTTCAACATGTTTCATAGTAAACTCGAAAACTACCTGGTTAAAGAGTAGCGTTTGATAGCCCCTAAGTAAACCATTACACATCTAAAAAATCAATGACGATTTCAGGTATAAAGATCATATATACACTATGTATGAGACTAACTGATGATACATAAGAATATATAACAATTCTTGCAGTGTCTCATATGGGTCTATCCAACACATGTTCTCCAACATGTGTCCATATTATTGATTAGACATCTCCATATCTCTATGACCCATGAAACATGGTCATTAATCAATACATGTGCTGATCTATGAAACATAATCGTTCTATATTATGATAACCGATCAGGGATAACTTGAATAACATCGATATATGAAGAGTTTCACGAACAAGTCACGTATTTGTTTATCAATCCAATCGATATTTATTCAAAGGATAAATAATTATACTGTTTCATAAACATAAGACGTGATACAATCATTTCCATGATTGCCTCCAGGGCATATCCAATATGCTGCATATAGAGGAAAGTACACGGTTCATTGACCATCTCAATGCCTTCAACAAGCTTATCACACAACTAGCTAGCGTGGATGAGAAAGTTGAGAAGAACGATAAGGTCGTCATATTGGTATCATCTGTACCGCCATCTTGGAAGCAATTGGTGATGAATATTCTCCTCGAAAAAACACTCTCAACTTCAACGAGATAGTTGCATATCTATTGAAGACGGAGTCCTTGGAAAATCCATCAGAATTTTTATCCTTGGGTGATCAAACATTGGCAACAGCAGGTGTTGCAGGCAAAAGTAAGAGTTACAGGAAGAAGAATGATAGGAGCAAAGGTACACGTATATACTATCTATATGATGAGAAAGGTTATATGATAAAGGATTGTCCGAGGTTGAAGCAAATGAAGTATGCATACTCAATGGTGGTAGCAAAAGATAATTCTAATGTACTTGTCTTCAGTCAATCAGGTACCTCTCATGGATGGATATTATATTTAGGTTGTTGTTTCTATATATGTTCGGCGTGGGAGATGTTATGAAGGATCTCTACGCCCGAGTCATAAAACTATTCACTTCACTGATTGCAATGAGTATGCAATTATCGAGGTGGGAACAATTACATTGGAGATATATGATGGAGCACATCACACTTTGACACGGAGTTTGGTATGTTTCTAGCTTAAAGAAGAATCTAATATCTGTGAGGCCGCTTGAACTCGAAAGTTGTGAGGTATCACTTTGAGGTGGAGTCATGTGAGTAACTTACAAAGGTTATGTAATCATGAAAAGTATCTGGAGCAATAGAGGATATCGATTGATGAGTAAACCTAAAGGAAGAGAAACTAACGGGTGGTCTGAAAAAATACTGATAAAAAAAAGAAACCGTGTTGTTAATGATAGGTAATAAGATCTTAAGTGTAGTTATGTGCGGAACTGTAAAGACAGTTACAAAATATAGCAGACGAAGGTGCGAGCTGTTGCACGAAGAAAACGTGGTAGGACCAACTACGCAGTACCAATGAATAGGTGGAGCTCAGAGACAGTACAAACCTATAGTATGAAGGGCTGTAGGAACAGAAGTGCGGTTAACCAAACCACACAAAGAAAGGTCTGTTAGGTGGAGGGTTCGAGCAGTCAAGCCTGAACACCTACACTCACAATGTGGTGACGTACATGAGCCCATGTGGTGGGGATACTACCAAAAGTGGGAAGAAAAAAATGTGGAACTGATTTAGAGCAAGTTCTTGGAGTAGCACAATGATTTCAACAGATAAGAGTTAAGGTGGAGATTGTTAATATGATAACTTATATCTAGTCTTTTAAGATTTGAAAAAATATGCTAGATGAATTCTATTAGGATTAGGATCCTAGTAGGAGAAAGATTTCTACTTGTTTTAGAGGACTAAAAGGGCTATATAAACTTATAGGTAGTAATGAAGAAACCAAGCAACAAAGAAGGCACAAACCAATCTTCTAAAGCAAAAGGTGCGCAAGAGGATTAGAGTCTAGGTTAATCTCTAGCACTAGATTCTTGTATAGGACAAGAATCCGACGGTTCTAAAAGGTTCGCGAGGTTGTGAGAGAGCAACAATCTCTTATACTCTTTTGAGGTTGTGCTTAAAAACTTTGCGGTCAACTTTGCCAAATCTTTCTCTCTCTTTGTGGTTGCTTCAATGTCATTATTTTGATATTTTCTACTAGATTCTTCTTTATTCTTAAAACCATGCTTGCTCGTATCATATCTCATCAGACTTATTCCATCCGAGGGCCTGTACGTATAAGAAGGTAACAGAGTGCAGCAAACGTGTTGTCGTGGGCTACCAAGTGCTATTGTGCTAGCTTAGCTGTTTCGAGTCAGATCTACTATTGGTCTATTGCTGTCATGTTCTGCATTTGGAAAGACCGTAGGGACCCGTGTACAGAGGAGCAAAGTATCCCTGACTTCCCGATTCAAGATCCAGAGGAGCCCGGCTGTTATGGCTGAACATGCATGTGCATGTGGGTTGTGTAGGCAAGGAGTAAACGGCAATAAAATTTTCTGAATCGAAGCACACAACGCTCACCATCCAAGCACAGAAAAACACGGATTCTTTGATGCTCAAGTGACCAGCTATGACAGAACCGATTCTTCACTGCAGAAAGGAAGCTTTAGTGAGGCCTGCAAGAATCTTTCCAGAACTAACGATGGGCTGCCTTTTCTTCCAGGTTCGCTTCCCTGAAAATAATCTCCATGGCAAATGATCTTGATCACTTGATAGGTAGAGAGATCTTAATGAGAAATCTGCACACATGGACTTCAAGTCAGAGTGGCACGTTGCACATGATGGATGGACTGACAAAAGGAAGATAAGTATAGGTAAGTTTATTTGCAAATATATCTGATGTTTGATTGATGTTTACCTGCAACTCCTAAAATCCGAAACGGCGTTGTGTATTGATTGCATTCAACTTGCAGGTTCCGTGCCAGATTGATATGACGATATCCCAAATGAGTCGCAAAGCTTCTTCAATGATTGGGAAGACTGAAGAGAATATCCGTTTAGGATGGTGTATATCCTATTCCTAGGTGCTAAGTATTTCATGCATGGAACTGAATGGGCCATCAGTGCTAAGGTTTATGTCAGTATATGATGCATTTTGTTGGCATACATCAGTGCTGGTACAATTCCTCTTCTGCACGATCTCATAGACAAAGCATAGTGTAGTTGTGTTTTTTACTTCAAGTTTCAGCAGAATTTCCTTTAAGATTAGGGAAAACAGGGGAGGATCTATAGCGTACAGGTAGGGATCAAGCGATATCGACGTTCTCTAGTTCAACACACATGATTCTTTTAATATATAGACATAATTCTCTTATTTCAAGTTAGAAGTTAGTGTTACATATTGGTAAGGACTCTGACGACCCGATGAATTTTTCTTCAAGATTCGCCCCGATGGAAACCAATTAACCATCAGACAAACAGGACATCCATCCCTTGTGGGCTGTTTGTATCTGTCCTCACCACAGTTGCGTTGTTGCTTGTTTCAATAGTTCTTTCAAGCTTTGAGGTGATGTCTCGCACAGAACGAAGCAGCAGAAAATAGTCTCTCTCACACACATTTTGTAAATCCAGAAGAAACTCGCGCGGAATATATTACCTGAACGTGCGCAACGGTCCGCTTGGAGCGAAAGACGGCGGTCCGGCCCAACCGATTCAGATGGGACGGCACCGCGCCGGCAACAGCAGCTTCGTGACCTTGCGGCCCACCCAAACCAGCCGCTCGCAAGGCAAACGCGGAAATCACCACTTATCTAACCCTTAACCTCTTCTTTTTATTTTATTTATTTATTTATTATTATTTTGCAAATCTCGCTCACTCATGTATTCATTTGTAAAAATAGTCTCATCTCTCACCGCAGAAGGCGCGGCACACTTTAGCAGGCTACCCTTGTCCATTGCGACAACGTCAGTGCAGTCTATCTTTCCACCAGCTCGGTTCAGTATCAGCGTACCAAGCATGTGGAGATCGACCTGCACTTTGTTCAGGAGCGTGTCGCACTTGGCGAAGTGCGTGTGCTACATGTTTCGATGACCTCGCAGTACGCTTACATTTTCACCAAAGGCTTACCGATGACTGTGTTCATTGAATTTTGGTCTAGTCTAAACATTTTCCATTCTACCGTTCCGACTGTGGGGGAGTGATAGCCAGGTTGTACGTGCATGTGCCCAAACACATGCATACGTAGCCGGCGTACACGCAAACAGGATCATGCATACGTAGCCGGCGTACACGCGCAAGGCTCCGGTGATCACGGCTAGGAAAACAACATGCCATTAGCTAGGAGATCAGCACGACATCAACTTATAAGATTATTTCCTTCTTTAGCTTAGCTATCTTTTGTCATGTATCCTAACCAATCCTTCCTGTACTCTATATGTACACCGGTGGTTGCAATACAGTAGTGTGTGTGATTGTCTCGTTATCTCCACGCCTTCATTATAAACTCAAGATCCTGTGTGGCTCCGAATCAGAAACACCAATCGCACTCGTCTCCCTCAATTGCAATGGCGTGCAATACAACTTGCCATTTTGTCAAGATTCAGAGCGAGAGGTTCTTGATCGTGCTCCCCAACTTCTCGAGAGACTACAAGGACCATTGCATCGTCACGTTCGCTGCCTCTGACCACAACTGGGTGGTCGGCTGTGTGAACCAAGGCAACCGAACATGCACGTGAGGTGTGCGGGCGGCGACCTCGTCCAAAGTGAGATTGCGGTCATCGACACTGAGGTCCTCGACCGCCACTGGCCTGGTGGCGCAGAGCCGGATCTCTGGCCACGAGTGCCGCTTGGGCCTGCCTCCGGCACGGAGTTGCAGGTGAGCGGCGGCCTACTACAACACTACTCCATCGCCATCGCAGGCAGTGCAACTTCTCCGGACAGAAGGCGCGCTCGCTTCTCCGTGCTCTGGTCCCGTTTCCCCGCGCCAGTACGAGTTGGCCCAAGATTTCAGCTTTCTCCTCGAGAGCGGAGAGGTCGGCGAGGTGACCATCCACTCGCACTGCGTCATCTACGTGCGCTCACCGACATTAGCCGTTGACGCGATCTATGTACAGTGAAGAGTAACCACAGTGTATGGGGCCGGGTGTTTGTAGCTTTAATTTTCTATAGTATTTTCAAGGTTATCGGACTTAGGAAACGGATGGAATTACTACTAGAGTTAGGATTTCTCTCAATTGGATTAAATTCAGAGATGGTTTAAGGATTTCTCTCAATTGGATTAAATTAATTCTTCTTTGGGCTGAGTTCACTAACAAGTAAATCAACAAGTAATATCTATGATCAATCACTTAAACTAAGATCACTCTCATCCTACAACACAACACAATACTACCTTTTTCATTGATTCACATGTCAACGTGATAAGGCTAATCTTAGCGTAGCTTGCGTTACGCTATTTGATATAGAGCGGTTGACTAAACCCAAACACCATGTCTCAATCTAGCTATTAGCAAGTTGATAATCGATTAAATCAACTAATTAAAGCAATATCAAATAGACCAATCAAAGTAATTAAGTACCATAGATTTCATAGATAAAAATAAATTGATCACATCACAAGATCCCTAAATCCGAAGGAAGAACAGGGGTTTACTCAATCCTTATTCGAGAATACATCTTGGAGGTATGGGAGAAATGCAGGGAAAGAGATGTGAGTGAACAGCAGGGAAAGAGATGTGGACTCGGTGAGCGGGACGGCACCGACGATTCTCTCTTCCTCTCTTTTGGCAAAATCCTAGTTTTGGTCTCGTGTCTTCATGTGTTCTAAACGAGTGGTCTCAATGCCCTTATGTAGGCCACGGTAAAGAAGTCTTACTCTTTGGCTTGGACGACAACGAAATCGGTGGTCTCAACTCAAGGAGGTGCGTCGAGGACTCGAGTGGCTCTCCTCTCCTCATGCGCCGGCCGGCGCATGCAAGTTGACAGGTGGGGACACCCACCCTTCTTCATGTACGCACATCGGACTCTCTTTAAATTTCGGAATAATTTTACCTCTTTATTTGTGTTTCTTCTAGAAGCTTTTCCAAATCATCCCTTTTTTAAAAAAAAATTCAAATCATCCCCCCCTTTTTTTTTTATCTATTTTAAGCATTTTTCTACAATAAACGCTTCATACATAATCTTCTGTATTTGGTTAGGGTTAGACGCCAAATGGCATGATTAACTCTAAAAGCCGAGAAGAAATATAATAAAAATAATAGTCACGAATGCACGAAAATCAGCGTATGCACCGCGGAGGCTTTCACTTTGTCGAAGCAGCTCGGCCGTCGAAGGTGACCAGGAGCCCCAGGTTTTAACGGCTACTCCGATGATACAAGACCTCCACCGCGTATAGATGTATATATCCTTGCCGCACGGTCCCTGATCTTAGAGATGGAGGCTCCGGCAGGTCGCAGTCTTGCATCAGCATCAGCGACATGGATCCGGCGGTCTTCGGGGCCACGCTTCACTTATTGTACATAGACAAGTTGCCCAGGACGGAGGACCTCGTCGGAGAAGGATGCACCTGGGAATATGGCAGTATGCGCTAGTAATGATGCAACGCCGGTTCTTGGCCTCTAAGGGTGTGTTTGGTTACTTGTACCAAGTGTTATATGTATGAGATGGTTCAAAAAAATGTTATCCATGTGTTTGGTTGCTTGAATTGAACCATCCCGTTCTAAATGATAGGATACAAATTTGAGAAATATTTCCTATAGATGCTGAACTATTCCATTCATCCAAAACAATAGAATCAAATGGTACCAAAATAATGGAACCAAACAGGATCATTCCATCCCATTCAACTCCATCCCATAAACCAAACACACCCTAAATGGTTCGAACTTATGCGGATGCAGCCAATATGTGAGAAGAGAAGAGGCTTCCTCATGACGTCAACGTGGGTGCGGCGACGGTGACGCTGGGCTTCGCAAAAGGGCATGATTGCCATCAACCGGAGGCTCGTCATGTCGAAGCTCTTCTAAGGGATATTGACGGAGCGCTGACGAAGTAAAGCTTAGAATCCAAGGATACGGAAATTACAATAACTAATGACTAGTAACATCAATTGTGAAGCGAAATGATCTAATTTTAGAAATTTAGGAAATTAACTAGATAAAACTGCATAATTATTTATATGACACAGATCTATACCCCTTTATAATGCACCTAAGCAATTTTTCCTGCGTCCACTCTAAATAATGCACCTTATTAGAGATGGCTCAATGTTCGTGCACCCAGCAAAACGTCCCCAGAAATTTGCATTCATCAAAATGAACGTCTCAGATCTTTTCTCAGTTTTACTCACCCACATCCGATGGCTATTATTTAGTGTGTCTAATCATCCCTGTGGCCCACAGCAGACCTCCCCCACCTACATATTTGGAAGGAGAGCGAATCAAACAAGGAAATAAATAAGAAGGATCAGCATGCAAGGAAACCAGACTTGAATTTTTTACTGGCCAAAATTGTACGTACTACATATTTGGAAGGAGGGTGAATCAAACAAGGAAATAAACAGGGAGGATCCACATGCAAGGAAACAAGACTTGAATTTTTTATTGTCCTCGCATTGTGATCGTATTTTTTTCGAATATGACCCTTCTCGAGACTTTTTTACGGATCTAGCCCCATAGAGCCTAATTTGGTATACGGAGAGCGTTGAATTTTGTTTTATTTTTATCTAAAGAACCAATGGTCCGTGAGTGATGTTTAATTTTTTCAATTTTTCTCATGGAACCGGTAGCCGACGAAACCTTTGTTTAATTTTATCTTTTTCCTTGCGGATCCAGTGATCGTGGCGCGATTTATTTTTCCATATTTTTCGAAATCATCCTGTGGCCCACAACAAACCTTCCTCACCTTCAAAGATCAACAAGGAAAAGGAAACAAACGTCTTGGAATCAAGGAAAATGAAACAAACGTCCTGGAAAAGGAAAGGACCATACATTACGTGCTGGGAAAAGGAATCCGGGAGATGGGGCAGCGCGGCCGCGAGAATGTAGGTCTGGAATGGCTCCACGGTCGCCATCGATGGCTTTGCCGACGCGGCGAGGTTGTTGGTCAGCGACCTCGCGGCCGTCGTGCCTCGGCAAATTTATAATTTAGATTTTTTTGAAAATAATTTTATTAAGTACAAAATAATCAAAGTTTTTTTGAGAATTTTTCTAGAATTTTTAAACTAATGTGCTATCTTTTCAAAAATCCTTCTATATTTAAAAAAATGAAGGCAACTTACCTGTAGCTTCTTCTAGCTGCAGCTTAGACCAGAGAAGTTTCTTCTCTTCCCTCTCTCCATTAAAGCAAGAAAGAAGCTCCAAAGCTCCATCAATCCCGTACCAAATCTCCTCTTTCCATCTATGGTGTTAATTCCCCAAATTTCGTGCTCTATTGCCAAAATTTCCTCCCAATCTGATTTGATCCCAAATTATGGTTTCCATAAATATGCTTGTTTCGGGGCTATAAAAGCCGGCGAGCTCTCCTCCACCCCATCGCATTGCGTAAATCCCCAAGTGCTCCCTCTTGTAAAGATCGTCAGATTTTGGAGGTAACCTAAGCCATCACCGTCATCTTTTCCGGCGAAATTCACCGCAACCGTGACTCCTCCCCCGCAGGCGCCGGTGCCGACGATCTCGCCTTTGTTGTGCCGACCCAAAGGCCGACCCTAGCCTTCCCTCCCCTTGTGTTGGCCAAGCCAGAGAGCACGTTGTGCTCTCTGTGGAAGCTGCAAAAAAATAATCTAAAATCAGAAAATTCTTTTTTCTTTCTCTTTCTTGATTTAAAATCTTTTGGGAGCCCGTTTTCGCCCATTCAACCTCCATTTAGTCCCATTTTTCTTTCTGAATTCATTTAAAATTCTAAATTTCTCTTTTATTATTAAGTGTTGTATTCATACTTAATCTTCTCATTTAATTGATAAGCAGGTGTACTGCCGTCGTAGCGTTAGCACATGCACTATACTAGTATCTATTGGTGTGTCAAGTCGAAAAAAACAAACAAGAAGAAACTTGAAATTTGTGTGACACGAGAACTAATGTATGTCGATCTAAATTACTATAGAATAGTTGGTATGGGTGCAAACAGAACTCATACTTTATGTTCGACCGACCAAACACATGCAGAGAGAATACAGAAGGAAGAAGTTGGTAGCTGGCATAGACGCATAGTCCATGTCCGACTCTAAGAAAAAAAAAAGTGAAATATGATACAAGGCACAGTCCATATATGTCCGGATCCACTCCCCCCGACAGTTGCTAGATAAATTTTAAAATTTGAGAGGAGGAAGCTTAACCGTGAAAGGAAAGCAAGGGAGAAAAGGGAAATGTATATTCTTATTTTGCATTTCAGAATTTGAAACTATCGTGAGAATATTTAAAGTGGAAATTATTTATTTGTCACGGGAAGTTGGCCACCTCCCTAATATACCATCACGAAAATGCTATTCTCTTGTTGTCATTGGATCTTAAGTTTCATCCTTATGTGTCACTCTCGTCATCTCCATTAGTGGCGGTAGTCGTCAACCCGCTTAACACATGTCAGTTTTTCTCAAAATACCCGTACTACCCCTTCCGGATCCACATGTCATGCACACTTCCTCTCTAACACTTAGCCATAGCTCATAGCCAGAGATTTTTTTAAAAATAATACAATTTTTAAATAATTTTACAAAAATAATACGCCAAACTTTTTTTTTTTACAAAGATACACCCGTTTCAATTGATAACAGAAGTCTTAGCTTTGTCGACCAAATGAATTCATGACAAAATAATTCGTCAGTTAAAATTCAATATGTGACAAAACAGAAATGGCGACAGATGTGTATTTTTGTATTTTTTTTTGCATATGAGTTTCGTAAAATTATTTCAAAAATGTATTATTTAAAAAAAAATCTCATGACCAGGCTCCCAACATGCGTACGTTCTTCCTCCACCTCGAAGCCCTCCTGCCGATCGCCTCTCCTGGTGTGTGTGCATGAGGAAGAAGGATGAGCCTGCAGCAAGCCAGCAAGTGTGCTTGCACCGCTCCTTCGCTGCCTCGCCTCCAATAAGCCTAGGTAACCACAAATCACAGCTTCTTTACACACACAAGTCAACGCATACATACAGAAAAAAAAATCGAATTAAAAGGAACTTGCATTATCCATCGCATGTTTGGAATCTTCAACCGCGGAAACAAATAGTAGTAAAATGCAACAAACTTGGGCGACCCATTAGATAGAAGGTCCACACAAATTTTTTTTTTTGAAAGGAACTTGTGTTATCCATCGCATGTATACGCGCAACGAATTGGAGATGTAGCTAGGTGGGATATGATCCAATCTGAGGGAGCATGCTCTCCATCTGGTTCATGTTGTATTGGGCAAATTTGATTGAAAGGAGGGGAAGGTTACAGATATCGTCATCGTCGCCGCCACCGGACTACCACAGGCCATCATAGACTGCGCCATCGCTACCCAGAGAACCGTCGTGACCCTTTGTGCTCATATGCCAACTAATTTGGGCAAAGGTCGTCGGATTTTGCACCGGTGAGCTTTTCCCTGTTCCGGCCTCACTGTTATTTTTGCTCTATTCCGACCCTATCTAACTTAGGGTGTGTTTGGTAGAGCTCTAGCTCCATTAGATCTATGGATTTGGTGGAGTTGGGTATTCCTAACTCCACCAGATCCGTTGAGCTAGAGCTGTGAGTACATTAAGAGTGTTTAGATAGATCATCTTGCTTGCATTTTAGACAAAAATATAAACTTAATTCACTTTATTTTAGTCTACAAGTTTCAGATCTCAGGTGAAGTTGGAATCTGGAGCTCTACCAAATAGACCCTTAGCATCGAGATTCACCACATACCGCTCCTCCATGCCTAGGAATGTGTCGCGCTCACCCGTCACCGCCGTTCCGTGAGCGCATCTCATCGTCGTTGTAACCTCCCCTGTTTCGTCCCCCTCTGCTCAGCGCTGCCCTATCTTCTTGTGACCGCACCACCATGCAAAATCATCACCTTAACCTCGTGTAGCCACGGACCCACGATGCACTCGGACTCCATCTTGGTGTAGTAGTGAACTCGTCGAAGAAGCAGCGGAGTAGTAGTTGGTGGCTTAAGCAAGATGCAAGAGCAAGAGAAAGAAAAGGGGCAATATTGTCTTTTCACACACCAGTTAACTAGCCAACTAACAAGACATGAAAGTTGAGATTGAATGACAATTAAAAGAAAGTGGTTAGCCTCTAATAGTAAATAAAGAATTTTCTCATATTATTTAACTAGTAAAATAAGGAATTTACAGCGCACATCGTATGATCGTGTCTACCACCCCAAACTGCTCCCCCTAAATCGCCCCCTCCTCTCACCTTCCCCAATCCCCACACGTCAGGCCTAGGGGTGAGCATTTTTTTAACTAAAACAAAAAAAAAACCAAACATAACCGACAAAATTAGTTTTTTCGTTTTCGATTTATGGTTCGGTTTTTATTTCGACACTATTCGAGTTTCGGTTTTCGGTTCGGTTATTTTCGGAAGCCAAATTAACCGAAACCTGAATAGCCAAATCACACTTGCATAAAATTCCATATTCGGCTTGGGCACTCGGCCACTCCCCATTCTCCATTCAGGCTAGGCGCTCCTCTCCGCCGCCTTCCTATCCGCCCTTCTCCTCACACCCATGCCCTACTCTCTCCGGCGTCTTGCCACCTCCCTCCCGCATCCCCTCTCACCATCCACCATATTTCGTTGCCTACCGTCCCACCAGCGGATGGATCGAGCCAAAGATGGTGAACAAGGCGCTGATGATGACAGATCTGGTAATAAAGAAGCCACGACGATCTACTAGGATCGAGTGCTGTGGTGATGAAGATGATGGATCCTCCCCGAATCCGAGGTCGGCGGTGACTAGAATCGTTGAATCTAAGCTCGATGATGAGGGAACCGGCGATGGCGAGCTTGTGTGAGACCGTATGTGGCGAGGAGTGAAGCCAGTGGTGAAGGAGACGAGCGCTCGAGCTCTAGATCTACGGCCCGCTCATGAGCCTCATGGACACCGTTACTGCCGTCTGTCCCGACCTCCATCGTCCCCAAGTGCGTCTGGTAGTCCTCCTCATCCTTCCTGGCCTCCTTCGCTGCAAACGAGGACACGAGGTAAGGCTCCACCACAGATCTAAGCCACAACCTAGTGATGCTTGTTGGATTTCTGTTGGATTGTGATGCTTGTTGTTCCAAATAGTTCATGACATTGTGATACTTGTTGCACCCGTGATCTCTTGGCTCTTCCCGTTGCCAAGTTTATTTGTGATTGGAAATAGTTTCAGGTAAAAAAAAACCAAATCAAAATTTTTCAATTAATTTGATTCAATTTTTGAATTTGGACCGAGAATTTCGTAACCGGTTTTCAAAAACCAAAAAAAATTAAACCAAATAAACCGAACCGATTTCACTCTTAAAACCGAACGCCGACTCAGGCCTCCCAGACCACAAACCCACAACTGCCCACCACTCTTTCCTCTCCGTCCCTTCCTGATCAGCACCAACCCCCTGCATTTCATGGCTCCGAACATCCTCTAATCCTCTGCATCCTCCGTCCCCTTCACCTGGGCCCTGCCGGTTTTGCCCCAGATCTGCCCCGAGTGGTGGCGCTGGAGCACAAGAGGAGCACGAGCCGCACGATGCCGGCTATATTGGAGTTGAGGACCGTATATTGGAGTTGAGGACC
Source organism: Otatea glauca (assembly GCA_036346275.1). Classification (NCBI taxonomy): domain Eukaryota; kingdom Viridiplantae; phylum Streptophyta; class Magnoliopsida; order Poales; family Poaceae; genus Otatea; species Otatea glauca. The sequence goes on from CM070711.1 coordinate 81,437,941, forward strand.
GTCAATGCGGTCGGCGACCGATGCCCGCGACAAATCTGACTGGATCTCAACAATGGCTGGTTGGACCGGGCCGACGACAGCTTGGTACTGTCGAGGACTGAGCGGTGGGCTCGCACGGCAGTAGCTGCTGGCGATGGCGCACACGTACCACATGGGAGGAGACTGGGAACGCCCGCACATAGAACTTGGGGATAATAGCAACATGTGGCGGCTGAACAGCGACGAAGTCGCAGTGACGCTGGCGTTCTGTCGCGTGGAACGGCAGAAGGCAGCGATGAGCGCTGCGCGGTGGTGACGTTGTCGCTCGTGATGGAGGGCATGGAGTCAGGGATGGCTATGGCTTGGTTGATCTGGTCCCCGCAATGGAAGATGGCATCGACCGAGCTAGGACCATGATGGGGGGTGGCCGTGCCGTGAAGGGTTGGGACTGTGGCGGTGTTCTTGTGCCTTCTTGTTCTCTGCGCACGTACTTTTTGCCTGAATTTTCTGGGTGTGTCCTTGTGTTCTGTTCCACACTTCAGTCTGCAATTTTGTGTGTTTCTGATGGGTGATCGGCCCGACATTACTTTGGCTTTATGTTAGTCTGGTATGACTATATGAGTATTTGGTTGATATAGTTGTAGTCTTGCAGATCAGTCTGCACGTTGGGCTAGTAGTCTTGCAGATCAGTCTGCACGTTGGGCTAATCATCTCTTCGAAAAACGAGTACGGCAATGAGCTTGTGTTCACCTGCAGCAAGTCGAGGCATTTGGCTACTGATTTTGGTGGCAATGTCTGTTCTATAACTCATGATAGGATTCCTATGTGGTTGGCGATGTTGCATGGCTTTGACCGGTTGAGTTGTTGAGATATACTTGTCTAATCGCTGCGCTGATGAATATTCTCTTGTTCTTTGAATGGGTTTTGACAAATTTTCTTGTTTTCACTTCCACTGGAAGGATTACGCATGCACTAGAATTTATGCATCAGTTACCACTTGCTACCCAGTTTGAGCATCAGTTGCTTAACTCGAAAGGGAAAATGAGCCCTAATATTCATGGATGGATTGGCATATTGTCATTTATTGCTTCAAGCTTTAGTTCGTGTGATTTCATTTGAATACTTTCATGAATTAGATATTCAGACGTGATAAATGTTCTTTCCTAAATAATCATAGGTAGGTTTGCTTGGTTCGTTTGCCAAATTTTTTTCTTGTTACCAAGGGGCAACACAATGTGCTCTTATATTTACAGTTTTGGAGAAAACTCAGGGAGAATGTGATTGGTGGCTCTTCTGTTATGGTCGCCTGTTTTGATTGGTAGCTCATCTGTTCTTACAGTTTTGGAAGAAACTTAGAGGGTGAATATCACATTTTGTTTAGAATACAATGATTGGTGCTCATCTTTTAGTGTCACATTGTGAGCATTTCTTGCCTCGTCGAATTTAGTTTCTTTTTTATGGCAGTAGTATTAGGTGCTGCTTTAGGATAGGATACAATTTTTTGCCTCCTTTCCTACTTTATTTCAGAATATTGTTCCATTAATATAAGTAAAATGGTACCATAGTTGTAAACAAATGTTACAAGTGCTAATTGTGTGTTCATCTTGGCATGAACACGGATCAATATTTCACATGTACTTTTCCATTGGATTTATGTCATTGTGAACATTAATAGCTCCTTGCTCGTGTTAGTTGTTTTCAAATATCTATCTATTTTCATTTCTTCAGGTTGTGAGTGAAAGCTCTTTGTACTGTAAATGCTTTGTAAATTCCAAATGTCACTTGAATTGACTTGTGAACAAGGTATGATTAACGTGTTTTTTGTCAGATTTAGTTTTAATGGGCCCTTCATATGTCAACCCTTTTGTACCAACAATTAGTGGTGTTTTCTCTGATAAGGTGCAGATTCAGGCTTCTTGTCACTCCGGTTGCAATTTAAGAGTCAAGAACTGAAACATTCAGCATGAAATCTACCTGGAAGATTGAGTTCTACTTACAACCTTTAAAACTGAATAGTTAAGATTCTATTGATTTTCTGCTTTTCTTAACTAGCTGCTCTCGCCATTGCTACATTACCAGACATTCAGCTTGACGGCAGCCACTTTGGAGGTGGTGCAACTTTGGGTAGAAGGCAGTGTCGGCAATTGTTTGGTACTTAGGGTGAAATGGCCTGTGTTAGTTTATGTTTCTTTTTTCTGTTGATATGGCATTATTTTGCATGAGTCTGTGACAATGTATTTTTTTACACCAGTACCAGTTACATTAGAGGCCAAATTTTACTTTTTTAGTAACTTGAATTGGATGTTTGGACTGGCTAGGATTCTTATAGTTACAGTGCAAGCATATGTAAAACTTGGCAAAATGTTGATGATGAAGACACAACTAATCCTAAAGGATTGATCTTCAACATGATATTTTTCTTGCAGTTTTGATAGAATCTGCTCCTATTTGATCATCATGGTGAGGTGGAAGAAGACGTTGAAAGGGTGGCAGTTAATCTGTTCTCAGCTTAGTTCTATCTTTTATGCCCTTAGTATCATTTGAGCATCTCTGGTTGTAGTTTCTACAGGAATTAACTCGAGTGTTGTTTTTCTGTCTATTGCCATTCTACTTGCATGTATTTCCTGGAGGTTGTTGTAGCTCCTGAACATATGAACATTGTAGTTTCTTTTGAATGAAATGGATTGGGGATCATGTTGATCGTTCGCTTTATAAAAAGTAGTTATCACAATATCTGCTAAATTCTAATGGTCATGTACTCTTTGCTTGCAATCACTTATGCTATGCTCTATTAAGCTCATCTACATGTAGGTATTGCGATGCATCAAATAACATCTGCATGTTGCATGTTCAGAATCATGTCTTATACAGAGAATGCATATATGCTTGTGTTCTCCAGTTATATGTTCCACATTTATCTGTTTATCCTATCAGCAAAAATATACATGTACTTGAGATCCGTTGCAAGTTTGCAGCACACAGGCACTCTTCTAGTAAATGATAAAAGTTATGGTTTGTTTCGTCAACTTTTCCATTCCAACCATCTTGCCCCCACTCTCTTCGTCATATTAATATATAGAATAATCCACCTTGATATTTTAATCATCTAAAGTAGATCAATCTAAGCATGTAAATCTGCTTTCGGATATGTTAACCATAAAAGAGAGGGATATAGAAATTTTCAATATAGTTCATACTTTATGAACTAATATGCAAGCCACCAAGCTATTTGTGTTCGTTTGATGCAAATCGGGTGATAATGATATGGATAAAATATGATGAAATGGAAATCTCTAATCTCCAATTTTCCCACTATCCCTGATGAAACAACCCAAACTTTCATTAGTGCAAATGAAATCATCAACATGAATTAATAACACTTATAATTAAATTAATCAACAAAGATTAACCAGTAACTGGATTCATTTAACAAATATCATATAATAGTGTCAATTACATTATACATGATCATCCAATTACAACAAAAATAAAGAACGCATAAACTCTCAAATTTCCTAAAATCTAAGCTTCACTTGATCTTCGGCTTTAATCCCTAAAAATGTTAGTCATGCATGCATATATAACCAAGAGGAGATAAATTAAATTGGTAAAAGATTAAAAAGAGAGAAATTAATTGCCGTCAAAACCTTTTTGGCGTAGGTGTCTCTCATTGCGATACCAGGTCCGTCCGGGGCAGAACGACACCTCTCGTTATATTAAGTTTCATCATCCGGCAATAAATCAACTTATCAATTAATCAGGTAACCATTGCATGGCACAAATAGTGCACAAATATCCCATAGTAGGAAGGTAAAAGCCACAAGGTAAAAGTGTGATCATTGTCTAAGAGGATAAGCATTTACCTTAGGGATAAAAGGAAAGCGCCGGTCAAGCACACCTCCCCCCACCTCCATTCCTTCTTCCTTAAGCCACCACTATCAAGACCACAAAGCCACCAGAGAGCACAAGCACAAGAGCAAGCACCAGGGAGCACCAAGGCCACAAGCACAAAGCCCCTAGGAGCAAGCCAAGTCCAGAGAGCACCACAAGCCCCCAAGCAAGAAGCCGCCGCCACCAAGCCAGGGAGGAAGCCAAGAACAAGAAGGTCAAGCACTCGACCACCTCACCACCAGCATCACAGTACTAATCATCTCCATTCCCCAAACCCTCATCATCATCAAGTAAATATAGATTGATGCTTCTGCTAAACTTTAGAAATCAAGAACCCTAGTGCAGTAGCAAAGGGTAGACATTAGAGGGAGTAGATGCACTAGGGGTCTCAGAGGAGGGCACCGTAAGGGCGGTGTAGTGCGTGCCCGGCAATTACCTCGCACTCCCTGGTGTATGGGTATTACCAGGTGTTGTCACCACGCCGACAGACCTAGAGCACCACTCCCAAATCATCATCCACTCACATCCATCATTAACCCATATCATGAATCCCACATATGACATCATTTAGCATCCATAACAAAACTAACAAGAAATAGATTAGCAAAATGGGGGAAACCAGAGACAACCGCATGGAGAAAGGAGGGAGCTCGGTGAGGCAGAGGCGGCCCAAGAAGGGGGGCAGGCCAAGATGACCGAGCCAGGGTGGCGGCATCCAGGAGGAGCAGGCCAGGCCTAGCCGCTGCCTAAGGCGCCAGGCAGCAGGGGCCAGAGCCTGGCTGGAAGGAGACGACCCCGGTGGGGTGGGTTGGTGTGCGCACACCCACATGCGGGTGGTGCGGGCGGCGTAGAGGGCTGAGCTAGGGCGCAGCCTGGCGGAGGCGAGGCGGCCGGCGGCCAGGCCCGAGGAGAGGGGATGCCGGTAGGGCAAGGCTCGGTGGCGCGGGGCTGGCCCAGGGGAAAATGGGGGCCAGAGGAAAGGGGAGGCGAGCGTGCGGCCCAAGCGACAACGAGGGAGCAACCGAGCCAAAGGCCGGCTCGGCAACGCGGGAAGCCCGAGCGGCCCAGGACACGCGAGCGTGAGCGGGTGCGGTGGGCCGGCGTAGGGCCACGTGTGAGAGGGAAGAACGGGAGGAGGTCGAGGCCAGCGGAGCGAGGAGACAGCGGCCGACGATGCCACACAGACCAGCTGGACTGGAGCAGTGTCAGGGAAGGAGGGAAAGAGAGAGAGAGAGAGGAAATAGGGAAGAAGAGGGAGACCAAAGAGATAAGGCAGTCGGGTGAGAAGAAAAGAAAGAGGAGAAAAGAGAAGAAAGAGAGAGAAAGAGAAGAAAAGAAAATGAAAGAAGAGAAAAGAAAAGAGGTAAAAAGAAAGAAAGAAGAGAGAGACGCAGGGAGGGATTTTTTTCACTTAAAATCCGGTATTCATTTATATTAAATAAACCTAATAAAATCCGAGAGATGAATCAACCTAATCTAATCGGCATCAAATAAAAGTCATAAAAGTAAAAATAGCCAAAAATTTAAAAGAGAAACTATAGGTATATTAAATAATAAAATATTAAGAACGGTTGGATGTCATGAAATCTGCAAAGATCTACTAGCCACCTAAAATATGGCACTTTGGTAATTTCAGGAATTAGTTCAAATTCGACTGGTGATCTCTAGCAACAACCGGGCGAGCATGATTTCTTTTATCAAAATCCAGGCCAGCTTCTTTTGATCATATTTGTGAAATTATTTTTTAAATATTTTTAGATATCATCACTGTATGGAAAAAAACTTTTAAATAAAAAACCCTAAATCGGATGTTGTGGGAAGGATGGTTTGTTGATGAACTGCTGAGGCAGTCTTTGAATTGTGGATATATTGGAATTATATATATGAGGTGGATAGAGGGTACCATGAAGATGAACATGGCCGAAGGGGCCCTCTACATAGGCTATGATATAAGGATAAACCACTACATTCGAGCAATGAGTCATATCAATCGTATGAACCATATTGTGTGGAAACGATAAAAAAAGATTGTCCTATATGGTGTTATGATCTCTATATTGGGTAAGTAGATAACTAAGGATGTGAAGCTGGGATACGCTGGAGGCCCAGTGAAGGACACAGAATCAGTTGTGGTTGCCCTGGCGCTATATTAAACGTCATAAGATGAGTACTGTCGTTGTTAGTCAGAGTACAGTGCTACGTTGTTAGTCGGAGTACAGTGCTACGTTGTTAGTCGGAGTACTGTGCTACGTTGTTAGTCGGAGTACTGTGCTACGTAATTAGTCGGGAGTACAACTGTTAGCTGCGAGTCGGCGGGATTACCTGGGAAAGGTATCCTCGACTGGAGTTAGCAAAGTTGAAGATCTAATATCGAGTAGTGATAAACGTTCTGGGTTCCAACTGCGGTTGAGTTCGCTATAGGTAAAGTGGTACAAACCTGCGCAAGGCCAAATCATGAATTCATACATGTCTCATGGATTGTAGACTACGAAAATTAAGTCTGCCTCATATACGAGTGCTAGTAGCGTTTTTGAGGAAAGGTTGCACTTCATGGTTATGGAAGGTACTTGAGATGGGTGTGGAAGAAAAATTCATATAATGTATTTTGTTATTAATGCTTGCTGAGTACTTTTGTACTCACTCTTGCTAAATCCCCTTTGCTTAGAGAATGGTTCCAATGGTCAAATGTCCGGTTGGGACATGGATCCCAATGAGTTCGGCTACGAGGCATGGGGAGAGGAACACCAGCAAGATCAAGACTACGATGTGGGCTATTAGGAGGAATAGATTGTTGGGTAGATCGTACATCGGTTTTATCAGTTGTCAAGATAATTAGTACTTTTGGTATTATATCTTTGTTGTACTTGGATCCTATGTTTAATTAATATACTGGCCTATGTGGCAATGAAATGTAATAAAGTTTCCATTTCAGTCTCTAATTATTATTCTACTGTAACACTCTGAATACGGTGTATTAACTGATAAAATATACGGTACGCTCGATATTTTATTAGCCAATATACCCAGATCAGCGTAATTATCTCAAAATTAATAACAGGGTTTCTGTCGTTGCCCTGAGCTAATTATGCGGGTCACCACACCTAATCTCCTATTTTCGCACTATCTTTAAAATAGATCATTTGTAAATTTTGTTCATTGATCGACTCTGCTGCACAGTTAAAACTTCGTTTACAAATCGTAAACTTACGATATAAAATATTTACGTTCTGCTTCCGGAAGGGGTATACGCCTCCAACATGTTTCAGTTTCGGTGCTGTTTGACTTGTTGATTTTTCATTGTTCCATAGTTGCAATTAGTATTTTTTTCTTGCTGCAATCAGCTTTAGAATTGCGAATTTGTAAAATTCATAGTTACCTCGACCACGACAGATTACAAGTGGAGTATAAAATGCTCACCAATGGCAAGCCTTTGTAAAATGTTAACAATAAAAAAATTGCTAATGATACGCTCAAATGTAAGCAGACATTTCTCATGCATGCAAATAATACAGCGATTTCCAAGAAATGTGAAACATTGACCCTTCACGTATAAAACGAGACAATGAAGTCTTATTACTAACACTATGATAAAATCCCTTCCTACAGCTGAACCACTAACTCCCCGCAAAATGGGACAATGTGTAAAAAATGTTCTCTCATTATACACTGAAGGTTAAGAGTACAGAGGAACACGTCGTGGAAAGAATTTCCTATGGCTATGTGCACTCCAAGAGAGATGCAAACTATATGAACAAGCAAGAGCAAAATTTTATGCATTAAAAAGCTTGCGAAATGGCCCGTCTTTTCGATCTTTGGCCGCCTCAGTCAAAGCAAGGAACCTCTTGAACCCTGTCGTCGCTGCTCCCCGGCCAAGTGCTGCAGCGCGGGCGAGTACATCCTCTCGGTTGGCCAGAGCTCCCGTCAAGGCAGCCATGCTTGGTGTAATTGAAATAGCTGTTGTTGCAACTGGTGCCATCGGGACAGATGCAGTGGCAACTGGTGGCGCAACAGTCGGGGCTATGGTGCGGTGTTTGATGCTGGGGTTATGCTTGTTGAAGTCTTCCAGTATAGCTTGTTGATCTGCTTTCTTCAAGCCCTGTGACAAAGCGAGAGCAACACGAGCAACAATCAAATGTGTCTGGTTAAACCAAGTGATGGAAGATTGTACTTGGCATGCTAGAGGCCAGATTTTTAAGCAAAAACCTTGAGATCAAGTATCCGCTGAAATTCAAGAGGTGTGCCTTCTGGAAGGAGAGCACGGTACGTATTAGCCACAGAATCAACTGGTGACAAAATAACCTGCATCAAACGATGTTATTAGCTTGATCAATGCGAAGCGCCTTTTCAGCAATACTGATATAGATAATCAAAACTCGAGTTCATTTCCCCCAATTTACCTTAAGGAGTGCTTCAGCTTTACTCATTTCTCGGCTTACAAACTTCGAGTAGCTAGTGGCAACTGTATTCTGTTACATAAAATTGAAATAAACCACATGTTAAATATGGAACATAATTTGAAGGCTTATCTTCTTGTAATTAAGTTGGAACTATAAATCTGCTGCCTTTTGCAGCCAATATCCTTGTTTGCATAAGCATATTTTGCATTTGTTTGATGTCAACCTTCTTTAAGTAACATAAAAATCAGATCATTTTCGCAGTTTGCTACACATTCTGCTCCCCCAGGGCCAAATTTCTTCCACAGATTCAAGAAATGCTTGATACAAAAAAATCACTCTGCTTGGAAGGTTTCCTCAACCCGCCAGCAGTAATTAAAAATACATAGGCCATGTAATATGCCAAAACAATTTTGTGCTGCCAATACCTGTTTTCCAAGAGCTGGGATGTCTAGTAGAACAGTCTTAACTGCTTGAGTATCCAAAAGCATCTGCAGAAAGAGAAAAAAAAAAGCAAAGTGATGACTGATGAGAAATGTGCTGAACAGCACAAAAAGAGCTCTGTATGGAATTAATGTTGACCTGCTGTGCTCCAGTTTCTGATATATGCTTGCACTTGTATATATTGAGATAAAAACGTGGTCCAAGAGAGGCTGCCAGCTGCACCAGAACAATGCAGGTAAGTATAATTAACTACGTTGATACCGAATATATAGTTTATGAACAAAAGATGATAAGAACCCACAAGGTTTACCCATAATGAAGAAGGATGCTTAACTTACTTTGTCCAGGAAATACTGGAAGTAGGTAGGTGAAAGCAGCCTACCAAGCACAGGAATACTGCTGGACAGAATAGAGCTAATACCATTCACGTACCTGGCATGGAACAGTGAATACTCTTAGCAGATAATTATATACATGAAAATAATCATGTGTTTTTTGGCTCATCTGAAGAATATGCAAGGCAAATAATGTTTATAAGCACAAATTAAGTTTTCATTTTTCAATTGAAAGAATGAAGAAGAGTGTGTTCCAAAATTTCAAGGATCCATTTCATGCGTATATGTATATAGTGCAAAACTAAAAACCCATATCTGGGTCCTAGCATGCTAATTCTCATATGAGCCATTGGATGACATTTCACATTTGGATGAACTATGTTTTAGGCAAACTTGAGGGGGTGGGATCCCAAATGCATAATTTTGCAAGTTGTTAGGGGGTTACATGCAATTTCCATACATGCGACTTCCAGTCCAGCTATACTGTTCCGTCCAGCAGTCCACCATGGGAATTAGTATATTTGCTTTTATTTACAGGCTATGGGAGTTAGTATATTTGCTTTTATTTACAGGTTATGAGATGCAGCTTCTAATAAGATAGATCCCAATTAGCAGTTCTCATAGAATCATATATTCTCTTCTTTCCAGTAGAATAACATTAACTACATTAGCTGTAAAATATGTGACATCATAGCTATGTTATGTTACAAACTCCCATATTTTAAATTTGCCCATCAAATCTAGACCGCGGGACTTGGACTCTTGTAAAGTGTATAACTTGTTATTCCATACTAGTTTCAAATATGGAATAAGACTTTTCACACAAAATGAAATATCAGCGGGGATGTACAATAAAAGGGATTTAATAAAATCCTACTCTGATTGGTCGCCAACGCTTTCAAGGGTGGCCCATGGTACACGAGTCATTGCAACCATTTCAGCATCAAATTTAGTTTCAAGGCCATGCACAAGTGTCATCAGTGCTTTTGTGATCACAGCTGAGAATTCATCCTGCAAATATTTAAGTATTGAGGCATTTTCCAGAACTTTAACAGTAACATCAGAGAAATAACAAAGCAACCTAATGGCTACAATATTCACATCAGGTAGGAAAAAAAGAGAGAGATAATGATCAGTCACCTGAACTTCAGACATGTCCACCTTGTCAGCAAACTGAGGGTTAATCATCTTAGCAACATTCTCAGCTAGCTCACCAGACTGTCAGATTTATACAGAGAAAGTTGAGAATCACAAAAAGGAGCTTAAGAAAATCTCTCAATCACACATGCAAACATGCTTACACAAGGAGGAAAAATTAGCTATATGCCACTCTGAAAGTGTTAGGTTTGCAAAATTCCACTGCAAACATCAGATAGCTTGCAATCTACTACAATATTTTTGTCAGTCTAAATTTCCCCTCTCCCTTTTCCCTTCTGCCCTCTATTTTCCTCTCTCCCCTCTGAGTAGATATGACACAAGGCCCAATCTGTGGAGAGCTTCTAGCAGCAACTCTTCTCAGCCTGCTGAATGAGTCATGAAGGCAGCCTTGGTGCCTTGGTGGACAATGATGACAAGCCACCATACACAAGACTGTTCTTGGATCAATTGCAATAAGAACGTGAGTATCCCATCTTTTAACCAAGAAACTTAAGGATTTATTGGGATCTCCAACCAGAAACTATTGTGATGCCCATTTCCAGAGCCACACACTTCCAATGCTAGCCTTCTGATGTGAAATGGCACGATGGGTGAGGTCTTCTAACGAGGAACTGGGAAAGTGCCAAGTGGTACCCATGGAGAACATATGAATCACCGATCCTTCCCAAAACTGCCGAACTAGTACGCAATACGTACCCGATATGTCACGATCATTCGAGATACGAGATCAGGAAGGATCATTGAGTTTCGGCTTTTAAAACTAATAAAAAAATTCTGATACTCCTGGCCAAAAATATCTCATCTGAAAGCCCAACAACAGCCCAGTCCAAATCCACTCCTTCCAACCACTCGCATGCCGCCACCGCCCCTCTGCCCTCCCGCCTGTTGGCCGGCAGCTGCTGCCACCACGCGCTGATGAGATGATGACCCCTTCCCCTGCTCTTTCTGTCACCGCCCCCTCAACTGCCAGGCCCGTCACCTCTCCTGCTACAGATGCCGCCTTGCTCCCGTCGGAAGTCGCCTCCTCTCAGAACCTGCCGCTGCCACCGCCACCTCCACCTGCTATAGCAAGCTGGCCGCCTTCTCCTTCTCCAGCATGCTGCCGCCTTGTGGACAGATGTCTCGTTCTTTAGTACATCTGATGATCTCAATACCCCATAGTTCTGAGTTAGTTTAGCTTTTTGATCTAGGTAATCTCATTCTCAATGTCGTGTAGCCTCTTTACATTTTTCTCATTTTTAAACACATATATACTCACCATATCGCCATATCCTTGTTTTTGAGAAATGCTGTATCAATGCCACTGGTATACCGTATCAGTGATACATGGAGGAGAACTATGGACTAAGAACACAAATTTGGCAATAAAGAAAGGCTAGACCGCTAGATGTAAAAACCTGAAAATATGCAAGGGACAATTTGGCTAAATTGAACTCCTATTATTCTTTTAAAGCCAATATGGCATTTTGCAAACTAATCAATGTTTGCAGTAGCATATCTCAGAGGCTTGTTTGCAGGGGCATTTTGCAAGTGTCGTAGTAATGTAATGGCATATAGATAACTTTCCCCAAAAAGAAAAAAATATTTTGTTCAACGACAAAACTATAAGCATCACTGAAGAACAGAATGTCACTAATACTTGAATGCATGAGCTTAGAATTTGTCTGAATATGTTGTTTCTGTCTCTCCAAGCAAGAGATTAAAAAGCCATAATTTCATTTCACTTCATTTCCTTCTACACCAGGCTACCAGTTATGGTTTACTTGAAGGGAAAATAAACTTACCGTCTACTTGAAGGGAAAATAAACTTACCGTCTGGTGACAATATTCTGCAGTGTTAACAGCGTAACATATCATTTTCTCATCCCTGTCAGAGGTCTGCAGTAATGGCCACAGGATATATATGATGATGGTACCAGATGAGGAAAACAAGAAATATAAGGGGAAAACAATGCAATGATAACTATCATACCCTGATCTGCCCATCAGTACCAGTAGCAGCTGCAACAATACCAGTACCACCTTTTGGTAACCTGGCATATAGCTTTGCTGCATAGGCTTTAAGTATTCTTTGAAATACCTAACAAGAAATATATTTTATCAGCAATGAACCCATTTAAAGGCCAAACTTCATCAGCTTTGATAACATTATAAAATCTTGATAGGCGCAACCATAGTAAAAATGTGCTAAAAAAGTTCATAAAATCTCAGAAAGGTCGGAATTCACTCAACCAATGTTTTAAATAGCGCGCAGCAGTAGTGTAGTGGCATTGTGTTCTTATAGCGGATAGCAGCAATATAGCGGGGTGCATCATGCTCATCTATGTTTGTAGAATATATACTTTATGTGATAACCCCTTAATTAAAAGCAGTAAAACATTAATTCAGCAATAAAAACATGATTAGGCAAGATAATAAAATGTAAGGGATTTGAGAAGTGCCGTCAGTCCCGCAGTGAAGGTATCGCTCATCGAGGTACCTGACCTGTCCGGGACCCAGGCAGGCACCTCTCGCTAGTATTGGGTTCATCATTCGGCGTTTAGTAGCTTACCTGGTACAGTTGCGGGTACCGTTAGTGTTTTGAGCAAGTTATGACCGTAGTGCCCTTAGGGCCTTTAGCCAGCAGTGAAAGCCCACGGGCAAGAGGGTCTTTATGCCATAAGAGAGGTAAATAAAGCCAACCTCTTAGCCAGCCGAGAGCAGCCAGCTCATTTTACCCTGTCTCCCATTTCTCAGCCTCAAGCAAGCCATCCAGCTCATTAACAGCCAGTGCTCACACACAAACCGAAACCAGCAGCAAACAACCAGCTCACACCCTGCCATTTCTCACCCCAACCGAAGCAAGAAGGAGGCAGCTAGAAGATCAGGAGGAGATCATCCAGAAGGAGAAGGGGAGGAGATCATCCAGAAGAGAAGGGAAGGAGAACACCCAGAAGAGAAGTGAAGTGAAGGCATCCTGAAGCAAGAAGGCCAACACTAGCTTCTCATCATCACCATCAGAACCTAGCCCTCCAATCGAACCCTCAGGTGCACATTAGCAGTAGAGGTAGTAGTAGATCGGGGTATACCAGGATAGTCTCAGTAGTTGGGGCAACCACTAGTGCAGCAAAGAGTAGTGCAGCATCTCTGTTCTTGTGTAGAGCCACCCCAACATCATCATAAACCATGGTTTCTCACCTTCTTCTTTAATCAGTAAAATGTGAGAAGCAAAAGCATAGCAAAATCAAAAGTGGGTAGTAGTAGAGGAGAGAAACCCTAGCTTGCAACCGGGGTAGCTAGAGGAGGAGGGAGCTACGGCTGGAGTCGGTGCCGAGTGGAGGAGGTAGTGGAGAGGAAGCCGCAGGGGGCCGGCGCATCTGCGGCCAGAGCCGGCAGCGGGCCGGCCAAAGAGGAGTTGGCATCGGGCTGGAGCAGGCCGGAGCTGTGCGGCAGGAGGCGACGGGGTAGATCGGGGCCGGCGTCGGTAGTGAGGAGGCTACGGGCGAGGCGCGAGGAGCCGCCAAGTAGAAAGCGGAGGAGAAGAGGAAGGAGTGGTGCAGGGAGGAACCGGCCAGTGGGAGAGGAAGGAGTGGCGCAGGGAGATCGGCCGGGATAAAAGAAGCCGCAGGCGGGGTGAGGCCGCAGGAAGGAGGCCCTGCCGGGTGGAGTAGAGAGGAGCGGCGCCATGGAGGAAAAGTAGAAGGGAGGAGAGGAGGCGCAGGGGAAGAAGGCCGGCCGAAGGGAGGAGGAGAGCAGGGAGCTCGGTTCCAGAAGGGGAGAAGAAGGGAAGCAAAAACCAAGCCAGTGATTTTCGGCCAAGAAGAGAAGAAAAGGGAGAGGCTGGAAAGAATAAGAATAGAAGAGAGAAAAAGTGAGGGGAAAGGGTAGGAAAAATAATTTGTTGCGGCAAACCGCAGTGGTTTCTGTAATCAACTTGCAGATCGCTTAAAAATCGCCAACATGATATTAACTAATAGTGCCAAGATAAAAATATACGGCAGATCAGAAATGGGTTGGACACCAGAATAAATTGTTCACATTAATTGCCCTAGTTAATGCTTTTTGCTTTCAAGATCCGACATGAGCATTCCAGCCAACCAGATCCAGTATACGGGCGAGGCCGATTACATCGATCCTAATCCAGGCAAGTTTCCTTTCATCATATTTATTAAACTGCTTTTAAATGTGTTCAGATATATGTGGTATACCAATGCATGGCAAAAAAAACTATTTTCGGAATTAAAACTCTAAATCGGTTGCGATTGGTAAGATGGTATGGTGGTGAATTGTGAATTGGTAGGATGATGGAATGTTGTAGCAATGTTGAGAATTGTTGATGGGAGGAAAAAGGCAATGGCGTATGTTTATTATGGTTGGTAGAGGGCGCCGATGAGAAGGGAATAGCTGGCGGGGTCCTCTACATAGGTTATAATATAAGGTCGATCAACTACACTCGGGCAATGAACCGTATTTCAGTATCAACCATAGTGAGTGAAATCGGTCAGAAAAGGTTGTCCTATGAAGACATTATGATCTCCACATTGGTGGTTAAGTAGTTATCTAGCAGTGTGAAGCTGGGTATGCCGGGAGTCCCAGTGACGGACACAATATCAACTGCGGTTGATCAGACGCTATATGTAAAGCCTAGGGGAGTATCAATGCTGCTGCGATAGCATGGTACAACTAGTACGCTGAGGGTATGTAGGGGAACAATCGAGGACACCACTACTCGTTGGCTACTAGGGTTGGAGATCAAAATGTTGGATTGGTGATAAATATTCTGGGGCCTTACAAGATGGGATCGCTATGGCTAAAAATGACACAAACATGCGCAGGGTTAAAATCTTGAATTCAAGTCTGTCTCCTGGATTGGAGGCTACGGAAGCTAAGTCTGCTCATATACAAGTGCTACTAGCTGGTTTTGAAGATTATAATAAACAACCCTTAAAGAAAACCAAAATCTAATTTCTGTAAAAGTGGATGTTGAGGGAAGGTGAGTATTAGTTGGAATTTGATTGGTTTGAGAGAAAATCATTTTCTGCATTTGCTAATAATGCTTGCTGAGTACTTTTGTACTCACTCTTGCTAAATCCCCCTTTTCTAGAGTATGGCCCTAGTGCTCAAGCTTCTGGATGAGTTGACGAGGCAGCTGAGTTCTACCAGGAGGAATACAAGGGATGAGTAGCCGTGCATCGGCTTCGTCAGTCTTTTGGTGTAATAGTATCTATGTCATATCCTTTTGTTATGCAAGGATCAGTATATCTATATAATGGACATATAGCCATGTGTAGATTGGTTTGTAATATATATATATTCAGTATTTAATTATTGTTCTGTTACAATACTCTGAACACGGTGTACTAACTGATAAAATATCGAGTGCGCTCGATGTTTTGATTAGCTAGTATGCCAAGATTCGCGTAATTATCTCAGAGTGATGACAGTGCTACCGTCGTTACCCTAGGCTAATTGTGCGGGTCGCCACACTTTATCAATCAACTTTTAAGTAAAATAACTTATATTGCATTAGGATTAGTTGTCCCTGTGCATATCTCAAGTCTTAAGAGTAATTATTCAAAATGAAAAATTGCAAGAATATGCAACAACAGGATCATATGAAAATATGAAAAGTATTTGTACTAAAGCACTGCAACACATAAGCTATAGTGGGTGTAGTAGGCCGTAGCAAGCTGTGGCGGACCGCTACAGTGCCAGAATCATACAGAGTACTTCAGATAGCTGTTGAGTAGCACACGCTATATTGGGGCTACAGCGACGCTATACCAGGCTATTTAAAACAAAGCACTCAACAAAGCTGATAATATAGTGTCTAGAGAAAATTCATATAGATAGCAACTTTTATTTCATATGATTCTTGTGTGCAAGGTTAGTCCATGGTACATTTATAATTTCTTCTTTTGTATGGATGATTCCTATCCTCCAGTCTCTTTCACCAATTGAACAAATGAACAGCACATAAAGATCAATATCAGAGGTAGCAAACAAGCAGTAATGAAGATACCGAATAGTGAAATCAATCAGCACTTATTGCCATAGCAGAACAAACTGCTCAAGAAGCACTAAGCAGTAAGCAGATGAAATTAAAACAGAAAAAAAAAACAGCCACATAAACAGCATGCACGAAGGAACCATTTCTCGGGCCAGACAACATGGAACTGTCCATTAAAAAAGGAAAGTACAAACAAATGCTGGAGAAAACTGCCTACCTGAAACAAGTTAAATAATGTTTGGTTCTTTGTTAATGCACTGCACCTCTTTAAGCTTCTCCTAATTACCAAGAACACCTGCTCAAGGGAAATTGAAAAGCAGATTAACATAATAGTTTGATAAAACATCGCAGAGCATCAAAACCTTAGTTGCACACAACATCTAGAAGGCCAACTTTGGAAAACATATTTCTAATTTGAGCAGTTTATACGATTCCATATAGCACAAGGTTAATAAATTGGGGGGGAGCAGAAAAGAACCACTTTTGGGCCAATTCCAACAGCAAATAGTAGGATTTTGGCAAGGTTTTGACCAAGCCTGGAAACTGCTGTCATATATTATTTCCTTTCACCTGCATGCTGCTTGATAGAATGTTTGTCTGACTCCCTTCCTCTGTTTCCCATTTTTCATCCTGCCAGAATTAAAGGGTTAGCTGACTAGCTCAAGGTAAATAGACCTCGAACACTAAAGGTTCCAATTGTAAGTATGTTTCGTGTACCTGGATAAGTTTATCTAATTGTTCCAACAAAGATTTCTCCTCGAGTTCTATGTACACAGCCATATATGGTTCAAAACAAGATGATATAATTCCATGGAAATTGAACTGTGATAACACAATGGCAAAATAAGAAATATGAGTATATCACACATTTCATCATCCAAAACTTACAGGAACAGTAATAAACATGCACTGCACAATAGCTAATAGACTACTAACCCCAGCACCAGCAACTGAAAAATCTTTCTGCTTGCCTTTGTCCTGCCAGTAGAGAATTGCAGAAGAGTTGGGAAAAATATATATAGTAGAGGGGGATAAAATGTAAGACTAAACAGTAAATACTTGTTCAACCTCATCATTGGGTAATGCCAGTTTCTTCTCGTACTTCTTCCGTATGTCTGAAACAATTTTATTGCGTTCTGCACCCTCATTTCCATCGTCGCTTCCTGACTCTTTATTCCGAGCAGTCGTAGTTCCACCACTGAATTTCTCTGCCAATTCTTCTTCAAATTCAAGGGTTCTCTGCAATGCCTGCATTGCAAGAATCTCAAATGTTTGGTACATAATTTTATGTTGCAACTGAATCAGCTTACATATTCAACTAACCCATTCAAATATTTCATAAAAATCTCTAGCACTCCAAGACTTGTGATGTTACAGCATCATTAAGCGCATAAATTTTGTATGTTTTATTCATCTTTTATTATATTAATTTAAAGCCAATAGAAGATCTAATAAAAGACCTTGAAGGAAAATTAAACCACTAGAAAAGTCACCCAAAAAACCTAAAAGAATTAGTACAGTACAAACTACAAAGTAGGCTATCAATCATTTGCATAGCATGGTAAGACAAAGGGCACATAGTCATTTCCAACTGTTATCCATACTTCGAAGAAATAACAAGGAAAATTACCAGTAACAAAGTTGCAACATCTGGCTTTTCTTTGAGATTGTTAAGGATATCAACGAGCTGGGCCCTGAAAAAGAAGTAATTTATCATCTGTAAATTGATTGGTGAGGCAGAAGATAAGAATTGATTTGAACTCTTAGTGTTACAGAACGAATTTGCAGCTGAATGGTTATGACGCGGCAAAAATAGATTAAAAAAAGACCAATTTGTACAAATATGAGTAGCAACATAATGCAGCAAGCAAGAAATCAAGTGACAAATGGTTCTTTAGTTCTATGTAAATCTCAATTTGACGGAGGATGCTCATTAACTGAAAATTTGGAGAGGGTGAAATCAAACCTTGTAATCTTACAGAACTGGATACACAACAGATAATCAACGTGCCAGGAAGGTGGAAATATTTTCCAGGTATCCTCATTCGATCGTAGTCGACGCTTAATCCATGCATACCTCCTTTCAGTCTTGTCTAACTTTGCAAGTTCTGTATTTTTTTCAGAAGTACCAAAAAAATAAAGAAAAAGGAGTATGTAAATTTACACTATGACAAAGCAAACCAATCTAAATATCATATGCAAGGTTTTGACCTGCTCCTTCAAAGATCTGCTTATAAGAGGTAAGCTCCTTGCTGCAAAAATTCTTTACTAGTTCTTCCCTCACAGACGGTTCCAAAGCATCAACCACCAAGCAAGCATCAGATAGCTGCTGCAATAGAATGGCATCTTCTGTTTCCTTCCCAGTTCCTAAGCTGCAAAAGTATAACAATTAGTGCGCTGTGAGCCTATTTCACAGTAAGAAGTAGTAGATATATAAAAAAAAGAACAATTGCTTATTGGAGTAAAACTTTGCATAGTTCCACTGTCCATGCACAAAACATGCTCAGGGTTCTCAAACTGCTAGTTAACAGCAGGGATCAATAGTTGGTAAATCAAGCAATTTAGGATGCAGATATTACGGCTTTTTCTATCAGGTCTTCAGTATTACATTGGATTTGAATTATTCTGGCCGAGTTCCTCACTTACTACTGAAAATGACAAACAAATAAGAAAGGTGCCACACTTCCCAAGTTAGGCCACCTGTTCCCTGATGACTAACGGATTCAACTTGTCCTTAAGACACTTACAGTACCTGACTGGTTTACTGCTGAAGGATTGGCCAGAAAGGCAGAAACTGGTACTGCCACCAACAGGTCAGTGATAACTACACCGGTATCTTTTTTTTACAAACTTAACAACAAAAGTTTATTTGTTGTGTACCTTGAAAAATCGGAAAATACATGAGATTTGAGGATTTTCTTGATGTTCTTCAATTTCTCTCTGAGCTCTGTTATCTTTGGCACATCCCTATAGGCTTCAAAATGACTGCACAACTGGTTTACTGCCTGAAGAAAGGAAAAGAATAATGAATTTTGCCAGAAGCTATGTATACACAATTATAAGCGGCACTGCAGCAGCATGCCAACCATGCACAGTGGTCACAGCAAGCGATAAAGTGTTTCAAGGATTGAGATCAATGCTAGAATGTTCACAAGTGTAGCAACTAATTATTTATCTTACCTCTAGCTGTGCAGCTGCTTCTTTATACTGGCGTTTTGAGGCCATGACCTGAAGTTGCTCGACAGCAGAAACTGCACGTGACACAAGGAGCAGTATGACTTGCTTAGGTGGACACATATTTGCTATTGAGTCATGTCTTTTTAAGCACAATAGCACATATTCCAAAAAAAAGTAAACTAAAGAAACTAACCAAGCATAGTAAGACGGTGAAGAGCGGTTATTGTAGTTGTTATATGCCTCTTGGCACAATCCAGCTTTTTGATGTCACGACAGATTTCTTGAACCATTGTTTCACTTTGTTCAGCCTTTGTTTTTATCTCATGTATCTTGTGCATTAGTTCCTGTTAGTGGACGACAAAGTTAAGCTTTAATCAAGCCATTAAGTGCTCACGCTAGTATTTGATTAACTTTTCCCCCTTCCCAGAGCTAATCCAACTATAGAAGAGCAAAACATGCTACTTGATCAGTTGATCCAGTAAGACAATTACCTGAACAGCATTTGTTGCTGCAGCAAGTTCTTCCTTAGCCTTGGTCCCCGAGTTGCTCTGTGAAGTAACAATAGCTTCCCATTATCAGGGAAAATAATTATATGGCACCGGTGCCACCTAGCACTATATGGCACCACCCCTAGGATGCGAACACAATCTTCAATCTAAGAGGCAATATTATATCCTTGTTTTCTCTAGATAAGCTGATAGCTGGTGAGATGCCTAAAGATTTGTGGTTGCCACGTGTTCGCATCCTAGGGGTGGTGCCATATAATTATTTCCCCCTTACCGGATATAGTATAAGCATAAGCAATAAGAAGCACATAGCCACATACCAAGCAATTCAGTGTATTTTAGTCTGGAGCGTCCAGCAGCACATTTTCATAAAGTGTAAATCCAAAGTAAATTCGCTACCATTGCATCATCACAATACTCATCTAAGTATCGGTTTGGACAGATTAAGCAGTCCTAATGCAAAGAGTGTAGACATTGCAAACCACAGCATTGCACATAGACGGAACATGAGACCACAAGGCCGAACCTGCTGCCGGACGGCAGCGAGGATGCTGGCGTCCACCCGGCGTATCTCGCTCTGTATCTTCTGCATCAGCGGCTCGACGCCCGACAACGACGCCTCTGCAAGCCGCAAAAAAAACCGAGCGCAAACTGTAACCCTATGTGCCTCGAAGAAACACTAATAAATCTCGGAACAGCGCAGCTTAAACGAGCGCATTGCGGCAGCACATCGCGAGCGAGTTTGCGCGCGAGGAATCGATTCATTTCGGAAGGCGCGCGTACCAGTGGGGAACATCTGGTTGATGTACTCCAGGGCGCTGGACTTGTCCATTTCTAGCCGAGATCTCTCTCTCTCTCTCTCTCTCTCTCTCTCCCGCGCGCCCACGCTCGGAGGATCTGGAGAGGTCTAGAAGGATCTGGAAGAAGGGGAGGGCGACGAGAAGGGAGCCGATCTGGTGGGGGCCCGGGAGGTAGGCTGAGAGGCGGCGGCGTGCAGGGGGAAGAGGTGGAAGACGAGGAATCGTCGGCGGGGTCGCCGTCAGTCGTCTACTCGGCCGATTTGTGTTCAAGTGTTCACCGGTGGTGGCGTCGAGTTATGAGCCGGTTGCTGTTGGTGCCTGGTGGAGCCCCGATGGCATTGGGACATCAATACTTTTTTATTCAGGTACACGTCACCGTAAATTGCAGGTTTCAAGATTTGCACGGAAAACTTTTTCTCTGACATACGCCATCCTTAATATGTAAAAATTAGAGATATGTTATTATAAATATTTTAAGACCATAACACACTTCTCTTCCCTTCTCCGGTATTCTTTACTAGGAAAGTGATCGCGGAGTGTCACGCCGCATCCGATGCTTTTTTATATATGCTAAAAAGTATTTGGTTAGTGCAGATGTGAATTTGTTATATTTAAGCTGTGATTGTTAAGTTGATCATGTGTGAAGACGCAATGACCTAAGGGAAAACATAGACGATCTAGGGAGGTGTATTCATGCTGCCTAATCAGGATTTTTATGTTTTATCTGTTGAATTGCGTGGATATATGTTGTTGCATGAGATAGAAATTCTATGGAGTGTGGTAGATGGACGATCCGAAGGCGGTCTTGCGTAGGTATATGATTATCGTGGTAGACGACTGTACATGTGTAGGGAAGTAGCAGTGTTGATAGGCTCTAACAATTGGTAGACAGATAAAGTAAGCATTAATAGGGAATGGATTAAGTGTATGGAAAGCAACAGATGGTACAACAAAAGGATTCGTTGCGCAGGATCGGCATGTACATTCGGTAGCACAGTGGAACAAGAAATAGTTGCGCAAAATACAATACAGATAGGCGAAAGTAGGAAATGCTAGTGGTCCTGAGTAGTACGATTACGGTAGCATCAGAGGAGTTATACACTGCCGTAGGCACCGCCGCAAAAGTAGTAGTAGATGGTTTCTGTGGGCATATCTAGGCCGGCTGCTGTAAACAAAACAATTGGGAATGAAGTTAGCATGTTTGATCTATAACTAATTTGTATGCAATAATAATTATTTCGGGCTATTTGTGCGCAGTTTGGTGTACCTTGAGTGGGCTATTAGTTTTCGCCGTCAGGAAAAAGCTCTTTTGCAGTTCTGTTTTTTTTTTCGGTATGCGCCGACCTGTAAAGAAAAAGTAAAGGTAGATAGTTTAGCAACTGCAGATAGGAAGTAGATATTTTATCTAAGCAAATATAAATGGTAACACAAAACATAATGGACTACATTCTTGAGCCTCTGTAAGATCGCTACTGCACTATGCAGTTGGACCTCATTATTTGCTGAGATGATAATCTCTTTTTCATATTATCTTTTGGATCGATGATTCTCACAAAATAATATCAGTATCAATAAAGAAGATATATAAAAAACTTAAACTTTAGATATATAAAATTCTTGAAAAGCACAGCAATAGTTTGATGTGTAATCGTGCAGTTGTTTAATATCAGTAAGCTGCGTAAGCTAAGATTGTTTGTTGGCTCAATTAATTCGAAATCAATAAAATAGTTTTATCTTGATTCATTAACTTAAAGAAGTAATAAACTAATGACTAATAGAGAATATGTTGAGCTAGAACAAGTAGGAAAACTATGTATCTAACGTGTTGGTGAGCTATAGTAGGAAACTGCTTATGGTGCTATGTAGGCTAGACGATATTTATTCTATATATGGTGTATATCACATAGAGAAGACGACAATACCTGAAGAAATTGAATACTGGAAGATCTTTCTATACAAGAGTGCCTTGTTTTATTAGTAAGATAGATGCGCCGTTATCGCTCTCCGGATTAGCATTTCCTATTAAAATATAACACTAATAAGTCTAAAGTGTAAACACAACTAATAGATAAATGCATTCAGCTATATCTGTGTACTAATTGTATAGCAGTAGTAGTGTAGTTTAGGACAACTAAAAGCGCGGCTGACTGAACCCATCGATTGCAGCTCCGGCCTCCATGTAATGTAATTAGGACAATGCTATTCAATTGCAAGTGCAAGCAAAATTGTGCACATTTCTACATCTACTCTCCATTTTTGTCGACCTTGTTGTTGTCATTAAGTAGCATTTATATGTTATCATACTATAATTTGTATGGCAATAATAAGAACAATCAGATATTAAATCCATAGCTCAAGGCATACCTGTAAATTATATAGCATGCACGCATGATGTTTCAGCCTGAACCAATTGTTGAGCTATATCATGCAAAAGTGATAATATTTTTGGGGGAATTAGTGTTGGAGTCTTCAAAACAACATTGTGCAAGCTTGTGGATGGACGCTTAGAGTGGGTAGAATTTCGGACATCTTCTTCAGGGTCACCTTTCAATGCCCATCGAGGCTTTGGAAGGCAATCAAATAGGAAATCAAGCTCAATAGGTTTGCTGAAAGAATAGGTACAACAATACATATTAGAAAAGCTATTAGAAGAATCAATAAATATTCATTAGTAGAGGACCAGTAAATACTTCAGCTATTCCTTTAGCAATATATAAGGAATCAACATGATCAAAATTCGGGAATTGATGTACAATGCAAATTATACCTGTATGTTTTCATCAATTGCCTGAATTCCTCCTTGATGTTCACAGCAGACTCGGATAGCAGATTATTGACATGATCCAGAACTCCTTTGCTGCTCTTGAAGTTCTTGTTTGAGGAAAAGAAGCGAATAATGACTTTCAATAGATACACAGCTTCTAGGTAGATCTCCAGATCCTCATGCGAACCCCTCAGCATCGTAGCTTCAGACTGAAGATAAAAAAGACAGCACCAACATAAATTCAGCGAACAAACCAAACCTTCTGTTCAAATCGTGTTGATATAAAACTTAACAGAAAATTGTAGCTGGAAAACTTCAAACCAATCTGAAAGTGTAAACCTATCTAAAAAATAGTAGGTTTTGTACAAGAAAATATTGCAATAGTAAGTGTTGAGACTGCGCTATTTCTCTAACTATGTAATAGCGATGCAGTAGTTAACTATTGCGTCTGATAGAAAACTGATCAAGCACTTAATTAACCAAATTAAAGAAATAATAATTCCTGATTAGCGATGCCATAGTGGCAGGGACTTCAAGAAAATAAATGTAGATCTGTTTTTCCTGCAGAATCAACCATAGTTGTCACGGCGACGCCTAGGCGTCCTGGCGACCGGAGGGGGACGCCAGAACCGGCCGCCTCAACTGGAGGGCATGGCTGTAGAGGCATAGATGGGGGAGGTGATGGGGGAGGGGCAGCTCGGGCGGAGGCGTCGGGTTGGGGAAGAAGAACCGCAGGCGGGGTCGACGTTGGGCTCAGGTGGAGGCGTCGGGGTCGACGTCGAGCTCAGGAGGAGGCGTCGGTGTCAGGCTCGAGCGGAGGCGGAGATGTTGGGCTCGGGCAGAGGCGTCAGGGGTAGGGGCGGAGACATCGGCATCGGGGGCTTCAGGGTCGGCGCCAGGGGCGTCTAATCATCGCCTAGGCGGGCGCCTAGGCATCCAGGCAGTCCGGGCTCGTCGCGCCTAGCCGGATCGCCTTGACAACTATGGAACCAACATATGAGACACATCGATGCCATACTATCTAGATCCCTCAGGGGCAATGGATCAATGGAAGAAAATTTTAAAGATAATTGAATTCAGAAATGAATTCAATACCAATCTACGAATTTATCAACCCGAAACAGCACTCTGGCACCAAATCACCAATTCGCACACACTGCTCTAATAATAAAGGAACACCAATCTAGTATAGATCTTCACATCGATTATCAAACAAACGAGAGTAACATGAAAAAACTCACCTTTTTGTCGACAAATGCCCCTAGAGCCTACCACAGCCCGACGACGGTCGTCCATTTGCCCTTCCCAAGCGTCGCCAGTGTGATACCGCCCATCACGATATAGTACCCATCCTGCTGCCCCTACAGCTCTTCAAGAACCAACAGCAGCACCTGGCCATCTGCACAGCACCAGAGAGGACCGCTAAAAATCTGATCAATTCATATCGCACCATGTCGCACGACACCGGGCCCGAGAGCGAATCAACAACCACATCTTCACCTTGGCCATGTACTTTTCGTAGAGGTCAAAGTGCTCGCAGTGGAGTCCGAGCTCGGCGTCGATGTCCACTGGCACTGGTGAGGCAGTGCCCAGCCTCCAGATCGTCGAGCTGGGCCTCAGTGTCGTCATCGGTATCACCAATGACGGCTGTGGCGACTCGACGACGGCGCTGGATCTCGCAATGACTCGCTCGCAGCCGAGCGGGTCGGGCCACAAAAAGCCACCATAAAATTCAGGGGGAAAAGGGTTGATCGGGTCAGGAGAAGAAGTGGTACGAAGCGGCAATTAGATGAAGAAATCTGCTTCGGAGGTGAGCAAAACCTTGTGAAATCTGTCGTCTTTCCCTGGCGAAGCAAAGCAGTTGAGGCGCGGGGAATCCACCAACGGGAGGAAAGACGTACCGCGGCAAGAAGGGCGGAATGTACACGGTGGCCTAGCGAAATCCACCGTCCTTCACTTAGCTACTCATCTTGCGCTCCACCGCCATGTCGGCACCACCGGCAGTGCAACCGGCCTGGCCGTCGTCCGAGGGCGCGTGGACGGCCGGATCTGCGCCGACATGGAAAACGGATGGCCGTGAGGAATCGTCTCTACGCAATTACGGAAAACGGGAGGACATCTTTGCAAAAAGAGTGGCGTGGCGTGGCCCTCCACTCACGAAAGCTGCGAACTTTAAGAAATGTATGATTCGCACCCTCCTCCGTCCCCTCCCATAGCCAACGTGTTTCTTCTAATGGCTATTGCTGTCAGATTTTGAATGGCAAAATAGGCCCAGTTCGGCACAACTTTGGATTGTGCAGATTCTGGATTGTGGCCAGCTGTCTGGAGAAGCCACTGCCTGAAGAATTTGCTGGTTGAAGAATCTAGTCGTTCGACAATCCGCTCGAGAATCCGGTTGTTGATGAACCGGCTTTGGGCAAAGGGGCGGCAGAGGAGGAGCTCAAGCCGGCGGCGGGTGGAGGAGGAGCTCGGGCCGGCGACGACGGGCTAAGGAGGAGCTCGGGTCGACGGCGGAGGCGGAGGAGGAGGAGGAGCTCAAGCAGTGGCAACGGAGGAGGAGCTGAAGCTCGGGCCGGCGATGGAGGAGGAGGAGCTTGAGCGGCGGCGAAAGAGGAGGATGAGCTTGGGCTGACGGCGGAGGAGGAGCTCGGGTGGAGGGGCGGCGGAGTGGCTGCGGGCCGGCGGCGGAGAGGTGGCCTGCGGCTTGGGCGGGGCGGTGGGCGGCTCGGGGCAGGGCCTTCGAGCGGAGGAGGAGCTAGGGCGAGCGAGGAGAATCTGGAAATTTTCAGATTTTGATTATATGTTGATTTGGTGATTCTAATTTTCTTAGAAGCAGTCCGGAATCCTACCGTTCGGCCAACAATCCGCTTTTATTTTAAACAGAAGCTGCAAATAAACTATGCCGAACGAGGCCATAGTCAGCTAAGATATATGGAAGTATGTGTGGTTGGAAGCATATGGACTAAGTAAAATTCAGAAAGGTAGAGGCGGCTATGGCTGGAAACACCTTTAACAATGTTGAGGAACCTCGCTATCGAATAGTCCGGGGTTCCCGAACAGATCTGAAGTGGAGAACAGAAAGAGAGAGAGACACGTGTTTAGGGAGA
This sequence comes from Otatea glauca, assembly GCA_036346275.1. Classification (NCBI taxonomy): domain Eukaryota; kingdom Viridiplantae; phylum Streptophyta; class Magnoliopsida; order Poales; family Poaceae; genus Otatea; species Otatea glauca. The sequence continues at coordinate 81,464,485 of CM070711.1, forward strand.
GCGAAAGCGGAAATTCTTTATTGCTAATGAATTCTATGTACATGGGGGGGACCCCCCTCCTCCTTTTATAGCGCTCTCTAGGGTTTCGGCATAAGGGACCACATGGGCTGCGATGGGCTTTAGGGTTTCTCAACACTCCCCTTGGGCCCTTTCATGAGATGCATATGCCTCATTAAAACTCGGAAAAACCCGGTGGGAAAAATACTTGGAGAAAGAGTACATAGCATACGCTTACTATGTTGCACGAATTGCCTCGTTAAAACCTTACGCAAGAAAACTTCATGAAAAACTTGCTAAGGAAAAAGAGTACAATTCTCCCAACTTCAATTGCTAATCTTGAGATTCATGTTGGGTATTCATAATTCATGCTCGGGATTCATGTGGGAGTATGTGACATATCTCCCCGAAATCTGCACTTCTCTAAGTCTCATCATCCCAATTCCTTTCACGCACCTTTCAAAGGTAGATCTTTGGGAGTGATTTAGTGAACAAATCTGCAAGATTTTCACATGACTTAGTATGCAATATCTTGATCTCGTTCATCTTATGCAATTCATGAGCATAGAAGAACTTGGGGTTGATATGCTTCGTGAGATTGCTCTTCACATATCCCATTTGTGCTTGGGCAACACAAGTCGCATTATCTTCATAAATTATTGTAGGAGTTTGCTCAATGTTCAAACCACATGACTTACGGATGTGGTGAACCATTCTTCCGAGCCATGCACATTCACGAGATGCTTCATACAAGCGATGATTTCGAGTGGTTTGTCGACGCCGAGACAAGAGTGCGCTTAGACGACTTCCAAGAAATTGTTGTTCCTCCATATAGGAAAACATAGCGATTTGGGACTTGCCAAGTATGTGGGTCCGATAGGTACCCAAAGATCGGCGTAGCCAACCAAATTCAATTCATTGTTTCTTTCGAAAAAGCAGATCGAGGTCTTTGCTTCCTTGGAGGTAACGGAAGATGTCCTTGATCCCTTTCCAATGCCTTTTGGTGGGTTACGCAGATCAGATCGAGCTAGCAAATTCACAATAACGCAATGTCAGGCCTAGTGCTATTTGCAAGGTACATGAGCGCTCAATTGCACTCGGATATGGGAATTCTGCTCCCGGGACTTCCTCCCCTCTTCTCTAGGTCTCAGTATGGATCTAGGTCGCTTGGAGTGACCTTCCAACCATTGGAATCTTTGCGGATATGATTTTTCAAAACCAAACCTTTCCAACACTTTACGTGTGTAGGTTGATTGATGTACCAAGATTCCTCCTTGGACATGTTCAAGCCGCAAGCCTAAACAAAACTTGGTTTTACCCAAATCTTTCATTTCAAACTCGGACTTCAAGTATGAGCATGCCTCTTCAATTTCTTCATCCGTCCCAATGATGTTCAAGTCATCTACATAGACGGAGATTATCTGAGAATCCATTCGAGGATCATTGTATAAACACACATGGACAATCTTATTTGTTTGTGTAGCCTTTCTTGCAGAGAAAGTCACTCAGCGATTGTACCACATTCTTCTGATCGCTTGATCCATACGGTGATTTCTCCAATTTCACCTTGCATGTGTTTCTATTTGCTCCATCTTGGTTGGGATAGGAATTCCTTAGGTACTTTCATGTGTATCTCCGAATCCAAGTTTCCATATAGGTATCTTTGTGACAACATCCATTAGCTTCATTCTCAACTTCAAGTTGGCGCCATTGAGATCAAATATCTAAAGGTAATTCCTCCCATGACCGGAGAATAGGTTTCTTCATAATCAACTCCGGACGTTGAGTAAAACCTTGAGCTACAAGCCTTGCTTTGTACCTTACAACCGTTGTTTTCATTTCTCTTAGAACAAAGACCCATTTGTGACCTACGGGGTTTACATGGGGAGGTGTGCGGCATCTGAACAAACACCTCTCTCTTGTTCGGAGAGACTAACTCTGCAGATGATTGCCTTTTCCATTCTTCCCAATCTAGCCTTTTCTTGCACTCTGCGAGAGATGCGTGCTCGGGATCATGATCAATGATCGAGGCAATCTTCTTTGCAAGTATGCATCAACGTTGGTCGTTGCTCTATTCAGGATTCTCCTGTTATTACAAAGTTTATGGCCATTTCTTCATGGGGTGCTTCATGCACTTCTACTTGCTCTTCTGCTTTTCCTATCGCAGAGCAAGTTCCTTTAGCTTTTCATCGCCTATGTGTGTGCACACATTATTTCGCGGCTTCTGCGATGGAAGATTCAAGTCCGAATTGCCTTTCTGTTGGCTTCTTTCCGGTGCAGTCTCAACTGGCCCCTTCTTTCCTTGGGGCATTTTCGTGATTGGTTGTGGTAAGTCCTCTTGCCCGCTTTTCTCCGACGTCTCCGGGTACTTTGGGTTTGAGGAGCCGATTGCTCGCTCTTTTCCTTTGAGGCCTCTGAGCAGGTTGAGGATACCTTCTATTTTCTTTGGTATTTCCACCTCTCTCGGTGCATTCCTTGCGGGTACATGCGACTTAACCACGCCCTTCGGATCACAAAATGATCAGCGGTTCATTTGCTAAATTCGCAAATCAATTATCTTCGACTTCTTGATTTGCTTCATTAGTGCGGGGTCATGTGCGGGGATCGGTGGAATGCCATATGATTTCCCGGCATTTTTCATCCAAAGGTTGATTTCCTCCCCCTAATAACGGGAAACGATCCTCGTCAAAGATGCAATCAGCGAACCGGGCTGTATGCAAATCTCCAGTCATGGGTTCCAAATACCTGATTATGGATGCACTTTCATAACCAACGTATATCCCAGACTTGCGGAGAGGGCCCATTGCAGTCCGCTGAGGGGGTGGTATAGGTACATATACCATACACCCAAATTTTCTAAGATGGGAGATCTTCGGGATAATCCCGTGCACAAGCTGTATAGGAGAATGGATGTTGTAGGCCGACGGTCTAAAATTAATAAGAGCTGCTGCGTGCAGATCTGCGTGTCCCCAACAAGTGTTGGGCAAGTTACAACTCGCAAAAGTGGTCCGCAATGAACTTAATCCTCTTTATTAGTGCTTACGCTAGTCCATTCTGCGTATGGGCGTGCGATGCGGAGTGCTCAATCGCTATCCTGTTCTTTGTGCAATAATCATCAAATGCCTTTGAAGTAAATTCTCGGCATTGTCCATTCGATGGACTTCACGCGATGATCGGGAAAGCATTCTTAATTCTTATGATCTGCGAGATCGACTTTGCAAAAGCATGGTTTCTTGTTGACAACAAGCATACATGCGACCATTTCGAGGAAGCATCGATGAGCACCATAAAGTATCGAAACGGCCCCGACAGGCTGAATCGGACGCAAATATCCCCTGGATGCGTTCCAGAATGCAGGATTTCACTTTGCACTTTCATGACAGAGGGTCTAGTTATTAATTTCGGTGGCACATGCAGGCACACAAAATCTTCATGATTCGGAAATTTTTAACATTTATGCCATGACCACGTGAGTTGTTCACTATATTTCTCATCATTCTAAGACCGGGATGACCTAATCTACCATGCCATAAAGAAAATAATTGAGCTTCTAAAAGCAGTTTTCAAGGAAGTATACACTTGGTGCATGAATATTCGTGTAGTACAACCTGATTCATATGAGGACATTTTTCTAATACCATTTTTCCACATACCGCGTGCTTCACAATGCACAAATATTCTTTGCCATTTTCTTCATTGGTTTCTACGTGAAAACCATTGGCGCGGATGTCTTTAAAGCTTAAGAGAGTGCGCGTTGATTCAGGGTACAAAAGGGCTTCTTCAATTACCAAAGTTGTACCCATAGGCAATATAATAGTGGCTCTTCCTGAGCCGATTACATATGAGTCGCTTCCTGCGATCGTAGTAATCTTTCCAGCGTTCTTCGTGATCGACTGGAAATACTTAGACTCTCTTAAGATGGTATTTGTTGTGCCACTATCAACAATGCATATCTCTTCCATTTGGGCGCTACGATTTCTAGATAAAAGAAATATAATTCCAATCAAACAGAGGCAAAATAATTCAAATATTGCTTGTAAATGAAAGAATACTGGAATAAAGAATAAATTGCATATTTATTCATGAGAGAAGTATGCTCTTCTAGAGCTTACTATTCATTATTCAAAAGAAAATGCTAACAACCATGATCTAAAAGAAAATGCGATTCATGCATTTAAATGGCGGTCTGCGGTTTGATCGTTCGCTCGACGGCAGAGGTTTCGCGTCTGCGAGGACCCTAGACCGATTTTTGTCGCGCGGAGCTTCTTGCCCCCAAGAACGATCTTTACGTTCGATGCCCAAGTGAGATTGTTACGGCCAGCGGGGCGATTCTTCAAACTCACGATTCACAATTCATGATTTCAAAATTTCGACATTAGATTACTGCGTGTAATCTAATAGAAAATGGTTGCAATAAGCATAAAAATGAAAATAAATTTCCATGCATTGCGATATTCAAAATAGAGCAATGAATTCAAAATTCATAAAGAAAATTCATAAAGCAGAGAAATAAAGCTAGAAAAATTAAAACAGAGCCAAATAATCTTACGGATTTTCTCGCAATTTTTCAAAAATTTCTGCATTTTTTCTCTTTCTTTTCTTTTCCTTTCTTTTCTTTCTTTTTTTTCTTTTCTTTTCTTTTCCTTGGTGAAAGTTGTCTCTGGGCCTTCCGGCCCATTTAGCGTCTTGTGTGGCTAGGGTAAAACCCTAACCGCCACATCCTCCCGGCCGTTTTTCTTCTTCTTGGCCGTCTGACGAGCCGAGTAATCTGTGGGCGAATCGGCGGTGCATGCACTTGGCGACGACGCGGCGAGGTCGACAACCGCAGAGCGAGGAGGCTGGCGGCGACGCCGTCACCGAGCGGCCATGGCCGGAAGCCAAAGAGACGGCGCCGGTAGTGCCTTGTGATGGAGAGGCCGACGCAGCGAGCGAAGGCGCGGGCCGGAGGTCGGGCGCGGCGCGGCGGCAGGCGCCGAGCCGAACCGGGTGGCGGCGGCGGCGAGCCAGCAGGCGCGCAGCGTCCCGGCGAGCCGTGGCGGCCTCGTCGGCGGTGGCGGCCGTCGCGTGTAGGCGACGAGGCGTCTGCCGGCCCGGTCGGTGCGGTAACCGTCGGCGCGGCGAGCCGAGCGGCGGCGACGGCCAGCGCGCGTCCGTGAGAGCTACTGGCCGAGGCGTCGGCGAGGCGAGAAGCCGAGGCGGCGCGACAAAGCCGAGGCGACGCCGGCCGAGGTGAGCTTCATGCTCGTGGCGGTCGGCGGCGACAACGCTTCTTCTTGGCGCCGGGCGGCGGTGGCGGTTTCTTCGTGCGGTGTGGCGGCGTGGCGCAACCCGGCGAGGCGAGGCTTGGCGCGATCCGGCGGCGACGCCACGTGGCGGAGGCGAGGAGCTGGCTGCGAGCCGAGCGGCCAAGCGTCGCGGCGACGGCTGCGCGCTGGCCGGCCGGGAAAGGCGGGCCGTGCGCCATGGCGGCGGCCGTCGGTCGAGACGGCACGACGGCGCGGCGGCTCGCCGAGAGGCGACGCAGCGATCTTTGGGAAAGGAGCGGCGCTAGCGGGTGGCGACTGCGCTGGCTGCGAGCGGTCGCGGCGACACGCGTGATGGCCGGCGGCTCTCCTTGTGCTTCGAGCGCGCAATCCAAGGCAACAATGGCGCGGCGGGCGGTGCCGGCGCCGCGCGCTTCTTCTTCCAGACGGCGTGGCGGCGCGCGGCGATAAGCGCTTCAAGCGCCACGACGGCGGAGCGCGGGCGGCCGGCCGTGGTGGCGGTCGGCGGCGCGGCGGTGGCACCGCAGACGAGCCGATCTATGTGCGCGATCGTCCGGTCCGGAAGGCGGCGGCCGCCGGCGGGCGCTTCGGCGGCCGGACCGAGGTTACGACGGCGGCCCGGCGACGCAGCTGCGTCGCCAAGACCGAGGCGACGTCGATTTCTTTTCTTTCTGTGATGAACAATAAAAAAGCGTAACCGTGCTAGTAGTTTGACGATCGCCGTGTAACCGTGCCACGTGTGAAAGCGGTACAAAATCGTAGGATAGATGCATGCGAAGAAAGCGACAAGCGTTTAGATTCAATTTCCAAATCCTACCTCTTCTCACCTTTTCAATTCGATCTCGTAGAGCTTCGTCGCGATAACGTGTTGAGGAACCTCGCTATCGAATAGTCAGGGGTTCGACAGATCTGAAGTGGAGAACAGAAAGAGAGAGAGACACGTGTTTAGGGAGAGCGAAAGCGGAAATTCTTTATTGCTAATGAATTCTATGTACATGGGGGGACCCCCTCCTCCTTTTATAGCGCTCTCTAGGGTTTCGGCATAAGGGACCACATGGGCCTGCGATGGGCTTTAGGGTTTCTCAACAAACAAGACGATCATATAAAGTTTGATGCAAACTGGGAACGCCGGTGAGATTTGAAACTTGATGATTTAAAGACGGACAAGAAGATTATTAAAAGGAAAGGTCGAGCTGATACTTGAAATTTGATGATTTGAAGACGGACAAGAAGATTATTAAAAGGAAAGGTTGAGCCGATACAAAAGGGAATACTTGAAGCACAATCCAAGATGAGTCAGCGGTTTTAGACTATAAATACATTGTACCGATTGGTAAGAAGACACACATCCAGAAACCCTTATTCCCATCTACTTTCCATGTAACTAGGAGTAGTTCTTGCTAGTAAAATCTTAACTCTGTGATTTGGTTATATTCAATATTGCTTCACATCGACATGTTGATCAATTTTTGAGTTACACATATCCCTTGTTTCGAGACTTATTCCTATTCATTATTGCTTCTCCTCTACATTTGATTGACTTTTGTTCAGATTTATTGTCGACTTTATCAATTTGTCAGAAATGGGCCGATATGTTGCATACGCTGCTAGAAAGTACCCTCCAAAGAGATACGGTGTTGCTGTCAGAAATTCTTTGACGGCAGCAATGGCTAATCGTTAATGCAGACCTAAAGTACTTGTCCTAGGCAAGCTTGTTTCCACCTCAGTAACACTTTTTGATAAATTTGTCTAAATTTTTTGAATTTGAGCTTGAATTAGATTAGTTTACCGACCGATTTTGAAAAGCCAAATCAGCTCGATACGCTCGATTTTCGAGCAGTTTTCATCGATTTTGTGAACCCTGATAACTTGTGTGTGCCGGATCTGGTATGCTTCCTCCTCACCAATCACCATTATCCCCAACTAGATTTTAGTGTATCGCAGTCCGTACAATCGTGTAACTCCTGGGTCTACCACGTTAGCTAAGCTAGCGCATGCACGATGAACATGCATGTTGTTCTCTCTCCCTTGTGAAGCATCGAGCGGTTACTTGAGGGCAGGTTCACAAAACCGATTTCGAAAAATCGGTTCGAAAATCGAATTTCGAAAATCAGAAAAACCGAGCCAAAAATCGCTCGAAAATCGTCAGAAACCGAAGAGTTATGAAATAAAAAAATAGAAAAAAAATTCAAAAGAAATCGAAAACCGGTCGAAAACCGACAAACGAAGTGAATATTCCTTAGAGTCAATTTTTGAGCGATTTTCGCTCGATTTCATCGAAAATCGAGCGGTTTTCACCGATTTTCGACTGGTTTACGTCACATAAATTTTTTCAATTTTTTTGAATTTGAATTTGAATCGAATCGGTTTTACGTTCGGTTTTTAATGCCGAACAGGCCCGGCAAGCCCGGTTTTCGCGAAATCCGACCGATTTTCGTCGGCTTTGTGAACCATGCTTGAGCGTGATGGTCGCTTAGCGATGCATCAATCATTGGTACTTAGGGTTCACAAATTCGACCGTTTTCGCGTATATCGGCAATAAAAATCACTTAGTAAACCGGTAGAGTTCAAATACAAGTTTAAAAAATTTGAAAAAAAATTATCAAAAAGTGTTAAAAAAATTTTTGAAGTCCTGAGGCAATGCTAATGACACTGTAAAATTTTCAGATGATTATCAGATCAGTATAGTTTTTAAAACTTCTGGCAGTGCTACTATCTTTTTATACACTGTTTTGTTTTTGATTTTCTAGGAGCAATAAATGAAATATAATATTTTAAAAAAATTGTGTGAGATCCAGAGGCAATTCTAATGATTCTATAAAATTTTGAGATAATGATCAGACATGCGTATTTTTTAAAAAATTCTAAGAATGCTACTATCTTTATATATGCTCTTCTGTTTTTTATTTTCTAGGGGTAATAAATAAAGTCTAATATTTCTAAAAAATTTAATACATGATCCTTGGAAACTATTTACGATACCGTTAAAATTTAAGATCATGATCAAGCCTGTAAATTTTTATAAAAATCTGAAAGTTTTTTTTGTTCCTTTTCATTAATTGTTGTTTTTTGATTTTCCATAAGTACTAAATGAATACAAAAATTGTTGAAATTTGTGTGTGAGGTGTTTTGTAGATTATTTGAGATTCTTATATTTTTATACTAAGTTTTGCAATTTTTATATTTTATTTTATTTTTCAAATTTTCCTTCGGTGTACTGAAAATTAAAAAAAATCGTTCGAAAATCGTAACTTAAAAATTGGTCGATAATCGAAGAAAACATGTAGAAAATCGGTGAAAATCGCTCGATTTTTTTTTCGCAGTTGTTTGACCACCGAGTTCAAAATTTTTGAATTCAAACTTCTTCGATTTCTACATATCTTCGACCAGTTTTTTTTGCTGAAAATCGAAAATAAAAAATTGAGCGAAAATCAAAAAAACGATTTTGTGAACCCCGTGGGCACTCTATTAATCCGTGGAAGGGGATTCTTCTTTTGATATGCTATTGTTAAGAGAAGTACTTGCTTCAGATCGACCGGTGCAAGATTCCACGGAGGAAAGCAACGCAGAGCCGGGGGGAGATGCGCTTTTTGGCCTTGTCCCTAGTGTTGTTAACCCTTCGACAGCGATACACGCTGAGACGCAGGCCGCAGGACACTCCAAATCCAGCCCCAAGATGCTGCTGCTGCTTCATCGCCAACTCATGAAGCGTACTTCTAGCTGCTCCTACCTACTCGAGATGGCTAGCTGCTAGCGTCGCTTCCATGAAGCCCATCGCCAACGAACCAAGCACACAGGCAAGCACGGCCTGCTCTGCTTCCGAGTTCCGATCCCTTGATTTGTCTCCACTCTGTACGCTGCACCCGATGCATCCGACGCGAGAGGCGAGAGGGAGGGAGAAATCAAGGACCGCGAGAACCTGATACGTAGCAGCAGGGACTGGAGGACAAGTCGGTGAGGAAAATCCCTACCAAATCGACACCATTAACGTGCCTGTCCCTCAGCGGCTGGGCATATTGTATGTGCCGAAGTACAGGCCCGGCCGAAGGAGACTGAAGCTATAGCATTAGTATAGCACCAACCGGCTAGCTACTGTTCGCCTGCGTGTACTCTACCCCTCTTGGCAACGTTTTAAAATTGAGGAATTTTAAACGCATTATACTATCAGTTTATAGCGAGTAGTGAAAATTGGATCTAGCCATAGGTTTATTGAGAGTATATCTAATACTCTGTTGGTAGCGGAGAAGGAATAAAAAAATATTAGCTAACATGATTCAATGAATTGAAAAAATCTCTTAAAATACAGGCGCATGTGCTGTCCGACGTAGCAATCATGAGAAAGGTCGACTTGTTTTGCTGCAGCGACCAAATCCAAATGTATCTAGTGTTATTATTATAGCCGGGTGCATTTCATTTCGGCTAAGCTACAAAAGGCTATTATCGCAAGGGGAAAAGCTGAGAAGATGATGTGAATCCTGCAGAACAGGTTCAGAGACTTTTGTCTCGCCCCATGACAAGCCCACATGCTGCCGCTGGCTGCTGCTACTACGCACGCGCGAAATGCATGGTTTCTAGACGTATTTCGATACGAGTATTATGCACAACAATCTTCAGTGCTGTGGTTTGCGTCGGATCGATGTTTATTTTACCAGGCCTATCACCTGCTGCTTAAAAGATGATCACATTAATACAGCAATTTGGAACGAGCAGTACTAGCAAGAAAAAACATACTAGTAATAAATGACTGCATTGTTTAACAGGACAGAGAGAGGTGGCTAACCAACCAATGAACCAACTGCCAAGACGACGATTCCATTGGCCCCGCCATTCATGCAGGCAAACCGTGTTTGCCACCTCCCCATGTGCGGCCGCTTCCAACTGCCGCGCTGCGCGTTTCAACTCTCTCTCCTCGCAGTCTCGGCTACAGGCTACAGGTGTCGTCTCCGTCACAGCCTTGACCTCCAAAAGATTTAAATTTAATTAACGAGGGCTTAAGGTGCTAAACAAATCCCACGCTTATTCACCAATCATTATCTTTAGCGCGCACGGTGGACGGCTCGTCGTCCCTGTCGCGACTTAACCTCCTCCTGTTTTGTCCTCGACGCTTCTCCCTCTTTAAAATATCAAGTCTTGCGAGTCTTGGCACCCACAGCAAGTAGACGTACAGCTGCAGAGGCAGAGGCAGCTAGAGACGAGGGAGAGGGAAGCTTGAGACTTGAGAACAGGGAGGAGAGATGGTGAAGATTCCGAGCCCGAGGAGGCTCTTCAGGAGCCGCTCCAAGAGCACCGCCTGCGGCGCGGACATCTGCGCCATGGTCGCCGAGCACGAGAAGATCGAGTGGGAGGTGCGGCCGGGCGGGATGCTGGTGCAGAAGAGGCGGGCGCCGGAGGAGGAGGAGGACATGGGCGGCGCCGTGGACGTCATCCTGGTGAGGGTCTCCACTGGGTGGCAATGGCACGACGTCTCCATCGACGCCACCGCAACCTTCGGTACGTTGCATTGCATGCATGCCGGCCCTCTGCTTTAATCGCCATTTCCTTCAGGTGATCAAGCCGGAAACGGTTAATATTCATGGCGCTGCTTGCTGAGTTGTTCTGTTCCACGATCGATGCAGGTGATCTTAAGGTGATGCTGTCGCTGGTGACTGGCCTGTGGCCGAGAGAGCAGAGGCTGCTGTACAGGGGGAAGGAGAGAGACGACTGCGATCACCTGCACATGGTCGGAGTCCAGGACAAGGACAAGGTGCTGCTCTTGGAGGACCCGGCAGTCAAGGAGAGGAAGCTCCGGTCGACCACCTTGGCGCAGCTCATGGGGGTGCCCTGCCATTCCTTCATCGAGGTGTAGAAGCAGCTAGCCCTGCTGATTTTCTTGCCGGCCTTTTCCAGTCCGTTTGCATGAGTGACAGAGCAAAGATCCATTTCAGCTCAGTCTAACTGCATTGTTCAGAGTTTCTTGATCGTTTGAGGGCTTGGATTCGGCTGATTGAATCGAAACATCTGCACCAATAGGATACAATGCAAATGCATGTTGTAAATTATTGTAAGGAGATAATGCCAGTGTGTGAGTGTGTGTATGTGTTAATTATTAATTTGTGCGCTTACTCCATGTATATTCTTCTTCTGCAATTTGCAATACAGTTTATATTATGATATATACTTCTCGATTTGTTTTTCAGATAGTACTAGCTGGTACCCCTTATCTTTTTTATGAGCATGTACTGATGTGCAATCAAGCCATGCTAATTGGTGTTGCCTGGTTCCTCCATTTTTTTCATCAGCATGTACTGATGTACATCTGCTATTCAAGTTGCAATTAACCTATACCAAGCAAGCAGCAGGTTTACAGTTACCAAACATGTAGACAAAAGCTAGCTCGCTTTTAAGGAGCTACCGACCATAACTAGTACTTAGTACTGACAAAATGCTCGCCGAATCAAGGCACCCGTCTGTACTCTCTGAAGACGGACACAAAAGTTTACATCACGGACGAACATAGAAAAAAAAAATCAGTGTTTCAAGGCTTCTACTGTACCCTGCACCCTTTTCCCGGTGTGGTTTTCACTAGCACACCGAATTGATGATAGTTGTACTAGATGAAAATAATGCTCACCGGCCAGAATCGCTAACTGTCGATGATACGTGAAAATATATTTGAATTTTCAACACAGCACACATGGCTGAATCGGCAGCAACTACTAAAAAGCCACCAAAAGTAGACTGCATTTGATCATAGAACCAAGGTCAAACGGTAGCAGTTCCCAGTGAGACACTAGAGTTCTCAAAGAGAAGAATTCGCAGTAAAGTGACATGAAGTCGGTAAATTAAGCAGTCGATGTGTTAGGCACAAGCACTCATCATTAGTCAGTGAATGCGTTGATCAACTACATGAGATCCTGGATCAGAGATAGATAAGAGTCATGAAATCTAGCCTCGTAATCCAACGATACCCACCCGGATAGCCGGATGGGCGTGGAGTACCGCTGATATGACACTATCAACTGCGCTCCAGTGCTCCACCCAATCCCTGAACTCGTGCCGCGAAGGGAGGAGAGGCTTGAAAGCTCGCGTTCGCCGAGTCCTCCGCCGGCTCGCGCGAGCCAATCCGCGCGCGCATGTGCCGGTATTGACCAAAACATCAGCGCAGACAGCGACGCCGTGCGGTCGATCCAGTCTGCCATGTTACTCCATTAAATCGGATTCATTCTTGCAGCATGCATGCCCGGTGTCGCTCCACGCATCGCCGCTTATCCGAACCGCGGATTTCGTGCGGTGCCTGTCTGCGGCCGGCCACCGGGGGCTCCATCCCCCGGCGGCAGCTCGGCAGCCGCATGTGCCCCCAGGGTGGCTACTTGTGCATATCCTGTCTGCTAATCCGTCGGCTCGTGCGTGCGTTCGGCGAAAACGTGGTCGGTCGAGCTGAGCTCTACACCATTCACCACTTACTTTTACAGGCAGGTCTACGTAGCTGTGAGCCTGTGACCGCACCGCAGGCCAGGGTAGACACATGTCGCGGCAACGCAGTGCTGCTCCTTGCTACGTGCATGAGAATCTGCCCGGGTTCTTGTGTGATCCTAGCGGCCTCCGGCAGACCGGCAGTACAAATTCAGCTTCTTCTTCTTCTTCTTTTATGGATTTGCTTTTTATTGCTCGAATAATAATTCTTGACATTTCTCACGGTCGAATCTGCTACGAACTGCAAACGTGATTCCTATGCAGAAAATCTATCTATCTATTCATCTATGCATTATAGTATTAAAGCAAAGACAAAAGGAGCCACCAAGTTCACTCTCAACGCGTACAGATCCTCATATTAATTGGAGAAAAAGAAGAAAAATTCATACCATTGATCGTGATGAGTCCAGATTATCACGATCTAAATTAAAATAAAAAGTGACCAGTGTTTCAATGCTTTTCCTTCTAATACAAGTTGCACAAATCTTGAAGCAAGCGAAGGGGTAAGTAATCTCTATCTACCCTTCATTCATGTTTTAATATTTGTGCAACTGTAAAAAAGAAAAGCATTGAACCACATCTCATAAAAAGTTCATGTCAAGGACAATCCAAACAATATCTGAGGTTCGGAATAAAAATAAAATAAAATTAGCAATTTGATTTCAACGTGAATTTATAAGTCAAAACAAATAAAAAATTAAGAATAAAAATTAAACACACCATTGATTATGGTGAGTCCAGATTATAATGAACTAGCTTAAAATAAAGAGTTCATGTCAAAAACAATCCAAAAGATAACTGAAATTCAAAATAAAAACTAAATAAAATTAGCAATTTTATTTTTATATGAATTCTTAAGTAAAATTAAAAACAAAATTTCGAATAAAAAATTTAAAAAATAAGCAAAATGACTTGTATATGGATGCCAACAAAAGATAACCAATTAAGAATAAAAAATAAAATTAGCAATTGATGACCATACAAATTCCAAAGTAAAATCTCTAAATACATGTAAATCAGAATAAAAATTAGAAATTTGATTTGCATATGAATTCCAACCAATAAAATTTAAATTAGAAAAATAAAAGAAAATTTTGCAATTTGCTTTTCATACAATTCAAAAGTAAAATTCTAAATAACTAAAATTAAATAAAATTCAAAAAAAATTTATACAAATTCCAAATTAAAATATCTAAATAAATATAATACTTGATAAAAATTAAACAAATATTAGTAATTGGATTTCTACACGAATACGAACAAAAAATAGTTCAAATGCTGACTAAAAATATAAGAAAATTAATAATTTGATTTCCATACAAATTAGCAAGTAAAATTTAATAAAAATATTAAATATAAAAAATAATAATAAATATATAAATTTAATTTGTATATGAATCCTAAAAAACATAAATTTGGAATAAAAAATTAGCAATTTGACTATGGTACGAATTTTAAAGTAAAATGTCTAAATAACTTTAAATCGGAATAAAATTTAAATAAAATCAATGGGATTTGTGTAAGAATTCCAACCAATAAAATTGACACTCAAAATAGAAAACAAAATAAAATTTGCAATTTGATTTTCATACAATTCTAAAGTAAAATCCTTAGAAACTAACATTCATAACAAATTAAATAAAATTAGCAACTTGTTTTCAATACGAATTCCTAAGTAAAATCCATAAATAAATATACTTATGAATAAAAACTAAACAAATACTAGAAAATGGATTTGTACATGAATTCCAACAAAAAATGTAATAAAATTAGCAGTTGATTTGATACAAATTACAAAGTGAAATCCCTATGTAACTATAATTCTAAATAAAAACTAAAAAAATTAGAAATTATATTGTTAAATCAAAGGAAAAATGAGCTACAACGTTAGATCACAAAGGGTAGATATTCCCAGAAGGAAAAAGGTGAAAGATTCATACCATTGATTATGGTGGGTCCAAATTATAACGATCTAGATTAAAACAAAGAGTTCATATCAAGTACAATTAAAAAATAACAGAAATTTAGAATAGATAAGAAAATAAACTTACAACTTTTTTCATTTAAATTACCAAGTAAAATTCAATAAAAATAATTTGGAACAAAAAATAAACAAAAATTAGAAATTAGATTTGTATATGTAATCCCAAAAACAAAAAATTGAAATTCAGAGTAAAAAGTAAAATCAAATTAGTGATTTGATTATGATACTAATTCCAAATTAAATATCTAAAAAATTGTAAATGAGAATAAAAATTAGTTAAAAATAGGGATTGGATTTTCATATGGATTTGAATGAATAAAATTGAAACTAGAAATAGAAAACAAATGAAAATTGGCTATTTTATTTCCATACAATTCCAAAGTTAAATCCTTAAATAACTAAATTTAGAAAAATAAATAAATTAGTAGTTTGTTTTCTATATGAATTTCTAGGTAAAATCCCTAAATAAATATAATTCAGAATAAAAATTTAACAAACAATACCAAATGGATTTGTACATGAATTCCAACCAAAATATAATTTAAATTAAAAAATGTAATAAAGTTTGTTATTTAATTTTGATACGAATTCCAAAGTGAACTTTTTTGAATAAAAATTAAACAAAATTGCAAGTGGATTTGTGTGTAAAATCTTACATAAAATAATTGAAATTTGGAGTAAAAAATAAAATAAATATGTAATTTGATTTCCATACAATTGCAAAGTAAAATCCCTAAATAACTAAAATCCAATGTAAATTAAATAAAATTAGCAATTTGATTTGTATACGAACTTCAACAAGAAACAATTGAAAATTTCAATAAAAATAAAATTATAACAAGGATAGCATAAATGGTGTAGAGGGAGACCACAAAATAGTGTAGTTGTGTCGATTTGTCCAATAAGAAGATATTGACCATTCAGGAAGCGAAGAGTCGAGGCGATGACAAGGAGATCATGACAATGTCATGCTGCCCACTTTAGCCATTCAACGAGGACAATATCATGCGATTGACATGGGAGAAGAGGAACATCGATCACGTATAATATCATGCATGTGTATATACATGCATGCATCTGTACAAATAAAAATATGGCTTATAGAAGTAGAGAAACAAAGAGCTCAAAGTAGAGATGGTGCAACCATAGGCTCAGGACCACCTAAGAGAGTGTGATGTGTGTCCTTGGCAGGGAACAACGACAATTGCACATGTATACATGTTTGATGTTGCAACGACCAACATTAAACAATAATTAGAGATAACTAGAAGATAACTATGTGGTGGAGTATTGTATTAGAGTGGGTAGCAGCTAAGAAATTGTATTGGAATTGGTAACAACTAAGAGGGAGCAATATACTCTAATACCATGTAAACTAATAAGATTGTTGTAAATATAATCAATGTTTTGCTTTGAGATCAAAGAGTAAATTTCACAAAACTACATGTTTGTTGTACAAACTATCAGAAAACTATAGATTTTAGCTTCTATTTCACAATAGTACATATTTTAGAAGAATTTATTTCACAAAACTACAGGTTTTTTGTACAAACTATATGAAAATAATAGATTTTAGCTTCTATTTCATAAAACTATAGATTTTAGAAGAACATGTACTACAAAACTACAAGTTTTAGAAGAACTTGTTTTCACAAAACTATAGATTTTAGAATTGGATGTTTCTTGTAAAATGTCTGATAGTGTGGGCCCACATGACGGTCTCACAAGCTCTTATTTCCCGTTTCATTCACACGTGAGGTTGTCATGCGGACCAAGACTGTCAAATCCGTTAAAAGAAACGGTTAATCCTAAAATCTGTAGTTTTGTGATACAAGTTCTCATAAAATCTGTAGTTTTGTGAAATAGAAGCTAAAATCTCTAGTTTTCTGATAATTTATAGAAGAAACATGTAGTTTTGTGAAATAAGTTCTTCTAAAATTTGTAGTTTTGTGAAATAGAAACTAAAATCTGTAGTTTTCTCATATTTTGCAAGAAACCTGTAGTTTTGTGAAATTTACTCAAGATTAAATAGAGTTACATGTGCATGCACACATTTTGGAAAAGAGTAACTAATGGATGAAGAATAAGGGTATACAGCTACACGATCCATGTATGATGGAGAGTGTTTATGTTTTTAAGAACCTTGATCCATCAAGCTCAAACTTCAATGTAAAAGTTGTATTTTCCTTCAAGCTTCTGTTGTCATTTCCAATGTTTATGGTGTATTGAAATCCTACATAGCCTACGAGATACATAAACATATATTATCAAACATCTAAGTTATATCATTTTATACTAAAATTTTTTAAACAAAAATAGTTGTGTAAATGCATAGGCCACATGCTAATTATATTATTGAAGCAAAGGAAAAAGAAACCAACATGTTTGCTCTCAAGGGCTAGAAATTCCCACGTCAATTGGAGGGAAAAAAAGAAAAGATTTAGCCGTCCATCTGATGGACCCAAGTTATAATGCTTAGTTTAAAAGAAAACATACAGACCAACTCAAGTTATAACAGTTTAGATTAAAACAAAGAGTCCATGTCAAGTACAATAAAAATAACTGAAATTAAAAATTAAATAAAAATTAGTAGTTGGATTTGTATACGGACTCCGTAAAATTGGAATTCGAGATAAAAATTAAAATAAAATTGGCAAATCGATTTCCATACAAACTTCAAAGTAAAATCCCTACATAGCTAAAATTTGAAATAAAAATTAAATAAAAAATACCAGTTGGATATGTATACGATTCCAACCTAAAATTATATAAAAAAACTTCATTCATGTGCAATCCAACAATATGAAAATTTGGAATAAAAATCAAAGGAACATTAGAGATTTAATTTTTTATATTAAAATGATAGAAGAAGAAGCCAACATATTCGCTCTCAGGTGCTATAATTTACCACCTTAATTGCAGAAAAAAATCTAATCATTGATCGTTTTAGGTTTAGATTATAATGGTGCCGATTATACATATATGTATGATAGGACTTTGTACAAATACAAGTCTAATATTCATATAATAAAAATATGTATAGCATGTGAAATCGGTTCGATGTATATGGTTTAAACTTCAATAATTCCTGCCTACATGTTTTACTACGAAACAATCACAAGATCAATTAAGAGCTTACTAAAATGATTAATCCACAGGCCTTAGCGTACAAAGACTCAAGTGAACGAGTCAGTACGGGTCATGATCTGTCATGCAACAGAAGCCAGCATGTACCATCCGAGTTTGAGTCTAAATGGCAGATGGCACAAATATGGATAAAAGAGAATATAAGCAATTCATATGCTTTACTACCAGGATTAAGCATTGAATTATCCGCTATTCATGGTTAAAAGAAACATATTTATAATATAAATTTGAAATTGAATTGAGTAGGAAACAAATTCTAATAGCTAACTAGAAGGATGCATAATAGCTATCCACACAAACCTTCCGAGTCTGAGTCTCAATGGCGGATGGTGCAAATATGGATAATATGAGCAATTTTTATGCTTTACTATAATGATCCAGCATTGGATTATAAGCTATGCATGGTTAAAAGAAACATATTTATAATATGAATTCAAAAAAATAATTGAGTAGGAAACAAAATCTAATAGCTAACTGGAAGGATGTGTACTAGCTAGACACGCAATTGCACGAGAATATTAATGTAAGTTCAAACTCCATTCATTTGGTTTTGGTGATTAATGACAAATCTAAATATAAGACTAACACACTTGTTTAGTCTGATATTGATTAGTTGAAATATCGAGGTATGTATCCGATGTCATATAATTATATCTTGTTGTATGCTTTAGATTCAAAATACAGGGTGAACTCCACAAAAGTTTCAACTTGGATATGTTCATATTATTTTCAATTTATATGCATATATACACATATTTAATGGGAGTTCATCCTATATCTTAAGGTTTCATTGATTCATTTCTTTTTCCACATATATCAAGAATCTTTACTTTGAAACACATCCTTTTAGTATATGAAGATTTTGTAGTTGTAATATACTCATATTGATTTAAATTCAATTATTTGCAATTACGTTATCATCGATCATCAAAGAGGACTATTAAAGGATCTAGGCTCTCCATTATGTGTTAATGGTGTGCTTTGGTAATTACTGATAACAGGATATGTTGGATTAATATTTTCTATGAATTGGTAAATTAAATAGATTAAGTCCAATGATGAAGAAGACTTTAGATGACATCATGTGTTGATGATCATCAAGTCAATGTTCAGGATGAAGAATGTCATCATGTGTTGACGAACATCAAGATAAGATCTCAAAGTGAATTTAGTTCATCATGTGTTGATGAACGAGACAAGTACCCAGACTATGAGAGAAAATAATCATCAAGTAAAAGCTTCAAGTGGATGCACAAGAAAGGGTATAGCTAGTATAGGCTAAAGATGTATTCCTAGTTTTTTGCTTGTCTCGGTGTTTGGTTGGGAGACCAGATTACTAGTATAGGTTGCCATACTATTAAGAGAGATCTTATCTAGTAGTTTAAGTCTCATCATGTGTTAAATACATCAATCCTACTTGCTCTAGCTCTCTGTTGCATGATGCTATTATTTGCGGATTTGCTTTGTAAATAGTCGAAGCTCACGCACTTATTCTTTGTAGCATGCTACTAAAGCTTGCAAATATATTTTGTAAATTATTGAAGTTCATGTATTGATCATTTCTGGAATCTTGCTAGCTTGTAGTCATGCTCATGATCAAGTCTGTGTTAGAGAATTCGAGAAATTGGATTTTAAACTTGTGTGGTTACATTGGAGTTTTAGTGTTCTATAGAAATATCAATGGTTTCTTAGATCTTAATAATTGATGGAAGTTGTAGCCATCTGGATAAGCTTTTTATAGAGTCCAAGATCACCTAAATCAGACTTAGGTATAAAAAGTTACAATACTTTTTATATTATGTTGTGAGTTTGTATGAATTTGGTGATTATGAATGTCTGAATTGGGGAATTAGGAATACCTGCATTTGATTTTAGGACGTTTTGATACAACATGTGTTTTGGAGCCAATTTGGATTATAGGATTTGGAATGTCCAAATTTTAAAAATTAGGAATGCCCGAATTAATTAATTCGGAATATATCCTATTTTGCCTTTTACAACGGCTGAATGCCACGTTGATTTATGACCGTTGAGAATGTCTGATTTTACCAATCAGGAACATCCGAATTGGGTAATTAGGAATATCCAATTTTGTTTTTTTTCGGATAATTTTGTTTTAATTAGCTAGTTTCTTTGAGGGGAGGGGCTATAAAAGAGGCCAAATATGGAGATTTTTGGAGTTGCTCCCACACTCCTTTGATGCATACATTTGAGAGTAAAGCCTTGAGAGTTTATAGAGCAATCATTGAGAGATTTGAGAAGCATTTGAACTAGAGTTTCTTGTGTGAGAAATGTTTTAACATTCCATTTCATTCTCTTGAGTTAGTGTGAGTTTTTCCTCTTAATTGTGCATGTGTTACACCTTGTGAACAAGGAGAAAGATCTCTAACTGCATGTGTTATTTCTAGAGGTGGATTGAGTATTCACTTGTACACGTGTTGCACTTAGAGATGGTCAAGCAAGAGGCTTGACTTGTTACTCTTAATGTTTGCCGACACCTAGATGGCATGGTGGCGTCATGGTCCGATGATCTCAAGAAGCTTATGAGAAGGTCCGTTGTGTTGTGAAAGCTGGAGCTCACCTACCCAGAGGGGGAAGAGCTACCACTAGTGCATTTGAGGTGTTTAGCTTAATTCATGAAGTCGGTCCAATTTGTTAGGACTTATCTCAATGTGGATTAAAGAAGACCGACAATTCTCCAAACACATGGTAAATAGAGCGTGTGTCATTTTTTGGTTTACTTCCTTTGGCTCATTTATATTCTTGTAATTTACATTTTTAGAATTGAATTGATTGCTTGACACCCTAGGATTGCAAACCTACATAGACTTAAGTTGTTGGCGCATATAATTGAGACTATACGATTTAGACCTTAGTTGGACAAAACCGTCTTGGTTTACGATTCCACATATAAAACATGATTTTGGACAAAGATGATTTTAAAACCGCCTATTCACACCCCTTTAGTCGATCCCCTCAACCTTACAATCGGCTAGTTGCAAACAAAGAAAAAGAAAGAGAGTGGGTATGGGACATGCGTATGTGAATTGAGAAAACTGCAAAACAGTATACCGTCCAGACGGGACATCAAGAGCTTCAAGGAGGAGGAGAAGGAAGAAACTCTCTCTCTCTCTGTACCTACGAAGAAGAAGAATGATGGAGAGGCGCGAAGAGGTCCGACGAGGGGAGCAGTGGCGCCGCCGATTTTGGACAGGTTCACCATGCCCCCCATTATAGAGGGAGGCCAGGGCGGCGGTGGGTAGTAGGCAGCGATGGAAGACAGGACAACGAAGCGAGGGCGAGAGATTGTTACATTGGATGAGGAAGAGGGAGCTAATGATGCAACAAGGCAACAAGCTCACCGTCGATCATTGGGGTAGGGGAGGCGAAGGTTGTGGGGAGGTAGGAAGAGGGAAGTGACAAGGATAAGAGGGACGAGATGTCTCGTCATAATGTGAATTATGAACATCCTATACACATTTCTCACCATCAACATTCGTACAACTACACGTGGGACTGTGGAAGTGGTTGGAAGTGGAAAACCAACGAGGTATGAAATAAATTGGCAATATATCCAATGAAAACCCTATTTATTATGAAAACTCTATGAAATCTACGTGTATAAGTTTTGAAAAATCTTTAAAAAATTACCATACGTAGGGGAGGTGAGCTTCTACAATCCTGTAAAATTTGAAAACCAAACTCAATCGCATTTGAAACATATGGAAAAGACAGACAACAAGATGAATAATTCTGATAAATGAAAAATCACTTTTCAAGCTGAATTTGTCTTTTTTATTTCTTTCAAACGCGATTGAGTTTTGTCTTCAAATTTTGCAGGATTATAGAGGCTCACCTTCTCTACGTATATTAATTTTTTTTAAAAAAATTAAAACTTGTACCCATGGGTTTCATAGAGTTTTCAAGGTAAGATTGGTTTCCACCGGATAAGTTGCCAAATAAATTTTATAACTTTTTTAGCTAAAAATCGCATGTACAATGGGCATCTCAAAAAGAAAGATTATTTACAATGTGTGAGTGCTGGATGGGCTGGTTGACTCTGGCCTTTTCAGGCCCGGAAAATATGCACACTTTCGCCCCGGGCCTTGAAATAGGCTACGTCCGCAGTCCGTGACTCCGCCTGGCTAAACTACACGCGGCCCCACCTGTCAGCCGTCTAACCACAGTTTCGGTGCACACACCGCTGCTCCCCTTCCCAGTTCCACGACCGCCCAGAACTCCGGTCACCTGAAAGGATGGCGGAGATCGCCGGCGACGATACCCCACAGCCACCTCCACCTTACGCCGCCGGCGAAGACTCCAGAGATCCGTCTACTCCTGTTCCCACCTCCACTGACGGCAACAAGCCGTCGCTGCGCACGAGGAAGCCCGGCACGAAACGCCTCGTGCTCACCGCCTCCGTCCTACTCTCCTTCCTCCTCGGTATTAACCCCCACCTTCCATAGCTCCCGGAGTTAGGGTTTATTCTCATCTCCCTATAACTCCAGCGCTTCTCTCTGTATCTCTCTGTAGGACTGCCCTTCCTGCTCAAATCCACCGAGATCCACCGCTCTCCGCTGCCCGCCGACGCAATCGCCGCCCTCTCCCAGCGCCTCCACTCCAACCCGCCTTCATTCCCCTGCGGCCTCCATGCGGTCTTCCTCCGCTCCGGGCCCGGCCCCTCCGGTGGCTCCCTTGCCGATCACCTCGAGCGGGCAATCTCGACCCAACTCCTCCGCCTCCCCGCCTCTTCCACTGCTGGGAACATCTCCGTCTCAGTCACCGTCGAGTCGGCGGGTGTCTGCAGCAGCAGCAGCGTCGCCTCGCCTTGGCTATGTGGCGCCGTGACCACTGCGGACTTGGTCCGCGGCGATGAGGTGTTTGATGAATTGCTGCACTTGGCACTGGGTGGCCGCGCTGGGGACGGGATGAAGGTTTACACTGTTGTCGTCGTTGAGAGTGATGATGGGAAGGGAACGAGGGTTGTCATCGGAAAGCACCGGCACGCTTGGGTGGTCGGGAAGGTTGATGAGGCTGAGGCCGTGTCAGTTATTGGCAAGGTATTTGTCAAGTATTTCATGAATGGAGGTATCGAGGAGGATGAGGCAGGCATTGGGAAAGGAGAGTTCATGCCAGTTGGTTCAGATGGGAATGTTGTTCTTTCGTTTAGCTTGTTGAATGCTGATCCAAACGATTGGGTCTATGATTGGTATGAACAAAACTTTTGACTTGACTATGTTATACAAATTATTGTGAGTCTGTTGTTGTACAGATGTTCTCTTCTTTATCTGTTTCGCTAGAAAATTTCAAAACATACCTTCGCTCTGTGATACTCTGTGACATATAAGCTGTTTAACTAAAATACAACATATTAGACTATATTAATGAGGTAATGTGTAAAGCGTAAATGTTATGCCAGCAATACTGACTATGGACATCTGTTATCTTCCTTATTTAGAATAAATTACATGTTCTATGGTTGTATTTACCTACTAGCAAAGATACACCTTCTTGTCCTATTATTTCTGCTGGCCTGCTGCTGTTGTTGGAGTTTTTACAGTTACACATCCCACATGCAGGGAGTTTGAGAATATTGGTGAGAGGATGTTAGCTCCTGTGGTTGAGGCATTGCAACCAATTGCTGATATTAATATAGAGAGTCAGGTGCATATTTGCCTTATTTGGTCTAAGCTTCCTTCATCTCTTGTGCAGGTGCATATGTTAACAAGTACTGTAGCACTGCTCCTTTTCTTTTCAGGTTTTGTACCACACTCCGAAGTCGTCCTATTCTTATTCTGATGATAAACTGGGTGGCAATGTCCTTAGTATGGGAGACATTCCTTTCTTTGTATGTTTCTTGCTCTGTAGAAGTCATCTAGTCTTGCTCATTGCTGCATTAGATGGATAGCTGGTTGTTAGTGCCTGAATTCTTTAACTTTGAGCTGCACTAATTTAATCATGCAATGAAATTGGTAGGTAAACTCAAACGAGTGGCACTTGGATACATCGATTTCAGCCACAGGACGATCAAAAGTTCTTCAATTTGTGGTGTATGCTTTTTAGACCAGCCCTCATCTTGCTTTTTTGTTGTACAATTTAGAAGGCATGGTATAATTTGTTCTCAAACTATCAATATTACAAGTATAATAACTTTCCTTTTCCTTTCCTTTTTTTTGGTCCCCTTGCTACTCTTGAAGTTTGCTTCTTTTTATGATTATACTCTCTTTTCCCTTTTTCTGTAAATTAAATTATTTGCATATCTCATATTTTAACCCAGAACTCTGATTTTCCAAGTGTACACAAACACAGGACAATATCTTAAGGGTCTAATAACAAGTTTAATATTAATTGTATGAACGTTTATGGATGCTCTTTTAGTCATATCTAAACCGTTTGTTCAATAATAAACAGGTACATTCCATCCGCAAGGGAATGCCCTTTGTATTTGCAACTTCCAGATGGGGAGATTTCGAAAACTAATGCATTTATATCCCCCGTAAGTATTATGTACCTTCTTGGTGTTATCCATCGTACCATTTTATTGACAGTGTTATACTGTTATGTAGATGTGGGGAGGTGTTGTTATTTGGAACCCACCAGGCTGTTCTCTTGGTTCCAAGAAGACATATGGGACCCATAACAAAATGTCATCTCAGGTGTGTGAAATCTACCATTTTCTTGCCTTTTTTTATATGTTAGCCTGTTTATATGCTATGCTCACCCTCCTGATTCATGATATACCTTATTTGCAAGAGCATTATTTGTTGATACATTTATATGAAACAGGAACTCACGGAGACTCTCGAAATCTTCATTGGACAGCTAAGGCAATTATTTGGTCTAAAACCAAATTATTTTGCACAAGACATGGATGTGGTGACTAAATTCATAGTTAGTGAAAATGGGTTTGCTGAATGGTGAGATTATCTCTCCATTTCTTTACTAGAATTACTGTACAATTTCATTTTGTTAATAACGAAACACAGTTTTACAAAATCTGGGATGTTCAAATTTTATATTCGATTGTCCAGTTGGGTTGGAAAACATATTTGTTACCGTAACTATCATGTTCTGCCCCCCCCACCCCACAAAAAAAAAGAAGTATTCACAATCACGTGCCATATGTTTTATGCCAATATGTCATATATTCACCAGATCCTTGGATGTTATGCCAATGGAACTTTATAAGTTCACTTATTTTTTTGTTATTGTTGGACTTGTTGACCTCTGAAGTTCTTTACAGAAGTTAACCTCTAAGGCTCTAATTGTTCTTATCGTGATTCTTGTTTCCTCTTCTTTGGCAGGGAATTAGATTTATTATACCGACACCATGCATGCTCCAATCTTTTGTCATGTCTCACCACCTTGGAGTCTCTTTCCAGCTTGGTATATAAGTAGTGCTTAATGATATATATAACAATCTGTTCTTCACACAGACATACACTAATGATATTTCTGTTGGTAGGTCCAATCGCTCCCAAGAATGATTGTTATGGATGAAATTGGAAGGCAGGTTTGTTCCTCTGCCACTCTTGCTAAATGGATAGCTCACGGTTCTTTGCGTTAGTGTTTTTTTTTATTATTTTGTACCCTTTTGACTGAATACTTAAAGCAACATTCATATAATACTCTGCATGCTTCATTGCCCTGAACATGCATGGTGTCTGTTGTAATGCCTTACCATGTACTTTTTGCACACCTTTACACAGCTGTCTCTTGTGGATCTATTGCTTTACAGACTTATTTATATCGTAAAATCACGCTGTAATGAGATTAAATTTGTTCTGACTAGTAACAATTTCTTTTCCAGGTTGAGCTTTCTCTTGAAGCTGCAAGTTTAGCTCAAAGAAACGCCACTCTCGGAACAAGTGACTCATCAGCAGGCAAGTTTAGGACATTTTTTCTTGCACAAGTTAATTAAAGTTTGGTGTTAAGAATTGTGATGTTCCACAGTGTCTGCAACAAGAGCGAGGGGATTGGCTGAGGATGCTTTTTTTCATCCATCCATTATGTCAATCAGTTATGCTTCAATAGAGCACTATTTTGCGATTTACATGGTTAGTATTCACTGAATTATCGACTTCTGGTGGCTAAATTTATGATTGGCACTTTGGATTTTCTTTTGTCCTAAACATAAAGAAAGCAAGAAAACTATTCTTCTAATCTTCAACCATGGTTTTTAAATAATCAAGATTGGAGCATAGTAGTCTGCAAGGTAACCAATTTTTTTCGAGTCATAGAATGTTGACATGAAGGTTGTACAATAACACATGGTGCATGTTCCTTCTATGCCACAAATTTACATTATTCATCCAACAGCCATACCTTCTAAGTGCTCACTTTCACTGTAGTATCATTCCAATCATAAATGGGGCAACGTTAAATCCAAATTAGTAGTTTGTAACACTTGAGGTTTGAGATTGATATGCTTCAAATTGGGCACTTTTTTGCAGCCATTCTTTGCACCAGTTTCTTTGCATGTGCTGTTGGCAGCAATCAAAGAGCTGAAACGCTACAAGGTAGAGCAAGCAAAATATTCAGCGTATCTTGCTTCCCAGGCGGCACCCTCCTGATCTGTCGGTGATCAGCAGCATCACCGCTTCATGCTTGGTATCCTCACACGAGGTTAGACAGGTGAGGGAAGATAGATGATTTGTAATGGCATTCTTACAGAGCTGAGACCTGACACAAGCCTTTTTCACATCCGCACGTAATTGGTTGGACCATCATGCTGATCCTCCGCAGACAAGTAGGTCTCCTGGTCCGCATGTAAAGCTGTATAACGAATGGTAGATTTTGCTAGTAGCCCAGATTTTGGTTCTTAGAAGTCGGCTCTCTTCCATGGAGTGCGCGTTTACTTTGAAGTTTGAAACCAGCTTGCTAGGAGAGACACAGTATCATTCTTATTTAGACCTTGGATGGTCTATAAATCTTCAGATTAAAGAATCTGTAATTGTTAAAGCATTGGTGTATGACGGGGTAGTTGAAACTTGAAAACATGGGACGGAATTGGTTTGACGTAACTCGTTAAATGCTTTTTATGCGGGAAGCGAGGATCTTTGCTCAGGCAAAGCACTATCTTTTTGTCCGAGAAAAACTAAGGGTGTGTTTGGTTGGTGAGATGATGTTGAATGGAATGGGATGATCTTGTACTATTTGGTTCTATTGTTTTGTGTGAATAGAATGGTTCAGCATCTATAAAGAATATTACTCAAATTTGTATTGTTTTGTGTGAATGGAATGGTTCAGCATCTATAAAGAATATTACTCAAATTTGTATGGGATGATTTTATTCAAGCAACTAAATACATTGATGACTTTTTTTTAAAAATCATCTCATATATGTACCACTTGGTACAAGTAACCAAACACATCCTAAAATGATGTTGTATTGTCGAAACAAAAAATAATAAGTCCTAACCGTTTGAGTAAGATTTCTGTAACCGATTCGGTTACTATCTTATCTCTTATTTGTGGACGAATCCGAACTCATCTCTTATGATTTTCTCTATATATTGGGCTTTCCCGCCATGTAAAAAATCAATCTAATAAAGCAAGAGAGTTCCACCCTATATTCTGTGTTCTCCTTTTCACGATCATCCTGTTGGTGTACTGTTGATTGATCGTGGGTGAACGATTACGTTTTACAACACGTTATCAGCACGATCGTTCTACCGAGGCCAAATTGTGATCGTCTGTCTGCGACAATCGACACTGTGTCAGATTCATCTTGTGTCACGCGATCTACGCTACCGCAAGCCCTACGTAAGTACATCCATTATAATAGCGATCCCGCAGATCATATTGTTGTTCGATGTACTGTTCAGGTGATTGTTCATGCATGATTACTGTTCATCAAAAAAAAATGTGGCATCTGCGCTCGAAGCGCATGCCATCGTCGTTGCTTCTGCTAGCCGAACGGTGGCGTGCCCGCGTGCCCGAAGCAGCAGCCTCGCCGTGGTTCGCGACAGTGCCGGAGCGGTGACCACTTTGTGTCTCACGCCGAGGCTCCCGCGCCGCTGCCGCTCGCTTCGCCCGCCGGCGGATGCGCTCGGGTCCCGCGCGCGCCCGCCTCGGCTCGCCCGCCCGACGGAGGCGCAGGTCCCAGCGCCGCCGGCTTCGCCTCTTGGTGGAGGTACCAGGTCCCAAGATCGCTCGCCTCCGTAGCGTTCGCCGCGCCGCCATCGTCGCGCGTCGCCGTCATCGTGCTGTCGCGTGAGCCCGTCGTCGTCGCGCCCGCGGCCGCTTGAGCCGCTCTGCTGCCGCCGACCGCCGTCTTCGCGTGGTCGCGGCGGTCGCACGGCCGCCACGAGGGCTAATGGCGGCTAGGGTTCTGGAAACCCTAGCCGCCGCTCTTCTTATCCATTTGGGCCATGCAGCCAAATGGGCCCAGCCGGCCCAGTGGCCCATTTCTTTTCGGTGGCAGAGAGGAAGCAAATGCCCACTGGGCCGTACCCTTTTGCTCAAAAATAATTATTAAACTGAAAATTGGTATTAAACCCTATAAAAAGGATTTTCTAGGTTTACGAGCTTCCAAAATTTTTAGAATTTTTTGTTTTAGCCCACATTGGTAATTCCATAATCTGAGTTTATGTTCTAGCTTTATACTATGATTTATATGTTCTGAAATTTATTATTCTACTATTAAGTAATTCTGAAAATTGCTTAGTAATTAACAGAAATGCTAGAAAATTATGAAAAAAATATGTATGACCCATTGCTCTGTGTCATGTTGCTAGATTAATTTCTTAGCATGTTTTTCATGTTAATATATGCTGGACATATTATTTCCTATTATTCGATAATTCTGAAAATTGCTTAATAGTTAGCAAAAATCCTGAAAAAATGCTAGGAAAATCCTGAAAAAATGTGATGATTATCTACTGAATAGATATAGACTATAACTTTATTGACTCAATAACAAGCATGCAAAATAATATTTTACCTGAAGTAAAATCCCTGTTTTGCTTGCATATAGGATATGTCTAACATCTCCAAGAAAGAATTTACTGAGCTTGCCCTGAATGGGAGCAACTACCTGACTTGGGCAATAGATCCCAAGATCAACTTGACAGCCCGATCCATTGGAGCTGCAATTTCCCGACTGAAGCCGTACTCGCTTCTCCCCGGCCGCTTAAATGCGTAGCTTTGCACTTCCTGAGGCACCATCTCCATGCAGATCTGAAAGCCAAATATTTGATGGAGGAGGACCCGCAGGCACTATGGAATTCCCTGAAGGAACGATATAACCAGTAAAGATCCATTTTGTTGCCAGAAGCACAACGGGAATGGACCCTCCTACGCTTTCAAGATTTTAAGTCAGTGGCAGCATACAACTCTGCCATGCACAAGATTGTTGCAAAACTAGCATTCTGTGATCAAAAGATTACAGAAGCTGAAAAGATTGACAAGACATTGTGCACATTCTACCCCAATATGAGGATACTGCAGCAACAATATCGTCATACAAAGTACCAGAAGTACTCTGAACTAATATACATTTTGCTAGAAGCAGAAAAGCACGATGAACTTCTAATGAAGAATCATCAAGTCCTACCTAGTGGGAGTCATGCATTGCCTGAAGCACATGCAAATGCTCAGCAGGCTAGCAATAGCCGAGGCCACAGAAAGGGCCAAAGAGAGAAAGGGGATAAATGGAAGAATGACAAAAATCATAAAGGAAGAGGTAAATACCAGTGAAAAATAAAAGGAAATGGACCAGGTCGCTTCCAGAAGAAAGGATCAACAAATAAAGCAAATGATTCTAAACAACCATGCTTTAGGTATGGATGTACTGATCATTAGTCACGTACATGCCGCACCCCAAAGCATTTGGTATAACTTTATATGAAATCCACTGGGAGATTCCAGAAGAATCAAGGAAATAAGGCGGAGGCACATTTTATTACTCAACCTGTTGTTGACAATGGAATGGAATTAGATGATGATCAAGTCTCCAACCCTACAGAAGAATTCAAAAAGGGCCTTCTTGGATATGGCGATACTCCCATGGAAGATGATGATCTTATTGAAGATGAGCTAAAAGAATTCCAGAAGAATAAAGATAAATCCCAAGAGGATGATACAAATGATTTGTATGGAGACATGCAGTAGTCGCCCAGTCTTTCTTCAGGGTCAATGTCATATTATCCTTTTCTAGAGTCTCCTTAAGAGTCTCTTTTATCAGTTTAGTTTTTGTGTTCCTGAATGAACAATGGTCTACGCTCCTGTTGAGCGATTATCGGTCAAATTCAACAAAGTGTAATTTTTCAGGAAATTTATTTAATCATGCTATGCTTGTTCTATATTATTTGTTCCTGTTGTAACAAATGTTTGATTGTTTTTATATCTTTAATATAGAACACCTGTAAAATCCAATGGCGGAGGAGGAAATCTGTCTTGTAGACAGTTATACCACAAATACAATTCTCAGGAAAACTAAATATTTCCAGAACATGATTAAGAAAACTGGAAATATTATGACCATCGCCGGAAGTGATGCTCTCATTGTTGGCACTGGAAGAGCCATCATAGTTCTCCCTATGGGCACTCGCATAATTATAGAGAATGCCCTATTATACCCAGAGTCCAGTCGCACTCTTCTAAGTTTCAAAGACATCCGTCTAAATGGTTTCCATATAGAGACTAAAAATGAGGATGGTACAGAATACCTACTCATGACTAAGTTTGACGGGTGTAATAAACGTGTGGACGAAAAACTTCCTTCCTTCTCCTCCGGATTATATTACACATATATAAAACCTGAAGTTTATGTTGCGATGAAAACTATAGTTAAAACCCTAGAAATATTTAAGATCTGGCATGATCGTCTGGGTCATCCTGAGTTGAATATGATGAGAAGAATAATAAATAATTCTGCTGGCCATAACATAAAAACTACACTCTTTTCTAAACCTGAAGCCTTTATATACCCTGCTTGTGCTAAAGGAAAACTGATAGTGCGACCCTCTCATCTCAAAGTTAGGGTAGAATCACTGAATTTCCTGGAGAGAATTCAAGGTGATATCTGTGGACTAATTCAGCCCCTGTCGGGCCCCTTTAAATATTTTATGGTTCTAATAGATGCTTCTACTAGATGGTCCCATGTATGTCTCTTATCTACTAGGAACCATGCTTTTGCTAAATTAATCGCCCAAATTATTAAATTGAGAGCCTCCTTTCCAGAAGAAAGGATTAAGTCCATTCACATGGATAATGCTGGCAAGTTTACCTCAAAAGCATTTAATGATTATTGCATGGCTCTGGGCATTAATGTAGAGCACTTTGTACCCCATGTCCACACACAAAATGGCCTTGCAGAGTCATTAATTAAGAGAGTAAAGCTTATTGCCAGATCGCTTTTGCAGAATTGTAGGTTACCCACCAGTTGTTGGGGCCATGTAGTGCTGCACGCTGCATCATTAATTCAACTCAGACCAACTGCATACCATGAAACTTCCCCCTTGCAGCTAGTGCGTGGGAAAGAACCAAGCATTTCCCATCTGCAAAAATTTGGCTGTGTTGTATACGTGCCAATCTCTCCACCTCAGCGTACCACCATGGGACCTCACCGAAAGTTGGGGATCTATGTAGGATATGAATCTCTGTCAATTATTAAATACCTAGAGCCTATGACAGGGGATCTGTACATGGCTCGATACGCTGATTGTATTTTTGATGAGGACAATTTTTCGGCATTAGGGGGAGATAAGTACCACATTTAAGAATACCGGGAAATAGATTGGAATGCCACTGGCATTCAGTCCTTAGACCCACGCACTAAAGAAGTCGAACTTGAAGTTCGGAGGATAATAAGTCTACAACAAATAGCCGATAATCTGCCAGATGCTTTCACAGATCATAAGGGAGTGACAAAATCTCATATACCTACAGTAAATGCACCTGAAAGAGTGGAAATACCCTAGAAGGTTATTGAACCCACTCTTACCCCTCATGACAAAAAGAGGGGAGGCCTCCATGTGCACGGGACTCAGTTCCGCGGAGACGTCCGCATAAACGGAGAACCGAACAAGTGAGATCACTACCTGAGACAGTTGAAGAAGCTCAACCTGATGTTGAGAAAATCCCTGAAGTGAGCCATCCTGAAGATGGTAACCTCCCTGAAGTGAGCCATCCTGAAGATGGGAATCCCAGCGAATATTTGCACGCACAATCTGACGCTGGGAAGTCGGAACACCCAGACTTCGTCGTTGTGGGAAATCACGACGAGCTGGAAGAAATGAATGAAGAAATATCCACCAATTATGTGGATTCAGGAGAATTTTATAAAAGAAAGACTACAATTGTCGATATTTATTTCGCCTCTAAAATTGCTAAAACTCTTGAACTGGTTCCAAAACCAAAGTCCATGGCAGAGTGCCAGAAGCGCTCAGATTGGGTCAAATGGAAAGAAGCAATTGAGGCAGAATTGCGCTCGCTTAATAAAAAGAAAGTATTCGGTCTTGTTGGCCGAACACCTCCTAAAGTGTTCCCTGTAGGATCAAAATGGGTTTTCATCCGGAAGAGAAATGAAAACAACCAGGTGGTGAGATATAAAGCGCGGCTTGTAGCACAAGGGTTCACACAGAGACCCAGCATCGATTACGATGAAACCTATTCTCCTGTAATGAGTGGTATAACGTTCTGATATTTAATATCAATGGCAGCTGGCTTAAATTTGAAAATGCAATTGATGGATGTAGTGACCGCATATTTATATAGGTCACTAGATACGGACATTTATATGAGAGTCCCTGAAGGAGTCAAAATTTCGGATCCTAATAATCGCAACATGTATAGCGTCAAACTGCAGAGATCGCTATACGGATTAAAACAGTCAGGGAGAATGTGGTATAACCGGCTGAGTGAGTTCCTCCTGAAGAAGAGATACTCGAATAATGATGATTGTCCCTGTGTGTTCATAAAGAAATCCTAGAAATGATTTTGTATCATCTCAGTATATGTCGATGATCTGAATATCATCGGAACCACAGAGGAGATAAAGGAAGCAAGTGCTTACCTCACAACGGAGTTTGAGACGAAAGATTTGAGTAAAACCAAATTTTGCTTAGGCTTGCAACTAGAACATTTTCCAGAAGGAATTCTTGTACACCAGTCTTCCTATACTCAGAAGGTATTATATGGATAAATCGCATCCTTTGAAAACCCCCATGGTCGTGAGATACCTTGAAGTGGATAAAGACCCTTTCAGATCAAGGATGGAAAATGAGGAAGTCTTAGGACCTGAAGTTCCATATCTAAGTGCCATTGGAGCGCTTATGTATCTCGCGAATTGCACAAGGCCTGATATTGCATTCGCTGTGAATTTGCTAGCATGACACAGTGCAGCCCCAACCAGAAGACATTGGGCTGGTGTTAATACTTTACTCAGATACCTCTAAGGTACTCAAGATCTTGGATTATTTTTCCAGAAGAACCAAGACTTAACCATGGTGGGATACACAGATGCTGGCTACCTGTCTGATCCCTACAGTGCTAAATCACAGACTGGTTTTGTGTTTCTCTGCGGTGGTGCAGCCATTTCTTAGCGGTCTTGTAAACAGACTTTGGTGGTTACTTCTACCAACCACTCAGAGATCATAGCTTTGTATGAAGCCTCACGTGAATGTGTTTGGCTACGACGTGTGATTAACCACATCCAGAAGTCATGTGACCTTAAAACAGTCGATATCTCTACAATTATCTATGAAGATAATACTGCTTGTGTTGCACAAATGTAATTGGGTTATGTAAAGAGTAATATCACGAAGCATATTGCTCCTAAGTTATTCTATCCTCGTGAACTCCAGAAGAACGGTGAGATAAAGATCCTACAAACTAAGTCATATGAAAATCTTGCAGATTTATTCACTAAGTCCTTGCCTAAATCCACTTTTCAAAGATGTGTTAAAGGCATTGGAATGAGAAGACTTAAAGATATGCAAAGTTCAGGGAGAGTGAACCCTTGAACCGTAACCCCTTATGATGATCCTGAAGATCCTAATATAAATCTAGAAGATTATAAGTTGTACTCTTTTTTCCTTAGTGAGTTTTCCTGAAGTTTCTCACATAAAAGGTTTTTAACGAGGCAACTAGTGCAACATAAAGTGCGAGTGCAATGTACTCTTTTCTTCATCTCCTTTTTCCCACTGGGTTTTTGAGTGGAGTTTTTAGCGAGACATGTGCATTACGCGGTATTCGCCCAAGGGGGAGTGTTATGAGATAAGATTTCTGTAACTGATTCGGTTACTATCTATCTCTTATTTGTGGACGAATCCGAACTCATCTCTTATGCTTTCCTCTATATATTGGGCTTCCCCACCATGTAAAAGATCAATCTAATAAAGCAAGAGAGTTCTACCCTATATTATGCGTGCTCCTTTTCTTGATCGTGTGATCCTGTTGATGTACTGTTGATTGATCGTGGGTGAACGACTATGTTTTACAACACGAGTGATGTCCATCTCCCTTTCTTATCCCGTCTCTGTCTTTACTCGGCAAGCACGTGTTTTCTTAAAGCATTCCTTGAACCACCCCTCTCTCTCCATTGATGGCAAAATCGCAAAAGACGAGTGGTGATAGTGGGCTGGCCCTTGAGTGATATACGATGAGCGATGACGAGTGGCCGCAAGCATGCAGAGGCACCAATTTTGGCGTGATGGGCTGCGAAGCTATGAGTGTCCGCTATGAGTGCGGATGATACAACTGGATCACGGTGATGTGGCCAGATCGCGTCGGATTCGACTTCCTCACCGGGAAGGACGAGGTCGAGCAGTGATCAGCAAGAGGCGTGGCTAGAGAGGGGCAGGATGAAGCGGCAGCTGATAGTATGGAGGCACCGTGGCGAGTAGAGGAGGGTGGCTACCGGTATGGAGGTGATAGCATGACGGGAAGAGATCGTCGGCAACAGGATTTACCGGATCTAGTGGTCTTCCTGGTCGCTGGTGACGGGATCGGCTAGATCCCGCAACCCTCACATGCCTCCTCATCTGGTCCACAAAGCTGTCCAACGCTGATGTTGCCCACGTCGCCTCGTACTTTGCCGCCGCATGTGTTACAAGCGACTTCGAGCTCTGGCTTCATCCCCTTTGGCGAGCAGGGGGAGAAGACGGTGGTGTTGGCAAGTGGCAAGGGCGGGGCGGCAGCCGCATGTGAGCATGACAGGGATTTTTTTGCTCTTTTGTTTGTTTTTCCTAATGAAACTTGTTGGAACTTGATGAAACATGCTGAAATTTGTTGGAAAGTTTGGATTGAAAATTGATGAAACTTGTTGAAATTTACTGAAATCTCTTAAAACTCTTGGCGAAACTTAAGTCTAAAAATCTAAAACTTGTTGAAACTTAGGGCCTGTTTGGGGGTCATTTGGATTTGGAAAGTTGATTTTGGCTTGTTGTCTTTAGAAAGCGATTGTGGTATTTATTGTAGCTTTTCTTGATTGGCCGTTTGGTAAACTGGCTGTAAGTTGGCTGTTGCAGTTGTAGCTAGTGTTTAAATGACTGAAATAACCTTGAGAGTTCTGAAGGCTTGTTTGTACGCTAATTTAACTTAAATATTGATCTTTTGGATTTATATTTGCGAAAATATTAAGTGATGAATAACTGAGCATTAGTTATATTTTATTTTTTCATAATATTACATATATTTTGTTTATTTTCTTTATCAACCTTTTGTTTATCTTGTTCAATGCAAATACATAACAATATACAAGACCATCAATTTCCTCCATGTAGGCATAAATTCCGGTAGTCCAATCAGAACGCAAACACTATTGTACCAATTAAGTGATGAATAACTGAGCAATAGCCACAAAAGGTGGGATATTCACTGTCACATAGCAAAACATATTCGTCCTCTTTATCGCTAGCCACGAAAGGTGCAATATCCACTGTCACGTAGCAAAGCACATTCCTACTCTCTAGTAGTTATCAAGGAGTTAGCAATTAAATCACGAAGAGTACCCATATCCCCATCGTCCAGTGACATGTCATTTTCACTAACCGTTGCAGATAGTGCTTCTTGAGCAACCGTTGGCATGCAGTCCTCATCCTCATCACACCTCCGGAATAGACGATCATGTATTGCACTTTCCCGAATGAAGTTATGTAGTTCCATACATGCCATTATGATCTTCTTTTGCCTCTCCACTTTAAAACTTGGTAGTTTCAACAATATTCGCCATTTCATCTTCAACACTCAGAAGGCTCGTTCAATCACATTATGAAGAGAAGAGTGACAAGAATTGAATCACTCCTTCCCTCTTGGTCCTCGATCCCGTTGCCACTCCGGAACATGATACTTTTGGCCTTTGTATGGAGCGAGATATCCCTTTCGATTAGGGTATCCTGTGTCGAAAAGATAATATTTTTCTGTACAAACACATAATGTGTTAAACATTTAATGAGACAATGGGAAAAAAATTGATCATTTGAAAATTAAAATAATTACCTCCTGGTGGATGTGGGAAGCAATCTAAGTACTTAGACAGTGTATCGTTGAATATGCAAGAATCATGTGCTGCTCCAGGCCATCCAGCTACAACAAATATGAACCTCATGTCGAAGCCACAAACAACCATTACACTGTTGAATCAACATTTTGAAGCAAACATTACGACATAATGTAGTTGGAGAAGATAATCATATTGTATTACTTGTAAAATCAGAAGTAGACATAGCATGATGTGTCTTATATGAAGGGGACTCACCTCATAGGTTATTGTTTTTGGTTCTTTATGTTCTCTAGTTGCCTGCAAAGAAAGAACAACTCTCAGTTCGAGAAGGTAAGGATCGATGATAAGGGCGCAAAGTAACCAGTAAGGCACTAACAAAGAACAACTGCTCTATTAGACAATTAGAGGTGATACCGATAAGTAAAAGTCACAGATGTTATTACAGCACAAAACAAGAATCTGTAGATCTACATGTATTATCTCTCTATCATCTTGAGGAGCATTGAACAAGAATCTTCAGACTCCAATCTCTGTATGCAAGCAAATGGGAGGGAGAGAAAACACACCTGGAGGAGGATGACGCACCCAACCAACTGGGGGAAGACAACGCCGACCAGATCGGGAGGATGATGTCGTGTCGACTGGTGGAGGATCTGGAGGACGAAGCCGCGCCGACCGGTGGAGGATCTGCAGGACGACGCCGCGCCGATCGGGGGAGGAGGAGGACGCACTGTGCCGACCGAATCGGGAGGAGGAGGCTCTGCGCCGATCTGGATGAGAGGGAGCGACGCAAGGGGCTAGATCGGGAAAATGACCAGATCAGGGAGGAAGCGCAGCAGTGAAGCACCTCGGGCTGTGCTACGGCTTTTGCTACTGCTTCTGCTGTGGCTTGACTTTGAAGTGGCTGTGAAGTTGGACTATTTAGAGAGGCTTTTGGCTCAAAGCTGAAGCACAGCCCCCCAACCAGCCCCTTAGTCATGAAACTTTTTCAGAATATTCTAAAACGTGTGGAACTCGAGAAACCTAAGACTTCTTTAGATTATTTAACGAAATGTGATGAGACTTATCATTATACCGTTGTTCGTTCTCTAGGCACCTCCAGTTCATGGCAGCTGTATATAAGGGCCTGTTTGGTTTACTTCCAATGGTTACCGATGCTTGCTTTATCAAATTTTGGTAGCGTTGATCAAATTTGGCAAACATTTTGTTTGCTACCAAATTTTGGTAAGATTTTCTTCTCTCTTGATTCTCTAGTTTATTTTCTTGTAAATCTTTGAGAGAAACATTTGTAGTTAATTTGGTTACTAAATTTTAATAAGATTTAGTGAAGGAACGTTTCTCTGGCTGTATGCCCTGGCTCTCAGAATTCAGAAACAGGCGTCCAATGTACTGCAAAGAAACATGTGGGAAAAACAACCGCAACCTTGCGTAGTTACCGTGCCACCCTCACGGAGACACACCACACCACCAGTCCGCACGTGCCACCGTGAACCGCAGCAGCGGACGCACGCTCCCTCGCTTCCCTTCCTCCACCGCCCTCCCCAAACCCCCAAACCAAAGCCTCTCCTCTGCTCCGGCTCCGAATGCGCGAGTACCACCGCGAAATCCACCACCCAATACCGACGCAGCGCTGCGCGCCATGCCGTCCTCGCCGCTCCCTCCCGCACCCGGCGCCGCGGGCGAGCTGGTGCCCCCGTGGCTGAAATCCCTCCCCCTCGCGCCCGAGTTCCACCCCACCGCCGCCGAGTTCGCCGACCCCGTCGCCTACATCCTCAAGATCGAGCCCGCCGCGGCGCCCTTCGGCATCTGCAAGGTCGTGCCTCCCTGCCCGCCGCCGCCCAAGAAGGCCACACTCTCCAACCTCTCCCGCTCCTTCGCCGCGCTCCACCCGGACGACCCCGCCCCGTCCTTCCCCACCCGCCACCAGCAGCTCGGCCTCTGCCCGCGCCGCCCGCGCCCCGCCCTCAAGCCCGTCTGGCGCTCCTCCCACCGCTACACACTCCCGAAGTTCGAGACCAAGGCCGCCGCCTCCCGCAAGTCGCTCCTCGCACGACTCAACGTCCCTGCCTCCAAGCACCTCTCCCCGCTCGACCTCGAGGCCCTCTTCTGGCGCGCCTCCGCCGATCGCCCCTTCGCGATCGAGTACGCCAGCGACATGCCGGGCTCGGGCTTCTCCCCCTTCCCCAGGCAACAGCCGGCGGTGGTGGCGCACGTGGGGGAGACGACCTGGAATATGCGCGGCGTGGCCAGGAGCCACGGCTCGCTGCTGCGGTTCATGCGGGGGGAGGTCCCCGGGGTCACCACGCCGATGCTGTACGTCTCCATGATGTTCAGCTGGTTCGCCTGGCACGTCGAGGACCACGACCTACACAGCCTCAACTACATGCACTTCGGGGGCCCCAAGACGTGGTACGGGGTGCCGCGCGACGCCGCGCTCGCTTTCGAGGAGGTGGTGCGCGTGCACGGCTACGGTGGGGAGGTGAACCCCTTAGGTGAGGCGGCTGCAGCTGTTCGTTTTCTGTGGAAGCTCTGTGTGCTCCGCTCTTCTGATTGCGAAGTGATTTTGTGGAACTGTGAATTGGGATGCAGAAACCTTCGCGACGCTGGGGCAGAAAACAACGGTGATGTCCCCTGAAGTGCTCGTGGGGCTGGGGATCCCCTGCTGCAGGTGGTGCTTTTGCTTCCTTCTGTTTTTGAATGATTTGCTTTGATACGAGTGGTGGTTGACGGAGGTTTGGTTCTGTGCATGGGAACAGATTGGTGCAGAATGCAGGGGAGTTCGTGGTTACTTTTCCAGGATCTTATCACAGCGGTTTCAGCCATGGTGAGCGCTCTCAACAGTTAGCCTCACTGAAAAAGCCTCCTTTTGTATGATATATTTCTGTCCAATGCATTGTTTACACAATTATGCCTGTCCAATTCATGCCAGTGTCAATTGTTTTCCGTACTTAATTATAAGGAATTAGTTAAACACTAGGGTGGCTAGGTGACTTTGGCACGTGCGGTATCCATGTGGTGCCAAACTTCTACTAAAATTTGTATGCCAGGAAATTTTTTAAACCTCTTTGGCTGTACTTTACTGTTTAATGGATTACTAGGTGCAATACAAAACACAAAGCCATTCTAGACTGCTTGAGTTTGAGTTTGAGACCAGAGGAGTGTAGGACATGGTGGTAAGGAATTTGAGCATTCCCTAAAAATAGGGAGTTATTTGCTCTGTGATAAAAATCTGCCAACCCTATAGTTACATTAGCATATCCCTTTCTGGAGTATGGTTATGCATCTTGGCATTGGGTCTTTGCCATCCATCTCAGCTAGACACGTGTGCAATATGCAAATGTGGATTGTATCTCTGTTGTGAACACCACAGTAATCAACCCTATGAGGACGTTTTCTATTTGGGCAGGATTCAACTGTGCAGAAGCATCCAATATAGCTACTCCTGAATGGTTGAGAGTAGCGAAAGAGGCAGCAATCCGGAGAGCCTCAATCAATCGTCCTCCCATGGTTTCGCACTATCAACTGCTTTATGAACTTGCACTATCAATGTGCTTCAGGTATTTATCATAATTTGCATGCTTCACGATGCACACTTGTTCTTGTGAGATAATCTGTTAGCCTGCTGCCTCCCACAAAAATACCATCCCATAACCCAGTTGGGTCGTTGTGCATTTCTTATCATTGGTCCAATTTACATTATGTTTCCACCTAATAATAGTTGGTCAATAGGTGTGCAATCAATAACTTCCATGTGTTAACTAATATATGGTTCTATCTTCTGTGGTGACGATCTAGGCAATGAAGTTTTATATATATATATTTTGTTTTTGTATCTTACATTAGCCATTACTTTACAATAATGCTTAACCATGTGTGTTATTGGAGCTGCTTTCTTACATCGCTCTTTCTATGCTTGGAGTTGGTACCAAGTGCATCCTTTGTAATCTATTTGGACACCTCATTTAATTTGTTTCCAACTTGTATGTTTCTAGGGAACCATCCATTGGGGCAATGGAACCACGAAGCTCTAGATTAAAGGAGAAGAAGAAAGGTGAAGGGGAACAATTGGTCAAAAAGATATTTGTCCAAAATGTTATTGAAGACAATGAGCTGCTTAGTTGTCTTCTGAATGATGGGTCTTCTTGCATTATTCTTCCGATAAATGCCCATGATGGTC
The DNA here is from genome assembly GCA_036346275.1 of Otatea glauca. NCBI lineage: Eukaryota > Viridiplantae > Streptophyta > Magnoliopsida > Poales > Poaceae > Otatea > Otatea glauca. The sequence continues at coordinate 81,504,954 of CM070711.1, forward strand.
CTGTACTTTCAGCTTTACGTTCAAGATCCCAATCGAAAACTAAATCCATATCAGATGGCCTATGCAGTAGTGCAGAAGCTCTGGAAGCCTCGGGATGCTTACCACTGAATGGGACACTTGATTGGAATGGTGAAAGAAACTGTAGTGCTTTGTCTTCATCCAAAGAAAATTCATTATCAGTCTGCTCTGGAAAGAAATTCCCACCTACAACATGTATGGGTGACTGTCTAAATATGTCTAGCTCAGCCCATGCACAGGATGCAGAAGGTGATAAGGAGGATATAATCAGTGCTGCTGGGCTTTTAGATCAGGGTTTATTATCTTGTCTCACTTGTGGGATTCTAAGTTTTTCATGTGTGGCTGTTGTCAAACCAGGGGAGTGTGCAGAAAAATACTTGATGTCTTCTGATTATAATTTGATTAATGATCAGCTTGTTGGTTCTGGAGGGAGTCATTTGGCAGATACATTAAGAAGTGAACAGACAAATGGGGGCATTTTACGTAAGTTATACATCTTACATTGTATACCGCAGACATTTTATCTTTGACTTATTTTCTCCCTTTTGCTGCTCTATTGTGTTTCTTTATCGAAAGGGATATATGTGTTGAGTTACTGGTATTTTACTGTTACAGAGTTTTCTAGGAGGTAATCAAATTTTTTTGAGAAAACTGACCCTTCAGAATTCAAGGATTAAAATAGATGCAGATTTGACCCTGTGGAATCTTATTTTGAAACAAATAACCTCTAGAATTCAACAGCTAACAGAATAATCAGCATTTGCCTTAACTTGCACTCTGGTCATGCCACATCTGGCAGTTTAACCTCAGGATAATTTATGCTATGTTCTAGCCTTCTATGTATGTCAGCTAGAAGCATAGAAGTACTAGCTCCATTGTTAGTGGCCTTAGAAAACGTGTGATTTTTTTAATGTGCTTATGTCAACTTTTGGGTTTTCTTGTTTGAATTTTGGAGCTCTTGCATCTTTCTTATGATGGAAGTGAATAGTTTATGATGCTTATAGTATATTTCGTTGCTCATCCTGTGACATTAGTTTATCTACATGTATTATAGACCCATCACAGGTATCTGTGGATGCTTGTAGCAACAAGCATGCATGGATATTCCTTGTGGCTCTAGTTGGATTTGTAGTTTATTTGTCATGCACAAGTGCATTTCGTCTTGTTTTCTTTGGATTACAGCATCAGTCATTATTTTCATCTGATGCAATGTATGTGTTTATAATCAACATGCAGGATCCAGTTTTGAACTGTATGGCAACGAAATAGTTTCTGATGCTGCACCTCTCAATCGGAATTCTGCTCTTGATCTTTTGGCGTCTGCTTATGGAGATCAATCAGATTCTGATGAAGATTTTTGGATAAAAAAAAATCAGGTCTCTCATGACTCCAGTAAACTATCGACGCACATGACTGAATCACTAAACAATAGTCCAAGTAATGTTTGTTTTGATGGAACAAAGGTGACCTCAAGTAGTAAGGAATGCCAACAAAGACCGTCATGCCAGAGCTCTCAATGTATTGGTAGCTCAGATATGTCGAATTGGCCAAGAGGCGTTCGCACAAGAAACAAATATCAACTTAAGAAGGTACTATCTGAAGGTTTTCAGCCAAAAACTATGTATTCGACGATGGAAAAAAAGGTTCAACCTGAACCGTCAGGCTCAAAAATGTTTTTGAAGGAGCCACTTGATGTCAGTGGCACAGATTATGATGCTAGCTGTAATAGCACTACAATCTCTATGGGTGACCCCAGAAGCTCTACAGCCACAATGAACAACTTGAATGCGTCGATTATGAAATCTTATAAAGATTCATCAAGAATGCATATATTTTGCCTTGAGCATGCTATTGAGGTTGGGAAGCAACTTCAAGCCATTGGTGGTGCCCATATTATTCTTTTATGTCGTCCAGGTCGGTCATCAGGCTTCTTACTCGTGATTGAGTGCAATGTACTCTTTTTTGTCTACCATTTTGAGCACTTGCTGTATGCTCTTTTGAACGGCATGTGTTAACTATGACTAAGCAATGCCACATTCTGTTAGAACTTGAACACATTAATGCACGGGCCATCCAAGACATTTTGCTGAGTTTGTCATCCTTTTTTATTCAAAAGCACATTATATTCCCATTAATTTTGGTAAAATCAAAATAAGGGCATGTTTGGTTCATGTCTAACTTTGCCATAACTACGGTTAGACAAAGTGTGACTCGTCACAAAAAGTGTGCCCAACAAAAAGGTGGCCACATGTTTGCCAAAGTTAGTCAAAAAACAGTCATATAACATATGGGCCATGGGGCTAAAAAACTGTTGCAAGCCACAGTTGTGTTACGCAACCAAACAACTGCCTAAGAAACTGTGGCACGGCTAAGGTTAAGCCTGGCAACGTTAGGCATCAAATGTGTTTGGTTACTTGTACCAAGTGGTACATGTATAAGACGATTTAAGAAAAAAGTCATTCATGTGTTTGGTTGACCATTTCATCTTGGATGGTGGGATACAATTTTGAGGAATATTCTCTATATATGCTGAATCATTCCATTCACCCACAACAATGGAACCAAATGGTACAGGGCTAACCTATCCAATTCAATCTCATCCCACCAACCAAACACATTAATTCAGAATTTAAGTGCTTGAGGTGTTCATAATATTAAACAATCGCTGTGTTTCCTATGTTCTGCAGACATTAAATGACTTGTTTGTGACGATTTGTACAGAATATCCCAAAATAGAAGCAGAAGCAAGATCTTTGGCTGCATCACTGGAAGTTGAATATGATTGGAAGGACATCCATTTCAGGGAGGCCAACATGGAGGACAGGGAGATGTTGCAGGAAGTTCTGCGGGATGAGGAAGCAATACCAACAAACAGTGATTGGGCTGTAAAATTGGGTATTAACCTTTACTATAGTGCAAATCTTGCCAAATCTCCTTTATACAGCAAGCAAATGCCGTACAACAGAGTCATATATAGGGCATTTGGCTGCAATTCTCCTAATAACTCTCCAGTAAAGCTGAAGACTTATGAAAGGAGACAAGGCAGGCAGAAGAAAATAGTCTTTGCTGGCCGGTGGTGTGGGAAAGTATGGATGTCAAACCAGGTCCATCCATACTTGGCTTACAGAATTGAAAGCCGTGAACAGGAGGAAACAGATGGAATCAGTTCCTGTCGTCTTGATCAGAAACCCAAAGTTGGGCCAGTTGACAATTCTAGTAGAGTGGCAGCATCCAAAAGAAATAGTAGCACCAGCACAGCTGTAACGAAATCAAGCAGGAAAAGGAATAACACACCTCCGGAGAAAACAAGCACCAAGAGGCCCAAACATACTGAAGATGACCACTCCAAAGCATTAAATGGTGCTGCTGAAGTCTCCTCACCCTCACCAGCTGGAATGGTTCTCCGTAGTAGCTCTAGGATTGCCAATAGGGAAAACAAGCTAAAAGCAAAGATGAAAGAAGAGGATGATGTTCCTGCTAACTGTCCAAAGTCAAAGGTTAAAGAGGGTAATGATGGTCCTGCTAGCCATTCGAGAGCAAGACCGCTAAAGCAGAAGACTAAAGTCAAAGCAAAGAAGCAACTGAAGAAAACTAGATCAGAAAAGAGAAGGGCTCCAACTGCTCCAAAGGATGAAGCAGAGCACGCATCCGCAATCGAGGGCTGCTCTATGAGCTCTGACACAAAGCAGGAGTTGTCTCTGCATAAGCTGACTAGAGCAGTACAGAAGCAAGTGAAGAAAACTAGAGGAGGACAGAGAAAAACTCCAAGAGCTCCAGAGCAAGAAGAAGAGTACACATGCAATATCGAGGGCTGTTCTATGAGCTTTGGCACAAAACAGGAGCTGTCCTTGCATAAGCGCGATATTTGCCCAGTGAAGAGCTGTGGGAAGAAGTTCTTCTCGCACAAGTATCTGCTGCAGCACCGCAAGGTTCACATGGATGACCGTCCGCTGAAATGCCCATGGAATGGCTGCAACATGGCATTCAAGTGGCCATGGGCAAGGACAGAGCATCTTAGGGTCCATACGGGCGACAGGCCATATGTTTGCCACGAGCCAGGGTGTGCACAGACATTCAGGTTTGTCTCGGATTTCAGCCGTCACAAGCGCAAGACAGGCCATTCGACCAAGAAGACGAAAACAAAGAGATGAGCCACCAAGCCAGTAGGAGGTTATGGCAGTACCGGAAGCAACAGGAGAAAGTTTGTATATTCCACTAGTACCCGGAGCCCATGGTAGTCTGCCCACGACTGCATTAGTTTAGCACTGATCTCTTTATTGGTCGAATTCTGTTGGCACCACAATCAGTGTGCTCCCTATGTCACTAACTTCGCTCATCATTTCCATGATTACTAATTCACCTAGTTAGCCTTGCTCTCCTCTGATGTTTGATGTATTGATACTAGCACTTAATGCATGGTTAACTAGCAAAATCTGATTTATCTTTGCCTTTGTTTCTTTTCTGTGTCGTTGACCTTATGGTATCGATGATATCTTGATTCCAGTGATGTTGCGATGCTATTGTTCTTGTAAAAATGACCCAACCCAGGTGATTTCTTACGTGCGTCTTTGGATGCAATTGTGGGCTATTTTGCAGAGACAGGACAGAAATGAGTTGCTGTTGCAGGGGTAGACTGGCTGACGAAGAAGGCGGTTGAAGTCTTCAGCAAGATGCGAGGCTGGGGCACTTTGTCGGGGCTGATCGGTTGCTGAAGAATTTCTCCGTTTTGGAGGCTGCGGCAATTATGTTGTCTTTCTGTTTCAGACTTTAAATCTCTGTGCTTTCGCTCTTGTTCGGTTTCCAGTTAGCTGTAGTTTGTAAACCTCTCTCGTGTTTACTGTACTTTCGTTATCCGAATGCTATCGGAGGCCGAAGATGTAAGAGTTACGCCTGTTTTAGTTTGAAGTTAACTTTATGATAACTAATTTTAGCCCAACGTGGCTTGCTCTACTTTCTATGACGATAAAATTTAGCATTAGTAAATTTTGATAAAAACAATCTATAATATGTGGGAGATAGGGCTAAAAAAGTGTGGCAAGCTATAATTGTGATAACGAATGTAAGGTTAAACAGAGTAAGTTTAGATGCAGCAAAGTCAGCTTTAAATCAAATAGGCTCTTGATCTCCAGAATATATATAAAAAAAAACTAATTATAGTGGCTATCGTCGTGCATAAGAAACTAGGCACATATTCGTTTGCTGCCGTGGATCATTTTGTGCTGTTCGGCACTTCGGCTGCCAGCTTTGGGGATGTTGCATTGTTTTGGTGCTATCAGGCTTGAGATTGTAACAAAAATAGCTGCCAGGTGCGTCATGCATGCTGGGAATTCACAGGAAGCCCGATCCCTGAAACTGAAAGCGAATGGAATAGCGGCAACCGGTGCACTCTGCACTGACAGGTTTGTATCACTTTTTGAGTCCTCCATACTAAGCTCAACTTGAAGTCTTGAACTCACAGTATTTATTTTTAATCTCGTTCATAGCGCTGCACTAGGTTAGTTATTAAGGCGCAATTAGCATAACACGGTAATCAGAGCAAAGATCTGCTCATCGCATCTGCACGTCGAAGCAGTTTATTTATGCAGGCAAACATATGCACGGAGCAAGGCAGTAGAACGTGTCGGAAAGTGAAAGTCGTTGCCGGATCGGCACAGGACCAGTCCCGGTTAAACCCCGATCCTTATCGCGACCAAGTTACTACAATAGATGCACCGATGGGTACACGCCGAGCACCTCGGCCTCCGCAACCGCCATTAATACCGCGCTTGATCCTCTCGACTCGTCGGCCGTCCCATCATATCGCACAGCAGCGATCAAGTAGCCAGCCAATGTAGAGTACTGTAGCATCCATAAAATTGCACACCTAGCAGCAGCAGGCTAGCTATCGGCGATCACCCGATGAATGAGCGAATTGATCCATCCATACGTGAATCTGACCTGAATCTTGGACGCCCCGGTATACCAACAGCATAAGGCAAGTTGCTGCAACCATCCCGAGCAGAATCTGACGCCATCTCCCTCCGCTTTCTGTTGCCGCCATTAATTTAAAATCTTCTCTTTCCCGCCGCAAAGCAGCTAGCTCCTCCGATCCCCAGCTCTCGATCTCCGCCTATAAATACGCCTCCTCCCTTCTCCTCCCTCCTCATCGATCTCACACTCGGAGAGCCCAAGCAGTAGCTAGCTAGTCCAGTGCAACCGCGTACGAAGGCAGCAGCTGCTACAGCTCCTAGTGCTAGCGCTAGCACGATGGGGCAGCTTAGCAAGAAGCTTGTAGCCCTGGCCTTGGTGGTGGCCGTGTTCGCCATGGTGGCCGTGGAGCTGTGCCGCGCCATCCCGTTCGACGAGAGGGACCTCGAGTCCGACGAGGCGTTGTGGGACCTGTACGAGCGGTGGCAGAGCGCGCACCGGGTGCCGCGCCACCACGCCGAGAAGCACCGCCGGTTCGGCACCTTCAAGTCCAACGTGCGCTTCATCCACGCGCACAACAAGCGCGGCGACCGCCCCTACCGCCTCCGCCTCAACCGCTTCGGCGACATGGACCGGGAGGAGTTCCGCGCCACGTTCGCCGGTTCCCGCGTCAACGACCTCCGCCGGGAGGGCCCAGCCGCGCCCGCACTCCCCGGATTCATGTACGAGGGCGTCACCGACCTGCCGCGTTCCGTGGACTGGCGCCAGAGGGGTGCGGTGACCGGCGTTAAGGACCAGGGCAAGTGCGGCAGCTGCTGGGCCTTCTCGACGGTGGTGTCCGTGGAGGGCATCAACGCGATCCGGACGGGGAGGCTGGTGTCGCTGTCGGAGCAGGAGCTGATCGACTGCGACACGGCGGACAACAGCGGCTGCGAGGGGGGCCTCATGGAGAACGCCTTCGAGTTCATCAAGAGCAGCGGAGGCATCACCACCGAGGCCGCCTACCCGTACCGCGCCGCCAACGGCACGTGCGACACGGTCAGGGCAAGGCACTCGCTGGTGGTGGTGATCGACGGTCACCAGAACGTCCCGGCCAACAGCGAGGACGCGCTGGCCAAGGCGTTGGCGAACCAGCCGGTGTCCGTGGCCATCGAGGCCAGCGGCAGGGCGTTCCAGTTCTACTCGGAGGGCGTGTTCACCGGCGACTGCGGGGCGGAGCTGGACCACGGCGTGGCGGTGGTCGGGTACGGCGAGACGGAGGACGGCATGGGGTACTGGACCGTCAAGAACTCGTGGGGGCTCGCGTGGGGCGAGGGCGGATACATCCGGATGCAGCGCGACTCCGGCGCTAACGGCGGGCTCTGCGGCATCGCCATGGAGGCCTCCTACCCCGTCAAGACCTCGCCCAACCCGCCGGCCAACGACGACGGCGACCGCGTGTTCCGCGCCAAGCCCAGGCGCGCGCTCGGCGCCATGGACTCCCAGTGATATGATTCCTCGTTGCAAGCTCTCTGTGCCTATACATACGTCCGTACGTGCGTAGCCTGGATTGATGGTTGTGTTCTGCTTAATTGGGTTGCATTAGTAGTATATATTTATTCGTGTCAGTCGATCAAGGATGAAGCTAGCTAAAATAAACTAAATCAAGTAGTAGTGCGTGCGCAATAAGATTAGGTTTGCGAGATGAAGATAATCTATCTGAATTTCTGAAATGTAATGTACTACTGGTATTTTAATACGGTGTTCTTGGTGTTCGTGTCATGGCGACATGTTCAGAAGTAGAGAAAAGGTTTGCATTACTAGAAATTTAATGCGCCGTTCACCACACCGTGGACGTCGCTGTCCACACTAGAAAATCGATAAAACGCGCGACACTCTACACAATAGTAAATCGAGAAAACGCACGAAAAGGATATAAAAATAAGAATGTGTTTTTTGCAAAAGGGCTTAAGCGTAATGCTAGAGAAGCATAAAAAGCACATAAATGCAATGCATAATTTTTTTTAAATAAAGCATTTTTTTATTACAAAAAAGACCCGAACGTAATTTCAATTTTCCTAAAAAAGGACCCGAGTGCTACTACTAAAAACGCTAAAAGGGCATAGACGTAATATACAATCTTTTTTTAGAAAAAGGACCCAATCGTAATTTTTTTTCCTAAAAAGGATCTATCCGTAATTTTTTTTAAAGAAAATAACCCAGATGTAAAAAAAAATTTGGCCGGTTCGGCTCGAGCCGCGAGGCGAGCCGGCCCCATCCCGGCTCAAAACGCCCAGCAACCGGGGATTCTGCAATCTATATGATAGGTATGATTAGTTTGGCGATTTCACATGGTTTGATTTAAAAAATAATCGCTTTTCTAGCCCTCTTATATATTATTTTTAAATCTTGCCCTCTTTTAAACGTAATTGAAAAAATAGCCCCTCTCTCACCGCGGAAGTGTCGGCAGGTATCTCCTTCTACGGTACAAGAGTACGGCAGGTGACATGTGTCGTCAATACTTTCGCGAATAGAAAGAGAGATATTTTTATAATTTTATTGAGAAGGCGTAAAATTTGTAAAAAAATTGTGAGGGAGCTTAAAAAAAAAGGTGCTGACTTCTCCGTACTCCGTTCACACACGACATCGAGTGTGAGAGACTGTCTTTTGCATTCGGATGGTTGGGCCGGGGTGCTGAACGCAACCTGCGAGTAGGTTAATTGGACTGGGCTATAGAACTTTCTTGATCTTTTTTTTTTTGAGAGGAGACTGGGCATAGAGCTAGTCATAAGTAAGCTGATGACAATGTGAAGCGATGGGTGGGTTGGATTTGGGCTGGGCTAACTCTTCATAAATTGACCGGTCTGGATTTTGTCCGCCTTTCGCCCCAAACTTGTTAGGACTGCTCCAGTCCTGAGAAAACAGACCTACGGCTATTAATTACACTCTCCATCCATGTTTCTAGAATGTATTTTTTTTCTTACGTAGATCAAGAATATATTGAAAATTTATAATTATTATATCTAAGCATTATATTCAATGCATGCACGTAGAAAATAGTATCAAGCAAATATGAATATTTATTAGGGATATAAGAATAACATTACACTAATTTGCATTGAAATATAAAATATACCATATATTTATATTCAAAATTATTTAAAAAATACGAACTTGGATCCAGGAAGCATGATCGATGCACTTGGGCCCTCACGGTTGCTATGCATTGCATGCGCAACTCCTCCTGTCAAGCATGGGGTTGTACTACCTGTAGAGGTGGGCATCGGGCTAGGTTTTTTGGGGCGGCCCAGGCATGGCTTGTCCAACCTGTCCCGGTACGGCTTGGCGGGGTGACGAATGGGCCGGGCTAATATGACACGGTTGTCCAGGCTGTGCCGGGTCTGGAAACCACGCACGGTGAGCGACACGGCCTAGCACACTGATGTGTGCCGTACTCGTACCGGCACATCCCAAAATAGTATACCCTTGGATTGTGCCAGTACGGCTCGAAACAATGTAGCCCATGCTCGTGCCGGCACGACCTAAAACAGTGGCTAGCGGCAAGACCAAGCACGTCGCACGGCATGAGCACAGGACAGAGGGCAAGGCACGTGACAGGGGAGGGAGTGAGCGTACCTAGCTGCTGCGCTCTCGTCGCATGCTCCCGCGCCAATCTCGATGGCCGCACTCTCCATCGCACCCACGTCGCACCTAGACCGAGCTAAGGTCGCCGCTCGAGGCACGGTGTGAGGGGGAGGCGGAGAGATGAGGGGGAGGGGGAGGCCGAGAGTAGGGGTGAAAATGGGTCGAATATTTCTCGCCCGATTTGGGACCGAATCCGGGACAAGATCCAGATACTTGAATTCGGATCAGGGATCGAATACGGAGCAGCCAATATCCGGTAAATACGGGACAGAATCTGGATATCTAGATTTTTTCTATTCGGATATCCGGATTTTTCCTATTCGGACATCAGCAAGGCTCAACCCATTTTCATCGTATTTTTTCAATGGTAGCCCATTTATATTGACAATTAGTTGGTTCTATTAACCATCAAGTAGCATATTCTTTCTATGACGTCTATTGGGTTTGATTGATATATAACTTGCTATTATGTTCATGTACTCATATGGTTTTAATTCAACATATATTACACTATATATGCATGCATTATCTATATATCTTTATCTATTTCAACCCGAATTCGTCACATATCCACCCTGTGTTCGTATCCCGAATAACCCATATTCAATCTGTATTTGGCTAGCCTAGTTCCAGTTTTGAATACAGAAAAAATATAGGTTAGGATACGTAAAGAGCAATATCCGCCCGTATTCAACCCATTTTCACCCCTGGTCGAGAGGCGAAGGCAACTGTGGCGAGGGGGTGAGGAGGTGGCCATAGGGAGGTGGGCGAGGAGGCGACCGTGGGGAGGTGGGCTAGGAGGCAGTAGAGGGGACGATCATGGGGGCGACGAGGGCAAGGAGGTGGCCATGGGGGAAAGAGCCGGGGAGGGGGTGAAGAAAATGAGAGAGCTGAGGAGTGGGCGAAGAAAAGGAGAAAAGAAAGGGAAGAAAGGAAAGAAAAGGATAAGGGAGGAAAAAGAAAAGAAAGAAATAGTGAAAAGGGAAGAAAAGAAGAAAAAGGAAAGGAAAGGAAAGGAGAGTGAACAAAAGAAAAGAAAGAAAAAGGAAAGAAAAAGAGAAAAAGGAAAGAGAGAGAAGAAAAGAGAAAATGGGTGGAGCCGGATTTTCTAACAGTAAACCCTAAGGAGAGGGAGAGGCGGAGGAAGGCGGAGAGCGAGAGAGATTGAGGGAGATCGGGCGAGAGAGAGAGAGAGAGAGAGCGCAATGTGTAGGGAGAGGGAGGTGGGGGAGCCGGCCATGGACAGAGAGATCAAGAGATTGATCCGCGTGGAGAGAGAGAAAGAAAAGAGATAGGGGAGGGAAAGAGAAAGAGATTGAGAGGGAGAGAAAATTTATTTTTCCCCAATATTTGTGCCCGCTGTCTTAGCTCCATGCGTCTTCGGCTCATTTCCTCTCGCGCAATAGTGCAAATAGGTCAGACCTGAGCCGACACGGTACAAAGCTGACACGAATCGCAAATGGGTCGTGTCTGGGCTCATCAAAAGCGAGCCTTGCCAGCACTGAAAGTTCAAGCTCCATTAAGTTGGTTTTGGTGTTAATGACAAATCTAATATTGAGACTAACTCTTTTGATAATTATAATATTGATGAGTCTAAATTGTTAATTAATGACAATCCTTTCATGGGTAATTATTTTGTTGAGCTTAACTCTTATTAGTCTCTTTTGGATGAAATGATGAAATTATCAAAGGTTTGCATTCAATAACACATAGTATATATATTGTTGCATTCTTTGATGTCAAATATGTTATGATTTAATCGATAAATCTAAATGTGAGACTGAAAATCCAAAAGGTATGTATTCAATGCAACTTTATTATTTCTAGATACATTTCTCCAACCTAGAGGTCAAGTCTTGCTAAAATATATATAAATAAATACAACTTTTAATATTCAAACACACCCTTCGTTGTAAAAGCGAGAAAATCTCACAATAATCTTTAAAAAAAACCTCAAAATTCTCACATTAATAAATAGAAAAAAAGAAGTATTTCCACCACTTATTTTGGTATGATCATATGACGACGGTGCAGATTAATCATACATATATTAGAGTTATATAATAAATACAACTGTATTTGGCTAGCCTTTTGGCACTACCTTTGCCCTTGGACAAGGCGAGTCTGTAACGAGACACGATTTTGAAATTTCCTTTTCAGCTCACGTCTCCGACATAAAAGAAATATTAAAATTTATGATAAAATATGATCAAAATTCAAAAAGTAAATTTGAAATCTGGAATTTTTAAAACAAAATTTTTGAAATTTCAACCGAAATTGACGAAATATCGACAAAATTCAACCGCGTGAAAAATTGTCGAAACGATATTAGAAAATTGTGAAAAGTTTTGTGGATGATTCTAACACATCACTATTATTTCCATAAAAAATTTAAATGATGATCAAGCCTGAGATATTTTTTAAATTTTTGACAGAGCTACTATCCTGGTAAAAGGTTGACAAGCAAATTTCAGCATAATGAAAAATGGTTCAAATCACGTTAGAAAATTTTGAAATTTTTATTGGAAAGTCCTAACGCATCAATAATGTTCTCATAAAATTTCATGCTATGATCAAGTTAGAGGAATTTTTAAAAATTCAGACAGTGTTACTGCCTTGATAAAGGGTGATCAGCAAATTTCAACCGAATGAAAAATGGTACAAACCACGTTAGAAAATTTTGAAAATATTTCGTGGATGGCCCTGAAGCATCACTTATGATCATATAAAATTTTAGAATGATGATCAAGTAGGAGTAATTTTAAAAAATTCTAACAGTGCTATTGTCCTAATAAAAGCCTGGCTCAGTATATGTATTGCTTTCATAGATTTGATTTAGCAACCAAAAAAGGTTTAATTTTTTTTGAAACTTTTAGAGAAGGGTTATGAGGAAATTTTTAAACTCTCATAACCATTTTGGATCATGATCACACTTGAGCCAATTTATAAAATTCTGACAAGGTTATTGTCTCATTATGTTCCTTCAATTTTTTATTTTTGAAAGATAACAAATAAAGTTCAATTCTTTTGAATTTTTTTACGTATAATCCTAGACTACTAAATATAGTATCATAAATATTTTAGACTATTATCAAGCATGTACATTTTTATCAAAAATCTAATAGTGTTTCTATTATTTTTTATAAAACGTCTCAAAATTTTAGTTTTTTCAAATATTTTCATGGAAGATGACATTTTTAAGGGGTATCGACCCAAATCCGGTTAAAAAAATTCAAAATTACTGACATTTCAACGAAATTTGCCAAAATATCATCAAAATTTTTGAAATTATTATAGCAATTTGATTTTGTTTTTCAAAAAATTTTATTCGGTTGGGATTTGAAATCTCTTTCCCAACCGAAATATGAAATCTCAACCGAAATTTCGCTGAGATTTTGAACCTTGGTATGAGATTGGGGAGTGTACGAACCATCATTGTTGTGCACAGTGCTACGCAAACTCATCACCGTCGTTCCAGTACCGATCAATACCGGCTCACATATGGGTCATATTGGTTTTGATACCAAACAAAACTGGCTATACCGGCATAATTGATAATATCGTCTATTAAACACATTGAACTATACGTTATACTTATACTCGATCCTACTGTTATGTATTTGGAGTAATATTACAAGTGAAATTTGATGTGTATATAGTTAAACATATATACTTATAAATATATATTATTATATTAAACTACAGAATGGCGTGTCGATATGGGTTGATACCAGAATATGTAATTTCAAAAGTTAAACCAGTATAACATCTGAAACAGTGTTGACAAGTATATGTGCTAGTAATACTAGCATTGTTCTCCAATACTGTTGTCTCCTAACCGCGATTTTACTCCATTAGTTAGCGATAAAGTTACCCTCCTCCTTGCTCACCGGTGTGCCACCATCGTCGAGCCCCCCCATCTTCAAGGACACTACCGCCCATCTCCTCCTTTGCCACCTCGACATATTGTCATCGACCCAAGCCAAAACATACGTGGACATCTTGCAGTGTCACTGCCCCAACAACGGCTACCAATCTCCAGTGGCGGACATAAGGAGGGGGTGCGAAGGGGCTAGAACATCGGTTCTAACCGTTGTGCCCTGATATCCCCTAAGTCCTGTAGTCTTCTTCCGGTGGCCTTCAAGCCATCGCACCGATTGCCCGCTATGAACACAAGGAAGCACGACAACACCCCATCTATTTTCCTTTGTGTACACCGCTGCCAACATCTATTCCCGTGACTGGTGAGGTGCTACCCTAACATCAACAACCTCCCACCATGGAGCTACTGTAGTACAACTCGCTAGAATATATAAGGCTGGAACTTCGATGAACCCCGACAAACAAGAGACCTCTGGTCAATTTCCAACACTGATAAAAGTGCGTGATAATTGTGGTTGGCCAGGGGAAGGGGGGATTCGGTGCTTCAGCCTTAGTAGATTTGTTAACATAATGTTATACAAGTGTAAATAAATTGTTCAATAAACTAGACGAATTATCCGCACAATCATGTGGCTAGATGTTATGATTTAATTATTTTTTATATACAACTATATTGTTTATAATTAAAATATAATTGTATTTGTTATATAACTCTAATATCTATGTATGATTAATTTACACCGTTATAATATGGCCCACCAAAATAAGTGATGTAATTCTTTCAATCTTCTCTAGATTAACATGAGAATTTATAGTTTTTTCTTTTCAAGATTATTTGTGGGAATGTGAAAATTCCTAGGATCTTTTTCTTTTTAGGGTTATTTTGGGATTTTTTTTACCCTTAAAAAGAAAGAATACATCATGATAGCCTCTCCTTTGTCTTTCTCGCAACGCAACTGCCCTCTGCCTCCCCTGACACCACGCTCTCCGCCTCCGCCATCTTCTCGTCGTCCCTCCCCATCAACCCCGTCAACCACGACAGATGCCCCACCCTTTCAATCAAACTCCGGTGACCCCATCGACCGATGCTCTTTTCCTCTCGTCAGAATAGTGCAAATGGGACAGGCCTGGGCCAGCACGGTATGAAGCAGGCACGAAGCACAAATGGGCTGTTCCTGGGCTCGCCGAAGGCGAGCTGGGCCGACATGGCACGGTGGGTACGGCGGGCCGTCGCGGCTCGGCACGGTTCAGGCACAAAGCACGATGGATCCGTGCTGGCCCGGCCCGGCACGACGTCCACCTGTGAATTATTGTGAATTATTTATATATTTTTATTTAAGGATATTATTTTATATTTTTAAGTTTAAAACTTATGATATAGTATTTATTTGAAATCCATTGCAACGTACGGATACTATACCGATTATTTTTATACTTAAAAAAGAGAGTGATGATTGTAGTGGTTCGTTCACCCCTCCGACGTCCACTCTCCGTAAAAAATATCTCTAACAAAAAGAAAAAAAAGAAAGAAAAAATAGACATCCTTTTTTATCGCAATCGAGTGAGGCCATCCATCCAAGTCCCAACAGGGCTCAATTTGATTGCTAGCAGTGCGATGCAACCTGAAACAACTCGAATTTGTAACCGTGCAAATGAGATCATTAACACAATTAACAACACATATAATTAAATTGATCAACAAAAATTGACTATCAACTTTATTCATTTACAAATGTCATATAATGGTATCAAGTACAATGTACATGATTATTCAATTACATCAAAAATAAATATTACAAGAATAATTGGATTCCCTAAGCTTCAATTGACCTTCAACCTTAATTCCTGAATTATGTCAGTCATTCATGCATGTATAATCAAAAGACAATAAGTTAAAATGTAAAAGAAATAAAGTGTGTATCGTCAGACCCATATGTGATTAGTATCACTCATCAAGATACCAGACTGTTCAGGGGCAATCAACACCTCTAGCTATCTAGGGTTTTAACATCCGGCAATGTACAAACCTGCAGTTATCAGGTAACCATAGACATGCATAAATAATGCTCAAAGATATCACATAATAAAGAGTAAATCTCTCATGGTAAAAAAATAGGACACACTTAGTAAAAAAGAGAGGGTAGAACCTTCCCAAGCAGCACATCCCTAGACCATCAAATCCTCCAAGTCTTGGTTAAAAAGGTTAGAACCAGCCCACTTGAGCACCTCACACACACACACCACACCAAGCAAGCATAGCTAGGAAGCTATCAAGCATAGTCAGGAAGCCAAAGATAAAGAGTAGAGCTAAGAAACGAGCAAGCCAGCCAGAATCATTCCCCAGTCCCATTTCCCTTCCCCACACACCACACCCAAACCAAGGAACCAAGCAAGAAGACCACCAGAAGCTCAAGCAAGAAGACCACCAAGAGCACAAGCCATGAGGTGTAAGTTCAAGCTTCATTGGTTTTGATGATTGGTTTAATATTAATGTTTAATCATTGTTTAATGACAAATCTAATCATTATGAGACTAACATGTTCTATTGAGCCTTATTCTTATTAGTCTCATATTTGGATGGAAAATGGAAAACCTAAGGTATGCACTTGTATTCAATTCAATTATCTATATGCATACCTAGAATTCAAGTTAAAAGTATGAACTCTTCCGTTGCTTTAGTCCAAATATGTGCATTATGTTTCTAATTCATATATACATGAATGCACACATCTAGGGGGAGTTGATAATTTAACTTGATGTTTCAATTGCATTGATCCATGTCCTATTGTCATATAATATAAAGGATCAAGACCTTAAAACAATCTTTTGAGTATATGAAACTTGTGTAGTTATATATACTCATGTCAATTTAAATAAAATTTAAATTGAGTTCGGTTGTCTTTTAATCAAATCAAAGAACATTTCATCATGTGTTGATGGTGTCTCTTTGTTGATTAAGGACAAGCGAAAAGTTCTTGAGTATAATGAAGCATTAGTTGCATCAAAGTACTCAAGACAACAATTAATCATTCAACTTAATTGGGGTTGTGCTCAATCGATCTTAGAGGCATCCATTATGTGTTAATGGGGTGCGGTGATGATGAGACAACCGTGTTTGTTGGACTAACATCTTCCATGAGTTGTGAAGTAGGTTGAGTCCAAAAAAATGAAGAATCGGGAAGAAGAAGAAGTCATCATGTGTTGATGAGCTTCAAGAAGTGATCCCGAAGTAAAGAGAAGAGCTAGAAGGTTCATCATGTGTTGATGACCAAGAAGAAGAAGATGTGATCCTGGAGAGAAGATGATTGGAAATCATAAAAGCTCCAAGTGGATCGCTAGAGGCAAAGGTATATCTAGTTAGGGCTAAGGATGTGTTCCTAGTCTTTTACCGGTCTCGGTGTTTGGATGGGAGACTGAGTTGCTAGTTAGGTTGCCGTACTATTAAGAGGGGTTGAGTCTTTTAGCTTGAGCTTCGTCATATGTTGATGAACTCGATTCGGTTCACTCTAGCTCACTCTCTTGGTTTGGTTTTTGCATTGAGCTAACCATTTGGCATGTGTTGCAAATGGGTGAAGCTCGTGCATTGGATTTTGCATGAGCTAAGTATTTGCATATGTTGCAAATAAGGGAGTTCATGCTTGCTTCTTAATTGAATCTTATTTGTTGTGGTTGTTTGCATGGTGCTAGAGATTTGCATGTGTTGCAAATAGAGAGCTCATGCTTTGGTGTTTTAACTTGTGATTGGGTCATGTGTTGATCATCACAAGGCTAAGCTTGGTTTAGTTGCAAAATGTGTTGTTGCAAAGTGTTGTCTTGTTATTTGCAGAAGTGTTTTGCAAATAAGTTGGAAGTTATGAGGTTCGATCCTAGAGCATGTGTTGGCATTTGCAAATGTGTTTTGCAAAGTGTCGGGATCATGTGTTGATCCTTACATGGCTAAAAGGATTGATCTTATAAGTTCTTGGTTTATTTGCGAATGTGTTTTGCAAATAAGTTGGAGTTGTTATTTGCAAATGTGTTTTGCAAATGAACTTGAGATTATGGGTTTCAATCCTAGAGCATGTGAATAGGGTTTGCAAATGTGTTTTGCAAATTGACTTGATCGTATGTTGATCATCACATGGCTAAGAGGATTGATCTCATAAGTTCTTGGTTTATTGGCAAATGTGTTTTTGCAAATAAGTTGTGCTTAATGAGATTCTTTGGAGTATGTGATTAACATGTGCAAATGTGTTTTGCATAATGTTGTGATCATGTGTTGATCCTCACATAACTCAAAGAATAAATCTTTAATGGTTTGGAGAAAAGTTTTTGTGAAAAACAGTGTTTCCTCCCCAAGGCCGGTCGTACCGCCCATGTAGGACCGGTAGTACCACTTATGGGAGCGTTACTGTCGCCTGGCCGGTACTACCGCCCTTGTAAGATCGGTAGCACCGAGGTCCGGTGCTACCGCAGTTTGGCCGGTAGCACTGGGAGGCCGGTGCTACCGTCTCTCTGGCCGGTGTAAAAAATCCAGAGAGGGATGTTTTTGGGCGGGTTGGCAGTTCGGTGCTACCGCCCATGGTAGGCCGGTAGCACCGGAGGTCCGGTGCTACCGCTCCTCTGGCCGGTGTGAAATTTCCAGAGAGAGGTGTTTTTGCGTTCGGCTCGGGTCCGGTGCTACCGGGGTGATGGCCGGTGCTACCGCCCGAGCGGTAGCACCGCTCCTAGTTGGTCGGTGCTACCGGATTTCCTGCAACGGCTAGTTTTGTAGCCGTTGGCGAGGAGGCCGGTGCTACCGTTCCCAGTTGGGCGGTAGCACCGGGAATTCTGGTTTTGTCCAGGATTTCTCGCCAACGGCTAATTTTGGCTTGGAGGCTATAAAAGGAGGCCTTGGGGGACAAGGGCAAAAGGTTGGCTGTGTGCTAGAGCATTTGGGTGTTTATAGGAGTTGTGTGCATGTATTGCCCTCTTCCATTTGCTTCTTGAGCTAGTGTGAGCCTCCAATTGCATGTGTTGCAATTAGGAGAGGATTGAGAGCCTCTTGTGCATGTGTTGCACTTGAGGAGGATCCTAGTGCATGTGTTGCACGTAGGAGGTTATCGGAGTGCATGTGTTGCATTAGGTGAAGTTCAAGCGGAAGGCTTGGCTTGTTACTCTTGGAGGTTGCCGCCTCCTAGACGGCGTAGAGCGTCGTGCGCGGTGAGCTTCTCAACGGAGGTTGTGAGAAGCCCCGGTAAAGTTTGTGAAGGTTGGAGCTCGCCTACCCGGGAGGGAAAAGGAGCTACCACTAGTGGATTCGAGGTGGGTGCTCAATTCGTGGAGCCGGTCCAATGTGTTTGGGCTAACCTCAACGTGGACTAGGGGAGATCGGCAAGTCTCCGAACACCACGGTAAAAAGTATTGTGTCTCTTGTGCTTGCACTGTTTTCGTTATTTATATTCAAGCAATTTATATTCATAGAATTAAATTGATTGATTGCTTGTCTTTAGGATTGCATATTCTTGTTAGAGACATAATTAGTTAGTGCACATAGTGAGCCTAGAGAATTTAGGCCTTGATTGTCAAAACCTTAGTTTATCGCTTTCGTATTAATATTTGTTAAGGTTTTTGTATTAGGATAATTAGAGGTGAATTGCTTTGTAGAAATTAAGAGAGTGAATTTTTAAAAGCCGCCTATTCACCCCCCTCTAGTCGGCATCCTCGACCTAACATGAGGCCACCAGGAGGAGGAGATCGGCCAGTGGAGGAAGGGCAAGCAGTCAGCCACTCCCAATCTCAACCTCAAGCAGCCAGCATACCACAAGCATCACAACACCAACCTTCTCCATCCCCAAATCCTCAACACCACCAGGTATATAAGTGTAGATTGATACTTTTGCTAATCTTAAGGACCAAGAACTGTAATGCGATATAGCAAGTAAGCAATAGATGGGTAGATATGTTAACGATCTCAAGAAGATATGTGGAATTGATGAGGACTGCTGAGGCACTGTTTGAATTATTGATGTGTTGAAACGGTTCATCCAACGAATGAAACTGGTAACGTATATACATAGAGATAAGCTTTGCAGGTGGGCCCCCTCTACATAGGCTAAAACATAAGGAACAACCACTACACTTGGGCAATGAGCCGTATATTTCGTATCAACCTAGTATGTCGAAACGATCAGAAAAGATTATCCTATGATGGTGTTATGATCTTCACATTGGGTAAGAATAAATAACTAAGTGTGTGAAGCTGGGTATACCGAGAGTCCTAGTAAGGTACTGTCGGCGTTTCGAGCACCGGCAAGTAAATTTGTAAGTCTAAGGGGTCGCGCATTCCTCTCCCTGAATGGTTAGACTCAAAAGTCCAAGATGTATACTGGTTCGGGCAGAAGATCCCTACTCCAGTTCGTGTGATGGCGCTGTATTCTATTATGCACAGATGACTGCACAAGGTTTACAAGCAAGAGTGCCAATGACTTAGTCGAATGGGTTCGATGGCGCTCTCTCTCTTTTTCGCCCTCTCTTTTCTACGGGAGCTCCTGCCTCCTTTTATACGAAAGGAAGGGGCAGGTAACATCGGGAATTGGGAGAGGACAAGACGACCTACACTAGGAGCTTCGGTCCTTCGTTACATTGATCGATCAACGCTCGGTCTTGCCCATGCTGGGTCGGTAGCTTAGCTGGTCATGGCGGTTAGGTATTTCTCCGGGAAACGGCGTACCTGCCCTCTGCGAACCTTACGGGTGTTGACGTCGCTGCGCCTGACGTGGGCGCTGCCTCGGGAGAGAGCGTGTCTTCGTACTGTATGTGACCGGCTGATGGGACTGGGAGCGTGACTTCGGTCAGTCATTTAAACCTTCTGGGGAAGGAGCCGCCTGCCCTTGTATAGTCACTTTGATTGACCCCATTCGTGGGGTATGTGGCGGTCGTTTGGTAGAGGCTGCGACACGTGACCCTCGGCAGGAGTAATCTTGGCACGATCGGAGTCAGGGGATTCCGACCTACTGCGAGGGTCGGGAGCCCTGTTTGGTCGGAGCCGGGGGGCCGTCTCGCTGAGGAGGTCGGGAGCTTGGCTCGGTCGGAGACACTTCCTTTGGTTGGTCGGGAAGGGAATTCCCGTGTGGCTTTGCAGTTACTTAGGTCGATGAGTGGGTCGGAAGCGGCTGTTGGGCTTGAGTGTGCTTGAGGCGCTGGTTGGTCACCTTAATGTTGTTGGGGTACCTCGTTATTAGTATTCGTCAAGAGCCCGAACCCTTGAGCGATTTGGCAGATTCGGTTGAGGTTGAGAATAGTGGTTGGGCCCATACGGTCACTCGGCCGATTAGGTCAGCGATTCGCCAGTGTACCCCAACGCATCCGACGGCCGCCTTGGAATTTTGCTCGGTCATTCGAACCGCGGGGTCTTTGAATCACCTCGTCGCGCCGCAAGCTACGACTTAGCGCGCCGCGCTTCGTCTTACGGATCGCCGGATTACGGTGAAGGGCGCCGTTTTCCGGACGCTTGCATTTATTCGAGGCGTTCAATCTTCCTTCGTCCGGGTATATAAGGGCGCCACGGTTTGCTTGAGTGATGAACCCTTAAACGAGAATCCCTTTTGTTTTCTTAACTATGGCTTCGGGGCACCCTTTAGCCTTCGCTTTTGGTGATGATGTCGGAGCGAAGAAAAGGATCCCTTGGTGAGCTTTAATGAGTTCGACCAGCGATGGCGAACTCCGGGAGGAAGAAGCTGCACCCGTGATCTTTATTGCCGTCGATCTGTTGCTCGAGGTCGCCCGAGGCTCGAGGTAGCAAGGAGGCCCTCCTAGAGGCGATGGCGCGAGGACGCCGATCGTAGTTAGTGCGGCCGTCGATGTTCTTTGAGCAGCGAGGCGATCGCTGCGTCGTTCCACATCTGCGGCGGCCGTCCTGTCGACCAGGCAAGGGCCTACCAACATGTCGTCGGTGCCGCCGGTGCCGTACGGATGTTAAAAGGCTTTGGAGCGAAGGAGGCCTTGCCGTAGTGTAGCGTAACTATTTTTGTACCTGTCGAGTACTATATTGCAAAATTGTGTAAAGTTTGAGCCTGTTGGCCTATAATGAAATTTCCTTTATGGATATCTTCGTTTCGAGCTCGTTTAACGTCGTAGCAAGACCGTGCCTGGGTCGGCAGGGACGACCGCGATGCCTCTGCGCGAGGTTCGGGTGTCCGAGTGCTCGTTTAACGTCGTAGCTAGACCGTGCCTTGGTCGGCAGGGACGACCGCGATGCCTCTGCGCGAGGTTCGGGTGTCCGAGTGCTCGTTTAACGTCGTAGCTAGACCGTGCCTTGGTCGGCAGGGACGACCGCGATGCCTCTACGCGAGGTTCGGGTGTCCGAGTGCTCGTTTAACGTCGTAGCTGGACGTAGGCTCGTTTTACGTCGTAGCTGGACGTAGGCTCGTTTTACGTCGTAGCTGGACGTGGGGCATCCATCCCGAGTCCTCGTCTGGCGAGGGGAGCTGCGAGAGGAGTGGCCACCGTCTATCCCACACGTATACCCCATCCGCAGGTGTGGGACCTGGAGGGGGTGAGCGACGCGCGTTTACCCGCGTTGGTTTGAACGCCGTGCTCGTGGAGCTTTATAACAGGTAGTCCGAGTGGGTCCTGGGAGGTCCCGCCCAAGGGGGACCCTTCCGAGCGGACGGTCCCAGAGTAGGGTGTCCCGGCCCTGCTGTGGGGCGACCCATAAAAAACCTTTCTCTACTCAATCCCGTATGGGCCCAGGGCACAGCTGGCTGTCGCTCATTGATGAGCTCCCGGGAGAGTGTTAAGTATGGTCTCGGACGCGAGTAGAGGTGATTGGGTCGTCAGCCGACCTAACCGAGGGCCCACCGTGGGGCTCACCTCATACTTGCCCCTTGCTCAAGTTTTGCTGGGGCGGCCCTATGCCCATCTGGTGGGGTAGGCCCTTTGAACCCGCAGCTTTTAGCTGGGCCCCTGGCGCAAGCCACGGGGCTTTTTGCCGTTTTCGGGGCCGCAGCGGCCCAGCGGGCCTCTCGCGCGTGCCCCGGAGCAACCGTCCTGGCCTCAAGGCGGAGACCGAGAGGTTAGGACGCACTGCCCGGGGGCGGCGGCTTTTACGGCTCTGCCGTTTTGTCAGGGTTTAAATGCGGAGTGGAATTGGAAATCGGGAGTTACCAGGCTGGCGTGAGTGGGCACGACGCTTCGCTCGAGGGGGCGCCTGTTCGGTTGGTGCCTTCTCGTCTTCTATATATACGCTGCCGGGGCGCTTTGAGTAGTTACGCTTGCTGGCTTTCCTCGTCTCCTGTCCCTAAGACAAAAAAGATCGACAAGGAGCCAAGGAAAAGAAAACTCAACCTTCTCTTCTCCTTGCCTTTCCGTCGTCTCTTTCGCAAGGATGTCGTGGCCGGAGTGCTCCGCCCAGAGCAGTCGTGCGCTTGGCTTGGTGAAGAAGGGCTTCCTCCCCGCGCAGGATCTTTCCGGTTGGAGGGTGCCGATCGAGCATTGCCCTCGCCGAGGATGACGAAGTCGTGGTCCTTGCCTCCTTTTTGAGCGGCCGCTTGCCGTTGCACCCGTTCGTTCGGGGGCTGCTCTTCCATTACAAGGCGGAGGCGCACCATCTTAACCCCAACGGGGTCCTTCACATCGCCATATTCATTACCCTTTGCGAGGCTTTCCTCGGAATCAAGCCGCATTGGGCGTTGTGGAGGCATTTCTTCCAAGCGAGGCTCTGGAAAGACAAGCCGACGGACGCGACGGCGCCCATTGGTGGCCTGGCCCTCCGGCCGGTCCGCCGAGTCATGGAGTACCTCGAGGTCAAGCTGCCGCCCAACAAGGGGTGGAGCTTTGAGTGGTTCTATGCTCTAACGTCGAGAGGCGGTGCCCGCCTTCACCGGCAATCTTCCCGTGGTGGGGAGAGTGGAACCGGGTGCCGAGAAGCGGAGAAGAACAAGGTGGCCCCGATCGTGGAGCGGATCGGGGCCCTAAGGAGCGAGGACTCACCGGGGCGTGGTCGTGCGTGCCTTCATGGGGATCGCGTGCAACCTCTTGTGCGCAGACCTCGCCCCTGTCCGCCACGAGGGAGCGTCCGACCAGATGAGGATGGCGGAGCCCGAGCTGGCCGCGATGGAGGTCGAAGCCCGGGTGACCGCCGTCATGGGAGGAGGCGCCACGGAGGCGGCAGGCGGCCATCCGGAGCCATTCTCGGCGGCCGCGAGGGACTCTTGGGCATGTCCTCCCGGGCACCGCTCCCGGGAGACAAGGAGGCGAGGGCGGCCACTCGGGCGAAGGCCGCAGCGTTCGAGTCCTCCCGCAAGAAGCGGAAGGAGGCGAGGAAGAAGAAGAAAAAGACGGAGCGCGCGACAAGGGCCGCGCGTGGCGAGGATGTGTCGGAGGCCACTCTGCGGGCGCAACCTCCATCGACAGCAGTGGAAGTACCCCCGGTCACGCGTACTGTGGGTTTCCTTCCGACCCGCCGACCGGTGGTGATCCGGTCGCGGACCCATGAGAGGAACACCACAGCACCACGCCCGAGAGGCCTCAGCGGAGGTGCGGTTGTTGCCATCGCCGCGCGCCGGTGGAGGCGGCTTTAGGAAGCGGCCGGCAGATCGCCTCGGAGGGGACCGGCGAAGAGAGCGCGCTGCCGCGCCGCTTCGGCTCGATAAGTACTTTCTTTGTTCAAACACCTTGCAGAAAAGTCGTTCGAATCGCTTTTCAGAATGTCGCCATGTGTAGCGCTTATACTGGTGTGACCGTGGGGCGTCTCGTGGCGTTTCCGCAAGGGACAACGCCGCAGGAAGTTCCAGAGGCGCCGGTCGAGTCGGCGCCGATCGCGGTGCTGGCGACCGAGGGCACACCTGCCCACGAGGTCGAGGCTGGCGAGGAGCTTCCAACGCCTCGGTTGGGGACACCGCCGTCCGATGTGGTGGCCCCTGCGGAGGAAGAGATGGCGGCGCCGCCGGCGATCGTGCCAGCCGAAACGGCGCTGGTACCTGAAGTGCCCGACCCCACGCCCATGGGGGAGGCGCCGACCGAGGTCCCACAGGAGGAGGTCGCCGAGGGGACCTCTGGGGGACCGATCCTACCATCGTTGCCGATGGTACTCTGGACGGGTAGCGCCCCGCCCGAGCAGACGACCAGGGGCCCGCTTCCGGGAGAGGCCCCTGAGTCGGGGTCGGTGGGCGGAACTGATGAGAGCGAGTGGGTCGCTCTTCAGCAAGGCGTTCTGGACGCCGAAGCGGAGATGGAGCTGGTCCGAAAGGGCCTGACTCTTTGTCTGGAATCCTCCAACCGAGCGTTGGACGCGATAGTCGGGGGAGTCAAGCCGATCAGTCTGGTAAGTTGGCGAAAGAACCCAACTTATAAAACTCTGACGCACGCGCCGTGAGACTAATGGTTAGTCATCACCTTGCAGCGTTTGCAGGCTGGCTCAGACAGCCAGCGGGCGGTTGTCAGGGAAGAACGCGACCGGCTGCGCCTTGAGTTGCGCCTGGCTCAAGAGGCGCTGAGCGTGAGGCGATCGGAGGCGGCGAAGGTCCGCTAGGAGCTTGAGGGGGCAGCCAAGACTCTTTTCGATGAGCGCCTGGGGGCCCAGTCCCTGAGGACGAAGGTGGCGGAGCCCGAGTCCTCCTTGGCAGAGGCCACCGTTGCTAGGAATGCCGCCGCCACCGCCCAGGGGGCGGTGCAAGCGCTGGCGAATCGTCTGCGAACCGAGCGAGACCAGGCTCGGAAGGACGCCGACCGAGTCCACTCCGAGCGGGAGGCCGCTCGGAAGGACCTGTCCTCTTTGAAGACTTCCTAAGAGGCGGTCAGGCAAGAGGTCGGCAAACTGGCGACCTCCGCGACCGGTAAGGGTCTCAGCTTTCTATTTAATTCTGCGGGGACTTTTCGTGAGTCGTGATCATCTGGCGCCGTTGCCATCTGCAGAGACGCAGAAGAACTTGGGCCTTGCGGTTGAGGAGCGGAAGGATGCTCAGCAGGCCCGTGACGAAGCGGTCACGGCGCGGGACGCGGCTT
Source organism: Otatea glauca (assembly GCA_036346275.1). Lineage (NCBI taxonomy): Eukaryota > Viridiplantae > Streptophyta > Magnoliopsida > Poales > Poaceae > Otatea > Otatea glauca. The sequence goes on from CM070711.1 coordinate 81,530,349, forward strand.
TGGAGGCGCTGGAGGTTGCCGAAAAGGGTCGGGCTGAGCTGGCCGCGGAGCTAGAGGCCCTTCGCAGGGCCGGCCAGGACGTCTGTGCCCTGGTCCTTGGAGCCGCAGCAGGCCCAAGTTCTTTAGCGCACTCTCTAGCCCGAGTCCCGGAGCGCATTGAGAAGGCGGTGATCGCGGGCGCGACGCTCGGAGCTTCTTCCGCGCTGGTCAACACCATCTCGCACTACGATGGTATTGACCTTGCGGTGGTGAGCAACGGCGTCACCGGGAACCGGACCGACGGAGAGGTCGACAGGTTCGAGCTCCTGGTGGAGCCGCATGCTCGGGAGGTTGCCAGCCACATCTCGCCGCAGGTCGCCCTCGAGGAAGGACGAAATAGTTAGATTTAACTTTTGTAATTTGTAAAGACTTATCATGCTCGTAAGCAATTTTTAAGTTTAACATGTTCGATGCGCTCTTGCCCTTACGTGTTTTTGGCGAACGTTTGGTCGCCATAGCACTAAGGACGAGAAAGGTCACTTATGCGTAGGTCGGGTTGCCTCGAGGGGCTAAGAGGATAGGAATCTTGGTTACTCGCAGATTATGCGCACTTGTGAGGATCGAAGTGTTCTGACCGACAAAAGATCGCTCTACTTGGCGTTTCCTTCTTCCATAAAGCATTAGAACCATAGCGCTGGGCGAGGCCATAGTACTTGGGTCGGGAGGATTACCGCAGGGAGGACCTCGTGACCGGTCGGGTCACCGACCGCATAAGCGCGTGAGCTAGCCGAGTCTGTGCGGGAGGAGTGTTCTAATCGACTAAAGGTCATTCCACTCGGGCACTTCCTTCTTCCGCAGCGCTACTTAGCAACCATAGCCATTGGGCGAGACCGTAACGCTTGGGTCGAGAGGGTTACCGCTCGGGATCGACCTCATGGTTAGCCAGGTCACCGACCAAGACGGTCTGTGAGCTAGCCGAGTTTGCGCGGGGGAGGAGTGTTCCCGACTGACTAAAAGGTCATTCCACTCGGGCACTTCCTTCTTCCGCAAAGCGCTACTTAGCAACCATAGCCGCTGGGGCGTAGGCCGTAACGCTTGGGTCGAGAGGGTTACCGCTCGGGATCGACCTTATGGTTAGTCAGGTCACCGACCCGCATAAACGTCGACTAGAGGCGGCTTGAACGGGGGCGCCAAAGGGCAGCCCCCGAGCGTCGCAAGGCGACCAGGTGCTCGGAAAGATAAAGATAAAGAGTACGCCAGGAAAAAAGAGTTTAGGGATAGAATCGCCTTAACTTTTCTATGTTCCAAGCGTTCGGAAGGATGCGACCATCGGCATCCTTGAGTCGAAAGGTGCCAGGTCGGAGAACCTCTACGATGGTGAAGGGGCCTTCCCAGGGCGGCGATAGCTTGTGCTTGTCTTTGCTGATCTGGACCCGCCGAAGGACAAGGTCGCCAGCGTCAAAGGATCGCCCTCGAACTTGGCGGCTGTGGTAGCGTCGCAGAGCTTGTTGATATTTTGCCGATCGTAGGATGGCCACGTCATGCGCCTCGTCGAGCTGGTCGATGGTGTTTTGTTGCGAGGCGAGCCCCCGAGCCTCATTGAAGGCTTGTAGTCTTGGGGCGCCATACTCCAGGTCCGTCGGCAAAACGGCTTCAGCGCCGAACACCATGAAGAACGGGGTAAACCCAGTCGCTCGGGTGGGCGTGGTCCGCAGGCTCCAGAGAACGGAGGGCAGCTCGGCCACCCAGCGCCCCGCGAAGTGCTTGAGCCGACTGAAGATCCGTGGCTTGAGTCCCTGAAGGATCATGCCATTTGCACGTTCGACCTGGCCATTAGTCCGCGGATGGGCCACGGCTGCCCAATCGACACGGATGTTGAAGTCGTCGCAGAACTCGAGGAACTCCTTTCCTGTGAACTGCGTACCGTTGTCGGTGATGATAGAGTTGGGGACTCCGAACCGAAAAACGATGTCGCGGAAGAAGATGGCTGCTTGTATCGACGTGACGCTCACGACCGGCTTGGCCTCTATCCACTTGGTGAATTTATCCACCACGACTAGGAGATGAGTAAAGCCCCAGCGCTTTCTTGAAGGGCCCGACGGATCGAGTCCCCAAGCTGCAAACGGCCAAGTGATGGGGATAGTCTGCAAGACTTGAGCTGGCAGATGTGTCTGTCGGGCAAAGAATTGGCACCCTTCGCAGGTGCGTACGATCTGCTCGGCGTCGGACACAGCGGTCGGCCAATAAAAACCCCGACGAAGGCTTTTCAACGAGGATCGGGCGGCATGGTGACCGCAAACCCGCCATGGATATCGAAAGAATGCTTCCTTGGTCACCAACGCACCTCTGGAGGACCCCCGAGGGACTCCTTTTGTAAAGGTCTGGGCCAACTAGGACGAAAGATTTTGCCCGCCGAGCGAGGCGCCGGGCCTCGGTCGGGTCAGGGGGGAGCGACCCATCCGTCAACCGATTGATGAAGAGCTTCCTCCAGTCGGATTCAGCTGCCAGCACGCTGCGGTTTGATCCGACCAAATCTGCTCCCGACCGGGCGGCGGTCGGGGTGACCGTGCTAGGTGGATCGGGAGACCGCTCGGCCACCAAGTTCAACGGGATGGAAGGTTGCAGGAGGTCGCAGACGAAGATTCCGGGTGGGACTGACCCTTTGCTGGAGGCGAGATTGGCTAGGCAATCGGCCTCACTGTTGTGGCGTCTGTAGCCGTGGTGGAGCTCGAAACCTTTGAACCGCTCCTCGAGCTTGCGCACTTCCCGACAGTATGCAGCCATACGGGCGTCTCGCGGCTCCGAAGCCTTCATGACCTGGTCGACGACGAGCTTGGAGTCCCCGCGGACGCAGAGTCGGCGAGCGCCGAGGTCGGCAGCGATCCGGAGACCGTTGATGAGAGCCTCGTACTCGGCTATGTTGTTGGTCGCGTCGAAGAGCAGCCTGATGGCGTATTGAAGTTTGTTCCCGAGTGGGGAAATGATGACGACTCCTGCGCCCGCGCCGTTCTTGGTGTAGGATCCATCAAAGTACATTGTCCAGTACTCGGGGTCCTCGATCACCGGCGGCACCTGGGCTTCGGTCCATTTGGTGACGAAGTCTGCAAGGACCTGCGACTTGATCGCTGTCCGAGGGACATACGTTATGCCGCAACCGCTGAGCTCGAGCGCCCACTTTGCTATCCTCCCGGAGGCGTCGCGGTTGCGGACGATCTCGCCGAGCGGGGACGCGGTCACCACAGTGATGGCGTGCTGGTCGAAATAATGTCTGAGCTTTCTCTTGGCGGTGAGCACGCGAGAGCGGCTACGCACTGTGGTACCGAGCCTTGGACTCGGAGAGAACCTCGATGAAGTAAATTGGCCGTTGTACCTTGAGTTCACGGCCTTCCTCCTTCGTTCCACCACAAGGGCCGTGACCGGCGACTTGAGCGATGGCGGCGGCGTGAAAGCGGCGGTTCGCTGATGTAAGGCGACCGAGTTGGAGCGGAGGACAAGAAGGCCTTCAGCGGTGAGGGCTTCTGAGCCTCCAGGTCGGTAGGCGGTTGGTTTTCTTGAGCAGCCTGTAGAGTGGCATTCCGCGCTCGCCGAGGCGAGACACGAAACGACTCAAGGCGGCAAGGCATCCTGCTAGCCTCTGGACCCCTTTGAGATTGGGAATCGGGCCCATTCTTGCGATCGCGAGATCTTCTCCGATTGGCCTCGATTCCCGTTCGAGACGATGAAGCCGAGCAGCTTCCCCTTGGGGACCCCGAAGACGCATTTCTCGGGATTGAGCTTTATACGGAACCGTCGGAGATTCGCGAAAGTCTCTTCCAGGTCGGCAATAAGGTCATGCGCATTCCTGGTCTTTACGACGATGTCGTCAACATAGGCCTCAACGTTGCGACCGATCTGGTTGTTGAAGCACGTTTGCATACATCGCTGGTATGTAGCGCCGCGTTCTTTAGGCGAACGGCATTGTAGCGAGCGAGCGAGGCGAGCAGCGTGATGAAGGAAGTCGCGGTGGTCGGACTCCTTTAGTGCTATCTGGTGGTAGCCTGAATAGGCATCCAAAAAGGAAAGAGACTCGCACCCCGCGGTGGAGTCGACGACTTGGTCGATGCGGGGCAAGGGGAACGGGTCCTTGGGACACGCTTTGTTGAGATTTGTGTAGTCAACACACATCCTCCATTGCCCATTTTTCTTTTTAACAAGCACGAGGTTGGCGACCACTCGGGGTGGCGGACCTCTTTATAAACCCTGCGCACCAAAAGCTTGGCGATCTTCTCCCCTATGATCCTGCGCCTTTCCTCGTCGAGCGGCGCGGCGTTAAGCGGCCGGCTTTGAGCCGGTCGGATGCTCAAGGAGTGCTCGGCGACTTCCTCGGGATTCTGGCATGTCGGAGGTCCTCCATGCGAAGACGTCATTATTGGCGCGGAGGAAGTCGGCGAGCGCTTTCCTATTTGGCGGGGCGTGGCTCGACCGAGCGGTCTTGGTCGGATCGCGAGGATCGACCGCGACCCTCTTCGTGTCCTCGGCGGACTTGAAAGATCCCGCCTAACTTGCCGGACTCGGGCGGACTCGAGGCTTCCCTCACGAGGTTATCGAGCTCGGCAGACGCGATGATCGCCGAGGCGAGCCACAAGCTAACTGCGTTCGCGATTGTAGGAGAGCTGAAAAGATGATGCCACGATGATGACTCCTCGTGGCGGGCATCTTCGGTTTGAGGTAGGCGTAGCTAGGGCGCCATGAACTTGGCGTAGCATGGCCGCCCAAGATGGCGTGATAGGGCGGGAAATCCGCAACCTCGAAAGTGAGGGTCTCGATGCGGAAGTTCCTGGTTCCCCAAAGGTGACGGGCGGTCGACCGCCGGCGGATGGGCTGTTGGCGGGGATGACGCCGTGGAAAGGAGCCCGCTCGGTCGGAGACTCGAGCGAGAATCCCCATGGCGTCGGCGTCTCCACGTAGAGGATGTTGAGGCCGCTTCCGCCATCCATGGCGCCTTGGTGGCGCTTCTTCCACGATGGGGTCGACCACCGCGGGTATCTTCGGTGGGGGCGTGGTCGAGGTGATCGGCCGATCAAAGGTGACCGGAATTCGACCACCGAGGTATTGAGGGACGGCGGTGAAGCGATGTGGACCTCACGGTAAGCGAGTTTGAGCCGACGCTTATCGGCGTAGCACGCCGGTCCGCCAAAGATCATGAGGCAGCCGTCGGGTTCGGGGAACTCGTCGTCCGCCTTCTTCTCGGCGGCCCGCGGGGCCGTGGCTGGCTTCTTTCCTTTGCCCCGCGGCGTCGCGGGGGCGCAGGAAAGGAAGTGCCTCAGGACTTCGCAGTCCCGGTACTTATGTTTGACGGGGAACCCGTGGTTGAACTCGGCCATCCATCAATTTCTCGAAGTGGTCAGGCACGACGGTCGGTCGCGCCCGCTGCTTGATAGGGCGGTCGACAGTGGCGACCACCTGGAGCTCGCGGACCTGTTTTCCATGCCGCTTCCGCTTGTCGGAGCGGTCGGAAGGGGATTCGATTCGGACGCCGGGCTCTTGCTGGGCCTTTCCTCCTTCGAAGATAGCCCCCGGCCTCCTCGCCGGGGCGTGGTTGGTGGCGATGTCGAGGAGTTCCTTGGTGGTCCTGGGCTTGAGACAGCTCAGTTTGTGCACCAGGGCTTTGCAGGAGGTACCGTAGATGAATGCTCCCACGACATCGGCGTCGGAGATGTCGGGAGCTCGTTGCATGGCGGAAAACCGCGGATATAATCCGGAGGGTTTCACTGGCGCTACTTGCAGCCCTTCAGTCCTGTGAGTTGCGGGCGCTTGTAAATGCCACGAAGTTGCCGACGAAGAGGGTCTTCAAGTCGGCCCGATTCTGACAGTTCGGCGGGCAAGTACTCAAGCCAAGCTCGGGCCGAGTCCGCAAGGTAGATGGGAGGTCTTGGATGATGAAGAGATCATCCGTCGCTCCCCCGCCCGCATGCGAGGCGGTAGTCTTCAAGCCGGACACCGGGTTCGTGGCCCGGTGTACTTGGCGATGTTAGTGGGCGCCGGAATCGGCAGGAAATCCTCCGGATCCTGGCGGCCGTGGTCCGGGACCATCGGGGCTTGGGCTCTGGCGGTGGCGCCGCGATCCACTATCTGCGAGTGGGCGGCCTCCTCCGCCGCCTTTCTTCGCGCCTCGAGGTGGCGCGAACGTCGTGGCGTCCACGAGTCTTTGGCGCACGGGGCGCGCGAACTGGGGCGGCTCGTGGTGTGGCGTCGCCTTCGCGGACCACCGGCCGGGCGGCGGTGCGGGCCCGGTGACGGAGGTGGCGCCGGGCGATAGGAGCGAGGCTCGCATGTGTTGCACGCGCGCGCTCCACGACCCGGAGGTTACGGTATGTGGCCTTGGCCTCGGGTCGACCGGTTCGGAAGGCCTCGGCGACATCGCGACCACGGCCCGTTACGCTTGCATGGGGGAAGAACTGAGGGCCGTCGGATTCTTCCGCTGGCTTGTGGTGTGCCTGACGCGCGCGTCGCCGGGCACTTGCTGAGTCGCGGGCTCATCCTGCTCCAGGTTGGCCTGGAGTTGGTCGAGCTCGGCCCTTTGCCTATCCAGCTCTTCACGTTGTCGCTGGAGTTCGGCGCGACGGGCTTGAGCGCGTTCAGCATGATCGCGTGGGTGTTCCCCCTCCTGTGCCTCAGTGCGCCGGATGGGGACCCCCGTAACCGCGGGGGTTATGATTAAGTCGACCGTGCCCGCCATGTTGCACTCGCGAGAGTGCCGTCCACGGGCAGGGTACTCCGTATCGGAGCTGGAGTCATGGCTGGAAGAGTCTTCCAACAGCTCGTGGATAGAGGCCGGCATGTAGCCGACCATAGCCACAAGTCGCGAGCCTGCGAGGGGTGACACGGTCACCTGTCCAGGCCTGCGGGAGCTTTCGCCAGAGCGTGGCGGGCGCTCCTCGAGCTCGGCTCTGCGGGACTCGCGGGCGCCAAGCCGAGCCGGGCGAGGTCGTTGGAGATGGCGCCCGAGCTTTCGGTGGGCGCCGGAACTCTGGTGGCGGCGGGGACGAGCGTAAGCCCTCCCTCCGAGGTGACGGCAAAGTTGAGGGAGCCGAAGCAGATATGGCTTCCCAGCGCAGCCATGCCGTCGCAGGTGGAAGATGTCATCAGGGAGGCAAGCGGAATCCGGAGATGATGATGAAGACGCACGAAGACCCTACCGGCGTGCCAAGCGCCGGCGTTTGAGCACCAAGTAAATTTGTAAGTCTAAGGGTCGCGTTCCTCTCCTGAATGGTTAGACTCAAAAGTCCAAGATGTATCTTGGTTGAGGCGAGAAGATCCCTACTCCGATTCGTGTGTGGTGGCATTTGTATTCTATTATGCATGATGATAGTGCACAAGGTTTACAAGCAAGAGTGCCAATGACTTAGTCGGATGGGTTCGATGGCGCTCTCTCTTTTCGCCCTCTCTTTTCTACGGAGCTCCGCCTCCTTTTATACGAAAGGAAGGGGAGGTTACATCGGAGGTGGGAGAGGACAAGGCGACCTACACTAGGAGCTTCGGTCCTTCGTTCTGTTGACTGATCAACGCTCGGTCTTGCCCATGCTGGGTCGGTAGCTTAGCTGGTCAGGGCGGTTAGGTATTTCTCCGGGAAACGGCGTACCTGCCCTCTGCGAACCTTACGGGTGTTGACGTCGCTGCGCTGGCGTGGCGCCTCGGAGAGAGCGTGTCTTCGTCTTGTATGTGACCGGTGATGGGATCGGGGCGTGACTTGATCGATCATTTAAACCTTACGGGAAGGAGCCGCCTGCCCTTGTATAGTCACTTTGATTGACCCCGTTCGTGGGGTACGTGGCGGTCGTTTGGTAGAGGCTGCGACACGTGACCCTCGGCAGGAGTGATCTTGGCACGATCGGTCGGGATTAGACCTCTGCGGTCGGGAGCCTGTTTGGTCGAGCCGGGGCCGTCTCACGAGGAGGTCGGGAGCTTGGCTCGATCGGAGACACTTCCCTTGGTTGGTCGGAAGGAAGTCCGTGTGGCTTTGCGATTACTTAGGTCGGTGAGTGGGTCGGAAAGCGGCTGTTGGGCTTGAGTGTGCTTGAGGGCGTTTGGTTGGTCACCTTAAATTGTTAGGGTACCCTGTTATTAGTATTCATCAGGTACACTGTTTTGAAAATTAGATGCGGTTGATATGTTTGGGGTACTACATTTAAACGCCATGAGATGAGTACTGCCGTTGTTAGTCGGAGTACAACTGGCATGCGGCAGGGTTGGAAATCTAATACCTGATTAGCGATAAATATTTTGGGTTCTCAAGTGAGGTTGGGTTCACTATGGGTAAAGTGGTACAAACCTATGCAGGATAAAGTCGTGAATTCGTTCTTGTCTCTTGGATTGAAGGCTACGGAAGCTAAGTTTGCCTTATATACGAGTGCTAGTAACAATTTTAATAACTAAAAAACAGAAACGTATGTTTTACAAATAAAACCCTAATTTCTTAAATATAGATTTGAGAGAAGGTTGTCTATGACATGGATGATGGTAAAAATTCATATGATACATTCTGTTAATAATGCTTGCTAATTACTTTTGTACTAACTCTTGCTTAACTCCTTTGCTTAGAAGTTGAGCACTATGGATTTGTCTGCGAGGCATGAGTTGAGGATAATCTGCATGGTTAGGATGACGATGTAGAGGAGGATTACCAAGACGACTGGGTGGAATAGTGGACGTATGGTGGTAACAATCGATCCATCAGGTACTTCGTTTTTATGTAAATTAATTGTTGATGTTATATATATATATATATATATATATATATATATATATAGAAATATAAAAGATGTGCTAACTATGGATTTGTAGACTGCGTGGCAATGGATTGTAATAGGTTTAAATTTCAATCTCTAATTATTGTTCTGCTGCAACACTCTGAACGTGGTGTATTAACTGATAAAGTGTCGGGTGCGCCTGATATTTTGTTAACTAATATACCGAGATCAGTATAATTATCTCATAGTAATAACGGTGTTACTATCATTATCTTAGGTTAATTATACGGGTCGCTACACGGCCGCATGGATGCATGATGGCCATGGCGATAGCCGATTAGCAACAGTGCAGCGCAAAGCATGATGTGGGTTGCGACAGTGGAGCCGAAGGTGGCACCATGATATAGGATGAGCATACCAGCGAATACGCGACACAGGCAAGGGCAGAGCTTGACCAAGTACCATGGCGAATCCAACGTGGATAAAAGCGCAATCAACCTTCTTGGATAACGTTTTTTTATTCATAGCAACACACGTGCATTAAACTACTTTTCATTATTTGAGACCAACTTAATTAAAAAATTTACTGTTATAACTCTTTAATTTTTTTTTAAAAAAACTAGTCTCCATCAGATTTTTTTTTGCAAAAATAGCCCTCGGGCCCATGAAAACAGCGCCTCCCAGGCGCGGCTCATGCTATGCAGCGGACTGGGGGTGCTGCAATGCCCCCAGCCCGACACGTGTCACAGCAAAAAACAAAAAAAGAAGAAGAAAAAAGCAAAAAAAAAAAGGAAAAGCATGCAACGGACTGGGAGCGCTGCATGCTACAGTAATTTTCGTTTTTTTCCTAGGAGATTAGTTATAGAAAAATGCATTTTAATTTTATTAGATTTTATAAATGCATTATAGTAGAAAAAATTGCACAACGGTTAGTTCTAAAAAAATCGCACGTCGTACCATAAATATTTTGAGGACCCATATTCTTCGGAGGGGCATAATATAACACAATATATTTGAGGAGGCTAGTTCTGGAAAAAAAATACATTATAATTTTATTAGGTTTAATGAATGTATTATAATAGAAAAAAAAATCGCACAACGGCTAGTTCTGAAAAAATAATTCTGCAGGTAGTTTTAAAAATATCGCATGACAGTTAGTTCTGAAAATCGCACGTCCCACAGTTATTTTGAGGACCCATATTCTACGTAGGGGTACAACATAACATAATATATTCGAGGAACCATATTTTACGGACCCAATCATCGTTAATAATTATGCAGATCACCGTCAATAATTCTACGGGCCGTCAATAATATTTTTTTGAAGCAATATTTTTATTAGTTTTATTATTGCCCACAAAAAAAATATTATTGACGGCCCGAAGAATTATGATGGTAATTGACCTTGCAGAATATGAGTCATCAAAATACTTGTGGTAGGATGTGTGATTTTCAGAACTAGTTGGGGTGCGATTTTTTTCAAAACTATCCGTAGAATTATTATTTTTGAACTAGTCGCTGTGCGATTTTTTTTCTATTATAATACATTTATAAAACCTAATAAAATTATAATGTATTTTTTCTAGAACTAGCCTCCTCAAATATATCGTGTTATATTACACCTCTCCGTAGAATATGTGTCCTCAAAATATTTGTGGTACGACGTGCGATTTTTTCAGAACTAACCGTTGTGCAATTTTTCTATTATAATGCATTTATGAAACCTAATAAAATTAAAATATATTTTTTCATAAGTAGCCTCCGCACAGCAAAAAAAAAGAAAATTATTGTGCATGCTTTTCCTTTTTTTTTTGTTTTTTTTTGCAGTGACACGTGTCGGACTGGGGCCATTGTAGCGCCCCGAGTCCGCTGCATAGCACGAGCTGCACCTAGGAGGCGCGCTTTTCGTTGGGCCGAGGGCATTTTTGCAGAAAAAAGTTATGACAAGGACTATTTTTTTTTAAAAAAAAATAAAGAGCCAATTTAATCTGGAACTCTCGATTTCGTAACTGGTCCTGTCGTTGTATGATTTGCAGTAACGATGGCGGGAGATGGAGATGGGCCATACGTGGGCCAGGTATTCGCCATTGAGCCTGGTGGATCGAGGGAGGGAAGCCACAAGAGGATCGGATCGGATCGGATCAGGAGGCGATCGGTTGGATCGATACGATGATGGGTGCCGACTGCCGACAAAGCAGCTGACACGCGGCCTGGCCGAGGAGCCTGATTACTCCGATCGCGCTCGATCGAACGGGATGAATGGATCGGGGTCACCGCAAGAAAGAGACTCCATTGGTGCCCGGCCGGCCAGCCGGACGGTCAATTGTTTACACTATTTGCCCTCCTGATGGCCGCATGCTGCTGCAGCGTATAGCTGTAGCCGCGCGCTCAGGGGGATGGTACCGTGCGTGCCCTGCTACTTCTGTGCAAACTGCGCGCCGGTACAGTAACATCAGATCGATCGATATACACATATATATTATATATATATATAGCTCCATGAGCCATGACACTAGAGCACTAATAGTATAGCCGGCGACTTTTCAGATACTCGCAAGGCAAAAGTAGCCTGCCAGATGCGTCGGTGCATAGCACAGCATGCACACGACGTAGAACCTGACGACCTGGAATGAATTCTGCACACGTTGCTTTAATTGATAGCAAATCGTTACAGGCTGAAATGAAACGAGTCGGGAGTCGGGACTCGGGAGTTGTCAGCATCCTCGGCATTCTGGCCTCTCTCTCTCTCTCTCCGTCCAGAAAGATATCTAAGGTGACTGCAACTTTAACTGTCATGAATCGATGTTGGATAAAAATCGATTGATCAAATCGCATGTATTACTGTTCAAAAAACATTATAACAATATTGTCATTGTAGTGAACACTATATTAATACACTATAACTGATACTGTTTAATGATTTGAACCATTCGTTGTTTCGATCGAACGGTGTTCATATCCGATAAACAAACTATACGGGAATTCTATCCACCTAATCTAAGCATTTTTTTTTCTCATGCCGCAAACCAGTGCACAGCCCACGAATCTATAGCTAGCGACTGGCCAAGGGAAAAAAAAAGTTTTGATTTCTTTCGGATCGTCCATGAGACATACACGACTACATCTACACGAGCCTAAACGATAAGTACTGCATGCAAGTTCGATGACCCCCTCCCTCTCCGACTCAGCTCCTCGCATCTGATGATCTGAAGCGAAAAGATTTAGCAAGACATAGATACATGTGAGAGAGCGTGTCAGCGAGGGCCCGAACGCCATGCAGCAAAGCAAGACGGCGTGAGCGCGCATCGCTCCTGCACTGCGCCAATGGAGCTGTTTCCTCCCAAATCCAGCGTGCCAGCCCTGTGGTCTGTGTTTCGTCCGTCTGCCAAAAACTTCGGCAAAAATCTTGGCGAAGTACAAGCCTAGTACTAACCGGTTCCGGATGAATGAGTTGATGAGAGAAGAGATCCACTACAAGGAATCACAATTTTAGTGACTAAACATAGTGACGGAAGCTTGTTTTGTCACTATATATTAAACTTATTTATAGTGATAAAAAGAAATTTTCTCACAGCTTTTTCGATTAGTAGTGACAAAAAGAAATTTCCTCACTACTTTATCGATTACTAGTGACAAAATAATAAATCGCCACGAGATATTGTAGCAGTGATGATTCTATAGTGACGACCTATCATGTTGTCACTACTTCATTTACAAATAGTGACCATATGTTGTGTCGTCACAGAACATTTTAACAGTGACTACTTTATAATGGTGAACTATAACATTGCCACTACTTTATTAACAAATAGCGACAAAATATTATGTCGTCACAAGACGGTCTAGTAGTGATGACTCTACAGTGATGAATTGTCATGTGGTCACATCTTCATTTATAATTAGTGATAAATTATTATGTTGTCACAAGAAACCTTAGTAGTGACGACTTTTCAGTAGCGAACCGCCACATTGTCACACCTAATTCCTTTATAATTAGTGAAAAATTACTATATCGTCATAAACCTTAGTAGTGACGAGTTTTCAATGGCCAAATGTTAGTTAGTCATAGCTTCATTTATAATTAATGATAAATTACTATGTCGTCACAAGAAACCTTAGCAGTGATAATTTTTTAGTAGCAAACTGCCACGTTGTCATACCTTCCTTTATAATTAGCGCTACTGAAAAATATTGTAATTTTTAGGATTAAATAATTTTGTGCATGTTTTCATATCCTTTATTTATATTTGCATGCAGTATATCAACTTTATTTAAAGAGAAACTATTTAATTCCCACTAGCCCCGCATGCCACTAGGACTCACCCGCTAGCCAGTAGAAGGTTGCAAAGTTTATTTTCTTATCATATCAGTGCCTTAATTCGCAGGTTGTTTTGTGAACCGAGTTAGAAGGAGCAGTTGTAACAATCCTAGGAATAAAATATTCTACAAAATGTGTACATAAACTTGGCCAAGGAAACCTTCATCAAATTCTCTACCGTCCTCATGTAATTATCTCTTCTTCCTGTTATATCTCGGCATCATTCCAAACTTCCCATCATCTTCTAGATGCTTTATTCGTCTATGACCAGGCTGTTGTGCCATGACTATAACCACGACATCACACACCTATAATGCATCTCGCTCTTGTGGTGGCCGCTGGGGTTTAGGGTCGTCGGAGGAGCACATACGGCCACCCCGTACACCAACCATGCCAATATCTTGACAGTGCGGTTCTTCCTTCTCAGTGACATGGATCATCAACTCCTTCGTCAGTTTCCTTGAGTTCTTGATAAAAGACTAAACCAGAAGATTCTTCTACATTCCCAGGTAACACTTGGTTCATGGATGATCACAAGTTCACAACCAAATGTGGATCCCTTTTGCGCAATCCTTGATCATTTCGCAAGTAGTTTTTTTCCCTATATTTTAATAAAAGAAATAATGGGAACGAATGTTCATTCAATCTGTGGGTGTAGCATTCTTAATTCAAGATTTTTAATGTCACGTGTCCACTAGCCAAGCACTCGCATAATCTGAACGATGGTCCCGTTAGGGATCAAACTAGAGGTATTTCTTCAATATGATTTTAATTTCCTTTTTTATTTATAAATTCGCATGTCCATCATACATAAATATTGAGCTGATCCTTTCTAGATTAAGTTAAAAGCCTTTGTCTAGATTTTAATTCATTGGCTCAGTATTCCTTCGTTTCAACCAGTTTGCATAGCCATACTTTTGTTATAGGCTTTCTTCAGTGAATTGTCATGCTACATGAGCCCCAATTCTTATCATGTTTAGATTTGCTTGTACGTAGTAAGACTCTAATAGTATATATTTGTCATTCTTATTTCAGTGAAATAAATATTTTGTTCATAATTATCTATACGGCAACAAGCACTGATCTGAGCAATCAGCTGACAGCAACAAAAGATCTATCTCCACTAGACATATATATAATCAAGTGAATATATAAGGTATTTAAGATTTTGACATTAATAAGGCAGCGCTTTTGCATTCTTCATAAATCGTATGCTTGTCCAATGTTGCTATTTAAGATTTTGACATTAATCTGAACTGCAGGGATATCAACTCTTGCAATTGGAGATATATAGCAATACAAATTATTGTCTCACTAATCTTGATCTCAATGGAGTCATTTATCTCAAGGCTTATTTTGGATATCTTGTTCTTTTTCTTTTATTTGTACTTATTCTTTTCAGTTAGAGAGAGAGAAAGAGATTTTGGAACTCAATATACTTGTCAGCTATCAATAAAACCTGATTGAGTAAATTTCAAATTTGTTGTAAGTGTTACACGTTGGGAGGATGGTATTATCATAAATATTTTTTGCTGTATTAGTTCTATCACTGTACCATTGAGAATCCAGGAGAATTTCTGTTGCGGAAAAGTATTTTGTGATTATAAAGGTGTCACTTTATGAAAATATAAACGTGTCAATTCAATTCCCACAAATGTAAAAACGGAGGTGGAAAACAATGTCGTCACAAGGATCATTTATAATGAAACTATTATCACTAACTTAAACTAAATAGTGATAAAAAAAGTCATCGCTACTACAAAATATAGTTGTGACGACTCACGTAAGTCACTATAAGAAGCATCGGTAGTGATGAAACTATTATCACTAACAAAACCAATTTGTGACTATATAATTCGTCACTTTTACAAAATATGACTGTGACGATTTAGTGGTAACAAATGTTCATAAATTGTGAAAAATTCTACATCACTACAAGCACCATGAGTGACAACACCGTCGTCACTATTTTAAATCTATTTGTGACGATGTATATCATCTCTAATGTGCTAGTTATTAGTGGTACTTTTTACTATCACTAATGAACATGATTATTTGTGGGAAACGAAATTTATCGCTATATTAGTTGTGACTCCAGTATTAGTGACGACGAGTGACAAATAGGAAAAATGGCTCTAGCACTCGTTTGTGACGAAAAATAGACCTTCTGGGATGACAAATTTCACCGCAAAAACTGATTTCCCTTGTAGTGAGAGCGACACAACATGTACTGTGGCCCAAGCCGAAGCAGCTATACATGGCTAGCGGCACAACCATCATGGCATGATCAGTATCATCAACTGTTATCTCTTTATGCGCATTATTATAACCCTACTATACTTGAAAGAATCCCTGGATAGGGAGGGCATCCACGTGTCGCCGGAGCCGGCTCGGGTCGAGCCGAGCCAAAAAATATTTACAGATAGGTCCTTTTTTATTTACGGATAGGTTTTTTTTTATAAAAAAAATTTACAATCGGGTCCTTGTTCGTAAAAAAATTACAAACAGGTCCTTCTTCCCGAAAAAGAATATATATTACGATTTGGTCCTTTATGCGTTTTTAAGGCTTGCGCTCGGGTCTTTTTCCACATAATCAAAATTACGTCTAGGTCCTTTTACGTTACGAATAGGTCCTTTTTTTCCAAAAAAAAATATATCACACTTAAGTCCTTTATGCGTTTTTAATGCTTGCACTCGGGTCCTTTTCCACAGAATCAAAATTACGTTTAGGTCCTTTTCAGTCAGGAAAAAAAACCGTACGGATCCTCCTTCCCGAAAAAAAACATATATTTTTTCCTGCTTTTTTTTACCATTAAGCTTAAACCTTTTTCCCGAAAAAAAAACTTAACTTTCTTGTGTGTAAGGCGGCGCCCGCCGCGTCCAAGATGCTATTATGCCAAGATGGATGGATCGATCAGAGGACGCCGGGCGGCTGCATGAGGAGAAAGGCTGAGCTGAACTGAAAGGAAGGGAAGAATGACAATACAGACGGCAGAGGCTAGCTGCGAAGATGAGGTTACGCACTGTGGATAAATACACAGAATATACACCTCGACATGACCGGACATCTTCTTCTTGCTTACAGCGGCAGGTCCGACCCTACACGTCTAAACCCACGTACGGCTACTGTCTCAACTGCTCTATCGCGCCGGCGCACCGCCTGCCCCTTCATTCCTCTCTCCAAGGTTACAAAAACCGCCGAAATTCGGCGAAATCTCGCCGAAATCTCGGATTTCGGACCCCAGCGAGTTTGCATAGACCGGCCGGATGTAAAAATCCGAAAAAAAATTGAAATTGCTACAGTATATTTCGGATTTTTTATTTTTAGCGAATTTCGCAAAAACCGCCGAGATTTGAATTTTAAACCGAATTTGAATTTTTGGCGGATCTGACCGGAATTATATCAATAAGTTCTCAGGAAGTGATCTTCAATGATAATGTTTCGAAAAAGTTTATTTTTTAGACTTTTTGGCACTTCGGCAGAAACACTCTCTGAATTTTAAAAAATTGAGAATGCATTTTCATGCTATGAAAAATTTATGGGAGTATCATAAGATATGTAGGATAATACATAAAATTTATGAAAATATTTTGACATCATTTGTTATGTTTTAAAAATAAAAATCAGAAATAGGATAAAAGTCAGTTCACGCCGGACCACTTGGAAGTAGTCCGGCGTGAACGACCTTAACGCCGGACTACTTCAAGTGGTCCGGCGTGAACAACTATTATGCGGATGGGAAAATCCGGAAAAAATTGAAATTACTCTGATGAAATTTGAATTTTAAACCGAATTTGAATTTTTTGGCGGATCGACCGGAATTATATCAATAAGTTCTCGAAGTGATCTTCAATGATAATGTTTGAAAAAGTTTATTTTTAGACTTTTTGGCATTTAGTGAAACACTCTCTGAATTTTAAAAAATTGAGAATGCATTTTCATGCTATGAAAAATTTATGGGAGTATCATAAGATATGTAGGATAATACATAAAATTTATGAAAATATTTTAACATCATTTGTTATGTTTTAAAAATAAAAATCAGAAATAGGATAAAAAGTCAGTTCACGCGGACCACTTGGAAGTAGTCGGCGTGAACGACCCTTACGCCGGACTACTTCAAGTGGTCGGCGTGAACGAGGTTTTCTGTGCGGATGGAAAAATCCGGAAAAAATTGAAATTGCTAAAACTTAGGTAAAAATCTTAGGTAAAAAACAGAACATTTAAAACTTTGTTCCAAATGCAACTAGCATGATTTCAAGGTATGATTTTGAGTCATTTCCACACTTAGGATTAAATCAAGATCTTAGGCACTATTCCCTCTTAAAAATAACTCAACACTCTGTTCTAACCTACTGAGAGGTCTTTTAACCTTGATTAAAAATCTTCAAGACTCTTTCTCCTTTTTCCTTTCCTTTCAAGTCATGTACCGGCTGTCGGAGGCTTTAATACATCGTCAATCATTGAAGTTCCTTCACAACTCATTCCACCGAGAGGCTCTCTGCCATTTCACTTTCCCCTGCGCAGCTCACTTCTGCCATTTTTAAAAATTCCTCGAGCTTCAGTAACAACTCAAAATTTTATGGCAATATTATTCACATGTCAGAATCATGCTATTAAAATTTCAAATATTTATAACATGCTTTGTCTCATTTTCATTCAGTTCTAAATTGCGGTGGCGTTTCATTACGACAGTACCAATGTTTCAATTTTTAAAAAATTTACATGATTCAAAAAAATCTGAAATTTTTATGACAACATTAATAATACGTCAGAACTCTCCACAAAAAATTTCGAAATTTTTCTTCATCTTTTGGACCAATTTTCAGGCTTGTCCATCCGGCCGAAATTTCGCCATTTCTCGGCGAGATCTCGCCAATTCTCGCCGAAATTCGGAATTTTCCGGTAGAAAAAAAACCGGATTCAAATTTTGAATTTGAATTTCCGGACGAGATTTCTCCGAAATTACCGAATTTCGCCGAAATTTCGTTTTCCGGGCATGACCGGTATTTGATCCGAAACCGAAATCCGAAACCCTGCCTCTCTCTCCTCCAGCCGGGGTGAAAGATCTTCTGCGATTATTGCGCAGCCCAAATAGTTGCAACTTTTATCCAACAATATGTATCAAATCAATTATGTTTTCGATAAAATAGGACCAAAATACATCAGGACAACTTCAGAAATAAGTAGTAACAAATAACCCGGTTTGGAGAAAGTTATTGGTTGACCTATAAAGTAACTGAAGTTAGATAACAATATTGATATATCGTTAAAAATAAGTCTATAAGTCCCCGCTTGCCAACATCAGGCACAGGCAGGAGTTGTTTTCCGATTTTACCTATTTTTAGGATATTATGATTGAGCTAATTTTCATGAGAACAATTGCACTATTATTATTTTTACATGGTTAATCTTTTATGTATACCATTTTCCAACGTTCAAAATTGTGAAATACCGATTGTTCACATTATAGGATGACGTTTATTCAACTACATCGAGCACCTTATATTAGAACATGTTCAAATTAAACTCACAATATTAATCCATTTGTTTTTGGATATTCACTTATACATTCAAAAGGCAGATTAGCACAAGGTTACAAGTTTCACCAAGATTTCAGAAATCTCGGTCGAAATTTAGGCTTATGGCTGGGGCCGAGATTCCAAATCTCGGTGGGGTAAAAAAAAGAACCGAAATTTTTTTATATTGCTACAGTGATTTCGGGATTTTTTTTACCAAGATGATCACAAGTTTGACATGTTTTCATGTTTGTATGACCGAATTTTTTGTGGCGAATTGTAATGAGTTTTATGAGGAATACATGTGAAAATTTGCAAAAAAAATACATATACAAATTATGTAACTCTAAACCCTAACTTAAATTATGCAAACATATTAATTACAATTTTTGGGATGGATTCGATATGTCAAAATTTTTGTGATTTTGGGATTTTTCGATGAGATTCTAGGTTTTTTGACCAAGATGATCACAAGTTCGACTGAAATTTGTAACCTTGGTGTGTTAGCCAATTATTGGAGATGACGAGTGAAGATAAAGTATCTCCTTTATATTATAACTTGATTTGTTGATTGTGAAATATTGTAGGTTGGTATATACCAGTGAGTACTCTACTACTTTTGTCGCCTCTCATCTTTACCGCATTGTTACCTATATAAGACATAGGTATATTTTAAGATTAATGTGCCTAAAGCTACAACTCCAAAATACATTGCAGGTGATTACTAGTTATTTACTTGCAAGATCTATAATTGGGCCCAGAGGTTTTTAGCTTTGTCAGTGAAATGGTGCAAGTAAGGCGCTTCCACCTTTTGTTGGTTGATTTCTTGATGCTTAATCCACATAAATATCATTGTTAAATGAAATATGCATGCGCTTTTGCTCAGTCATTTCACTGCTTCAGCAAACAGCTAGATCATGCTTGTTTTGGTGTGTTTGAAACATGCCCGTAACAGAGTGCATAAGCTCTGCTACTAAAACAGTGATAGTAATTGGAAAATTTATGGAACAGGGGAAGTAGCTCTAAATCCCCGTTTAAAACATAAAAGTTTCACACAAAACAATTTAATTCTCGTATGAGTCGGAAAAAGAAATCAAAACTCAGCCTAAAATGTGCTGCTACGCAGAGTAACGCACGGGGCACGGCTGCCGCAAGGATCAAGGTCATCGCACGAGGGCGTTACAGAAGATCCGAACAAACAACAAGGGCAGGAGCACGATACCACAGCTCCTCCCTCCTCAAATACAGTTACAACTGCGGAATGTAATTTAAGCGGTTCTCGATTCTCGGATCGTTGATTAAACCAATAAATGGTCTAGATCTTTTAATAGTATGTTATTATAATAATTTGTTATAATATTTGCTATAGTAAAAAAAAGTAGGATGTATTTTTGAACAGTATTTTGAAAGATCTAAACCATCGTTTTTTTACCCCATTTGTCTACGTGCAACTGGTTAATTTATAATCCCTATTAAGACGGTATTAAATCTCTTTCCCTCCTTAACTCTTCTGCCTTACTCCTCTTCTCTCCATGTGTCTGTAGAGTTCCGAATAAAAGCCAACCTGTTTTCTTTTCTGTGACTATTACCATAAAAAGAGCTGCCTCCCCCTCACTCACTCCATACACGAGCAAAGGGAAATGATTCTGTACAGTCTCCGATGAGACTACAACTTAAGGAGTCCCCTTTTTAGTATCGTTCGATGGAGTCAATGAATGGTCCGAATCGTTCAACAGCGTATTTCTTAATAACATCTCTAAAAATCGTTGCTTTTTCATAAAGAGTCATGCATTGTAGGGATCATAAAAAAAATATCAACAAAAGAACGCTGCCAAGTAAACTCAAACCCGAGAGCATTACCATAAAAAGAGATACCATCCCCCTCTTATTACTAGAACCAATCAGGACTACCCTCACTCCACACACACGCAAAGGGAAAAGATCTTGTGCAGTCTCAATGAGACTACAACTTAAGTAGTCCTTTATCCTTGGTATCGTCCGATTGAGTCAATGAATAGTTCAAATCGTCCAGCAACATATTTCTGAATAGTATCCCTAAAAACCATCGCTTTTTTATAGAGAGTCATGCACTACAAGGATGATAAAAAAATATCAACAAAAGAACGCTGCCAAGTGAACTCAAACCCGAGACCATTAGCATAAAAAGAGATGTCGTCCCCCTCTTATTACCAGCAACAACTAGTACTAACCTCACTCCACACACACGCAAAGGGAAAAGATCTTGTGCAATCTCAATGAGACTACAACTTAAGTAGTCCTCCATCTTTGCGACACTCTAAAGCGAAATGCCCATAATTATTACAATTATAACACCCCACTTTGTCTTATCGAATTTTTGATTCTTGCGACCTCGTCGATCATCGCCTTTCTAGCCACCGAAGGAGCCCTCGTTGTCGCGCCTTAACAATCGTGCCTCTCACTCGACGCGCGTCAGGAGTAGGTGCTCTTCTTCACCGCCACCGGATTCCCTAATCCGTTCCTCGTGTGCCTTCAAGCGACCGATCACCTCTTCAGTCGTCATCACCTTGAGGTCGCCAAAATGCTCAATGGTGTAGACGATTTTGCAAGAACCTTCCAGGGACTACATGAAGGAATTTTCTTACCACATAGCTTTCCTTCATCTTGTCATCAAGCCCTTTGATTTTATTGATGATTGACGTCAGTCGGTTGACAAAGTTGTCGACAGATTCCGTCTCTATCATGCGTAACCCCTCGAACTCAGCTTTGAGGGTCTATACCTTTGCCTCCTTGACACGGTCGAAGCCAAGATGTATCGTCTTCAACGCCTCCAACGAAGCTTTAGTCATCTCCTTTTTTGCTAGTAGGAAGAGCGTTTCTTCTGGGATGCCTCCATAGATGGCCGCCTAAGGCCATCTGATCCTTGCGCACATCGACGTTGCCGTCCACGATAGCATCCCACAGTCCTTGAGGCATTATATTCACCTTCATCTTGATTGCCCATATTGCATGATTGCTCTTCGTGAGTATCGGATAATGCAGCGAGATGGCGGAACTCTTTTTCGCCATCGCACTCGACGTCGTCTCATCATCGATGACACCACTTCAGGCTCTGATACCGATTGTAGAGATCATAAAAAAAATATCAACTAAAGAACGTTTCCAAATGAACTCTAACCTAAGACTTCATGAACACCAGAGAAACGCGCACGCCAACTACGCTAGAGAGCTCCATGTGTTCTCTTGATTCCAACTTTTTTTCATCTTCTCTTACAAATCAGAGTACAAGGCTCTTGTTTATATACCAGAGTTTTCGAAACCATATGCATACGGACACGAGAAATTGAGTAGGACACAGTTATAAGTTTAACATGCACAACCACTTAAGTTGCAGTTGTAACCGTTGGTTCTCTTTCCCACGCGGAGGGTATACAGCTCATAAGCGAGGAGGGAGACAGAAGAGAGCAGTGGAGGGAGTGTCCCTAAAGTACAATTCTAGCCTAGTTCTTGATCAGTGGCATGACCAAGAATCAGTAGAAAGTTCCAGAACTTTCTTCTTTCGTCTCTCTTGCTTTATTCTCGGGTTCTTTGATTTGGTCTTACGTACGTACTTGGGCCATGGAGGAAGCAGGAGGGAGTGGCATGGGCGGGATGCCGGGCCTTCTAGACGCCGGAGCTCAGGCGTTCTATCCTGCTGTTGGAGCGCCCGACCCGTTCCAGCCGTTCCCGCACCAGCTCTACTGCCCGCAGCCGTACCCGGTTTTGGCGCCGCCCCCGCCGCCTGTGATGGCGCAGCAGCAGCTGTGGTACTCCGTGCCGGCGGCTGCGACGGTCGCGGATGGGCCGGCGAGCCGCGCGGTCGTGCTGAGCCTAGTTCCGCCGCAAGCGCCGGAGGCCGAGGTGGCGCGCGCGATGGCGCCCTTCGGCGCGGTGCGCGCGGTGGACGCATCGGCGCTGGCATCCGAGGGCGTGACCACTGTCCACTTCTTTGATCTCCGCGCCGCCGAGCTCGCCGTCACCGGCGTGCGCCAGCAGCACATGCTGCAGCAGAGCCGCCTCAGCCAGCTGTACGCCGCAGCCACAGCGTGCCCCACCTGGCCTCCCCCGCCGCCAGCCTGGGACTGGCCCCACGACGACAGCCGCGTCCTCGTGCTCGGTCAGGCCATGTGGGCCCACTTCGCCGCCGCCTCCACCCTCCCCGACGACGGCGCTAACCGTGGCTCCCTCGTCGTTCTCAATTCCCTCCCCGGCGTCTCCCTCTCCGAACTCCGCGAAGCCTTCCAAGCTTTCGGTATGCACCACCAAACCAAACAACGAGCCAGCCATTTGTTCTAAACATCCTAATCAGATTCTTCAGTGTTAGTTTCTTGTGCGTCCCGCACCAATTCTATTGGTCATTTTTGTGTTTGCAGGTGACGTGAAGGATGTGAGGGAGTTGGTGCAGCGGCCGAGCCATAAGTTCGTGGAGTTCTTCGACACGCGCGACGCCGCGCGCGCGCTCGCCGAGCTCAACGGCAAAGACCTCTTCGGCCGCCGCCTCGTCATCGAGTTCACGCGACCTTCCGGCCCCGGCACCAGCAGGTAAATTCTTGCATGCCACCCAATTCATTCGGCCTTCTCTCCTATCCATCCCATGGGCGGCTAAAATTTGGCGTGTGCCAATTGCACATAGGCGCTCGTACGTGTCGCACCAGCCCATGGCCCCGATCCCGCCGAGGCTGCAAGCGGCATGGCGTCCGGCGCATTCGTCGTCCTCAGCCACCGGCAAGGCGAGGAAAGGGGTGGTGCTTCTGAGGAGGAGCTCTGCAAAGGCTAGCGCGGGTGATCAATCTAAGGGCGGCAATACTGGCACGAGCCATGAGCGCAAGGGCAAGAGCGGCAAGAACAACGTGGCGTGCGCGTCATCCTCGGCGGCTTCGGCATCGTCGTCGTCGCCGACCGCGACGGCGTCCAGCAAGCAAGGCCCGAAAGGAGGAGGCCGTGGCGGGAATTGTAGAGGCCAGAAGAGCAGGTGGGAGGTGCGCTTCTTGTTCAAAGATCCCGAGGCCGCCGGCGACGCCGCCGACACGGTAGAGCCGGCCTCCGGGAAGGACACAAGAACCACGGTGATGATCAGGAATATACCGAACAAGTACAGGTCGCTATGTTAGTTCCCACATTGTCGCAACAATGCTATATTTCATGAGTGCTACAAACTCAGAATTGCCACGTACCTGTGCTGATGCTTGAGCTGGTCTGTTAATCGCAGCCAGAAGCTGCTCCTCAACATGCTTGACAACCACTGCATTCTCTCCAACGAGCAGATCGCGGCGAGCGACGACGGCGAAGGCCAGGGCCAACCGTTCTCCTTCTACGATTTCGTCTACCTCCCAATCGATTTCAAGTGAGTCGGCTCCCAATAAGCTGCATTTATATTTTATGGTGCCCAATGCAACAACACTGCGACACACGCCTTGCAGCTTATGATTTTGGTTGTTTGTGTGGGAATTTGGTGCAATAGAAATTGTTAAAAAGGAAGAACAAGATGAGGGGGCCTAGAAATGGGAACAAATGGGTGAAGTGGAATGTGAGGCTGTGAGCTTGTGGATCGAAGTATCTTTGGGTGGTATTGTACTGCACTACTACTGCTACACATATGGCCTTATTTGCCCAAATGGAAAAGATATTGGCAGTCCAAGGGAGATCACACCAGATCCTTCTCGTTTTGATGCCATCGATTCTTTTGTTGCATGCATCAGCTGATCAAAAGGATCTGTTCACCTGTCAAGGCTGTCATCCTTTCTTGCACCCGCACCTAGCTAGGATCTCCTCCCTGGTTTGCTTTCTTGCTTGCACTACCCCTTACAAGACCAACACAAAAAGGAGAGAAACGTTGGGTAGAGAGAGAGAGAGAGAGAGAGAGAGAGAGTACAAGTGGCAAAAGTTGCATCGATGCAAAAGCGTTTTTGACATGGAATTGTTTGAGGTAAAAGCACGAACAATGGTGTAGAGGCTGGTTGATTAACCACTCTCTTTTCACTACCAGCTTTTCTCTTGCATGAAGCAAGTTGAGAAAAGACCTACCAAACATACTTATCGATACCATAACGGAGATTATATTGGTTTGGCTCCTAGAATAGTATAATAGTATATTTTGGTATCGATCTATACCGGCGTACCAGTTCAGGTTTAATATGATATTATATATTTATAATTACATACATATTTAATTATATTTACACCAAATTTCACTTATAATATTATTTCAAATGCATAGTAGTATTATCAAATATAACATCGAGTTCAACAAACGATATTATCAATTCTGCCAATATGACTTATATAGTATGGTATCGAAGACAATATGGTCGGTATGGTATTAAGGCCGGTTCAGTACAGAGGCTATCTTATATCAGTTTAGCTGATAAAATGGTGCATACATAATAGCTATTCTGCAAATGCCCGATGACATGAGGATCTTGGTGGTGTCAAAAGGCAGCTTCACTCAACAATAAAAATTGATTATGTTGTTTTGGTTCCCAAAGAACATATATATACTCCAAAGACATTATCATTCTGAAGTTTTCCGAAAGTGAAGAAATTTTGGTTGCGCTTAATATATGCATAGTTTTAATACCCTGCAGCAACAAGTGCAATGTGGGCTACGGCTTCGTCAACCTCACCTCGCCGGAGGCCGCCGTGCGGCTGTACAAGGCCTTCCACAAGCAGCCGTGGGAAGTGTTTAACTCGCGCAAGATTTGCCAAGTCACATACGCACGCGTGCAAGTACTGCCATTGCTCTTGATTCTGTGGCCTATGCCACAATTTGCCGTGTTGCTGATACTATCTACAATTCACACGCTCGCGTCCGTGCACAGGGCCTGCACGCGCTCAAGGAACACTTCAAGAACTCCAAGTTCCCGTGCGACAGCGACGAGTACCTGCCCGTAGTGTTCTGGCCGCCGCGCGACGGCAAGCAGCTCACCGAGCCGGTGCCCATGGTCGGCCGCTCGCCCGCCCCGTCGTCGCCGCCCAAGAGCAGGGCCGCGGCCGTGGACCCGCTGACGCAGGAGCTTATGGCGACGCCCTCCTCGTCCGGCGATGGAGCGTCGTCCATCACCACGTCTGACCACGCGCCGTCCGACCCCGCCGACGAGGAGCACGCGCCAAGAGACGACGACGACGGGGGCCTGGGCTACGAGCTACAGCGCCTAGGCTACACCAACTAGGTGGCGAGGCAGCCTACCGAGCTGGTGTTCAGCGTAGCATTCGCATCGAGAAGTGGAGGCAATGGTGGTGGCTAAGAAGCTGAAGTGAAGTGAAGGGGTGGTGATTCATTTATGGCATATGAAGATAGTAGAAAAGACCGGAGAAAAGAAGCGATTTGATGCAGTTTTGTTCATTGGTAGCTGCAGGTGTGAGTCTTGTTATTTTGGTTTAAGCTTCGTTCATTGAAACTTGGACCTAATTGTTTATCAGGTTATCTCTAATAGTATCATTTTAACTATGTCTAAACTATATTATATTAGTAAAATTCTACACGAAGAAGAGCGAAAATAAAAAAAAGAATATATTATCTTTTATACTAGAGACAATCTGATCAAACAAACCTATACAAATAGTGATAAGAGTGTAAAAGTAAAATATAATAAAAATAATATAAAATAATTATAGAAATAATTTTAAAGATGAACATTATCTCTATTGATATAGTAAATATATGTGTTCGTTTGTTACATTAATTAATGGCGTTTACTAGGAGCCGGACGTTTGATATGATAAAGTTTTATCGGACGCTCGGTGTAACATTTTTTTCAACGTGTGCAATATTTTTTTTTAACGTGTGCAATATTTTTTCATGCGCATATTCTTACTGTTATCGAAGGAAAATATATCACGCGTAGGATAAAAATATTTTACACGTAGAAAAAAAAATATTGTATCGTTTCTGAAAAAATCAAACGTCCGTCTATCGGCAATTCCGTTAATTAATACAACCTGCTACACTACAAATTTCGAGGGCCAATGTTGAGTTGATAGATTTGATCAGATCTCACCAAATCTTCTCTCTCCCTCTCTACATCACATCTTTTTTTTGTGCTCATATTGTCCATTAATTTATGGCTCCCATTTTGTCTATTTCATTTGCACTTTCTTTCTTTTTAAGACAGAATTTGCATAAGCTATTTATTTACCCTTTTAGATTTTACTCAGAATTTACAGAAAAAATGGCTGTGGAGGTCTCAAATTACTGTAGGAAATTAGTTTCCTATTTAAATATAGCATTGGTATATGTTTTGAAGGTTAAAACGTAAAAAGACGTATACCAGGTACCTTTCTAGAGTTTGACAATGCATCTTGACGAGACATACTTAACTACATTATGAAATACTTCTGTCTCGGTACACTTGTCCGATTTTAGAAATAGGTGTCATTTAGAACATGGATTGTTTTTATTTTTTAAACAGGGAATGAATTGACTACTAAATTTTTTTTGTAAAACTTCTACACGTTCCAAACACTCTTATAATTGGCTATTTAGATAATAGAATGTACCTCTCTTTAATCCTATTGTGATATATTTTTTGAAACAATCCTATTGTGATATTAGTGACGCGAAAGAAACACCCTTGTATAATTGGCTATTTAGATAATAGAATTTACCTCTCTAGAATCCTGTTATGATATTAGTGACGCGAAAGACGTTGAGCTGTAGAAATACGCCATTTGAGACAGGTAGGTATAGTTTTTGTAGTTATTACTTCGATTTTGTATCTCTTTGGTAGGAATACGCCATTTGAGATGGGTAAGTACAGTTTTTTTTAAGTTATCACTTCTATTTTGTGTCTCCTTGTTACGTGCGAGGTAGTTACACAATTATTGCGAAATGGAAGGAACGGCCCGGTGTAAAGTATATACACACGTATATTGGGGGCAACAATTCGATACAGATTTGAACATTTTTTTCATCTACTTACTATTCTATTTGTGCTAGCTCCATTTAGACGCACGTATAGCAAATTAACAATCCGCCAGTTGTGTGTACTTTGTGCTACATTTCATGTGCTGGACTTCTTTTTGGTGCACTGCGTGGCTTCCCTGTGGGGCACCCGTGCACGGTGAGTCTTGCTTGTGGGCCAGCACTCTTGTGAGGCCACGGCTCCGCGTCACATTCTGGCAGCACGAGCCGCTTTAACGGCAAGGGTAGTAGTGCACGCTAATACATGGTTTTCATGCACCAACAACGCTAATATAAGCTAAACGGATACCGAGCCAGCCGTGTGGATGCGTGTCGGTCCTGGTGCTTTGACCGGCGGCACACACCAGCCTGTTTGTCCCTTTGTCCAAGTTTTTAAGATGTAATTATTAAAAAAAATTATATATAAATATATAATGTATTTTATATTTTAATATAAAATAATGTGATGTTACCTCTATATTTCTAATAAATATTTATTTTTAGTTTGTATTTTTTACGTATATATATTGAATACAATACTTAGTGATAATAATTGGAGGTAATCTAGTTATTTTTAATATCTTCTTAGTATATATGCTAAGAAGAAATATATCTAATAAACTTGGATGGAAAGAATACTTCTCTTGTCACACATCTCCAAAAACATTGAAAATAATTAGAATATCTCTAATTATTATATTTAACCACTATATTCAACACAACATAGTAAAATTAAGAAAAATACCCGCCACACAATTTTTTTCAAAACTACTCGTAGAATTATTTTTTTAGAACTAGCCACTGTGCAATTTTTTTCTATTATAATACATTTATAAAACCTAATAAAATTATAATATTTTTTTTCCAGAACTAGCCTCCTCACATATATTGTGTTATATTATGCCTCTCCGTAGAATATGGGTCTTCAAAATATTTGTGGTACGACGTGTGATTTTTTTAGGACTAACCGTTGTGCAATTTTTTCTATTATAATGTATTTATAAAACCTAATAAAATTAAAATGTATTTTTCCATAACTAGCCTCCGCACAGCAATAAAAATAAAAATTACTGTAGCATGCAGCGGACTGTAGTATGTAGCGCTCCTAGTTCGTTGCATGCTTTTCCTTTTTTTGCGTTTTTTTCTGTGACACGTGTTAGACTAGGGGCATTGCAGCGCTCCCAGTCCGCTGCATAGCATGAGACGTGCCTAGGAGGAGCGGTTTTCACATGCCCGGGGGCTATTTTTGCAAAAAAGTTGTGATGGGGCTAATTTTGAAGAAAAAATAAAGAGCTATAACAGTAAAACTTTCTGGAAACGCAAGAGTAGTTTAGTTTATATAGTTCGTTCAGTTCGAGCGAGAGTAACAACAACCCACAAATTTTTGCATATATGTCCCCCTACACGCGCTATTTTCAAATATAACCTTTTCCTAACCGCGACAGGTGACACATGTCTTCTGCCATGACAATGGAGCTCGGCAGGTCACCGCGCCATTTTGGACCAAGAGACCATGGCAGGACACTGACCACCACGGTAGGAGAGCATTGCTAAGCCTTGGCACGGTAGCAGGAATCTGCTGCCTGCTATCGCGCCTAGGCTTTTCGGTAAGAATCTGTCGTCCAAAGTATACGTAATTAAGTAAAAGCAATTAATTAGTTATTTTCATTAAGTGATCAATAAAATGAAATGGTGTGATTAATTCAGTAACTAATTATTCAATTTAATTGTTAACCACTCACCTAATTGCTGAACAGCACATCCACCGAGCAACCGTACCTTGTCATGCATGTGCCTGTCGAGCAGCCCAGGCGCGGTAGTAGGCGGCAGAGCAGATTTCTTCCACTGCGCCACATGGTTGGGCAACACCCTCCTACCGTGGTCACCCGATCCCTCGAGATGCTGGTGACCTGCTGAGTAACGTGCGAAAGGAGACCAGATATGCATTCACTTCAACAACACAAAAGCGTTTTCTGCTAGGATTTTACGATGTGTGTTACGACTTTGATACTCTTTATGCGTAACAGCTTTCGGATTGGACTAGAGTTTTATGAGATACGATATGAGCATACACAATCTCAAGAACGAAGAAGTTGAATCTCGTAGAGAGAATAAAAATAACAACGTTGAAGAAACCATGATAAGAGAGAAAGATTTGGCGAATCTGACTTCAAAGTATTGAAACACAACTTCAAAAGAGTACGAGGGATAGTAGCTCTCTCAATATGATGACTTAATCAACTCTATAGTTCAAGAAGCATGACGGCCAATGATATTCTCATTCGGGGATGAGGATAAAGTGAAATCGATAAATCAGAGCTTTACAGCGTTCATGACGAACTGTAGAATGAAATTGATTTTACCTTATAATTCATCAATATTATAATAAGAAAGAGATGAAAGTGCTACAATACTTCATATTTTATGATGATCCTGATCAGACAAGCTGTTGCCTCGATGCATCTAGGAAGTTTAGATATTCAATTACTAAATCTATAACTTGGTTGTGCCTTGTAAATTTCGTTGCAGAAATACCTAAGCAGAAGAACATTTCGAACAACAGATACTAATGATGGAAGTTCTGCTAGAGGATCACAGACGGTTCTATTCATAAACCGTCTGTGATGTTTCTGTGTCACAGGCGGTTCTACTTGAACACCGTTTGTGATGAGTATTTTCAGACGGTTCGAAAACCGTCTATGATGTACCCTTACATCACTGACACATTGTTAGTGACGGTTTATAAAACCGTCTGAGATGACGATTTTGAACCGTCTGAGATGATGTTTTTTTGTAGTAGTGGGTGTACGCCATACTGTGGGGAGTTTCATTATTTCTATGCTCTAAGTCCTTCCGTCACAAAATGGATTTATCGTCACCGTGCTGGTGCAAAGTCAAGATTAAATAATGTAACAGTTATAACATGACTCTCTGCGGCACACCAAAGGAAGTGTGCAAATATCGATTGCTCAAAGAGTCAGTCATGTCTTGTGGGGAAAGTTGTATACCTCTGCAGAGTGTAAAACTAATCGATTAGCCGCGCCCGCGGTAATGGGCACTTGGTAAAGTCGTCACATAGTTAGCAGTTTTTATTTTCATAGAACCTGGTTTCTACCGTGTGTTGGTAATTTCTACTGTGTATCAGTGAAAATGGTTCTTGGATATGGCCATTACACCCAGGTTCGAAATTTCATTTACTCGTACTTACATACTGCTATTTTATTTAATCTGTTTTTAAGCAAATTTTGTTACAATCTATTATTCTGTATTTACCATTCAAACTGGCTTTCTGCAAATTAACTATAATAGCCTTTCCATTGAAATGGCCTGTATGTATTATAAGATTTGTAAAAGTCTTGCGAGTACGTAAGTACTCAACTTGCCTATGTTGATGGTTTTAGGCGAAGAATCAGATTACCCCGACGACTCATACGTTGATGTAGGATTCGGGGAATTTAACGATGAATTTTTCTAAGGCTTTACATTGTCAGTTGCCTGTAGGACAATGGGTTAAAAAGGCATACTACAAGAAGTTGTCTCCACTGCTGTGTTTACTTTTGGTATTGTAAAAATATTATGTAACCTTACTTCCGTTGTGTAATAAAGCATGTTATGACTGTGATATCAATTTGTATTTGTGCGTACTAGCTATTGATTATAGAATTAGTACTGTATGCACATGATACCCATTGTTAGTAATTGTTATAAAAATAGGGTCTTACACAGAGCATGCATATGCATACGATCATACACCACGTTGATGCTGACACGTGGGAGCCACATGAAGCACGGCCCACGCCCCAGCCGGAGGCCCCGACGCTCTGTCGTCTACCTCAAGGCGCGCGATCAAAGGCTATTATTACCCGGGTAGAAGGATGCTCCGGCCATGCAAAAGGATGATGCGCGTGCGAGGTGACTGCGATGGCATGCACAGAAAATAAAAAACGCGAAGATCCCAATAAAAGAGGAGGGGGAGAGAGCGAAGGGGAATCGTTGTAAGTTGAGAAGTGAGGAGGTGCGCGGCTTACGAGTTAGACTATCTCCAACCGTTTCCCGTCGGTCGTCCCAATCCCGTCCGCATGGGAAAGCGACGGAGAGAGAAGGTTCCCAGCCCCTCCAACGGCTTCCCTTCCCCGGCGGACGCAGCGTGGGATAGGAGAGAGGATCCCTCCCCCGAGGGCTGCGCTCCCCATTCCCCTGACGCTTGCCCGTTCTTTGTCGCCAATCAGCTGCGAGGCTTGGCGGCGGCAAGGATGAGGCGGCGATCGGCAAGGCGACGCGAGCGAGGAGCTAAGGTGGTCCGCCTCACCGGCCGGAGAGGAGGACGCGCAGACGGAAATCGAGACCTTCAGGTACGCATCGAGGACCACCATCTTTGCCGATTTGAAATGGATTTAGGTTGTGGGATCTTCGATTCAGTGGGGGGAAAACCTGGATGGGGTGAAATCGTCGTTAGGGACAAGTAATTTCTGTTGAGTTAATCTTGTCGTTTGCTGTTAAAGTTTTTGTTTAAAGGTTTCAGTTACTTGCTAGTTCTGTTTGCTGTGTCGTAGAAGTTCAGAGTTATATACGGGTTGTAGTTAGCAGTAGTGTCGGATTATTAGGTACAGTAAACCGGAAGATGAGTATTTGAGTTGCTGTCGGTTTAATAAGCAGAGTCCGATTCTTTATCATGTAAAAGTTTGAGTATAAGTATTTGAGAAATAAATAGAAAAGGGTGTGAAGTTACGCACCGCAAAAGGAAAATCGGCGTGCACGAATCTTTCTCCAAAGCGTATTGTGTGCATGCGTAATTGGTATTGCGAGAGGAAGTTCGAAGACAAGTTCGATGCTCGAACTTGCGAAGCCTGTTCGTTGTTTGAGTGCGTGTTGCGGAACCAAAAGCAGAGGATGAGCTCGGGCTTCCGATACATCAATTTCGTCCTCACCGAAATGGCGATCGAACATAGATAGGAAAATTGGGAAACTTGCGTTGGGTGATGATGACCGATTGGTGTAGAAGATTGATTGAATGAGCACTAGTTCGAATTAGTGAACCCGATAGTTCATATGTGTTGTCTCTTTGGGTTTAGGAAATTTAGTTCATGGGTCTTTGTCCTCATTGTTTTTTTTGCAATGAAATTCTAGCACAAATTCATATAGTTGCAAGTTGTCAACTGAAGCATTGGTTTCAATTTGCACAGATCAAATGGTCGAGTCCACTAGTAGTTATTCGGGAACTGAAATGGATGAGTTGATTCAATTTTTGTCTTTGTTGCAATGATTTGCATTGTCATGGTGTGACCTTGAGTTCAATAAAGCTAATCTGAAACACACACCAATGTCGCGACTTGTATTTAATTGGTTCGTCGTAGTATGATTCAATATTGCCATAACATGTGCGAAGTATTGTCATTACATCTTTGTTTTAGATGGATTCGGAGACCCTTGAGACGTCATCTCTAAGCTGCGAGATATCTTTGGAGGATAAGGCCGAGCACCTCGGGAAGCTTCGCTCGGGACAACCGGTCCAAGTGATGAAATTTGGGCCATTGACATTAACGGCGCACTTCTTGGTCGAGTCCATGGCCGAGAGCATGGAGAAGATGTCGTTCGACACGATAGAATTTAGCTGCACCTCCTCCGTGTGATGGATGACATTGCATCATCGAGGCGTTCATCCGGACGACATAGTGCTGCGGACTACGAGCTCGAGCGATTCCCGCGGCGACTACTCCACGGATTGTCTACTTAGCGATTGGTCCATCGAGTCCGATCGTTGGGCCACCTTGTTTAGGTTTAAATGTACATTCCATGCTCGGTCATATTGTTATTTTGGACCATGTGGCTTTGAGGCGCTCGATGAGCTTTATTGTATTTTGCACCATCGGCTATGAACTTGTAATCCTTACCGTAATTTACATCAATGTGATGTCTTTCCATGTTGACTCATATTGTCCCCACATTGCTTTGCCATGATTTCGTAATAACAAACTATGTGTGTGCTTTCAATGATCGGGAGGACGACATGGACCCTTTCTTATCGAACTACCTTCAGGATGACTTTGTGTTGTGGTACACGACTTATCTCCCCTTGACACCTCCGAGCATGGGCACGACCGATCTTGCCCCAAGTCGGTCCACGACGTCAAGAAAGGAACCAAAACGACTCGAGCAGAGAGGACCAAATGGAGTGCGCAGGAGGATGAAGTTCTAGTCTCGGCTTGGTTGAATGTGAGCCAAGACCCCATTGTTGGGAAGGACCAATCGTCCGATACCTATTGGAGCAGAGTGCGATTATTACAAAAGTAATAGCAAGGAACACATGAAGGCAAGATCGAAGAAAGGAATGGTTAACCACGGTCATTGATAAATGAGTGTGTTAGCAAATATCTTTGGGTATCTCAATCGAACCGACGGTTTACATCGAGTGGGAGCACCGAGCGTGATAGGTAAGGACATGTCCTCGTCTTGATCGACACTTGTAGTCACTTCATAATTAAGCTGTGTCTCCGAGTCTTATAATTGTTATCTCATTTTGCGGATGGCCCATCTTTGCTAGGATGTACCAGACATTGAGGGCAAGCCATTCGCGTTCCACCATTGTTGGGTACTCTTGGCGGATCATCAAAGTGGTCTTCGCACTTGTCCCACAAGAAGCAAAAAGCGATGCGATATGGTGCAACGCATGAAGGGTCCAATGACATTCCTATTGACTGGCCTCCCAAGCATCCTCTCGAGGAGGGAAAGGCCACCGGTAGGGGACATTGCAAAGGCCACGAGGAAGCGTGCTAGTTCGTCTAGTATGTCATCGTGGGTGTGTACTCCGACCATTTCGACAAGATGAATGAGTCAGAGTGCTATGGTAGAAATCTGCGTGAAAAATTGGCCATGTCAAGGAAGCGGAGAATGAAAGGATTATGAAGGTCGACTTGAACTCGTGTCTTGGATTGCTTAGCGAGTACTACGAGTCGACAGATTGAGATTGTGATGAATCGTCGTCAAATGAATAAATAATCTGTTGCCTTATGTCATCCCTGTTTGGGTGAGGGTGCGTAATACTATTGTTGTATTGTTGTTTTAATGTTTGAACTATCTAGTTTTATTCGGACTTGTCGATTTGTCTTGTCCGTATTGTACCAAGTTATCGGTTCTGCGGACCACATGAAAACAGCCTAACACATATTCACTAAAACAGAAATTACTAAAGATCCAACCATTGGATCGATGTGAAATTTTAACTGTAGAAACTAGATTCAATTATGAATCTAACCCAATAAAAATCAACTCGATCGGATCTACGGATCAAAAGATATGACCTTCGCAAGATGACTGAATCGGTGATGATGAAACGATTTCCAAGGCTACGCGGACCAATCTTCAGCACATCAAAGGCTACGACGGACCAATCTTAAAAAACAAGATCACTAAAGATCCAACCGTTAGATTGACATGAAATTTTAACTGTAGAAACTAGATTCAATTATGAATCTAACCCAATAAAAATCAACTCGATCGGATCTACGGATCAAAAGATATAACCTTCGCAAGATGGTGAATCGGTGATGACGTAAATCGATTTCCAAGGCTACGCGGACCAATCTTGACACATCAAAGGCTACGACGGACCAATCTTAAAAAACAAGATCACTGAAGATCCAACCGTTAGATTGACATGAAATTTTAACTGTAGAAACTAGATTCAATTATGAATCTAACCCAATAAAAATCAACTCGATCGGATCTACGGATCAAAAGATATGACCTTCGCAAGATGACTGAATCAGCTGATGACAGAAACTGATTTCCAAGGCTACGCCGGACCAATCTTCAGCACATCAAAGGCTACGACGGACCAATCTTAAAAAACAAGATCACTAAAGATCCAACCGTTAGATCGACATGAAATTTTAACTGTAGAAACTAGATTCAATTATGAATCTAACCCAATAAAAATCAACTCGATCGGATCTACGGATCAAAAGATATGACCTTCGCAAGATGGTGAATCGGTGATGACGGAAATTGATTTCAAGGCGGACCAATCTTGAACTTGGACTTGGCGCTAGGAGAAAACTTCTAGTTACTTATCTTCTAGTTACTAGATGTTATCTTTGCATGCATACACCAAACATGTATGCATTAATTGATGCAACTTCTAGTCGCCAACACCAACGAGCGCATTGCATCAAGCAAAACCAATATCATGCTATCACCAGCATATCAAATAATCATCAGACATAGCACATGCACAAGCACCACACATGCCATAATCACAACCACTTTACAATGCCAATTTTATTACTCAGCCAATTTTTCAGCACATGATTTCACACTCACACCGAAACATAGCTTACACTTGCATTATCCCGTGCCGTGACCAAAGGTGTTCGACCAGATCCGCCTGCAACCGATGGTGAAGTTGGCGATCCCTCCGCCTTTGAGTAGCTTGTATGCAGTGCAAGACCGACCCGTTGGGTGATGTCCCTGTAACGACGGGAGTTCCCATAAAATCGAAGTTAATGTCCTGTGATGCCCCATTCCTCTCATCCTCCACGGTCATGTTATGAAGAATGATGCATGCAGTCATTATATTCCTTAACGTACTCTGGTGCCAACATCGGCCGGGGCCCCGTACAATGGCAAACCTAGCTTGGAGCACTCCAAACGCTCTCTCAACATCCTTCCTTGCGGTGATTGCATCTGCGAAGTAGACCCTCCTGTTTCCCATCATCGGCACGCAATCCCCTTAACGAAGGTAGCCCACTCTGGGTAAATGCCATCCGCGAGGTAGTAGCCCATATCGTACTGATTGCCATTGACGATGTAGTTTACCTCCGGAGCTGTACCATCATTTTCTCCAGAAAATATGTTAGAACGGTGCAACACATTAATATCGTTCATACTTCACGGCATCCCGAAAAAGCATGCCAAATCCACGAGGTCATACTGAAGCAACCGCCTCGAGGACTATGGAAGGCTTGCGAGTATGCCCTGTGAAAGCCCCTTGCCATGCTTTCGGGCAGTTTTTCCAGGTCCAATGCATGCAATCGATGCTACCAAGCATTCCAGGGAAACCTCTGTGCTCACCAACAACTAGGAGTCTACCAATGTCTTCTGCATTAGGAGATCGGAGATATTCCTCTCAAAACACGGACCACCGCCTTGACGAACTTCTTGAGAGCTACAATGGCCGTACTTTCCCAATACGGAGGTACTCGTCCACAGCGTCGCGAGAACACCGTAAGCTAGTTGACGGAGAGCTGCTGTTACTTTCTGAAGAGGTGCCAAACCAAGCTTCCCGGTTGCATCCCTACTTTGCTGGAACCAAACGTCGTGTCCTTCGACAGCATTCGTTATGCGCAAAAATAGGGAGCGACTCATCCGAAACCTGCGTATGCGAAATGACTTCTAGACATAATGAAACCTGACAAGTACATCATTCATATTTGTTAGGACTACTGGTTTGTTACCTCCTTTGAAAAATACCTCACCGCGTACGGGGAGGAAGCGAAGTAATCACCATAAAGCCGAGCCGCCCCTTCAACGTGACCTCGGTTGATCACCGCATGGCCTCGAACCGATCCCCGTCGATGGTTGTTACCTCGCGCTTCTATCTCCTCCTCCTCTGCGATTGCTAAGAGAAGGGAGTCCTCATCATCAGTAAATGATTGTTCATCACTTGAGGAAGAAATGGGCGACTCATTGTGAGGTTGGCAATCCGTTGTGGGTGACTACGATGAATGCAACCCCTCAATATATAAATTCTTTGGGTTGGATGAGAGGGATGAGGAAAAGTTAGGTATTTACGGGAAGGGAAGGGAATGGGAAGGGAATCATTGGAGTGCATTCTTTGAGAAGGGAATGGAATCTGGGAAGGGATTCCCTTCAGGGGCCAGGAAGGGAATGAAACCCTGGGAAACGGTTGGAGATGGTCTTACGACGATGTATAGAGAGATGGGGAGCCACGTAGGCTACAGCCACCAATGACATGCCAGTCCGCTCTGTTGACCAGCTCCGTGCTTGTACGGACTGCAAGCTCCCATCCCTGCGCAGAACTCAACCGCGAAATTGTCCAAATTTTTTTAAAACTTATCCCGTACAATAAAATTATATAAGTAGACTCGTATTACATGGGAAAGACTGACATCTACCCCTACCATACTATGAAACCGTGGTATCGCACTGTCGATGCGGGGGAGGAGATCTACCATGGTATTCTCCTACCGCGGTAGGAAAATCTATCAGGTAGGAGAGCGGTAGGCTTCGGTCGTATTGCTCAGCGTCATTCCGCACTGCCAGATCACGATAGATCCATTTTTGCAAAACTCGTTACATATGGGTTAATTTTGAGGGGAAAAAGCACAGGAGGGGTACTACATTGACAATTCCCCTCATGCATACATAGTTTTATGCGCATACACACATGCACCCCTACCCTATCTGTCTCTCGCTCTCTCCCCGTGATAACCTCCTGTAAAGAAAGAGTGAGGTAGAGAGAGAAAAGATAGGAGAGTTTACTAGACGAAAATCACTACTCCTTCCGTTGATAAATATAAGGTCTATAATTTAAATAGTTTTATTCAAATATATAAAGCATGTATGTAGATTTAATGAGCCTTTCCACCTATACTCCTATTTATTCTATCTTAACCATATACATTTATTTATTATCTCTCATCTTCCAAGACAATTAAGAGAGATATGTAAGTCATTTTACTTCGTGTCTTTCTCAATTTCACCGCAACCTTAATCCTTATGCAAAATCAAAATACGTCTTATATTTATCAACGGAGGGAGTACTTTACTAGAATTGATAATTTTTAATAAATTTAATCTCCTTTCGAACATATCTATAAAAATAGATGTAATAGTATAATCCCCAACCACAGAAGTACTGAAAGTTAACATGTGTCAACTTTCGAGCTCTCCTACCACGGAAGACATACCACTACCTACTAGCGCAGCAAGCCACCGAAGCTACCATGGTGGGGTCAGCAGTATCGTTTTCTATGCTAGTAAGTGTGAAAGATGACATAGGTTACCTTCTAGCATTTTCGCTGTGATAGGAATATTTTTACGACTACTGAGGTCAAATTTTTTAAAAAAAGTTATTTGGAACAGAAAAGTGATGATTTCTGCCTCTCTCAGGGACTGAGGCATGGACCCCATGCACTCACTGCCTTTGCTCAGAGCACCAGGTCGGTGGGTCCCAGTTTCATTGACCGTGTTAACGCGTAGGTGTGCGGCGTGTGCCTCATTTATGACTAGTTAAGCCCGTTTCAACTCCAGGATTGAGATACTTATGTGAAGGAAATGTTCTTGTGTATTTCAGCGAAGAAGATGTGTCAAATCTGAAATCATATGTGAAGCAAAGGTAGCCATGATATAGTACATATGCTAATTAAGTTGGATAATGAAAAAACAAATGCACCAGGAAATATGAAAATTTGTGCTTTTTTATGCTTTGTGCAAAATTACCCACTACAAATCTCGAAGCCATGCTAGTAGTGAAGTACCTGTAAAGTTAATATCGAAGAAGTTAACTTTTTTTCCTGTAAAGTTAAACCCGTTGGCCACTATGCATGCATGTTTCCCAGTGTCGCATTAGTAAGGGAAAATTCACGCATTTCAGACTGCTTCAGTCTTAATCTTGCTCTCATTTTGATTGACAAATGTGTTCATGGTTCCCCGTGTCGTGTTAATCTTGCCATTTCCAGTGCCTGCAGGTCACTTCGCCCTGTGCAAGAAGGCTGCAAGGGGTGAATTCATCGCTTATCTAGCCTTACTAACCTTATTTTTTACAAATCTAACTGGCTTGCATACGCATTTGAATATTTGGCCATCTTCACATCCCCTACTGTCCCTGAAGCCGCGACAGCTCCCGCGTTACTCGGCCGTGGCAGCGGCGCTTTCCCGCACCCTCGCACGTGTCTGTCGGTGCTCGCGCACGCTGCCATGCTCCCTAGGCACGACAAGGAGCATTCGCGCTCCCCAGGCGTAGTGGAAAGAGCTATTTTTGCAAATAAAATACGTTGGAGTGTTAAATTTAAAAAATGTTCAAAAGCTAGATATGCACAGTTTTCCTTAGCAGGCCAGAAAGACGAAAGCCTTGGGTGTGTGTGGGTGTGTGGGGTGGTGTTTCTCCCTAATAACGAAATGGGTGTTCCTGCGGGAGGATCTCCCAGCGCCTGCGCCGAGACGCCGACCGAGGGACGTCAAGAAAACGGCACCAGAAAGTTTCGGGGGATGCGAAAGACTGTCCTGAGACAAAAAGGGAGAAAGAGCAGCTGTAGACTTTCGGCACCGGTGAGGTGAAGCTTCTCCCCACCGAACCGCATTGTTACGGTATCTGGAATCTATTCTGGGTCTCGGCCAGTAGATACACACTGATACACATGTGCTCACATGTACATGGGCTCTTGATCTCTCTGAATACTGTAGGGTGATGGAGCTGCCTCTTCAACTGTGGATGATGGAATGGTGCAGGACTACAGGAGACTGGCATTAACAGATAGGCATTCACTGTGTGATTGCTGCACGTCACTTGTGATTCATGCCTACTTGGCTGAAAAACATGGACAGGCCAACTTGCAACAGATAGGGAGTCGTATTAATGGACTCCATATGATTAACATCGATCATAGCAATGGTTTTGCAATGTTGGTAATACAGCAATGTTGGCAATACAGTTACAGTTACGACTGAATAAATAAATATAGCAGGGGCTCCTTCCACAAGGGGCTCAGTTCAGTGTAGCTTGTTTGCGACGTAAAGGAGGTGGCTGATGTCGGCAGAAGCTTGAGGTTGGAGATGAAACCAGAGCGTGTTGTTTGTTACCTGAGGACCATCTGGATCACTTAATAGTGTTTCCGGACAAGGATCAGCATCTCACAGCATATTCTGAGTAAGGTTTCGTGCGTTCAGTAGATAAAGTTTCAGGCAACGAACTAGAACCAAAGCTTTGCAGAATAAACCAGATCATGTTGTTTGTTACCTGAGAACCATCTGGATCACTTAATAGCGTGTCCCATATATAAATCGTATCGGCAAAGTTGCACTCCTGGGTTAACAGTAATGTTATCCACCTGAATGCATAGAACTGGGGATTGACCTGCAGAAACCATGCTTTTGTTAATAACGCTGCAAGCTTCTATAAGGATGGTAGTTGCAGCAGTGTGGATTTCCTGCTATAATGTTTTTTTCCCAAACATTATAACAAAACTGCTGCAAGAATGTCGTAGGTCCATGCCAGATCGAAACAGAAACAATGTGTGTTTCAACACTTCGCACAGCAAGTCAGAGGACCACCCTAAACACAGCATGAAGTACAGTGCTCATAGTACGTGAAGAGTAGACTTCTGTAGTTATTTCCAAATGGTGCTGAAGCTCTCCATCATATTTCGCTAGAAGTTGCGATAGTTTGGAGAGATACCTCCAATGCCAACAGAACTGTCGTCTAGCTTCTGGCAGAAGTTCTCTAAACCCACTAAGCAACTCCATGAAGCAAAGGAAAGAATCAGCTTCTGCAATGTCCTGTAAGGATTCCAAATAGCAACATCATGATATTAGTAGTCTGACAGTCTGCTCTACAACAAATGGCATTAGGTATATGGTAAAATAATCGCTTACTCCATACAGCATTTTTATCATCTGGATCGCTCCGAAATATAAAGAAGAGCGGTGACAAAACTTCATTCATCCCTTGCACATATCTTATTCCAGCATTCAACTTGGCAAAGATAATTACTACATTTTTCAGAGATTCCTGGTCAGAATCACAAACGATCAGCCAGTTATCTGAGCAGAGCACTGTTTAGACTTAGTGGAGATTTACCTGATTGGGCTTTGAAAAAGACAAGTCTCCACAGAAGAAATGCATGTCAGGGTGAGTGCGCTTTACATCACAGTCAATCTGCTCCATAATCTCTGAATACTGCACGAAAGAAAAATCTCTGAATACTGTACGAAAGAAATATTCCAAGACAGAATAAATCACCAACCTAAGGATGATGCAAGGTAGTGAGATGACTCACCCGAACCAACTCGACACCATATTCAAATGAACACATCATAAAAGATTGATGCTACCGAAACTAAAGGGAAAATATACCAGTTTTAAGCACATCCACCACTTGCACAGCATAGTTCTAATACGAGATATAAGAAAATGCAACTAGCGACAATATGTGACCAGAATTTCTAAGTAAATAAACAAAAACAACATGTGTAACACGACCATAACATAACATCCAAAGGCACTGGAGAGCACCTCAAAGAAATGATTCCACGCACTGGACTTCCCAAGGCTCAAAGGATGCTCCTCTTGGGTTACCTCTGATCTATGAAGCAACCCATTCTCAACATGCTCTGCATTCTCATTGCTGTGGGCTTCTGGTTCCTCTCGTCTCGCAATGTCCACCTATCTAGCAATATTTAGGTTCAGGATCTCTATTTTCTAGTGCGGATATAACCAGGCATCACTGGTCCTACACTAGGTACCATCTGTGCAACTAAAAATTACAATCAAGATACCAATTATCCAATCTGAATAAAGTGCAATACAGGGTTGCTAAGGAACTCATCTTTGAAGACAGCATATTGTGGTCTCTTCTTTGCCAACTCCTGCTCCCACAGTGCACGATCATTGGACAAATAGCCCAGAAGCAGCCGCAAAGCCAACACATGTACCGTCACTGAGAAGGCAAAAATCAAAAGTTTTGATGGAATATTTTCCCTCATACTGCCCATATCAGTATAACTCATCGAAAAGCATTAACAGCAGGAAGTACATGAAAATGAAGGGACCAAAAGGCAGAAGATTTTTAACCTGACATTGGCATCATAAAGAAAAAGGATAGACTAAAGGACGTGTATGCACATTGATCATAAACTCAACACAGAAGAACAATTATGATCATTCTATCAAAATTAAGGCCAGTTTACAACAAAAAGTAGTCCGCTTTGCGCTGCCATTGGCTCCAAGAACACAGCCTCCAGCCTATGACTAGTGACTACAGAACAAATCCGAAAATAATCGAAAGACGAGCCAATCGAGTACCTTCCACACAGCAGAGCGGACGCTGGCGCCGTCAGGGACTCCCTGAGACGAAAGCATCCTCAGCTCATCGAGGCCTATGACCTTCTTGGACAACTGCATCGGTTCACCACCCCCAGGAGCGACGCATCAAAGCGAAACGATGAGCTAAATACCAAGAAGAAAAGACTAAGGAATAAGAAAGCAGCAGGGGGGTCACCGCAGCGAAGATACGGGACTGCCGCGAGATCTCGAATTCCGGCGGATGCGCCGGCTGCGGTGATCGCGGCGAGCTCGCCATGGATTTGGGTATCAAGGGCCTCAATGCACACCCGTCGATCGGTGGCTTCGGAACTACTGGGGTCATGGCGATAGGCATCATGATCTGTCCAAAACCGTAGATTTTGTGGGTCTCATTGTCATGGACGGTTAAGATCATCTGCTGACTTTTCGTGAATAA
Organism: Otatea glauca; assembly: GCA_036346275.1. Lineage (NCBI taxonomy): Eukaryota > Viridiplantae > Streptophyta > Magnoliopsida > Poales > Poaceae > Otatea > Otatea glauca. Next base: position 81,573,288 of record CM070711.1, read on the forward strand.
GTAGGGCCCACTTCACCTTGTTCGTTCCAATCTGATGTGGGCCTTCACAGAATCGATAGTGCCGAATTAAAAGCCCAAGCTCAGTAAGTGAACTTCAACGGATGGTATAGCCCAAATAGAAGTGCAGGATAAACAAGAAACAACAACGAGATATAATAATTTATTGAGTTGTTTTTTTTTCCAACAACACTTAGATCAATGAAATTTAATATAAAACTAGTCATGTGCCCGTGCGTTGCAACGAAAACTCAATTTGCGACAAAAAATTTATTTGCAAAGAACACTAACTTTAGTTATGTTTCAATAGTAGGAAAAGTTTATTCCTCCAAAGAAATTTGACTATTAGGTTAAATCCTCTTCCATCTCAACCGTTCATTTTAGATTAAACGAATCAAGTACTCTGAAAGAGAACAGACGATCGCCACCAACTCTTAATTAGGATTAGTAGAGAGATATCAATCCTTACCATTGAAGGGCGAGAAAGTTATTGCTTTTCTCTTGCAAGAAATCTTCTTCCTTCTTGCACGCAGCCTTTCTCTTCTCTTCTTGTGTGTGTCTCCACTACCGACCGATCTGTCCTCCTGAAGATGAGAGTGGGTGCCCTTTAATAGGGAGTAGATAAAAATAGAAGGCAGCGTACGTAGGCGGATGGAAGCCAGGTCTCCCCGACATCTTCGTGATTAACACATGATTTGGTTGTGTGATTCTTTCCTTTTAATCTATGCATTTCTAGATATGATGAGATAGAATTCCCGTATTATGGGATATGGTGAGTATATCCTTCTATCCATGCAGGACATGATGAGAAAATTCTTCCATTTATAAGATATATGAATAACATCCTTCCATAATAAGAACATGTGAATAGAGATACGCTAAATAATATTTCTATTCAAAAAAGATATAATAAAATCCTTCCATCTAAGATATAATTAAATTCTCTTCTATCTCAGCCATTCATGTAAGATCCAACCAATCAGATACTTTAAAGGAGAACGGATCACTACCACCAACTCCTAATTAGAAGTAGTAGAGATATTATGGGATATGGTGAGTATATCCTTCTATCCATGCAGGACATGATGAGAAAATTCTTCTATTTATAAGATATATGAATAACATCCTTCCATAGTAAGGACATATGAATAGATATATGCTAAAATAATATTTCTATTCTTTCTATTAAAAAAAGATATGATAAAATCATTCCATCTAAGATATGATTAAATCCTCTTCTATTTCAGTCGTTCATGTTAGATCCAACAAATCAGATACTCTAAAGGAGAACGGACCTCTGCCACCAACTCCTAATTAGAAGTAGTAGAGATATTATGGGATATAGTGAGTATATCCTTCTATCTATGCAGGACGTAATAAGAAAATCCTCCCATTTTATAAGATATATGAATAACATCCTTCCATAGTAAGGACATGTCAATAGATATATGCTAAAATAATATTTCTATTCTTTCTATTCAAAAAAGATATGATAAAATTCTTCCATCTAAGATATGATTAAATTCTCTTCTATCTCAGCCGTTCATATCAGATTCAACAAATCAGATACTCTAAAGGAGAACGGACCGCTGCCACCAACTCTTAATTAGAAGTAGTAGAGATATCACAATCCCGTACCATATATAAAAACAAGAAGAATATCTTCAAAATGGAATTTGGAAGCCAAAGTTTGAGACTAATTTTCACACGAGATATATATATATAGAGAGAGAGAGAGAGATAGATAGATAGATAGATAGATAGATCTTTGACAACGTGAAGCAAAGACTAAAAAGAAGAGCAAGGGACTGAACAAATGACAACATCATCTCTTCCCAATTCAGATCAGCCACACACCAGAAATAAAAAAGAACAATTCAGAACTTGTGTTGATTGGGAACTCCTAAATCCTTTAATTCTAGGAAAAAGAACTTGTGCGTGAGGCTTTTCCCATGAGATAATAACGATGGCGACAACAACAACTTTCATATTATCTCGTGATCGGCGTACAATCTTTGTCAAAATCATGTAGTCAGTGCTAAAAGGAGGAACTAGATAAGAATGTCCTACAAGAAAAAGATAGAGAAAATAAAATATGCAAGACCAACAATGTATATCTAGGTCAGAACTCAGGAGTCATGGGTATGTCATGTGTACACGCAAATTGCAGTGATACAGACATACAAGACCAAGCGACAGTTTATTTCTCTGTCTTTTTCCTTTTAAGAAAAGATAGTTTAATTTTCTTTGCTTCTCAAAGAGAGAACGCGAAATTTGTGAACCGCGGTTATGCTTGCTATTTATGAGGATTGAGGAGATGCATATAATCGGTCAGACTAATTAAACTCAGTATCAGCACTTCAGAGTTCAGAGCAGCTGTTGTTCTTAACAGTTAACATCGTTCGGCCATTGCCATCGAGCTCGTCACGTGCATTTATATTTTGGGATAATACATACTACTAGTCATGATCGCGCGCTACGCTGTATCGTGCGAAATTTAGTCGCGCGATGCTGTGCCTTGCGAAATTTGGTCGCGCGACGTTGCGTCGTCCGAAATTTGGTCCGATGAATATTTCTGAAAAAAAGGGTACGAGGACGTAAACGGAGATTCATTTTTTCGCGAGGTTTTTTTTTCAAAAATGTGCTAGCCAGGAGTCATCGGCGAATTTACGGTACCACGGGTCATTTTTATGCGGTGCAAAACTTGGTCCGACAGTTACCTACAAAAAAAAAGTACGAGGATATGAACATATTTTCTTTTTCCTGAGGGGATTTTTTAAAAATGTGCTCGAGTAATTTCGGTTTTCCAGATTTTTTTTAAATAGGTTGCTAGGAGCCGTCGACGAATATGTAGAATTTGTTTTGGGAGAAAAACGCGAAGGAACCTAAACGTAATTTCGATTTTTGTGTAATTTCAATTTTCTTGTTTTTTTAAAAAAAAATGGGTTATTAGGAGCCGTCGGTGAATCTGTGAATTGCTATAAGCCGTCGGCAAACCTGTAGGATATTTTTTCGAGAAAACCACGCAAGGGTCTAAACGTTTTTTCGGGTCCATTCTGCTAAAAACAGATTTCGTAGGATCTAAACATAATTTCGATTTTTTTGGATCCATTCTACTTAAAATCGACGGGAGACCTAAACGTGCAGAGGGACTTAGATGCAATTTCGGTTTTTTCAGGTCCATTCTATTAAAAACCGACGAGAGGATCTAAACGTAATTTAGAATTCTTCGAAGGACCTCCTCGTGAGGACGCTAACATGGCGCCCTTGGTTAGCCATCAATTCTCTCCACTTTATATAAAGGTATACATACCACTCCATTCGTCAGCACTTCAAAAAAATACCACTTTTAAGGCAACAAGTGATATTTTCTGAAGTGCTAATCTTTAGAGTGATATAGTATAAATTATCTCTTATATTTTTCTGCTATACCAACAGTACAATCAAACATAATCCTAGAACAAATCAAGTGTACATATTAGGTCTGAATCTGGCTGGTCGCAACTCGCAAGACGTGAATTATTATTTTTTCTAGAGGAGTCCTTTCGCTCGCTGCGTCACCAAGTACTAGAGATCTTGCTATAAGTCAAGAGTTTTAGAGCATTTCACGCGTCTCCAAAAACCCAAACTAGTACATTCCCCCTTTGAAAAATCAGTGTACATGTGCCATATGGCGATTTATATATCTATATCTCTTTATAATGCACCTAAGTATTCTTTTCTACGTCCACCCCAAATAATGCACCACACTAGAGATGACCTAACCTTCATGCACCCAGCGAAATGTCCCCAGAAACTTGCATTCATCAAAATTAATCTCTCGGATCTTTCCTCAGCTTTACTCACCCACATCCGATGGCCATTATTTAATGTGTCTAACTCATCCCTGTGGCCCACAACAGATCTCCCCCACCTCCAGCATCATCTCAAGAAAAAGGAAACAAATATCCTGGAATTAAGGAAAAGGAAACAAACATTCTATAAAAAGAAAAGACCATATATTACGTGCTGGAAAAAAAAAATTGAAAGACAGGGTACTATACTAGCTCGATTAAATGGGATTAGTTGGCACGACTTATGAGAGATAGAAGCATAACATCCATATCTCTCTCAGAGGTGGGCACTGGGCCGGCACGAGGCACACCCGACCCAATTCGACCCATGGCTCGACACAAAACTGTTTTAAACGGGCCGGGCCGACCCGGCACGATTGCTCGGGTCGTGCCGGGCCTGCCAATCGGGCACAATGGGCGGCCCGGCCTGGCCCGGCAGACTGGGTAGTGCTCGGGTCGGACGGCGGCCGTGCATGCCACGCACGCAGACGCCTAACGGCGCACGACGGCCCGCGACAAGCACGGCCACCGCGGCGGCGCGCAGGGCACGCGACCGAAGCTCGCGGCGCAAAGACAGCGGCACTCAACCGAACCAGCGGCGGTATGCGCAGCCTGTGGCCGGGCGGCGGAGAAGAAGACGGAAGGGACGGGGCGAGACACCGTGGCGCGGCACTTTCGTGGATGTGCTCGCATTTTCGTCCGTGGCCGCGTCCGCCCACGGTCGTTCAAGTCGCACGGGAGCCACGCGCGAACCTCTGAGCTACCTAGCCGCCTCGCGCCTGTCACCTCCAGCGCCGCCTTGCGCCCGCCGCCTCCAGGCCCATGGCCGCCTCGCGCGTGGACACCTCCCACGCGCACATCGCCCAGCGTCGTGGCGCGCCGCGCTCGTCGCCTCCGCCCACCTCGCGCCCACCGCCTCCAGCGCCGTGGCCGTCTTGCGCACCGCCGCCTCCAGCGCCATGTGCACGGCTTCACGGGGACGCGTGGGAAGGGAGACTGGGCGACGTCTTTGGGCGGAGGAATCGAGGGAGCAGGGGCACCGCGCGGAGGAATAGAGGGGGCGCTCGGTCGGGCGGACGAACCGAGGCCGAGGCGCGTGTGGGCCGTGCTGCGTACAGAGAGCCAGAAAAAAAGTTGAGAAGATTAGGAAGATAGAGAGAGGAAGAGGGAGGGAAAAAAAGAGAGGGAGGGGGGGCTCGGTGGGAAAAGAAAGAGAATAGAGATAGCTGTTCGAGTGAATCACTGGAAAAAGATTGTTTGAGGTAATTTGATCCATTTGAACGCAAGAAAATCAAGATTGCAAGGGAATCGAGTGAATCACGGGAAAAATGGATGAACAAAAGAAAAAGTTTTTGGCCACGTTCGTATATTCCCATCCCGCGCGTGAATAAAGTTGATTGAAATGAATGTGGCACGCTGAAAGACATAAAGCTGGTTTTAATTTTTATCTCGCGCAGTCATGCCTCGTTTAAACGCTCAATGGACATCGCGGGCCTGGGGCAGGGGCAGAAAAAGACAAGAGACATCGTTGATGTATTTGAAGTTTTGAACGCACTTGATGCACGTTAGTTCAATTTTCGTCATGCGCGAGCACGCGCCTCATTTAAATTTGCAACGACAGCAGAACAACGATACGACACATGACATGGCATAAAGTTGCTTTCAATTTTTCATCCTGTTGCCCATGCCTCATTTGAATTTGCAATTTAGGCCGTTGTGCTTATTATTGACATCATTCGTGCGAGATTTATCATTGGCGAATTCTTGGCATTTATTCGACGATTCATCGTCGGCTTTGGTTAAAAAGAATAATGTCAGTTGAGGAGATAATTGGAATCTGGTGTTTCATCACCATTATCTTGGTGTTTTATTTACCGTTTGGATACGTTGACCATTAAGAGGATGGGTAGTGACATAGGGTAGATCTAGAAGAGAGGGGTGGGAGATGAGAAGGCTTGGTGGTGCCGGGACCAAAGGAGCCGCGCCTAGAGGAGTCGAGGCTAGATGCATGAGGGCTGGCGACGCCGGAGTCCGTTAGACGAGGGGATTAGGGAAATGAGGGCGGTGGCGATGTAACTAAACAAATCACACATGCAATCCTCTTCCATAATCTCCTATATCAATACCGGTTGGGCTATACATTCGCTGCATGCCGTATCACCGCGTACGCACACTACTGCAAGCAACTTCGGGTCATTTCCTCTCGTCGCAATAGTGTAACAGGTCGGGACTGGGCCGAAACGACACGAAGTAGGCACGAAACGCAAATGAGCTGTGCTTGGGCTCGCCGAACGTGAGCTGGGCCGGCACGACCCAGCACGGTGGACACAACAGGCCATCGCGGCCCGGCACGGTTCTAGCCCGAAACACGATGGGCCCGTGCCGGGCCTCCCGGCCCGACACGACGCCCACCTCTACTCTTTCTCAAGAAGAAGAAGATCCATCTCTCTCTAAAAAAACGCATAACATCCGATCACTTCCTGTGAAAGGAAGATGCGCACCATACTTAAGAATTCCCATGTGAGGATAAGGGTATATACAATAAGATTATCTTAGATTACTCTTAGTCAATATATATATATGAGTTTGTTTTATGTGGGAGAGTTTGAAAGAGAAGAGAGATGACTCTTAGAGAAGAGCCAGCATCACACGAGAAACAAAGTATACTAGTATAGTGCCAGTGCTAACGCTACGACGGTAGTACATCCGCTTATCAATTAAATGAGAAGATAAGTATGAATATAACACTTAATAGTAAATAATCTTGTGATCACATTGTACGTACTACATATTTGGAAGGAGAGCGAATCAAACAAGGAAATAAATAGGGAAGATCCGCATGCAAGGAAACAGAATTGATTTTTTTCTTGTCGACCAAAGCGTATGTACTACATATTTGGAAGGAGAGCGAATCAAACAAGGAAATAAGCAGGAGGATCCGCATGCAAGGAAACCGAATTAAATTTTTCTTGTTCTTGCCTCGTGATCGTATTTTTTCCGAATATAACCTTTTTCGAGATTTTTTTACGGATCTAGCCCCATATAGCCTAATTTCAGCGTACAGAGAGCGCTGATTTTTTTTATTTTTTATCCACAGAACCAGCGGTTTGTGAGTGCTATTTAAATTTTTTCAATTTTTTCTCGCGGAACTATCGGCCGGCGAGCGCTGTTTAATTTTTATCTTTTTTCTCTGCGGATCCAGCGGTCCGCGAGCACAGTTTATTTTTCCATATTTTTCCAAAATTATTCAGTGGACAGAATCGCTTGAATTTTTTTTTCTCCCACGCTTGAATTTTTCAGCGGCCACCAAGCATTTATTTTTTTTGCCAAAATTATTAAGCGGACGAACACCGCTTGATTGTTTTTTATTTTTGGGAATTTTTTACTGTGTTGGCATTATCGTTATAATTTTTTTCTGAATCACTCTCGCGACGATGAATTTACGATTGTAGCCTCGGTAGGAAAAATTGGTGAGATGATGGCAGTATTATTTACGGCCTTTCGAGCTCGAACTTTTACTATATTAGTATCGTCGTTATAATTTTTCTGAATCAGGCTCTCGGGCGATGAATTTGCGATTGTAGCCTTGAGACAGAAAAAATCAACAGAGAGGTGCTAGAATTTTTTTCCCGCGGTTTCCTTTTCCCAGCACGTAATATATGGTCTTTTCCTTTTTCAGGACGTTTGTTTCTTTTTCCTTGATTCCAAGACGTTTGTTTCCTTTTCTTTGTTGATGTTGGAGGTGAGAGAAGGTCTGTTGTGGGCCACAGGGATGATTTCGGAAAATATGGAAAAATAAATTGTGCTCACCATTGGATCCGCAAGAAAAAAAGATAAAATTAAGCGATGCTTTCATGCGGTACCGGTTCCGCGAGAAAAATTGAAAAAATTAAGCAAAGACTCACGACAATTGGTTCCTTAGATAAAAATAAAAACAAAAATTCAACGCTCTCCGTGCGCTGAAATTAGGCTCTATGGGGCTAAATCTGTAAAAAAGTCTCGAGAAGGGTCATATCCGGAATAAAATACGATCACAATGCCAGGACAATAAAAAATTCAAGTCTTGTTTCCTTGCATGTGGATCCTCGTGTTTATTTCTTTGTTTGATTCACCCTCCTTCCAAATATGTAGTACGTACAATTTTGGTCAGTAAAAAATTCAAGTCTGGTTTCCTTGCATGCGGATCCTCCTTATTTATTTCCTTGTTTGATTCGCTCTCCTTCCAAATATGTAGGTGGGGGATGTCTGTTGTGGGCCAGAGAGATGATTAGACACACTAAATAATGGCCATCGGATGTGGGTGAGTAAAACTGAGGAAAGATCTGAGACGTTCATTTTGATGAATGCAAGTTTACGGGGCGTTTCTTTGGGTGCACGAACATTAGGCCATCTCTAATGAGGTGCATTATTTAGGGTGGACGTAGGAAAAATTGCTTAGGTGCATTATAAGAGGTATAGATTAGTTATGTATAAGAGAGAAGAGATTGTTATTACACAACATTTAGAGGCAATATTTAGAGATGGTTATTGCACAAGTTAATTCTATTGTTTATTTTAAATAACATAGATGAGAGATATAGTAAGTAGCGTTGTTGTACTTGCTCTTAGTACAGTTCGGTGCGTTCACATTAGCGGATTGTGATGCGGATATCCGGCAGGCCGGTCGACTCGCCACTGGACTCTGAGATCGACGGTGTCATGCGTGCATGCTGAATCGCTAAACGCCCCATAAATAGCCTCATGATTAAGCTGCTGGTCCCTCCCAGCCCGTCAATGTCCTTGGCAGTCGCTGCACAGTGGCGACATTGTTCACCTATCTACGGCAAGGGCCAAGCTAATCTTCTCGAGGGGCCAAAATGGCGTGTTTGAAAGGTCAAAGCAGTGGCCACCGGAAGAAAATCGATCCGCGTCTGTTTGGTAAATGACTTGATAAAATATCTCAAGCGATCTATCCATCCATCTCATCAGGCGCCAGTGCCTTAACCGATCTTTCGAATCTTGTTTAGGCCGCGATCGGAGCCAACGACTCTTAACTGATGTCATAGATAAACCATTCTCACGCATGCACCGGCATATGCAATCCTTAGGGTTCGAGCAATGCATGCAGAAGAGAAAGGTATCAATTTATTAGCAGCATAGTACAGTTCTTTGTTCTGCAACATGCTCTGTTCGTCTGAATATTCTGACACTTTCAAAGGAACAAAAGTGCTCGTTAAGTATAGTACATGCCAATTCGATAGAATGTAGACTCTGACACGCTTGATGCAGCAAACATGGTTAACAAAAGTGCTCGTTAAAGTATAGTACATGTCAATTCGATCGAGATATAAAACCGACACACTTGAGATGCAGGTGATGGCGTGATGCAACGAAACAGGGTATGCAGGTGATGGCGTGATGCAACGAAACAGGGTTAAGTGACAACCCTTCACCCTACGCGCCACGTCGGACGGTTCATGCATGTGTCTGAAGTCTGAACCATCCCCCAGGCCCCAGCGGCGACCACTTGCTAATTAGTTACAAGATTAGTGGTTAACCAGGCAGCATGGCCCTCTAACGACTAAACTAATCGCTGCCACGTCGGACGGATTAACCTCCGGGGCTCCGGGCCTTCCCCGGATAGCAACCCGGCGTGAAGCCAAGACTAGGCGGCGTTGCGTGCGTGCAGGCACACTAGACAGTAGATGAGGCTGAGCTGTGACATGGCTGTCGCTTTTTGTCCGGGCTGGCCCACGTGGATGACGACGAGGAGGCGGCGTGGGGGCCACGGGAGGCGCCACGTCGACGTTGGGAGGCCTATGTGGCGCTTCCTCCTGCCAAGGGCCGGTTTAGCCCGGGAGGCTGCGACCCCTCGACCGCGCGCACGTCACCACTCGCGTTTGCTGCTAGCTTTTGCGTGTTGCCCCCTCCATTACCCGTAAACTCTGTAACGACCCTGCTGAGACCTTCTTACCTTCATAACGACTCGCGTGTCGGCCACTTGTATATTATAACTAAATCATCACGGGATCCTCCGTTATGTGTGACTTTTTTTTCGTACCTTCGCATGATCATTGCGTTTGTATTTTAGAACGGGTGAGGGATATTATAGTTATCAATTAGCTAGTCTGCGCTGAAGAATTTGCTGCATATATGATCCATTCAAAAAACAAAAGAACAAATATAATGCTATATTTCTATTAGTTGGTATGTGTTGAAGGGTTGATTCATCCGTCTTCTTTGTTCATGTTCAGAAAAGAAACTCGGTCTACGTTCTCGGAGAAAATCTAATAAAATCTACGTTTGTACTTACTACTATTCTAATGCTGGGGAAATTATGTGTTTTTTGTTAACAATGTGAAGCTGGCGTTTACAAGTATAAACTGATCAAAATCGTACAAGCAACCGAACCGAGGGAGTTTGTAAGAATAAAAATTCTCTTGGGGGCTATCTCTGAAAACGTAGAACGGCTCAAATTAACGCAGTTCTATGCCGACGTCTATATAAGCGTTCAAATGCCCGCGGCAATTTGCCTCCATCACAAAGACTCGCACGCGCGCAGCGACGCCCTGAACATTTCGCTCTCCTCCCAGATATTTTTCTTCCCCTTTTCTTGCTTCCATTTTCTGTCGGGATTCACTTATCCAAAAAGGGGAAATGCGCGAGGCTCCACGGGCCGTCGTCGACGCCCCCGCCGACGTCGACGTCGTCACCTCCGGCGGCCGCTGCAAGATCCCCGCGCATTCCTCTGTTCTTGTGAGTATAGCTCCTTCTCCTCCTCTTCCGGCCGTTCGGTTTCTTGGCGCATTATTCTCTTTGCAAATGCGCCCGCAGATTAATTAAAGCGCCTCGAGGTAGACTAAACCCGCTAGCTTCTGATGATGATCTCAACTCTCGGATCGTCTGAATGGGCACGAAACAACAGCAGCTGAATGCTGATTAAGAATCGATTCAAGAACTCTTATGCCTGCGAACGTTAATTCTTGTTGCCTCAACTCTTCTGAAGAGAGGTGTTTTTTTCTCGTCTTTATTTTCACCAGGCGTCGGCGTCGCCGGTGTTGGAGAGCATCCTGCAACGCCGTATGCAGAAGGACAGGGACAGCGGCAGGGCCGGCAGAGCCGTCGTTCGGATCCGCGGCGTCACCGACGACGCCGCGGCGGCCTTCGTCCGCCTCCTATACGCCGGCAGGTACGCACCGTGTTTCCTCCCTGGAATTGCTAGTCTTATTTTTGTACAGATCCGTTTCTTGCAAGCTGAGAATGGTTTGCAAAAGACTCATTAGTAGTATTCACACACGAGGAGAAAAGAAAAAAAAATGTCACATGCGTACCACACGTTGACAATTAAGCTGGACGATCACGAGGGCCTACTTTTAAATGGTATAGTTAAAAAATTCTATTTTTACGCTCCATTTTCTTAGAGGGTACGTTGTTTTCATTCGTCATGGTAATAATTGATAGCTAAATTTTGAACCGATAAATACACTAAACGTGTTGATAGATTTCTAGTTTTTGATGTATTTCTGACATGCGAAAGACCAATTAAGTTTAGATATACTTAAGCACTAAGAGGAGAAACAAGCAATAGCGTTTAGGACAATTTTACCATCACTGGTAGGTACCAAAATTTATATTAAATTAATAACAAGAGATATAAAAAAATTAAAACTATCATTGGGAGGTACCATGAGCTACTATCGAATTACCTTTGAACTCTTGTAACTCTTGGTACATTAACCTTTTAAATTTTTTGTATCTTTTGATACTAACTTAATATATAGTTTAATACCTTCCAAGAATGATAAAAAGTCTCAACAAGCAAATTCAATACAAAAACCATGCACTTAAACCTTTGCCAAGATAAGCTGCCAAAATGCAGAGCAGTTCTTTTCCTTATTGACGGACCTATCAGCGCCTGTACGTAGATTCAACGAACCACTCCATGAATCAGCATTTTTTTTCGTGATACGTTCAACTCGGCCAATTTGCAAACATGCCTCGTCAATTGTCACAAGATACACAGCCCCGAAGGCCTCTCTGCCTCAAGCCGGGCCATACAGAACCCCGGCAATTTGCGCGCGACGGCGTAAGTCGAGCACCGAAATTTGCCGTGAATTTTGTGGGACAGATTTGATGCCGGTTTGGCGCCGACTAGGACGGCAGGGAGAAAAAGAGAAAAGTAAACTAAAGCGCGCGATGAAAAGTGAAGGGAAGAATGATAGAAAAACGAGTTGGTTAATTTTCTTCTTCTTTTCTTTCTTCTCCGTCGTTTGGTTGGTGTGTGGTAGTGCCTGCCTAGTTAGAACCCTCCCCTACGTATGACTGGCTCCAAGGCGACCAGCCAAGCGATCCCATCGTCGCTCGGCATGTTGTTGCTGTCGCAGGCAGGGAAGGGACCAGTGGTCGCGGCGCTATCATTGTGTTGCTTGCCGTGAATTGGACGATTTTCCCCCCTATTTTCGTGTGGATGTGGGGATACGGACCGCCAAAATAACCGGCCGGCCGCACCGTCCAATGTCATGTATACTCATGTTCTGCCAATCGTTGTACTTCTTTTCATTTTCAGTGACCGTGGATGGATGTATGATAATATATGCTGAAATTAACGGCAGGTGCGACGAGAACGAGGATGGCATCGAGATTGAGAAGTACGCGGTGCACATGCTGGTGCTTGCGCACGCGTACCAGGTGCCGTGGCTGAAGCGGTCGTGCCAGGGGGTGATAGGCTCCGGGCTCACCCCGGACACGGTGGTGGACGTGCTGCAGCTGGCCAAGCTCTGCGACGCGCCGCAGCTGTACCTGCGGTGCGCGAGGCTGCTGGCCAAGGAGTTCAAGGCCGTGGAGAAGACGGAGGCGTGGCGCTTCCTCCAGGAGAACGACCCATGGCAGGAGCTCGACGTCCTCCAGCACCTCCACGAGGCCGATCTGGTACGTGAATCGCCGACGATCACGGCTTAGAATTGGACCGCATTGCCATCATCACTTCCATTCCACCCACGCGCATGCTGGCACTTGACAGATGATGCCTCTCGCAGTGCGCAATGCACCGGGGAACATCTTTATTAGCCTGCTATCCCAAGCTTTCAAACTTTGGTTCCCGGAAGTGGACGACATGTCCGGACCACCGTGTCGCATTCGTGCGCATTAAGGCATAAGATTTCCATGGTGTTGGTAGTTTGGGTCGGTTCCGTCCAACACGCCGAATGGTTGGTCGGCGAATGACCTCAATTCACCATATGTTCTAAACGTTTTTATTTAGGTGGAGATGGTACTGACCTGAAGCAATTTCCGGTCATGGCTAAGACCACATTAACCTTTTAAATTGACAAAAGTCGATCGGCAGAACCTTAGGGGTTAACTACTTAATTAGTTAGATTTAACTTGTACTAGCGTTCAACCAAATGAAAGTCGTAGGAAGAATCATTGATCAATTTCTAGAATGGACAAATTACCTATCTAAATCATGACTTTACCACTTTATGTTGTTTATGTTTGTTCGGCAATTTCACAATGCACGTTTTTTTAAAAATGAAATGTTATTAAGAGTTTCTAAGCAATAACCTATGCATGATTCCGGCCGTGCAGCGGCGGCGCAAGTGGCGTCGGAAGCGCGCGGAGCAGCGGGTGTACATGGAGCTGAGCGAGGCGATGGACTGCCTGCAGCACATCTGCATGGAGGGCTGCACGGTGGTCGGCCCGGTGGGGCAGGCGCCAGCCAAGTCGCCGTGCCCGGCGTACGCGACGACGTGCCGGGGCCTGCAGCTCCTCATCCGCCACTTCTCCCGTTGCCACAGCACGAGCTGCCCGCGCTGCCAGCGCATGTGGCAGCTCCTCCGCCTCCACGCCGCGCTCTGCGACCAACCGGACGGCCAGTGCAACACACCTCTCTGCGGGCAGTTCAAGCGAAAGGAGCAGGAGAGGGCAGCGGCGAAGGCCGGCGATGACGACGACAAGTGGGGGCTTCTGGTGAAGAAGGTGAGGGCTGCCAGGGTCATGTCTTCTCTGAGCAAGAGGAGGCTGATGAATTGTTCCTCTCGGTGTTGAGAAAATGTCTAGTCACAGCATCTGCCGGAACAGTTAGGGTAGTAGCTACTAGCTAGATACAGTGTATGAGTGTATTGAAGTGAGCTATTTTTGGCGTGTCGTTGATGGTTTTGATCTCTCTTTGTGTTATGTACATGCCTCGTTGCTTTTGTTTAGGGTTTTCTATCTTTGTAAAATTCTTTTGTGTTGTGAGAGTAAATGGCCCGAAATTCCTCGTAAGAACTGCCTGTATTGATAAATCATCATCGCCAGAAACATGCAGTCTTTGAGGGCATTCTTTCTTCTTTCCCCTGACAAGCTGGTTGGTGGCGTGGCCAACCTGAAATTACTTGAACACAACAATCAAGACCTGCCTTTCTTAATGGCTCACAGGATGAATTCATGATCCAAATAAAATTTTGATAGCTCATGTATACCTTATATTAAAGGGGAAAGAATCCCCAGCCGCTCAGCGGCGCCACCTCAGTGTTTGCGCGGAAAAGTCTTTAGAAAAATTCAAAATTGCGTTCAGGTCCTTCCGTCGTTTTTCTAGAAAAATAGACAAAAAAATCAAAATTACGTTTAGGTTCCTCCGCGGTTTATGTTTAGGTCCGCCCATCGGTTTTTACAAAATGGAGCCAAAAAAGAGCGAAATTACGTTTAGATCCCAAAAAGATTTTTTTAACATAATGAACCCGAAAAAAATGAAAATACGTTTATGTCCCTCCGTTGTTTTTTCCAAAAAAAGAGAGCCCGTGTTTTCGCAGATTCGTTAACGATTCCTAACAGTCCACAGATTCGACGACGGCTTCTAGCAGCCTATTTTTTTTAAGAAAAAACCTGAGAAAATCGAAATTACGCAAAAAAGAACCCCATGTTCTCCTAGCAACCCATTTTTTAAGGAAATAACGAGAAAACCAAAATTACGTGAAAAAGGAACCCACGTTTTCGTAGATTCGACGACAACTCCTAGCGGTTCCACAACTCATAGATAGGACTCGTGGTGTCGCAAATTCACCGATGACTCCTAGCTAGCACATTTTTTAGAAAACCCTGGAGAAAAAACGAATTCACGTTTACATCCTCAGACCCTTTTTTCAGAAATAACCGTTGGACCAAATTTCGTATGGCGCAGTGTAGCGTGCGACTCTGACTAGTATTTAATTAAGCTTCGAAAGGTTGAGTTTTTTTTCTTAATATAAACACAGTATTCTCAACCCGAGCCTGGAATAGGTTATTCTACGCTCTACCACCTTCCATCGATCAAAACCC
The DNA here is from genome assembly GCA_036346275.1 of Otatea glauca. Lineage (NCBI taxonomy): Eukaryota > Viridiplantae > Streptophyta > Magnoliopsida > Poales > Poaceae > Otatea > Otatea glauca. The sequence goes on from CM070711.1 coordinate 81,588,392, forward strand.
ACATTCTACTTAGGTTAAAAGTCTGATCAAAGAGAACCCAACACCTCCCACCTCTATCAACCGCTATGTTGGTCTCCACCCACCTTTTCCATGCTTTTTTTGAAAAAAAAATGTTAAAATATATTCGTCATGGATCTCTTTTTAATTAATTATATTTTTTTCTAGCAAAACACTTTAAACGGATTGTAAATAGGATAAATGGTTTATGAGATATCGTCGTTCAAAGTTTGCAATCAACCGGTGTTTCTCTCTTTCACCCGCTTCTATGTGCTCAGCGTGACAGTATATTGAAATGTATTTGAATATAAATGTGGCATCCATTTTTTAGTGCCGCTATCACATGGCCCTCATGCGCTACGACTAGTTCTAACAGTATAATCTAACAACGCGTTCAGTAAATTGAATGTATTTGAACGTAAATACAGTATCCATTTTTTACTAACGCTATCATATGACCATCATGTACCACAACTAGGTGTGTTTGTAAAATCTAACAACGCGTCTAATAAATTGAAATGTATTTAAATGTAAATGTGGTATTTGCCACCTCTATCACATGGCTATCAAGCGCCACACGTAGGTGTAGCAATAAAAACTAACAACGAATCTAGTAAATTGTAATGTATTTAAACATAAATGCGGTATCTATTTTTACTGCCGCTATCACATGACCATCATGCGCCATGACTAGTCCAACACCGCGTCCAGTAAATTGGTGTAAAAGCTATTTCATCTGGCATTTATTGATGAAACTTATATCATTTTGTTCCTCTTATCGTTAGTAAATTACTTGTGAAAAAAGGTTTGTGAATCAGAGCTACCAATTAAAAGTTATGGTTAAAACAAGAAAATAAATATTTTACTATCGTTGACGTTATCTCGCTGATGGAGGCCCTATACATCGCTAAGTCTATGTCGATGCCCAAAGGTAGGATGCATGGCAGAGTGCCCTATTCCATCGAGCGATTAACCAAGCATTCAGCCCTCTAGAGTGCTTCGCTTCGCTTACCCTACAAGGCATATGGCCCGTACCATTAGGGGGCTCTCATGAGCGCCCATGGAGATAGCATGGCGCTCTTGCCTCGCCCGGTGTTGATTGTCGAGTGAGAGCCGCCAAGTCCCGTGGTCCTTACGAAGTTAGTCCCTGGAAAAGGGTCCAAGCCTTGGGACACCAGAGTTAGAGAACTACCCTAAGGGGGGCAATGACATGAGATCCACCATCATCTCTTGGGAATGTCGAAGATGCCCACGTTTAGGTCATCATACTAGAGGTAGGATATTATTTGTGTACCATATCTAGTGCTTATAAAAAAACTCGTTGTAACCCTCACATATAACGTAAACTCTCATTGAATACAAGATGCACACAAATTAGTGTGCCCTCAGGGAGATCAGACGAGGAGACATCTCACTATTCCCCGTCCGAGGGACACATCAATAGGAGTAGGCCATTTATTTTAGCGCCTGAACCTATATAAATCCTCGTGTCAAACCATTTTCTCAAGGATAGCAGCCTATGAAACGGTAGGCATCCGTCGTCTCTCATGTGTCCTGTTTCTCTACGACGTCTGGCACCGTCTGTAGGGAATCATAGCTAATTTGCAGAAGGCTATGGCTCCCACTAAAGAACACTAGTCAACAAAGCCTCCTCTAGCTCTGAAGCACAAGGAGTATGTGGACAACCTGTTTATTCCCTGAAGGAACCCCAGACGTGCCTCTTCGGAGATCGGGGCCATCCGGCTCGGGGTGGACAATGTCCTACAAGTATCGGGACTCCCAAGTGCGTCCTCCTCCTTTGTGCTAGTTGCGGTAGGGTCGGGCCAAGGGCAGGAGGCTCAAGGTACTCTTGCGGTCACAGGGCTAAGAGCTTCGAAGCAGATCATCACCCCTGAGGTGCTAGACATAACAAAATGGAAAGCCATGATAGATACGACAGCGAGGCAAACTATGGACTACATAATAGCCACTTACCGCCCTCTTGACGAGCCTTCACACTTCTTACAGCTCCTAGCGCCACCTTCTATCCAAATAACCACCAACCTAGGAGCACTTGGAGGCCTAGCCTTCGTTTTTGGGGGCAGGCAAGGAGGGAACCCACACAACCTCCCTTCGCTCGCCCACGCGGCGGTGTCGAACAAGGATCCCTTCTGGCCGATACACCTGTTGAGTCAAAGGTTCAGAGAGCTCAACCTATTCCGTTGCAATTCATACTATCACCACAACCCCTAAGGCCCAAGATCGTGCTCCCAAGGGCGAGAGCTCTAGGCCCTCCCCCAAACTCCCCCTCACGAGCAAATATGCCTATATCCATAGATGGTGAGCCAACTCCTATCGGTCGGAGTGGAGTCTTACCCCCGAGGTGCAACGTGGCCTAGGGTGATGGGAAAGCCCCCAAAACCAAAGGTCGTCACTCCCCCAAGAGTTGCTTTCGACGCTCCTGGACGGGCAGTCAATTCCACCCACAGTCGTCCACAAGCGCTCACAAGGCTCAAGAGACTCACATCAAGTAGAGTGTGGACAAGCGAAGTAGAGGAGCCTCCACTCCGCCAGTATCAAGCACGTTCCTACCTTGCCATCCAAGCCCTCAAATCGCCATGGCCACCACCGCTCCGGAGGAATGGAGGCTGAGTCCTTGGTTTCAAGGCTCCCTTGGACAGGCCTCCAGCTCTTCCAGCTCCGAGGAGCCCCATCACCGCTGTCGTCGCCATGCAAGGTTGTCTTGCCCACGCGGGCATAGCGGCAGAGGTAGTCCCAAGACCAGTAGCCCCCTCACCGTGGACATCTCTGAAAGCCGAAACACCACCAAACATTTGCCTGACCAAACAACAACGATTTGTTCTGTGGAATCAAAACAAAACAACACCTCATAACCAGCTAATGGAGCTGAGTTGTGCTGTTCTACAAACTGCAAATAATTCAACATGGGCATATCCTCTTGCATTCAAGAAAGTTATATCATCTCTTAGTTTATTGGAGGAGTCAAGCATACATCAGCCAAGCATTATCACTTGGAAAGTACATTAGGAAGAAATACGACAAAGCAACTACTTGAAACCATGGGCCAAATGATAATCATGATTCACTCTCTTTTGCTTGGGCCATTAGCTCTGCTTGCATTGTCTTTATCTCCAGTTCCCTTTCCATCCTCTCTTTCTGAAAAAACAAAACCACTTTCAGCTGCTTCCAGAAAAAGCTCTTGTGCATACATTAACAGTATATGAGTTTGCAAAGGGTTTTTCCATGGTAGTGGTTTTGGTGGTGGTGTGGGTGGGTGGGTGGACTGGTGGTGATAGGGTTTTTGGTGGAAACAGCCCACAGAACACCTGAACCTATTTGTCTGTGTTTCAGTCTAGCACGCAAAAAGTTTCTAACAGACATTAGGTACCTAATGCTCTCATATTTCAAGTATTAATATCAATTTAGACAAATAGGGATCCAAAAGAGAGTTTACATGCATATAGAAGCAACAATTCTACCCCGTGGGAAACACAACTACGACAATCATCTCGGGAGTTTCAACAGTGTCCTTCGCCCCAAAATGATCTTTCGAGTACAATGGAAACAGATGTTTAATCACAGCATCAAAGCATCAAATGGAAAATGTACAGGAAAACCACATGTGATGTGTTTGCAAATAGGTTACAGGTTGCCCTTAATAAATTTACCCTTAACATAAGCCCAGCGCAACAAAATACAGAAACATAACCAAACGGGATGTGTTTGCATTGTGCAAATAGGTTAAAAATTGCCCTTGGGCAATTTATACTTAATATCTGCCCAGCATAACAGAAGGTTATTCAGTAAGCGAGTATTAAGCCACACAATACCCAGAAGGCTACAGCAATCCATCCCAAAGAAACTATAACATTAATCATGTAAATGTATTGAGTCAGCAGTAGGATAGGTAATAGCAAATCAGACAACAGGCTAGGTGGCTAAATTCAAGATGAAATCCCAGTGCTGAATGAATGACATTTAACAGCAGCAAGAAAACAGTCCACTTCACTCTAAAATCTCTAATTGTATTTGCACCTACAGCCTGGACTCTTTGGTGAACCATAATTATAAAATCTTTCAGTATGAAGAGCCGATACAGTGGGAGTAATTTCCATATTCATATTCTTCTTGAAGCTGTGGAAGGCTGGAAGGACCTGTTGTGGGAGGCGGAGACCTGCATGGTGACTGAAGCTGCTGTACAGCAGCAGAGATTATGTGTCTTGATTGCCCGTTCCTAAAGGAAACACCCAGGAGGTGAAAGATGTTGTTTCTTTCCTACCGCGCTTGTTTGTTTAGAGTGGGATACGTTTGAGATGTCTAGTTTAAGGTTTCACAGGTACTTCTGCTGCACCGCGAATTTCCTAGTGCTTATATTGCCTTTGTGCTGGGAGTGATCAGATGTAACTTCTATGACTTATATCCCTTGTTTGCTGTAACTCTCTTAAGATTCGTTTCTGGTTGCAGGTAAGAATCTGGGCCTGCGTGCTAATGTGCTATTTCAAAAAATCAAGACGTAATCCTAAACAAGTCCGCAAGAACGCAGCAAAACCACCAATTGGAGAAAGCCCTACGCTTCAAATCTCAACACCACACTTAGACAAGCAAAGCCTAGCCTACTCCAAGAATCTACGGCTCATCCGGTCAGGTCGGATCCAGCAACCTATAACCCAATCCAAGATTCGCGTGGACGGAGTACAAAGCTAATCGCACACAGACAAGGCCTGGATCTAACGCGGCGAGATAAAGATCAGCGTATCCACAAAGCGGCGCAGGCATAGCAACGAGGGATGAATTTGGTGGAGGAAAGGGAAGTATTAGAACAGGAATTAGTTTACCTTCTCGTCCTGGTGGAGGGCGATCCAGACGTGGACTCTGTCCATGGACTGCCAGAAGAGGAACGCACCGAAGGTCATCGCGAAGTACGTCGCCACTCGCACCATCTTCTCCTTCTCCCTCTCCCTCTCCGATCTCTCTCTCTCTCCTCGGAGGATTGGGATTTGGCGACGGCTGCCTGCGTGTTCTGGTTCTGAACAAGGGATGGTGGGATACCTCCAATCGAAGGCGCCGAGGATCCCATTTTGGGCCGAGCGGGCCGGGAGTAGAAACAAGTTGGCGCGGCATTCGTTAACTGACGGGCCTAACACGCAGCACAACATAGATTATGCTGACCATACGAAGGTCTGATGTTAATTTCCAAATATCCAGAGGAACTTCACCAGAAATTTCTAAAACAAGACAACAGACAAAGTAACTTGTATTCCTGGTGTTAATGAACCTCGCTATCGAATAGTCCGGGGTTTTCAAACAGATCTAAATTAGAGAACAGAGAGAGAGACACAGGTGTATGGCGGCGGCAGCGAGTCTTTATTGCTTTACGATTCTTTGGTACATAGGGGACCCCTCCTCCTTATATAAGCGCTCACCTAGGGTTTTGGCTAAGGGACCATCGTGGGCTTTTATTGGGCCACGTGGTTTCCCAACACTCCCTTGGGCCCTTCTTGCGAGATGCATATGCCTCATTAAAACTCGGAAAAACCCGAGTGGGAAAAATACTTGAAGAAAGAGTACATAGCATACGCTTACTATGTTGCACGAATTGCCTCATTAAAACCTTATGCAAGAAAACTTCATGAAAAACTTGCTAAGGAAAAATAGTACAATTCACCCAAACTTCAATTGCTAATCTTCGAGATTCATGTTGGGTATTCATAATTCATCTTCGAGATTTATGTGGGAGTATGTGAAATATCTCCCCCTGAAATCTGCACTTCTCTAAGTCTCATCATTCCAATTCCTTTTACGCACCTTGCAAATGTAGATGCTGGGAGTGATTTAGTAAACAAATCTGCAAGATTTTCACATGACTTAGTATGCAATATCTTGATCTCGTTCATCTTATGCAATTCATGAGCATAGAAGAACTTGGGGTTGATATGCTTCGTGAGATTGCTCTTCACATAACCCATCGTGCTTGGGCAACACAAGTCGCATTATCTTCATATATGATCGTGGGAGTTTGCTCAATGTTCAAGCCACATGACTTACGGATGTGGTGAACCATTCTTCCGAGCCATGCACATTCACGAGATGCTTCATACAAGCGATGATTTCCGAGTGGTTTGTTGACATCGAGACAAGAGTGCGCTTAGGCGACTTCCAAGAAATTCTTGTTCCTCTACATAGGAAAACATAGCGGTTTGGGACTTGCCGATATCTGGTCGATAATTACCCAAACATCGACTTAGCCAACCAAATTCAATTCATTGTTTCTTCTAAAGAACAAACCAAGATCTTTGCTTCCTTGGAGGTACGGAAGATGTCCTTGATCCCTTTCCAATGCCTTTTGGTGGGTTACGCCTGCATCAGGGCTAGCAAATTCACAGTGACGCAATGTCCGGCTGGTGCTATTCGCAAGGTACATGAGCGCTCAAGCGCACTCGGATATGGGAATTCTGCTCCCGGGACTTCCTCCCTCTTCTCTAGGTGCAGTATGGGTCTAGGTGCGCTTGGAGTGACCTTGAGCCATTGGAGTCTTCGCAGGATATGCTTTTTCAAAGCCAAATCTTTTCAACACTTCTGCGTGTAAGGTGATTGATGTACCAAGATTCCTCCTTGGACATGCTCAAGCCGCAAGCCTAAACAAAACTTGGTTTTACCCAAATCCTTCATTTCAAACTCGGACTTCAAGTATGAGCATGCTTCTTCAATTTCTTCATCTGTCCCTATGATGTTCAAGTCATCTACATAGAGCGGAGATTATCTGAGAATCCATTCGGGATCATTGTATAAATACACATGGACAATCTTCATTTGTTTGTGTAGCCTTTCTTGCAGAGAAAATCACTCAGCGATTGTACCACATTCTTCTGTTGCTTATTATACGAGTGATTTCTCCAATTTCACATCTTGTCTTGGAATTCCTTCCAGTACTTTCATGTATATCTCGAATCCAAGTTTCCATACAAATATCTTTGTGACAACATCCATTAGCTTCATTCTCAACTTCAAGTTGATTGCCATTGAGATCAAATATCTAAAGGTAATTCCTCCTATGACCGGAGAATAGGTTTCTTCATAATCAACTCCGGGACGTTGAGTGAAACCTTGAGCTACGAGCCTTGCTTTGTACCTTACAACCGTTGTTTTCATTCCTCTTAGAACAAAGACCCATTTGTGACCTCACAGGGTTTATATGGGGAGGTGTGCGGCATCTGAACCTAAACACCTCTCTCTTGTTGGAGAGACTAACTCTGCAGATGATTGCCTTTTCCATTCTTCCCAATCTAGCCTTTTCTTGCACTCTGCTAGAGATGCGGGCTCGAGATCATGATCAATGATCGAGGCAATCTTCTTTGCAAAGTATGCATCAACGTTGGTCGTTGCTTTATTCAGGATTCTCTGTTATTACAAAGTTTATGGCCATTTCTTCATGGGGTGCTTCATGCACTTCTACTTACTCTTATTTGCTATTCCTATCGCAGAGTAAGTTCCTTTAGCTTTCATCGCCTATGTGTGCGCACACATTATTTCGTGACTTCTGCGATGGAAGATTCGGTATGGAATCGCCTTTCTGTTGGCTTCCTTCGAGTGCAGTCTCAACTGGCTCCCTTCTTTCCTTGGGGTATTTTCGTGATTGGTTGTGGTAAGTCCTCTCGCTTGATTTTCTCCGGACGTCTCGGGTACTTTGGGTTTGAGGCAGATTTCTGTTCTTTTCTTTGAGGCCTCGAGCAGGATGAGGGACACCTTCTATTTTTTTTGATATTTCCACCCTCTCTGGTGCATTTCTTGTGGGTACATGCGACTTAACCGCACCCTTCAGATCACAAAAATGATTAGGCGGTTCATTTGCTAAATTCTGCAAATCAATTATCTTCTGGACTTCTTGATTTGCTTCATTGGTGCGGGGGTCATGTGCGGGATCGGTGAAATGCTATATGATTTCCGGCATTTTTCATCCAAAGGTTGATTTCTCCCTAATGACGGAAAGCGATCATCGTCAAAAATGCAATCGTGAATCGGTGTATGCAAGTCTCGATCATGGGTTCCAAATACGATTATGGATGCACTCTCATAACCAACGTATATCCCGGACTTGCGGAGAGGGCCCATTGCGATCCATTGAGGGTGGTATAGGTACATATACCATACACCCAAATTTCTGGGATGGGAGATCTTGGGATGATCCGTGCACAAGCGCATAGGGAATGGATGTCGTAGGCGAAGGTGCGAAATTGATAAGAGCTGCTGCGTGCGAGGATGCGTGTCCCCAACAGTGTTAGGCAAGTTACAACTCTGCAAAGCGGTGCAGTAATGAACTTAATCCTCTTTATTAGTGCTTAGCTAGTCCATTCTGCGTCACGGACGTGCGATGCGGAGTGCTCAATCGCTATCCCTATTGCCGTGCAATAATCATCAAATGCCTTTGAAGTAAATTCTCGGCATTGTCCATTCGATGGACTTCACGCGATGATCGGGAAAACATTCTTAATTCTTATGATCTGCGAGATCGACTTTGCAAAAGCATGGTTTCTTGTTGATAATAAGCATACATGCGACCATTTCGAGGAAGCATCGATGAGCACCATAAAGTATCGAAGCGGCCTACGATAAAGGGCTGAATCGAACGCAAATATCCCCCTGGATGCGTTCCAGGAATGCAGGGATTTCACTTTGCACTTTCATGATAGAGGATCTAGTTATTAATTTCCCGGTGGCACATGTAGGGCACACAAAATCTTCATGATTCAGGAAATTTTTAACATTAATGCCATGACCTTGTAAGTTGTTCACTATATTTCTCATCATTCTAAGACCGGGATGGCCTAATCTACCATGCCATAAAGAAAATAACTCAGAGCTTCTAAAAATAGTCTTCAAGGAAGTATACACTTCGGGTGTATGAATATTCGTGTAGTACAACCCAGATTCATATGAGGGACATTTTTCTAATACCATTTTTCCACATACCGCGTGCTTCACAATGCACAAGTATTCTTTGCCATTTTCTTTATTGGTTTCTACATGAAAACCATTGGCGCGGATGTCTTTGAAGCTTAAGAGAGTGCGCGTTGATTCAGGGTACAAAAGGGCTTCTTCGATTACCAAAATTGTACCCATAGGCAATATAATAGTGGCTCTTCCTGAGCCGATTACATATGAGTCGCTTCTTGTGATCGTAGTAATCTTTCCAGCGTTCTTCGTGATCGACTGGAAGTATGTAGACTCTCTTAAGATGGTATTTGTTGTGCCACTATCAACAATGCATATCTCTTCCATTTGGGCGCTACAAGATTTCTAGATCAAAGAAATATAATTCCAATCAGATAGAGGCAAAATAATTCAAATATTGCTTGCAAATTCGAAGAATACTGGAATAAAGAATAAATTGCATGTTTATTCATGGGAGAAGTATGCTCTTCTAAAGCTTACAATTCATTATTCAAAGAAAAATGCTAACAACCATAATCTAAAAAAAATGCATTAAACAAAATCTGTAAAATATGCATTAATTTCTGCTTCTATGTCATCGACAGAAGTTTTCTCTTCATTCGCCATAATATTGGCTGCAACATTGATGTCCAGGCTATTCTGTGAGGATGAGACAAGTGGGGTATCTTCATCCATAGCATCATCATCACCGATATTGGCGAAGTGCGCTTCTGCGGGGGCGTTTTCTTTTGCCTTCCTCTTAGCCTGATATGCGTTGATCACTTCCTTGGATTCTCGACACATCTTCGACCAGTGTCCCCAAGTGCCACACTTGAAGCACGTTTGGTTCTGCTGTCCATACGGCTTTGCGTGCGACTTTTCTTTGTCATCCCTCTTCACTGGGGCTTTGGACTTTCCTTTGACCTGATTCCTCTCTTTTTCACCCTGCTTGCCCTTCTTTCTATGAATGGGCTTTCTTACCTTATAGCTATTGGCATTGACTTCTGCGCCAGTACCTCGTCTAGGTGGCTGCGAGACATAGTTCTTGCGTAGAACATCGTCCTGCGATTCCGCAACTTGCATTACATCAATCAGTTCGCTATACTCCTTGTATGCGTCCTGACGATAGCTGCGTGCACTCTGGATAGCATTTGGGTGGAAGGTGGAGAGAGTTTTCTCAATCTTCTCCTCATCAGTGATCTTCTTGCCATATAGGGAGAGATTGGTACAAATTCTGTGCAAGGCAGAATTGTACTCGGCCACTGTTTTAAAGTCTGCAAACCTCAGGCGTACCCAATCTTGCTTTGCTTGGGGCAAGATAGTGTACTTGAGCTTTTCGAACCGCTTCTGAAGTGCAGTCCAAAGCTTATGTGCACTCTCCTCAGCTATGTATTTGTTCTTCAAAGTGGCTGAGAGGTGGTGCCTAAGAAAATGCAGGGCTTGATCGTTCTGCTCAGCGGTAGGTTTTGCGTCCTGCGAGGAACCTAGACCAATCGCGGCGCGGAGCTTCTTGCCCCCAAGAACGATCTTCATGTCCAATGCCCAAGTGAGATAGTTCTGACCGTGCGGGGCCAGTTCTTCAAACTCACGATTCACGATGCCGGACATCTGCATGATTTCAAAATTCCGACATTAGATTACTGCGTGTAATCTAATAGAAAAAGGTTGAAAAAAGCATAAAGAATAGAAAATAAATTGCTATGCATTGCAGTATTCAAAATAAAGCAATGGATTCAAAATTCATAAAGAATATTTATAAAACAGAGAAATAAAGCTAGAAAATTTAAAACAAAGCCAAATAAATCTTCTGGATTTTCTGGCAATTTTTCAAAATTTTCTGCATTTTTTTCTTTTTCTCTTCCTTTTCTTTTCTCTTTCTTTCCTTCCGGCCGAACCGGCCCGCTGGGCCTCTCCTTTCTGGCCCAAGACCATGCGCGGCTAGGGTTTCCCCTAGCCGCTCCCAGCCGCCGCCTTTTTCTTTTATTCTTCGGCGCGCCGCCTCGTGCCTCACGCCGGTAGCCGCCCTCCTCGTGTCTTCTTGCGCCTCTTCGTCTCCCCTGCGACCCTTGGCTTCCCGACGCAATGGAGACCGAGGCGCGGAGGACGGCCGGCCGGAGACGATGGAGCTGCGGGCGGTGGCCGGGTAGGCCTTGGCCGTGAGCCACCGAGGCGCGGTCGGCGAGAAACACGGGCGAGCCGACAAAGCGGCCGGTCGGGCCGAGGCGACGCTGCAGGAGGCCGAGCCGGCGACAACGCTGCGAGCCAGCGGCGTGGCGGGCGTGGTCGAGTCGGGCGGCGGCGGCTGCGGAGGTGGCCGGGCCAAGGTAACGACACGAGGCCGGCGGCGGCGGGCGGGCCTACGCCGTCTTGTGGCGTGAGGCCGATGCGCGCGCGTGCAAGCAAGGCGGATGGTGACGGCGAGGCGAGGCGGCGCTTCATGCGGCGGCGTGGAAGCCGAGGTCGCGCGGTGGCGGTGCGTCTTGAAGCGGCGCGTAATCGAGCGACGGTGGCTGCGGCGCGAAACCGGCGACGACCTTTTTTTTTCTTCTGCTATGAATGAACAGTAATTTCATGTACTGTAAATTGTACCGCTTGCAGCTTCGAGCGATCGTCGTGTGGCTTCATATCACGTGACGAATACAGTACAAGATGCGTAGGATAGATGCATACATAGAAACGACAAGCGTTTAGATTCAATCGCTGAAAAACCCACCTTTCTCACCTTCCAATCCGTTCACCGATAGAGCTTCGTGCTGATAACGTGTTAAGGAACCTCGCTATCGAATAGTCCGAGGTTCCCAAACAGATCCAAATTGGAGAACAGAGAGAGACACACAGGTGTATGAGGAGCGACGACAGAATTCTTTATTGCTTTCTGATTGCTTGTACATAGAGGGATCCCCTCCTCCTTATATAGCGCTCACCTAGAGTTTTGGCTAAGGGAGCATCGTGGACTTTTTATTGAGCCACGTGGTTTCCCAACACTGGGCACCACATATGGCGTTTGGACAACTCTGAACCCATAGGTGCTCTAGCAAATGTACTCAGCATCAGGGAAGTAGGGGTAGACATTTTTACACCGAACCGATTAAATCAAAACCAAATTAACCGAAATTCTCGGTTTATTCCGTTTTCGGTCATCAGCTCAGTTTTCTTAGGAACCGAACAGACCGAAAAAAAAACCCGATCTAGCTACGCATGTAACACACACCTGCGCGCTAAGCAGTACGCATGGCTAGGCACGAGAGCCCAAGTCTGCAAGGTAGAAAGGCCCAAGGCCCAGTTCGCTATGCACTAATGCAACAAACACCCTATGTAAGCAAAGCAGTACGCAATTTTCTCGCCGATTCGTCTCGGTCTCTCTCTCTCTCGCCCGACTGAGCAAGCGCCCCATCCTCAAATCTCTGTCCCCACCTGACCTAACCCTAGCGACCAGGGTGCTACCGGCCAGCGCTCCAGCCGCCATGGCCAAGGGTTGGCGCCATCGCAAAGGCCGACGGGTTTGGGCTCGGCATTCTGACCACGCTCAAGGCGCAGCCCATCACGGCGGCGGCGAGGGTGTCTGTGTCCGTCACCTTCGCCAACACCGGCCATTGCGTCCCTGCATCAGGTATTCAAGTATAGATTATGTATTCAACTGGAGTGGATGCTTCATCATGTTTGTATTTCGGTGGACCGATTTACCGATCAAACCGAACCAAAATATTTCGGTTAATTAGGCTCGGTTTGTCATTCTAGTGTGGTTAATTTGGTGGGCACTTCTAAAAAAACCGAAATATTTTTAAATCGAATAAATCGAACCGAGTTTGCCGAATTAATCAAATGCCCCCTCCTAAAGGGAAGCAACAGCACATTCGAGGAACTATGATAAACATCTGATCCCACAAGACGTGCGGAAGATCCAGTTCTTAGCAATATTACCATCGCAACTATTCAAGTCCTAACACATAATGTCTGCTATCTTATTTAGAAGCACAAGGTTTGGCAGTATAACATGACTCGAAATATACAACAAACCCACTTCCTCAACCTGTCCTATCTATCCACGGTTCAGACCTCTTACCATGGTTCTTTTACTAGTCTAAGTCATAAGAATAAAAGGACATTTTCCCAAGAGATGAACACACGACGAATCAAGAGGAAGGTAGTGGGGAAAAAAAAGAGGACCTGGTCTCAGGTGGAAGTGAGCACGTGGGCCTGGAGGTCGCGGACGAAGCGCGTGAAGGCGGGGTCATTGGAGTTGGGAAGCAGCACCTCTGTGGTGGTAATCACGGCCTTGGCGCGCTCCAGGTTAATGATGATGGCGCAGTCGTGACCCAGGATTGTGGACGGTTAGGACAACAATGAGTCGAGAACTCTCAGGTCATAGGCAGCTCCGTCCGCATCATTATCGCGTGCTTCCCGGCCTCCTCCACCCGCGTCCGCCCCGACTCTGGCACCACCAGCCACTCCCGGCTTGCCACCGCCGCAGCGGCGCCCGCCTTCCGCCTCCCTCCACCGCCACCCGGTCCCGCAACCGAGGGCCTAATCCTTTGTTCCTAGGGTTAGGGTTCCGATGGGAACGTCGATGAAATTGTGGAGAGGAGTAAGGGATGGGCGGTGCTTTGTTTGCGGGAGGTAGGTGGTCGGTTGGGAGAAGATTTAGGGGTTCACGTGAAAGAGAAAGAGTCCAAGGGTCTAGTTGAAAAATGTTAGCAATCAAACTCATTTTGAACGTAGTTTTCCATATGCATACCCCTATGTAGCTGCTCTTCTTATACTCCCTCTTCTTCCAAAAAATGCTATTGAATGTTTTTTTTACTTATATTGAATGTTTTTTTTACTTATAAGTCCTTCGTAGGATTCTGAAAAGATAGGAATAGAAAAAACATAGAATTGTAATGCTACGGACTCTTGAATCCTATAGAATTGAAAACCGCAAGAATTTGCAATAAAGGGTGTTTGATTGCACCACAAGAAAAATAAGAATTTTGAGACTAATTGTTAATTGATTCGAGAGAGAACGGAGAGGAAGTGAGAAAGTACATTTGAACTCTCAAAGGAATTTGTAACATGAGGTTAGACCTCATGGTAGAATTCCTCTAAAACTTGTAGGAACTACAGATCAAACATCTCTCTTAGGAATTTTTCTTTGGATTGAATTCCTCCATTTTTCCTTTAAAAATCCTTTGAATCAAAGAGACCCATATTTTTAGCAAACAGTAATATATAAATACTATTACGAGGAATTTTACTACCGTTTACATCGTTGTTCTAAGTACAAGGGGGGCAACTAGGCCGCTAAAATTTTGCTAAAGTTTTGTGAAAGTATATCACTTGAGCGTTTCGATCTTAGAAAAGTTACAAACAAATTTGGAAGAATTAATGTTGTGCTATTTTCCCCTTAATCGAGTTTTCTCAATTGAAGATTTCTAATGAAGCAACATATGCAATGACAAAAACGCGAGCTATGTACTATTTTATTCTTGCCATTTTTTCTTACTGGGCTTTTTAAGGAGTTTTTAACGGAGAAAATTGATTAAATACCTTCTCTTCAGTTGTCAATATTATATACCCCTCTTCCCAAGGTAAATGACAGAATATGCTAGTACCAAGAGGTATCTAAAGTTTAAAAGGGTGGAGACACCAAATTTTGGTACCTGTTGGTACTATCTCAATGTAAATTTTGGTGCCTCCTAAGGATGGTAAAAAGCCTCATATTCTATATATTCTAATGGCATAACTGTATTTGATTGGGCCACACACCCTTTTCCTCTGTCAAATTAAGGAGTGAGTGTTTCGAGCATCTGGAATGACAGTTTTGAAACATAGTGTTCCTAGTCGATATTTCAATTTGTTGAATTTTTGCATACTGGCAGACCTATTACCACAGGTGAGAAGCTTGAACTCTGCAAGGGCATCTGCAAACTTCCAGAGAAGACACTTGATCGCATGGTGGAGATAGTTAGCTGAGGAGACAGATTGCCAGAGTTTTGACAAAGTATCAATCAACTTGGGAGAACTGGTATGATCCACATATTAATTATTTTAACTATATGATATTGGAGATGCATGTCGTTTGAAATATTAGCAAAAAGGTTCATGTGGTTTTTCAAAGTCAGGCAAACCATGCATGTGGTTTGGGATTGCTATGCCAAATTGCCAATCATAATGCTGCCATATACATATGTATGGGTTTTCTTACTCCTATGTATTTGTATAAAGGTGCTAACCTTTTATAAATTTGTATAGAAAATGGAAAGTACTATAACTTATGTTGGATGTGGGCATGGTTTGCATTAACTTTGCAATTACATTTACCCATTCACAAAAACTCCAAAGCCTCTTATGAACTTCCATTCAATGTACTTTATGACGTCACCATATTTTGCCTGACCTCACTTATTTTCATTTCGTTAGGATAATGCGACTTTATGGAGGCTGTACTACCATGTAGAAAACGTGCTAAAAGAAAACAAGATCTGACCCAGCAATGTTCCATGGCCAGTAACTATTGGTCTTACTATATGATCCAGATTTTACTGCATGGAGTTTTAGCATAATTCAGTGTAGGCCCTAGTGCTCGGAGAAACACTTAGCTTCAGCTTGTCGTCAGAGTAACATAGAGAGTTGCAGAGTAGCACCAGAAACGGCATCTTTAATGGCATCTAGAGTTAGAGAAACTAGTGCACTAACCACCGGGACAGTGGTGGCAGTTGTTTTTGCATGCCACACTGTGCAAACTAATCTTAGTTACCTCCTTCAGACATTCCACCTTAATGAGTTCTGATTCCTCGTTTCTGCATATTGCCTCTTGTTGAATGCTCTCCCAGAAGTTCCAGTATTGTAGCCTGTGCTGATCTTTTGGTCATGGTTTTTCTCGCTACTGATGGTCTGCTAGATAATCTGATAAGTATTCCTCAGAAAGAAGAAGATGACGATGATTTGGTAAGCTCAGATGTAGTGTATTCCTGCATCACTTACACCATATTGGTGAGTGGTCAATGGTTGAGTGCTGCATTGCATCAATCAATCCCTTCCATTGGCTTAAAAGGAAACATTAAAGTTGTCATCGTGTTTTTCGTTTGCTCTTTATCAAAAGGCCCATGACATGCTTTGCACTAAGATAATGGAATATATGAATGAGAGTAACAGGTTATCGAAATGATGTGGCTTTTGTGGCATATGCTATTGCTTTGACAGGGAATCTACGATATTTAGATCATGATCTCTACGTTATCATGGTACCAACTTTTGCTTTAAGTATTTCTCCATGTAGTTCTCAGCAAAAAGAAAAACTTTTGCTTTTAATGGGAATATGCATGGGATGCATAAACTGCATTACTTTGGGGCAGGGTTCGCAAAACCGCTCGAAACCGTTGTTTTCGACCTTGCCGACCTGGTTCGAGATTCAAAACCGGTGAGTAAACCGGTCTAATTCAAACAAATTCAAAAAAATTTGGAAAAAAATTTATGCGACGTAAACTGGTCAAAAATCGGTGAAAATCGCTCGATTTTTTATGAAATTGAGCGAAAATCGCTCAAAAATCGGATCTAAGGAATATTTAATTGGTCGGTTATTTTTTTTTATTTCTTAACTATTCGGTTTTTGATGATTTTTGACTCGATATTTCTGATTTTTTAATTTCTGTTTTCGAACGGTTTTTTTTTTAAAACGGTTTTGTGAACCGTGCTTTGGGGCAAAGAAACGAAGGTTGCAAATGCAAATTGGTTGGTCATAGATCTCCCTGACTCTAGATTTTTTGTCTTCAAGAGAACCGTTTACTGTTATAGCCCTCTAATAATTTTTTTTTATAGAATTAGCCCTGTGGAAGGTTTTTTTTCAGGAATAGCCCCATTCCGCGTAGGGGAGTGTGGAATTTACCGGGCCACCACACCGCGGCAAACCAATTGTTGTGCCCTGTTTTGCGAAAATTGGATTTCCGCGTCTCTCTTTCACGGCAATTGTACTGAATCCTGCCGCTGCCGGTGGATTCCGCGCCGTTGATTTCCCGCAGCAATTCAAATTTCTACGCTACCCTGCTGCGGGAAAACTATAAGACATGCTACAGTATATGGTGCTTAGCAATTTTGTGCTACAGTACACGAGATTACTTGCCTTGTGTACTGTAGCGTGAAGAGGGGATATTTTTGCAGAACAAATTAAAAGGAGCTATTTTGTAAAAAAAAAAGGAGTAAGGGGCAAATATGCTAGCAGTTCTCTTTAAGACAGCGTAAACACTAGCGTTATCCTACTGCTCCCTCCCGAATTTTCTTTACCGCACGACTAAGATGTTATTAAAAATAATTAGTAAAAAGATATTAAAAATAATATCTAATTATTATCTTTAAGTAATGTATTTAATGCATGCATAGTAAAAAAATACAAAGTAAAGATAAATATTTATTAAGGATATAAAAAAAACATCATAATAATTTTATATTGGACTATGAAATACACTCTGTATTTATGAAGAAAATTATTTAGAAAATACAAGCTATATAAACTCAAAAAGGAGGGGAGTAAACCTGAAACCATACAGATTGAAGGGACCACCAAGGAATTCAGAACATCGAGTAAGAACCATTGCAGCCGTTGTGCATCTGTTAAAGACGACAAGGCCGGTGTATCCAGAATCAGCGGCGGAGGCAGCTACCGGACAGGGCGGGCATCTGCCCAGTCTCCCGACGGCTTCCACAGTAGAGGTGGATATGATGCTGACCGATGTCGCGGAGGTGTTCATGGGCTGCGACGGCGAGGGAGCCCACGCCACGCAGCAGAAGTGCTGTACATGTTTCAATTGAAGCCAGGTGTTTTAGATCTTATGTTGGTACAAAGACCTTGTTTGTCCAATTCGAATTCCAACAGGAATGCCCTCAAAAAAATTATTTCAAACAGAAGCTTTCGGGGGAAAAAATGTGAACAAGAAAACAAATAGAACTGTAATTAAACAATGAAACAAGTTGCCAACTTGCCATTAGCTACAGCCGTAGTTCTCTCCACTTCAGTAACTACTACTAAGAACATATACATGGGTAAATGTCAGCTGTATATAAAAAAACAGATATAATACTACTACTAAGAACATATACAGTGGTAAATATAAGCTGTCTATAAGCAATGTTCTAAAAACGGATATAAGTAACGGGTGCTCCTACCGGTTAGCCAATTATGCCACATGATAGGGCTGGTTATGACGTATAATCACTACTAGGTGGAGTGGCCCATCGAGTATCGGTTACCGACTTTTAAAACCTTGTCTATAAGTCTATGTTACATAGGAAGGTGATGTGAAGGGAAAGAAAGTTATTATCTAATGTTTAACAAACGGTTTTATTGACAGTTTTATATTATGTATACTATCTATAGATAACATAGAGATATAGACAACATACCATTTTAAGGTGTTACCCATGCAGCTTTCGATATAAACCATCTGATCTGAACTTAACGTACGAGATGGAGGTAGAACGGACATCTCACCACTTAAGACATTTTCGCAGAAACCTCTAACTCTTGAACTATCATACAAAAATGTGTTAAAAAGAACCGATATCTATGCTAACTGCACAAGCTCTCGTGGTGAACAGCTTTGCCTCGACCAACCTCGACGCCGCGCCAGCCACAGCACGAGTAATGATTTTCGGCTAACTGACGCCCAAAAAATGCTGAGACGTGTGACGCCAGGATGTAGCAAGTGGCGTGCATGAGGACTACGTAACCACAACATGACGTTACAACGGTGCGTCGAGGCAGAGGTGAGTAGCTGTACGTGCGGCCGAAGCAGTCGTACATGCTATGGCCGTGGCTTTTATGACTTCACTCCTTCGGCCTATATATGTGTGCATGTATCGAGTGTTAGGCCATATCCTTCGTGCCTCGGTTGTCCAATTAAGCTAACTAGCTAGCACAGATGGAAGCTGCCGGTGAGAAGAGAGGAGCAATGGCCTCTTCGCTGGACACAGAGGCAGGCCAAGAACACAAGGCCGGCAGCGGATACACCACTGCAGCTACTGCTCATGCAGTAGACACAGGTACACATACATGGTTGATCGATCAAGAAGCATTCTTTTCATTCCATGGCATGTTCAACGCATGAGTCTGCCCGATTTTTTTTTAAATAATACATTTTTTATTCAAATTGCAAAAATATACCTTTGTCGTCTTTTTAGAAGGCGAGAGGGAAATATCGTCCGTTCAAAGGGCGACAGTCCCCGGTCCTGCAGTCAGTTTCTAAATAAAATCATAACTTTTTCATATGATCTCGGATGTAGATTAACTTTATATAAAAATTGTAGTTATTGACGAGATCTACAATTTTGATATACAATTTTTTTTCATTTGAATCCATTTAGATGGCCAAAAACGAGATAGAAGGTTCAGATCTAAAAATCAGATCTGAACTTTCTATCCAGTTTTTGGCCATCTAAATGGATTCAAATGAAAACAAAAATTATACCAAAGTTGTAGATCTCGTCGAGAGCTATAATTTGCATATAAATTTTATCTCCATCCGAGAAAAATATACATCTCGTTGGTGTGGTGGTCAGTCACCCATTCAAGAGACGACACGTGGCTCTGTCGCCCTTTGAACAGACGATATTTCCCTCTCGCCTTCTCAAAAGGCGATAGATGTATATTTTTGCAATTTTTTAGATCAAAATATATTTTTGTAATTTGAATAAAAAAATGTATTATTTTTTAAAAAAATCGAGCCTGCCCTACCTGTAAGAACAACATCTGCATCTACTCTAGCGAGTGGCTGTTTGGACTTTGGACTACTAAAAAAGACCTATATAAGATATTTTATAATATACAAATTTTTAAAACTATCTTTGTTAAAACTAATCACAGCACGACCGTAAAAAATTCGTGATCTTATCGGTTGTGTTGCTGAGCGCCGACATGACATGCATGTGCAGATTCATGGCAGCAGGTGGGGCTGCTGCTGGTGATGGGTTTCAACTGCGCCTACGTGCTGAGCTTCTCCAATCTGATGATGGTGCCCTTGGGCTGGGGCTGGGGTGTCGCCTGCCTGCTGCTCGTCGCCGCCGCCGCCTGGTACGCCAACTGGCTCCTCGCCGGAATCCATGTCATCGACGGCCAGAGGTTCATCCGCTACAGGGACCTCATGGGCTTCGTTTTCGGTATGCATATTTCGCTTAATATCCCCATGTGTTTGTACCAGGTTTCGAATTTCGTTTTAAAATTTTGGTGTAATTTGGGGACAAGATGGTTGGACAAAAAAATTGAATTTTTAACAAAATTTGAACTTTTGGACAAAATTGAAATGAACCCACAAAAATGTAACTAGAACAGGTGTATTTCGGGACCCACCGAAAGAACCAAATTTCTGGGACCCACCGAAAGAACCGAATTTCTTGAAATTCGAAACCCTGGTTTGTACATCAGGTCAAGGTCACTTGCACACCCGATCTGACAAATCATTGATACAAAAGATTGCAAAAGGCTGCATATTATGCTATCCTGACACTCCGACCACTGATGCAAGCTGTTGGTATATGTAGGAAATGGTTGGAAATCAACGAATGAATGATATATTAATTGACTTAAATAAACGATGATAAATATCCAGAATCGGAAACGATGCGCGCGTATCTAACTGACCCGCTCGACCGAACCATGACATCGGTTCCTTGCCGATTAATTTCTGCAAAGACTGCAGCATATATACACAATGACGTACTGTGATTAATCTCATTCCTAGGTTACTACATTTGTGCTTACTCGATTTGCCAGATGATTGTAACTTTTCAAGTTAGTCGATGCTGAAAATGCAGCTGACCGCGTCCTGTTTATGCCTTTGTTCTGAAGGAAGAAAAATGTACTACATCACTTGGTTCCTGCAATTCACCACTCTACTTCTCGGAAATATAGGCTTCATTTTACTCGGTGGAAGAGCACTCAAGGTATATGTATTATCTGGCTATCACCAGTTTATTTTTAGATCTTTTTTACACACAAACAGCGTGCGGTTGTTACTTGATTTTCTAATCATAATAGCAACATGTACACCTACCTGTATGATTAACCTCGGAGTGGCCAAATGCTCCTGGTTACTAGGGCATCAACGCAGAGTTCACCCACTCCCCGGCGAGGCTTCAGTGCTTCATCGCTGCAACCGGTGTCATCTATTTCACCTTCGCCTACTTCGTGCCGACGATATCCGCCATGAGGAACTGGATTGCGACGTCCGCCGCCCTGACGATAGCTTATGACGTAGCCCTGCTGGCCATCCTAGTCAAAGATGGTGATCATTTATTTATTTCTTCTGTCCCTTACGGCTCTGGTGTTGAACAGAATGACACAATCTTACCGATAAAAGTTTGCGTTGTTTTCCAAGGGAAATCGAATAAGCGAAAGGATTACAGTGTCCATGGTACCCAGGCGGAGAAAGTGTTCAACGCGTTCGGCGCAATCGCCGCCATCCTCGTGTGCAACACTTCGGGGCTGCTCCCTGAGATTCAGGTATGTATGGATCTCGATCGGCGAGTTAACGCTTTGTTTCTACGGGAATTGGACCGATATTCCTGTGAAATTCCTGCGATTCAAATGGGGCTTGCCATGCGAGTACACGCCTAGTACTGACGCTGGCGGTGCTTGTTTGAACCGGCGGCCGGGCCGGGCATGCAGTCGACGCTGCGCAAGCCGGTGGTGTCCAACATGAGGAGGGCGCTGGCGCTGCAGTACACGGTCGGCGCGGCGGTGTACTACGGGATCAGCGTGGCCGGCTACTGGGCGTACGGCGCCTCGGTGTCCGAGTACCTCCCCAACGAGCTCAGCGGGCCGAGGTGGGGCGCCGTCCTCATCAACGCCACCGCCTTCCTGCAGAGCGTCGTCTCGCAGCACGTACGTGATCGAACACGCGACGCCCTCCTCGACCCCGTTCGTTCTCCTGCGCGAGTTAATTTGCGCTAGATTCCATATGCATCTCGTGTGCATGCAGCTTTTCACGGTGCCGATCCACGAGGCGCTGGACACGCAGCTGCAGAGGCTGGACGAGGGCATGTTCTCCCGGTACAACCTCACGCGCCGCCTCTTCGCGAGGGGGATCCTCTTCGGCCTCAACGTCTTCGTCACCGCGCTCTTCCCATTCATGGGCGACTTCGTCAACCTCTTCGGCTCCTTCGCGCTCTTCCCGCTCACCTTCGTCTTCCCCAGCATGCTCGTCCTCAAGGTACGTACGTACGCAATTAATATACACCAGCAACAGCATCCATGCATGTCCTCAAGGTTTGATTTGATGGTGCCGCAGATCAAAGGGAAGGGAGTTGGGAGATGGAGCAGGCTTTGGCACTGGGGAATCATCGTCTTCTCCTCGCTTCTTAGCGTCGTTACCACCGCCGCCGCCGTCCGCCTGATTGTCCACAACGCCAGGGTCTACCATTTCTTCGCCGATGTGTAATCGTGGAGCGTCAAACACGTGCTCGATCGACGCGAGTTCAACTGGGCGCGGTATGCACGAAGATGCATGCAGTGCGTCGACATTATGACGCGCGGAACATGACAGCATCTCTGAGGAAAAACAGCTCGTTAGTATGGTGGTAAACATCTAGGCTAGGCAATCATGCCTACTCGCGCGCCGGCATAGATCGGCATGTTGGCATCAAACCATGGCATGTTGGCATCAAACCCTCCATGGTGGGGATTAACCAACATATATATTTAATGGTGGAACGTGAAACATGGCACTCGATGCAGCGGGTTTTAGGTGCTTCTAGTATATGGGTTTGTTTGTTTCTGCTTTGCATTATTTAAAAACTGATTTTGAATTGTAGTTGTAGTGAAACTGATTCTCTAAAAACTGGAATCCTAAAACACATATAAAGTAGATTGTGAGTTCTAGTGTATATGGGTTGGCTGAATTGTGAGAATCGATTCCTAGAATCGGGCTATTTGTTTTTGATTCTGCTTTTGAGACCAAAATCAAAAGCTAAAGCAAACAGACCCATGTGTGTTATGGATTAACCTATGCTCTCCCGTTAAAACCTCCAAAATATTTGGGCGATATACACAATATGCAGTTCGTCGCTATGGCGCGAAACATAAAGTACCAGTGGAACATCTTATTCATGCCAATTCGTGGGAATGTTAGCATTTAGTCGACAAAAACACGGGCACTTCACTAGAAACTCTTAGAATCAGCACAGTAAAAAAGAAAGATAATCTTACATTCTTATATGAAAACTGCAGATTATTACAGACGCATCAAAAAAAACAAACAAATCTCCGGCGAAACGGCAAGGGAAGAACAAATCCTCTAAACCTGATGTCAGACATCCGGATGAAAACAAAATTACATATGTACACACGTTGTGAGTACCATGACTATGCACACTACTGTTGGATCCATCATCAGCTTCTCGCTTTCCTTTCCTTTTCTTCTTTTTGGTTCTTTTCGCATGGCGATAGCCCTTGAAAATCCCTGAAACCCACTTCTTGCACAGTAGCACTGGAGTTCGGGTCATTCCTGGCGGGTATGAATACTCGAGACATCCCCTGCTCCATCTTGGAGAGGTGGATCACCGGCCCTGCAAACCTTGTCAGCTCAAACCGATGCCTGGCGGGCCCTCTCCGCAAGCCGGTCGAGGCCTGCATGGATTGCGCTTGGAGCTTGCAATGCAATCCATCACCCAGTGTGACGCAGGGTGGTCTCCAGTATACCACCCATTTGCAATGATCCAAACCGCCACTTGCTAGTATAGCTTTATTCTTGTGGTGATTGAACTACGACAGATTGGGCATGATTCGAGACTCTGTCCGCAGTCACAGCAAGTCTGCATAGTAAATTCCTTTGTCAGAAAAGGATGTCGATGCGTTTTAACACACGCAAAAACAGAAATGATTCCCCAGCAGCAGCAACAATGTGCTAATCTACTGAGAAGTAGTGTACGCGTGTCACCTGGTGTCCGCAGCCAAACGCCATGTCTTTGGGGTTCACAAGGCAGATAGGGCAAACCTGCATATCACCGTTGTTAGCAAGACACTCAATAGGCTGCAAATTCCTGCCTTAAGAAACAGGCAACTAGAAGATCAAGCGACAAATACAAATGTCGTCACTGCACATGAAGGCATACCTGACTGTCATAAGTAGAAGAAGGTGCAGCGGGGGTCGCAGTATGTGCAGTTTCATAGTGAGGATACGACGATGACGATGTACTACTGTGCGAGTAGGTGCTTGGTTTACTAAAGCTTTTAGATCCATAGGAATAAGCATCATGGCTTCCAGTAGGGGGAGGCAGAGGAACCCTTTCTGGAGACTTCAAAGTGCGACGACTGCTTGCAACATTGATAAAAAGTCAGTATATACTTCAAAATGAATTAATAGTAAATGGAGCAAGCATCTAATATACTGAAGGGGGGAAAAGAGTATATACCCTAAAATTCCTAATTCCACAGTTGCTTTGTACTGTTGTGGTATCTCCATCAACGCTGAAAGAGCAAATGCTGCCTCTTTCCTTGATTGTGGCATGTTTTTGGACATTATCTCCGAAAAATTCACAAACTAGACAAGACAAGTAATATATTCTCAGTGTTAGGAAGACAAAGCAATACAAACATTAGATTCTAAGTATTACAATGACATAATCAACTCAGACGTCTATCAGTAGGTTCCTCAGTGACTTACCTGAAAATTGTCAAAGGCTCGAGTAGGAATGTTGTCATCAAATTCCTTCATCATGTCCCAGGGGCCATCACCAACTCCTACTAACACAATAGACAAAGGCAATTCACTGCGTACAAAAACAAAAACCAAAGCGATGAGCAACATCCATGCCTCAGGAGAGAAGGTAAATGCAGTGAACATAATAAAGTAATCACTGCAAAAACCAGAGTCAAAGCATGTCGGTATGAGCATATCGAAACAATTGTAACAAAGGACAGTTA
This sequence comes from Otatea glauca, assembly GCA_036346275.1. Lineage (NCBI taxonomy): Eukaryota > Viridiplantae > Streptophyta > Magnoliopsida > Poales > Poaceae > Otatea > Otatea glauca. The sequence goes on from CM070711.1 coordinate 81,613,206, forward strand.
TGAAGGATGAACCTGGCCCTCACAATGGCATCAACAGTCTTTTGCTCTTGGGAACTCAGCTGCCCAGATGCAGTGTCTACACTCCTCGTAACCTAAGTGAATATATCAATCAATACAAGAACGGAAAGGAAATCTCTAGTTCATAGGTTTGTACTGCAGGTAAAACACAAGAAACATGGTAACCAAAGATATGAACTGTTTGATCAAGGGATCCCTTTCGGACTAGAGGATCCAAATTTCATACTAATAAAAGAAGGGTAAACATACTGTGAAAATGGGTTAAGTGTTGCAAATGCGTGAAAATCAAGTATAAAAGTTCTCAAAAAATATTGCTCCATCCGTTTATTTTTTATAAGGAGGTTTGACTTGCTGCGGTCTTCAAAGTTGAAATTTGACCATCAATTTTTTTATAATACTTTGTTCATAACAACAAAATCATAACCATAGGAAAGTGCTTTCAAATACGAATCTAATGGTATCATTTTTGTGTCGTATAATCTATATATTGTTGGACTAATTGTTGGTCAAATTTTACAAACTTAGAATCTCGAAATACGTGGGCGTCTTATAAAAATCAATGGAGGGAGTACAGGATATAGGGGATTGATTTTGATCTTAAATTTTTGCATGACTATAGAACATACCTTCCATATATTTGGAAATTTTTTGAGATTTTTTGGAAACGTCCTCACCCGATTTTCGTGGAATTTGCAACATTTAGCACATTTTCACCATATATGTGCCCATAAAAGAAAGAAAGTATAACTAAAAAGCTTTTACTCCATACGTGGACGAAACATTGCGAACTCAGCATTAGAATCGTTGAAAACATGATCACAGTAAAAACATAGTTTCAGCATGAAAGATCCATTTAAGCACAGAATTATATTTCAGTGTTGTATATACCAGCAAACCTGATATGCATACAGTAATATAGAGGTCAAGGGAAAAAACATCTTGCAGTTGGAATGCAACAGCAAGTCTAAATTAACCGTGTCTCATATACTCACTGCTCAGAATTACAACTACGGAATTACATTCACCGTCAGAACAAGAAGGCAAAGTGTTAATATAGTACCTGCCCATCAGCAATTATCAACAGAACATGATATTGTCCGCCACTTTGCTCCACAATGGTCATAGCCATCTCAATAATTGGTGCAAAGGATGTCGGTCCTGTTCAAAATCAACACTACTACTTAGAATAAACACACATACAGAACCTAATTGAAAGACATAACAGGGTAACATCAGCTTACCAGCTAAGCGCAAATGTGGAACAAGTTCCCTGTATTGCTCTAGAGCTTCTGAGAATCCATTGCAAGGTCTCTCACCGGGATAAAAACAGAAGACGTCTTGGTCGTGTGTTGATGCTGAAAAATGCACAGTTGGGTTATGATTTTGGCAAATTATAATATAGTGTGAGAAATGGTCGACTATTTCACAGAATGACTACCATCTCCAAATCCGAAGCAGGGAATCAAGTTATCTTCATCAAATTTTGATAGTGTTTGCCCAATAATCGAGATCGCTTGTTCATAAGGATTTGGTACACTGCTAATGTAATGTAAACTACGTCCATGGAAGGAGAATTTGCCTGATAAAGGAAACAATGATAAGCATCAGGAGGCAATGCAACGCAACAGATTATTGAGCGAATAAAGCAAAAGATTGGTTCATAAGCACCAACCTGTCCATTCATTGCTCTTTGTGAAATCAATGCCAACAATAAGATTCGAAGACTCAAGTCCCGCTTGAGCTAGAGCATCAGTAACCTGCAAACAAATTATCAATATTCAACAAACCAGTTCAGGGGAATAATAGCAATAAAACTGAAACTTGATCATTTGCTGATGTGCCTAACTATTATACTGATGGCACAGAAGCCAGCATACAGAAAGAATGCTATTATGCTAGAACAACCTAAAGACAATTGGCGAATATAAACTTTTCATTGATAAGCAACCAATTGAGCAAGAGCCTTAATGATCTATAATCTATACTTAAAAAAAACAGATGGTTCCTTATATGCCACTGAAAGTTCGCCTCATTCCTTATAAGAATAGGTCTATTTTACACCCCTGAACTATGAAAAAAGTCTAAATAACCCCTAACTATAAAACTGGTTATTTAACACCCTCAACTATCAATACCGGATCAAATAACACCCTAGGGCGGTTTTCCTTGGCTGTTTTACATCTCTTATGTATAATTAAGGCAAGGTGATTCAAAAAGTTTGAAACTTTTTTTATATGATCCTAAGGCAATACTTATACTCTTATAAAAATTTCAAACTATGATCACATCTGTAGAATTTTATAAAATTCTGACAAAGTCACTGTCTCAATTAAGGGTTTTCTGATTTTGATTTTTATGAGCTATCAAATTATGTTCAATTAATTTGGAAATTTTTCTGTGTGATCCTAAGGGTTTAAATATGACACTATAAAATTTTCAGATGATGATCAAACCTTTACATTTTTATAAAAATTTGATAGTGTTATTCATATTTTTAAATTGATGTTGTTTTTTATTTTCTAAAAATACTAAATGCTTTCAAATTTCCCTGAATTTTTTTGGGGACATTCTGGAGGTGAATTAGGGTTTAATTAAATTTTCTTTAAATTTTATTTTCTAAATATACTAAAGATCTTTGATTAAAATTTGGAGAAAATTTAATTAAACCCTAATCCACCTCCATAATGTTCCTAAAAAGTTTCAGGGAAATTTTAAAGCATTTAGTATATTTAGAAAATAAAAAATAGCAGTAATTTAAAAACAGAAATAACACTATCAGATTTTTATAAAAATGTATAGGTTTGATCATCATCTAAAAACATCTGAAAATTTTATGGTGTCATATTTAAACCCCCTAGGATCACATAGAAAAATTTAAAATAATTGAACATAATTTGATAGCTCATAAAAATCTAAATCAGAAAATCCTTAATTGAGACAGGGACCTTGTCAGAATTCTATAAAGTTGTACAAGTGTGATCATGGTCTGAATTTTTTATAGGAGTATAAGTATTGCCTTAGGATGATATAAAAAGTTTTAAAAAATTTGAATCACTTTTTGCCTTAATTATATATATGAGATGTAAAAGAGCCAAGGAAAACCACCCTAGGGTGTGATTTGATCCGATATTGATAGTTAAGGGTGTTAAATAACCGATTTTATAGTTTGGGGGGTTATTTGGACTTTTTCATAATTCAGGGGTGTAAAATGGACTTATTCCTTTCTTATATGTCACTTATTGTGTCACTGACATGCGGGCCTGGACTCCACATAAATTGACACAATCAGGGATTTTGCAAATTTCCAGTTGCCTTGTCCCTTATATGCTACCGAAAATTTGCCTCATCCCTTATATGCCACTCATTGTGTCACTGAGATGTGAGCCCCGGACCCCACATGTAATTGACACGATTAGGGATTTCACAAAGTTCTAGTGGCATATAAAGAATTAATCCAAAATAGATAAGAAGACTGACATAAGGAGTTAAATAATTTAATCGAGAAAATGAAACAGTCAGAAACTGTGCCACTTTGTCCAATATTCACACTCATCACATTATGGCCATTGTCATTTTGGCAAGGAGAACTTCAGACAAAAGATTATTCCACTCACAGGCTGTTTGAGAAGACCAAGCAACATAGAACAACTACAATCAAACATAATGCCAAGTTGCCAACCTTACACCAAACCTTTTTTATTCTTCTAATGGGCTGTGACCACAAAGTCACTTATTTTCGTGTGCGTGAATCTTTCATCAACAGTAATCGATGGTTGACCAGCAATTTAACAAGTGATCTCGTTCTGAATTTGAAATTCGCATGGCCTCAAATTGGTTGACCAACTATGGAGCATCCCGAAGTACCTAGAAATTTCAAATGGCAGCAGGTTGACCAACTACGAAACACAAATCGGTGATGCCCCCCCAACATACTAGCAATCCTAAGATGGGGAAACTATGGACTTAGATATCACATACTACAAGGCCTCATCGAACGGAAAGTTCGAATCGATTCAATCCACTGTTTCGAAGTATAAGATCTAACATCCAAAGGAACAAATGAAATCGCAGCGATTGCTTCAATAAATAACCCCGTCTTGACTCGGATTCACCAATAGCAATCGCACGCATACCTGATCCACCGAGTGGTAATCGTCGGCGATCCGCGAGTACCGCCTGTCCAGGTGCGGCTTGGAGGCCCCTCCCGCCCGCACCGGCGGTTGCGTCGAGGCCGGGGGCGGCGGCGGCTGGTACGCCGGGTACGGCGCGGCGTTGTAGCCCCCCTGCGGGTCCTGGCCATAGGGGTAGCCCCCCGCCCCCCACTGCTGCGAAGGCGGCTGCTGGAAGGAGCGGGAGTGGCCGTACCGCCCGTGGCTGCTACCGTCCCGCGAGCTGCTCCTCGACTGGCTCCCTCCCATGTCTCTCGGTCTCGGATATGCCGCGTAGGAGGGAAGTAGAAGGATGAAAAGAGGTATTTCTGGAGAGTAAAGGCGGCGGCGGCAACGCGACGGCGATGACCAGATGAGAAACCAACCCCGCCGGCTCGCTGATTTCTGGTGTGGTGAGGCGAGACGAGGCTTCCGGTCTCCTGCCTTGGTTGCCTCGGCTCCGGTGTCCTGTCCGTTTGGGCGAGGCTGGCAGTGGTTGGATGCGATTTCAATCAATCTTGTGATGAATCACGGGAAAAAGATTGGCTGGATCGTGGATCAACCGGAGTATAAATAAATATTCAACGGTTCAACCGCTCAACTAGCAACTAGGCGGTTCACGTCTAACGCCTCACGTGCGGGAAACTTTATCCAAGGAAATTCCCAGCCACTTGCCTAATGGCACGTGCTGCGGTACTTATAAACTGTTTATAAGTCTTGTAGTATAGTATTATACTAGTCATGTGTCCGTGCGTTGCAACGAAAACTCAATTTACGACAAAAAATTTATTTGCAAAGAACACTAACTTTAGTTATGTTTCAATAGTAGGAAAAGTTTGTTTCTCCAAAGAGATTTGACTATCGGGTTAAATCATCTTCCATCTCAACCGTTCATGTTAGATCTAACGAATCAAGTACTCTGAAGAAGAACGGACGATCGCAACCAACTCTTAATTAGAATTAGTAGAGAGATATCAATCCTTACTATTAAAGGAGGAGAAAGTTATTGCATTCCTCTTGTAGGAAGGAGTAGATGAAAGCAAAAGGCAGCGTACGCAGGCGGATAGAAGCTAGGTCTCCCCGACATCTTCGTGATTGGCACATGATTTAGTTGCGTGATTCTTTCCTTTTAATATATGCATTTCCAGATATGATGAGATAGAATTCCCGTATTATAGAATATAGTAAGTATATCCTTCTATCCATGTAGGACATGATGAGAAAATCCTTCCATTTATAAGATGTATGAATAACATCCTTCCATAGTAAGAACATGTGAATAGAGATATGCTAAATAATATTTCTATTCAAAAAAGGTATGATAAAATCTTTCCATCTAAGATATGATTAAATCCTCTTCTATCTCAGTCGTTCATGTCAGATCTAACGAATCAGATACTCTAGAGGAGAACGGACCGCTACCACCAACTCCTAATTAGAAGTAGTAGAGATATCATGTGTACCATTTTATAGACAATGTATTACTTTTTTTCTTCAGAAATGTATGGTATATAGTTTGAATGATCTTGTTAAAGAATATAAGGCTTGTATGTAGATTTAATAAGGTTTTTTCTACCATACCCCTATTTATTCTTTCTCAACTATGTGCATTTATTCATTATCATCGCATACAAAATATTATATCTCATATTCCAAAACAATTAAGTGAGGGGTATCTAATTCATTTTTCATTCATATCTAATTCATTTTTCATTCATACCTTTTTCAATTTCATCTCAACCTTAATCCTTGTGCAAAGTCAAAATACACCTTATATTTCTGAACGAATGAAGTAACCGTACAAGACATCATTATAGACAACCATATAAATAATCTATTGCATAAGTTATCTTTAGTCAAATCTATAAATAATACAAATATACATTATAGATAATCACCATCTATACCACACCTCCGTACAATCTTCCAGGACACCATGGAATCTCAAAACTCAAAAAGCAAGGAAGCTTTCGGGGAACAAACGAACAAAGCTTGTGTGCTTTGTGACAATCCTATATCTACAATAAACTTTTAGTGAGAGTATATCCAAGATGGTGTAATTCAATTAGCATTTTTATTAGCTTTAGTTGCATTCCAAACAGGACGCCTAAGAGTTGAGTATGCACACAAAGCAGATTAAAATTTATGATGATTTCTCTGAACGGCATATTTATTTGTGTTAGGTTGTACTACTCCCTGTGGTGTGATATCGTATCTAACCCTTTAAAAGTACTCATTTAATATTGAGTGAGTTGTAAAATCGGTTTGTGATGTTATTTTCTTGGTGCAAGTGTCGTGCCTCGTTGAAACCTTAATTTGGAGAGTTTGTTCAACTGCAAATAGGTGAGTTTCTCAGCAATTTCATTCTCCTATCCACAATCCAGCTGTTAGTAACCAATGGGTTGCTTGGGTATATATTTGATGAGATATATTTATACATCTATAATATCTACTATGCGAATGCATACATATGTATCGAGAAATTTATAGTACCAAGGAAGCACAAGAGAAAGTATTTGATTACTACTAATCTCTGCCTATCAAACGAGCACCAAATGACTCAACTATGTTAAATCTTTCTACTATCAGAATTTACAAACAGTCCTGATACGAGGTTTGCTCAATCTTTAAGCTGTAGGATTTGGATATTTACGTGCTCTCTTGATGAACGTTAGCTGATCTCCCGCTGCCAAATGTAATGGGCTTGCAACTCTTTAATTCGCCAAAATCACACGTGTGTTGGACTTTATAGACACCGAGTGAAATATATCGATCTCTTAATTCCTAGTGGAAAGGCAGAATGATCTTCGAAAGAAGTTGTCCAATCCCCCCTCTCTATGCGCATGCAACGAGGAAGAATAAGCCAAGAATGCTAGTAGATGCAAATAGCTATCTTATTAATCTGGAGTCTGTCTCTTTACAATGGAATAAATCTAAATATATTAAAGGGAAAAGATAGACTTTGGCACTATTTGCGCATGCGCTATAGCAACCAAATTCGGTTTCTATAGCAAATGGATTGTAATGTAGCTCTGTAACATGTCCGGTTACTGTTTATGGTTCTTGTAGCATCCCCATGGTTCTCTGATGAAATTTCTTCAACACTTTCATACCTAACAACAATCAAACACCTGCTATTAGACAACACACAAATTTCATGTAAGAAATGAAATTGACGAAGGAAAAGATTCACAAGTTGATGTATAGTTCTTGCCCTAGGGCTAGGGATGTCCTCATCACCCTCTTTCTTGAAATGAGTGGGCCTCGACTCGGTGTCATCATAACCTAAGAAAGGAGAAAGATCAGCCACATTAAAAGTAGAACTTATCGCATAGTCATCACCTGGAAGCTCAATTTTATACACATTGTCATTGATATTTGCTAGCACTTTGAAAGAACTGTCACCACGTGGCATCAATTTTGATTTACACCTTGTCGGAAAGCATTTTTTGCGTAGATGCACCAAACTAAATCACTTGGTTCAAATAGCATTTTCTTTCTTGATTTGTTCGCTTTGTTAGCATAATAACGTGCTTTCTTTTCAATTTTTTCTTTAGTCTTGACATGAATCTTCTTCACATAATCGGCACGCTTTGAGGCTTCCATATGAATTCTCTCCTCAAATGGCAAAGGCAATAACTCATGTGTCGTGATTGGTTTGAAACCATATACCACTTTAAATGGACAAATTTGAGTAGTAGAATGTATCACTCTGTTATAAGCAAATTCCACATTCGGTAGATAATCTTCTCACTCATTTAGGTTCTTCTTTATCATTGTTTGTTTGTCCATTTGTTTGTGGGTGATAAGTTGTTGAAAGTAAAAACTTTGTCTCAAGCTTGGCCCATAAAGTCTTTCAAAAGTAGCTCATGAATTTGATGTCACGATCGAAAACAATGATATTGGGCATTCCATGCAATCCCATAATTTTCCTGAAAAATAGGTTAGCTATATACGACGCATCATCGCTCTTATGACTTGGAATAAAACGTGACATCTTTGAAAATCTATCCACTACAACAAAAATAGAATCTCTCATAGTTTTAATTCTAGGCAATCCTAAGATAAAATCCATACTAATATCTTTCCAAGGAGCACTATGAACTGGAAGTGGAGTTTACAAACAGTGTGGATTGAGTTTCGATTTTGCCTTATAGCAAGTAACACATCTTTGCATATACCTTTTAACGTCACGTCTTATTCTTGGCCAATAGAAATGACTAGTTAACATTGAGTATATCTTTTCTCTCCCAAAATGTCCCATTAATCCTCCTTCATGAGATTCCTGCAACAACAACAGACAAACAGAGGAATTTGGAACACAAATTATGTTAGCTCGAAATAGAAACCTGTCATGAATATGGAACTTATCCCATCCCTTTTAATCTTTACAATTAGCATATGGTGCTGAAAATTCAGAATCAGTTGCATACAATTCCTTTAGACACTCTAGTTCAAGTACTTTAACTTCTAATTGAGTTGAAAGAATTGATTTTCTAGATAAGGCATCAACAACCACATTTTCTTTACATTTCTTGTATTTCACAATGTGTGGAAAAGATTCGATGAATTCCACCCACTTAGCATGTCTACGGTTCAATTTACTTTGACCTTTCAAGTATTTCAATGCTTCATGATGAGAATGTATAACAAATTCTTTAGGCTAAAGATAATATTGCCAAGTTTTCAAAATACGAACTAAAGCATAAAGTTCCTTGTCATAAACAGGATAATTCAATTGAGCATTGCCAAGTTTCTCACTAAAATAAGCAACTGTCTTACCTTCTTGCACAAGAACACCACCAATATCTATTCCATTAGCATCACATTCAATCTCAAAAGTTTTAGTAAAATCAGGTAATACAAGTAATGATGCCTCAGTTAAGCGCTTCTTTAATTCAGCAAAAGCATTTTCTTGTGTCCCATCCAAATTCTACACTTTTTTGTTAGTTTATTTAATAGGGCTGCAATAGTGCTAATGTCTTTCACAAAACGGCAATAAAATCCAACAAGACCGTAAAAACTTCGTACTTGACTTACATTAATTGTAGTAGGCTAATTCTTAATAGATTTAACCTTAGATTCATCAACTTCTACTCCTTGTCTAGAAACAATATAGCCTAAGAACACAACTTTATCTTTGCAAAAAGTGCACTTTTCTAAATTTGCATACAAGTTTTCAGGTCTAAGCACTGCTAGCACTTGCTTAACATGCTTAACGTGATCTTGCAAATTTTGACTATATATAAGTATATCATCGAAGTATACCACCACAAAATTTTCAATGAGAACTCTCAAATCATGATTCATTAATCTCATGAGTGCACTAGAGGCATTAGTTAGTTCAAAAGGCATAACTAACCATTCACACAATCCAAATTTAGTTTTAAAAGCAGTCTTCCATTCATCACCCTCCTTCATCCTAATTTATTGGTATCCACTACGCAAAGCAATTTTAGAGAATACTAGTAAGGTGCCCGTGCGTTGCACCGAAGTCTCAAAAGAAGGTGATACATATCATCTAACGTGACCCAAATTATAAAATGAACATTAAAATTCTCATTCACATATATCAAACAAAGTATACATTTCATAGTTGACATCGTTTCTTGTACAACATGAATACAAAGAAAACAACATAGTTAATGCATAATACATGTAGGACACAAAAACATTTTGTTGGTGCAGTCATGCAGAATACTAACGTGACATGTTAAACTATGTTTGCAACATTAGCATATCATTTGATGCAATATGCATAATAACTAAATTAGATATTTTAGGTTTCTAGAGTAGTCCAAATAGTAATTCTTTGGTGCAGACATGTTTCAAGTTTCAACATTTGTGCAATGTAGGAGTTTTACCTATAGTTTTGATATACGTTTAACAAAAACTGCAAACGGAGATTCAAATGAGGAGGATACATGGCCCGTTGCAATGGAATTCAAAATAAATATACCAAATGTTCTTCTAAAAGGAAAACTAATGAATATGCAGCAGTACTATATATGTTTCATCTATAAACAACATGAACGATTAATCCATAAACTTGTGCAATCAATAAATTGGCCAAGGAAGAACGATGAACTTTGTGCTTTTCCATTGCATCTTGGCGTCTTCCACTGCACAAATAAAACACACATAATTTTACTCAGAGTCTCAAATCTACTCAATAGGGAAGATCAAATTAGCACAGGTAAATCAAGGATCCAATGGGAGTTATTCTCTTGCTGACAACTCAACCTCATATGCCAGTTCTCATGATAAGACCAAAGATGTGTAGAATGTATGGCATTCTCAGTTCATATGTATCGTACATGTTATCTTGATGCGTCAATTTGTAGCAAGTTTGCAGACCGAAAGACACATGCACTATAAATCCTCTTTCGTTTCATAATGTGTGCTATACCTAAATCCTTCCTAAATGCCATGGCTAGACAAATCTAAACAACAAGTGGCTGTAACAGGCCGTGCAAATCAGATGCCAAAATGAACCAAACTAAAGGATGAATTCGTTAGACAGGTTCACGGGGCAAGAATCTAAATTTGCTCAAAATAAAGCGTCATATCACAAAATTGTTTCGCAGATCAGACCTCCGGTAGAGCAGCGTGGACATCGCGAGCATGAGCATCCCCACGGCCTCGGTGCTGCCCTCTCTGCCACCCTACAGGTTCGAGGCCCCTGCTCCAGTATTCGCATCACCACATCTGGAACACCAGCAATAGCAGTTTAGAACACGCGAGCGAGCGAGACCTCAAACCCTAGCGCACACCGATACGATGGGTATGGAGCGAAGGGAGGGAAACCTGGCTAGCTCCGGTGCCTGGTGCTACCGAGGGTGTAGCGGACCATCTCCGCCACCACTCCCTCGGATTGTGCCTCGCCGATGCCACTCTCTTGGGCTGCGTCTTGCTGATGCCTACGTAGTGGCAGGCCCACGATGGCTGGGTCTTGAGGGCGAGGAGCACCCTCACGAGAGCCGACCGGATCGAATTCATGGCTGCACCGGAACCGCATGGGTGGAGGCACTAAGCAGTGGAGGAGAAGCTGGAGCGGTGGTGGTATCGGCGGGATGAGGGAGAGGATAAGATCTGAATGTGGCATCAGTTTCTGGTTTTTATTTGGTTTTGCTTAGGTGGTTTCGGTGGGAACGGTTGGTGTGTGCGTTGAAAGGGCGCCTGCGCATTTTTCAGAGTGTTTCGACGAATGACGATACGAAGGAGTAGCACAGCGTGTGCGGTGCAGTTCCGAGTGGACCCACATGTCGGGGTGAAGGATCTAGTTGGCCTAGAGGGGGGTGAATAGGCAACTTTTACAAATTTTAACTTCTTAAAAACAATTCACTATTCTTTATGAGAGAATAGCACAGAACAGAATATATATATATATATGACAGAAGTAAAAGCAAACAATAATAACAGCGAAAGCAATAAAGAGAAATAAAACACAAGTGAGATAGAGATTTATCCCGTGGTTCAGAGCCGCACTCCTAATCCACGTTGAAGCACTTCTTCCGAAGTATCGCTTCTCCAGAGCTAGTCGCAGTAGCTCTGGTGATCACTCAGGTAACTCTTTCACTACTCCAGTAAGGTAAGTTCCGAACCTCTCACAATCACAGTGGCCTTCCACAATCACCTTTGGACAGGTCGCACTGATAACTTTCTCCAAGCTGTCTAGGATCACTAAGATCCAAGAGTAATAAACTTTGCACAAGTTCTATCTCTTGGTTTACTCGCAAATCACACAGCTAGACTTCGACTTGGAGCTAAAACACTTAGAGCTGTTGAGGATTTTTGGTTTGAAAGTGAAGCACAGACTCCTTTTTGGAATGAAAGCTATTTTTCAATGCTAAAATGTCAAGGAGTTCATTCTATATGTTGGTAGATGACTCAGGAAATGCTTATATAGCCCTTTGGAATGGATATAGCCGTTACACCTGCTACTGTAGCCGTTGGACGTGTCAGATGTTAGAAATATTAGTAATATACGTTTACAACGGACTAAACAACAGTGCCTAGCGATACTGGACATGTGTATGACGGACCAAATTTGGACATTTACGACGGACCAAAAAATTTGGTCTGTTGTACATGTGTTTTTCATAAAGTTTGGTCGGCCATTGAACTGAAAGAGATACATGTATGTCGAACAAAAAAATTTAGTCTTTTTACGACGGACTAAAAAAAATTTGGTCTGTTGTACATGTGCATTTCAAAGATCGGTAGCCAAAGACCCTTTTTCAACAAAAATAAGATTCTCCAAGCGATTTGCTTTAGTAATGGACTAAAATTTTAAGCAAGAATATTTGGTCCGTTATCAAAGCAAAAACCTTTAATGAGAGGGAATATCCATCTAGATTTTAATAAATAGGACTCCAAGTTTTGGTCCGGCAAGAAGACTTATAAACTGAATGAGTTCCGGACTTAAAAAGAATTTGGTCCGCTGTAGATGGGAAACTGAGACGATTTTTGGTCTGTCACAGAAGAGTGACTTTTACATGTATGCCGGACCAAATTATTTGGTCTGTCATACATAGACAATCACTTGGATGACAAATGTTTTCAAGGAATTTTCACCAAGGACCAAAGAATATGAAAACAAGACATTTAGTCCGATGAGCAGTTATTTTGATAGGAGTTTTGACACAGAAGATATTTAATACTGGACCAAAGAAACTTTTGACTTTAAAAGGATATGCTGTGTATGCAACAGACTTAAGAAGTGAATAGCTGAATTTTAGTCCGTTGTATATTAACAAATTAGATTCAAAGGTTTAAGTGTCTTTTTACTCCCAGAAAACTAGTTATGTCTTTGCCTTATGATCCAATCCACTAGCTTGTGCAAAGTCCCCCTTTAAACAGCCAAACCGAAAATAAACCTAGCTATTTGACTTGAATCTTCTCCCAAGTCAAAAACTAGTAATAGAGCACCTTAATCTTGCTAGTCCCACTTGCTTCATCCTTGTTTTCAGCACATGTTCTTCAACACTTTAAGCATTATTAACATAGTCATTAATACCAAAACTAATATAAAACCGGATAATAGAAATTGAGGGGGCCTAGATGCTATCACGGGGTCAAGGGTGGACCGCTCATGGATGGAGAACGAATGTGAGGGAGGTAAAGGGTGGAGAACGGACGTACCACTACTAACTCCTAATTAGAAGTAGTAAAGATAACATCACCACTAAGGTCATCAAGCATATCATCTAACCTAGGAATAAGATGAAGATATGTAACAGTGATATGGTTAATAGCTCTACAATCAATGCACATACGCTAAGTATCATCTTTCTTACGAATTAAAATATCAGGAACAACACAAGAACTTAAACTTTCCCGTACACACCCTTTATTTAGAAGCTCTTGCACTTGTTTTTGAATTTATTTTATTTCTTTGGGATTGGTGTGATATGGTGGATGATTGGAAGGGATGCTCCTCGGATTAAATCAATTTAATACTCCATCCTTTGAATTGGTGGTAAACCACTCGTTACCTCATCTGAAAACACATGCTTAAAAGCTTGCAAAACTCTAGACATAGCACTAGGAAAGGAGGTTAAGTCATTAGTACAAACCAACACATCCTTGTACAATAATACAAAATGGAGTAACTGAGGATCATCTCTCTCAACTCACTTTTATTAGCTATCATGGCAAGCTTATTCTCTCACTCATTACTTCTTTTACTATCTAGTTTTGGGTTTTAGCTCTTATTTGTTGGTTTAAGAATGATATTCTTTTGTTCTTTCCCTTTAGCACATTCAACCTTTACTTCAACCTTTTGAGCATTATAATTAACGATTTGAGAATGTGTTAATGAAGTATAACCTCTTTATTATTCCATTTAAAAGAATATTGATTGGTACGACCATCATGAAAAACAACTCTATCATATTACCATGGCCTACCAAGCAATAAATGACATACTTTCGTAGAAACAATGTCACATTCAACGGTATCACAATAATTACCAATTCGAGAAGTAACATCAACTGTATATAACATTCATGGATCCCTTTTCATTTAACTATTGAATCTGATATGGATGGAGGTGTTTCTTACATTTCAAACCAAGTTTTGTGCATAGCTCTTTACTAGCTAGATTGTGGCACTACCACCGTCAATAATTACCTTGCAAAACTTACCTGAGTTGCCACTTGACGTCGAGTTTGAAATAAATTATAGCGATGTGCATGATGTAAGTTTGGTTGTGCACTCAACACATTAGACATGCACACAAGACTAAGACCATTACATGGGTCACAAATCAATTGTTCTAGCTCCACTTCTTGTGTTTCTTCTTCATGTGTATCTCCAAACTTTTCAAAATCATCCGGGCGCTCCTCTTCATCTTCGCTTGTAGAATCATATTCTCAATTTTTTCATAAGAAGCACTACCATGTTATTTGGGCAATTCTTTTGCATATAACCACGACCAAGTCATTTGAAGTATTGAATAGCACTACTTTTTGCTGTAGAACCCACAGATAAAGAAGTAGATGCTGCAGTAGTAGGCAATGAACAGAACAAATGCAATGCAACAGCAACTAAGAACAATATAACACACAGATTAAAACTTGATAATGCAAAAACTAAGAACAAATTTAAGCACAAAGGTCTAGGTATATGATGATATTTGTCGACGATCGGGACCGATGACCGCAGAAAGGGGGGATACAAGGAGATCGTTCGGGAGCGGGGCCCGAAGTCGTGCTTGTTCGGAGGCGCCTAGCGTCGCGGGAAGATCGTCGGGTAAGAGACACCGAACACGAGGTTTATACTGGTTCGAGCCCCCGGGGTCGGGTAATAGCTCTACTCCAGTCTTACCTTGAGGCGAAAGGTGTGTATGCGGTCTGTGAGAGGGTACAAACAGAGCCTGAGCCAGGGGTCGCTCTGCGGTGTTGTTTTCTTGGCGTGTGTTGCGCATTCTGCATCTTGTTGCCTCCTCTCTTTTTCTTCTTTTTCTTTTTCGGGGTCACCCTCTTGGTCGGGGCGATCCGTTGCTTTTGTAGCCCTCCGGGAGCCTTACTGCTTGGTCCCGAGGCTGACGTCAGGAGCCCGTGGCAAGTTGACGGGTGCTGACAAGAGGCGTCAATAGCCGTTGAGAGCCTAACGGGAGCTGTTGAGAGCTTGAAGGGAGTCGTTGAACCCTAGTTCCCACGCAGGCAGGTAGAGAGCTGATTCCCACGCAGGGCAGTTTTACACACGATAAATAAAATGTTACAGATGTCTTTTTCTCTGAAGGTCGTGGAGGTGTTGAGGTCGAGGCGTCGAGGTCGAGGTGGATGGTGCCTGCCCTTGCGCTTGTGCCCGAGCTCGTTGGTCCCGAGCCCGAGCATCGGGAGAGCACCTCCCAGGTCGAAGATGAGCCCTCGGACTCGCGGAAAGCCGCCACGAGGCCCCGGGGGATACTTACACGTGGCGAGGGTACCGATCCCTGACAATATTTTTGTGAGGCACTTTTCTGGATTATAGGACTGAAAATAAATATGATAGTAGCTAGGGATAAAAATTCTACCGTGTCAACCTAACGCTTTGATACCAAGATGATATGGGGTTTGTCCGATCTTCATGTCATAGGATTTGGATACTCACGTATTCTCTTGATGAACGTTAGCTGATCCCCGCTGCCAGATGCAATGGGTTTGCAATTCTTTGATTCGTCAAAATCATATCCGTGTTGGACTTCACGGACACCAAGTGAAGTATATCAATTTCTCAATTCCCAGTGGAAAGATAGAATGATCTTTGAAAGAAGTCGTCCAATTCCCTATCTCTATGCGCATGCAACGAGAAAGAACAAGCAAAGAATGCTAGTAGATGTAAATAGCTATCTTATTAATCTGGTATCTATCTTTGTACAATGGAGTAGATCTAAATATATAAAAAGGAAAAAAAAAGGTAAACTTTAGCACTATTTATGTGGCACTGTAGCAACTGAATTCGGCTACTATAACAAACGAATTGTATTATAGCCTAGCATCCCCGCTATTCTCCAATGAAATTTCTTGGACACCTTCGCACCTAACAACAGTCAAACACTCCTGTTAGGTAGCATACAATTCTCGTAAAAGAAAAAAAATTGATGAAAGAGAATATTTACCTATTGCTATATAGTTCTTACCTAGGGCTAAGGATGTCCTCGTCAAGTCCCTTTTTCTTCTAAAAAAATTGCCAGCTCATTTTACGTCACAAACCCCGTACATGCATGCATCACTGTTTGCATAAGCAATATAACTCAACAATACTAGAAGACGACGTGGTCTTCAACGACGGGCTAGCCAAATTGTCCAAGAAAATAAAAACTTAGACTAGTAGTACTAGTATTTTCTTAGTTTTATATTGCATTTCAGATAGTACAAATTAAGGATAGAACAATAAATGACGTCGATTAGCTAGCTAGAGGCTATGCGTAATGTATACTCCACTGGACAGGACAATGACGTGTATACTTAACTCCGAAGAAACGAATGGCCATCGGACGGAAGAAATAAAAGAAAGTCTTTTGGACGAAAATCCGACCATATTCGAATTCAAAGATTTTAAATGATTTTAAATCATATGCTTTGTAATTTGTATATATAATTAGCACATGACTATAACGAAATATTATATAAAAAAGGCTAGTTTGAATTTTAGTTCCAACAAATTTGTTTGAACTAGTCGGTAAACTAGTTAAACTGGGCATCCAATTTTTTTTAAAAAAATTAGCACACAATACACGGATAAAACACCAGTCTTAGGATGTATATACATTCCACCCCTTGGAGTTGTCGCAGCCGCAGATAAGCATTGTTGTTGAGAGGTGTTTCAATGCTTTTTTTTTACAGTTACACAAATATTAAGCATGAATGAAAGGTAGATGTAGATTATTTATCCCTTCACTTGTTTTAAGATTTGTGCAACTTGTATTAAATAGGAAAGCATTGAAGCACCACTCATTGTTATTCGATCTTTTTGGTTGATGTTGAACCTGGCAGATTACGTGCCTCCTACACTTACTACGCTGTTTGCTCTTACCTGCTTACCAATTTCAACAAATTAACCAATGTTAATGCTGACTCGCACGAAGCGATCGAGATGAGTACTGTACCAAATTAAGCTAATTAAGCCATTGCTGGCAAATGGCGTTGGGTTGCTAAACCCATTCCAGGAAGGAAACGGAAAGTGCCATGGCTTTACGATGTGTCTTTGTTGCGGCCAACCCATTCTAGAATGCCTTTTGAAAGTATGGAGAGATTGGAATTTGGGAGAATGTATATCCGTCTAGAACTGGCTAATACTCTGAAAGAGACGATGGCGTCGGTTTGTGTGCACGTCAGAAAAGAAACAAAGAGAAAGGATTTCGTAATTTGCCACTACAAGGCACAAGCACGATGTGGGCAACCGATCGCAAGGTAATTTGGCGCGGACGACACGTTGTGTGGGCTTTGGATTACGTGCGACTGTTGCATACATGCCTGAATTCCATACGAAGTTACTCGTATCGCCGTATAGACCAAAAGAAGATATACTTCTTCAAAAGAAGAAGAAGAGGAGGAGGATAAACAGCGGCGCACGCTACAATCTGAAACCGAAGGCCGACTCTGCTGTATATGCGTGTGCCGGCACGTACGTGTTCTGGATATCTGCTACTGTCTGACAGATCAAGTCCACGTTTGATGTTTCAAACATTTAATCCTTACGGAGTTGAGTTTCTGGCCGGTAAGTTGCCATGAAGCCTCTCAACCGACGACCCTATCGCTTTTCTAGCTCTTCAGCACATATTATTTTTTAAATTTGGTCTTTTTTTTTTCAATTTGTAATAAATTTGGTCTTTTTTTTCAATTTGCCAAAATAGGTCCCTTTCCTAACAATAGAAGACGTGATATGTGACACGTGTCACCTATCATGTTCCTATATCACGTAAGGTGCTAGCAGTAGGGGCCATTAGCCTGCTGTGTAGGGCTAGCCGTGTGCGAGGTGGGGGTGCTTGGCAGGTCACTGCCAAGTCATTGGACCATAGCAGTTGTACTGGTAAGTTTCGATTGTGCGATAGCTCTAGACCTATAACACTAATAGGTTACCACGATATAGTAGCATGATAGGTGACACGTCGCTCCTTTTGCTTCCGAGACCGTAACTAATTTTGTGATCCATAGGTACGGATGGCATATTCGGAAAAAAAATTGTGTGGAGAAAAAGGCAAGGATTCCTCGAATGAGTGCAACGTTGACAACGTCCGTCTGTGGCCACTGTTGGACCTAGATAGGTGTCTGATGAAGAGTTGAGAACTTTTTTCTCTTTAATATTTTTTTAATCTTTTTTTCAAAACTAGACGTTAGGTTTTAGAAATTGCAAAACTAGGCGCCGGTTGCCCGTATATGGGGGCGATCGCCCCATATACAGGCGATTAGTGCCGAATCTAACGGTCGTTTGACGGCAAGAAGAAATTCGGTTGATTTTTTTTTAAATTTTAATTCCTAATTTCTTTTTTGAGAATAATCAATAGGAGAAAAATAACGAAAATGCTCATAGTACTGATATACTTTAATATTTTATATCTTTAAAGAATTGCTTATAATATTTTATATGTATTGGCCAAAAGAGTTGGAAGCACTAATATTTAAATTGTTCATACCTGTTAGTATTGATTTACTGACATATTTCATATGTAAGTGACTCGAAGTCGTATCTTTCACAGGAAGTCAAAAGCGAGCATTTATCTCGTCAATCACGCACACGCTACCACCGTGCCCGACTACATCCGACGTGCGCCGCTCACTGATCCCATACGCATGGTATATTAGGGCTATTAAAATATCGGGAACTACCGTTAAATGTCGTCGGTACCAACCAACAGGCGATTAGGGGCAGTCGCATTACTAGGAAAGTCCAACTAGAACAAGATAAAATTTAAAATATTAATTAATATATAAGGATTTGCATTATGTTGTGAAAAGTACTATGTGTCGTGCAAATTTAAATTGTATAAATCAATTTGACTTAAAGACCATTTAATGCATTATGAACAAACTGTACAAACCATGGCTCGAAAAATCCTAAAACAAATTCGGTAGGCCACACTCTTTATTACGGCTTAAAACTGAGAGGAGTACCACGAACAAGCAAAATAAAAGTTAACACTACACGTCTACTGAGTGCTTCGAGGCCACTTCCCTTTCACCCATGCCTCCGGTGGGACTTCTCTGGCACGCCGCGCCCTCTCTCGTTTCCTCTCTCTCTTGGCCTCCTTCTCCTCCACTTCCTTCCTACATGCCTCCTCGCGTGCGGCATCGCGCTGCTCTTGAAGCTGCCGCGTGAACTCCTCCTGCCGGTTGGCTTGATCAAGGAGCCTTTGGTCTTCGGGGTTGATCTCCGTATCAAACCACTGCTCAAATTCACATAGTGGCGGAGGTGGCTGCATGAAACGTAAATTAGCAAAGTTTCATTATCAAATATTACGTAACCCGTACGATTGTTACCATGTGGCGATCCTTTAGGCTCTTCTCTCGCGGATCGAAGGCGTAGTTACGGCATTTCCAATACCTCCTCTTCCAAGTTGGAATTTCACAAGAGCGGACAAGCTTGCAAGGATCTCCACACATACACATCGGTGCTACAGCCCCACGAGGTAGGAAGAGATCTTGGTATGCTAAATAGCGCGGGCATGCACTTTCTTCCTCCTTTGCTTTCCCCTTTCCCCTTCCACTTGCACGCCTCGGCATTTTCAATTGGTCCTGTACTTTTTTTTCTCCCTCCTTCCCTCCTCTCTTCTATTCTTTCTTCCGAGACCGCGAGCGAGGACGAATGTTATAAAGGACAGATATCGCCAGGATATAGAGCGATCGCCCCAATTAGAGGCGACCGCCCCTATGTAGGGCGATAGGTGCATCGAGGCGTTGGTGTGTTGTCACGTCGTGTGACAAAGGCAAAGTGATGACAGCACAATTAATAAAACATACATGGATTTCCACAATTTAAAGTGATAAGGTACTCATGTTACTAACTCAGATAGTTATGCAATACGCTGCTGAACGTGAAGGCATTACAAAAATACGTCTGTACAACTAGTCAATCACGGCCACGCTTCCTGATCTGGCCCGTGGGGTACGTGAGTGGCGACGACGGACAGACGTCCCTCCTAGGCTGGCCCTGCGGCGCAGGGGTAGAGTAGTGTGGCGGCGACCCGGGCGTGTCCTGTGGCAGCGCTCCCGAGAGCTGAGAGGGGGCGAGGTAGTCGGTCGACAGGTACTCCTACAAGTCGTACTCGACGTCCGCAGGGTCGTCGAAATCACCCTGGGGTCCTGCTGGGGCGCGAGACGATGAGGCAGCCTCCTCAGCCCACTGTCCCCACTGCTGCTGCGTGGGAGCGTAACGAGGAACCGCTGGGGTAGGGCGAGACGAGGAAGGAGCTTCCTCAGCCCACTGTCCCCACTGCAGCTACGTGGGAGCGTAACAAGGCACCGGCGGGGTAGGGCGAGGTGCTGGGCCGCAGGGACGTGGTGTGCTGCGTCCGCCGACGTCTCCGCGCCCCCGACAGGTGGCCAGGTGACCCAACCGCCTCGCCCTATCGAGGACCCGCTCCCAATCTACCTCGGCCTCGGCGGTGGTCATCTGTATGCCCGCCCGAAGGCGCGCCAACATAGACATAGCCTCCACCTCCCCTACGAGATGTGCCTGCATGTAACGCCAGATTGGTATTTGGTAATTTACATGAAAAAGACGTGCCCTTGTAATTTCGATTGTGACACTTACCGCGGAGCTGTCCTTCTGGGACATCTGTGAAGGGTACGTGTCCGTCATCGATGCCTACCGTGCGATATACGGTGCTGGTGTGTACCCCACCTTGAGGCGAGTCCGCGGCGCGAACCACTCCATGTACTCATCGTACATGTCAGGGTCGTACGGCCGGATCTCGGTGACCCTCTCGTCGAGTGCGTCGTCCCACTGTACCGCCCATGGCTGCATACGGTGCGTGAACTGAGTGCCCGCTACAGCACCCATCCAACATCCTGCAATGCAAAAACAGGAAGTGCACACCACATTCATTCTGCAGAATGCGGAGTACTAGGATCAGGAGAAGTACCTGTGAGCGCCACGTGCGACAACGTGACGAGGCGGTAAGGAAAGGATCGAACAGCCGAATCGCCGCAAAGACTCGATGCGGGAGTACTCCTCGATACACAGGTCGAAGATGAGAACCTTACGGGTGAGCCAGAACGACTCATCTCGCGTGCAAAGCACGGAGACCCCGTAAGGTGCTCGGGCGTGGACGTCGTACGCGCTGTATGGCGTCCACCGCACGTCCTCGTCGTGGAGGCGGTCAAACTCCCGAACGAACTCGAGGTAGGACCTGCTCACCTGTCGGTGCGCGTACGTCCGCTGCGAGAAAATAAGAGATGGCGAAGGTTATAGAAGTGTGTAACTGGGGAAAAAGATACGAGGGAGCATACCTGTCATCGGACCCAGTAGTGTCCCATGGTGGGCCAGTCCACCGGGTCGTCTCCGTAAAGGTCCTGGGGGTATGGTGCGGTGTCAACAGCAGGCCTGCCGAAGGAGAAGCGCTCCCAGGACCACAACTAAAGGAGTAGGACGCAACCCGACATCGTCGTGTCCTGGTCCGCCCGAAAGACGGTGTCGCACAGACCTCTGTACGTCGCCGTAAGCACAGCTGAGGCCCACGACCATTGCATCATCTGTTTACAATGGGGAAGTTAGACGTGCTCTGCTGAGAGTAGATTTGAACTGATTGTGTTACCTCATCCACCGGGGTGTCGACGATGTGCTGGGCGTACTCGATCAGGTGCCGGTCCACCGTGTTCCCGTGGGAGGACGGGAACATCACCCAACCGAACAGCAACAGGAGGTATGCCTCCAGATGGCGGGCCACGTCCTCCTCCTGTGCGTGCGGGTGGAGCAGCTCGGCCTGCAACGTTTGGTACAAACATTATCAGCAACTTAGCGCTTCTCTGTTAATTCACAAAGAAAGAAGTATTCACCGTGAACTGAAGCAGCCACGCCTTCGTCAGTCCGTGCCGCTCACCCTGCCTGAGGGGCTGGTAGGGGGATACCCGGGGGTGCCGCTGCACCTCCACAAACCGCGCGAACAACTCCGCGTGCCACGTGACGGAGGCGTCGTGCGGCACAACTGTCGGACCCGCACAGGGGAGGCATAGGAGGTAGGACACGTCCTGCAGCGTCGGAGCCATCTCTACGCACGGAAGGTGGAACGTGTGCATCTCTGGTCTCCACCGGTCCACGAGTACGGCCAGCAGGGACCGATCGTACCCGAACCGTGGGACCTACCTGCCCTCTAACGGGGTAGTCACCTGCTCCACCATCCTACAGAGAGGAAGTAAGCCAGCCGCTCGCAACCTGCATGTAGTGCATTGCGTCGTTAAAATTGCATTCACAGGTAAGTACATGTACGTAAAAGAGTGCAAGCGTTGGCAGCTTACCGTGGAACCCAGCGTGGGTCAATGCGAAGCAGCTAGTTGGGCACCCGAGGCCGGAGTGTCCCTAGCTCTCGGTTCTGCTCTGCAGAGTATCTAGACCAGTGTGTCGCATCCACGGTCGCGTCGAGCAGCTCAGGGCAAGGTCGCACCATCGTCGCCTGTTACAAAGCAAATACAACAAATTTGTCAGTAATTACATGTGCACACAAAATAAAATGCAAAATAACGAAATGTACCATATTCAACAAACAATACAACGGAAGTCCAGAGAGCTAAAAGAATCTCATGTTACAAACATACTAAAGATGAAGACATGTTCGATGAGGCACACAACGCCGAAAATTACATTATCCTCATAGCAATTAACTGGTACATCGAAAAATTACATGGTGCGAATAACAACTTACTGGTACATTGAAAATTACATGATTGGAACAACAGTTCACTGGTACATCGTAAATTAAATGATGAGGACAACATCGAAAATTACATTATCCGCGGTTCCGATGCGCCTCGGACTCGTCCATATCGTTCCGAATGCGCCGTGTCCTTCGACGCTCGACCTTCAGCCTCAACATTCGGATGTCCGGTACCCATCGATGGTCCGGAGGGGGGCTATTGTGAACGATCCATCCACTCGGTATCCGTACACCTCGTGATGCCACGTGTTGAGAACACTTTGCTTGTAGTAGTAGGGGGAGATGTCCGGACGACATGATTGATGCGTCTCAGCGGCTGCGGCAATGACATGCGAGCACGGCAAGTGCAGCAGGCATGGTTTCTGGCAGGAGCACTCGCACTCAACTGCTCGGAGTATGCACAGATGGGAAGTCCTCTCCCGGTAGGCACCCCTACGACCTCGGTCACCGTAGTGCACGTGGTATCTCCGTTCCACGCCACTCTCCGGTGTCACTCGATGTGTCTGCGCCTTTCTTGTTTTCTTGGACATGTACGTAGATACAACCGTTGAGTACGACAGTCGATTGTCCGACATACATGCTGCGGAGCTCTTGTATCGCTCAATGAAACATCTCTGTATCCAGAACAACTGCCAACTTCACTCTTTCAAGGAACCAGTACCAGCTTTCCGTATTTTCCCCCTCCACGAAGGCCAATGCAACTGATATAACCTGGTTGTTGGCGTCCACCGCGATCGCAGTTAGAATCTGGCCCTTTTACTTCCCCGTGAGGAATGTGCCGTCCATGCAAATGACCGGGCGACAGTGAACGCATTTATGCATGCGCCCAGGGCGAAGAATGCACGCTACAAGACCCACTTACCCGCGTACACACCACCCGCAGGAAACTCCGCAAGGTCGACAGATGTACCGGGGTTCCTACGTGCTATTGCCCTGAGCAAGTGGGGAATATTCTCGTAGAAAGCCTCGTATATCCCGAACCGTATTTCCAGAGCTATCCTTTTCGCTCTCCATGCCTTTCCATAGCTAATCTTGTACTAAAACCTCTCCTCCACGGCTGTGATAATAGATCGAGGCTGCAGGTGCGGATTGTCCACGATCTGACCATAAAACACATTTGCCACCCAAGTGGACGACAGATTGCGGTGTCCCTGCTCCGCTTCTTCTAACTTGTAGTTATGCTCCATCACTATGGAGCATTTCCAGTAGTCCTTCCACTTCCCCTTGTATACATGCACCCGTCATGGGCACGAATCAACTACGCACTTCACGTCGTACTCCTTTTTGCTGGACTTCACTACTCTGAATTGCCGCCGAAGAGACATTGCCCAGTACTTCACCACATCCATCACATCCTCCTTATCTTTATATATAGCCCCCTCCGTCGCCTCGTTCTCACGATACTCCCATGCATCAATGTTCCCTTCATTCATTGTTAGGTCTTCGAAACTGTAATTGCTCCACGCACCAGGGATAGGCACCTCAGGAGCATTGTCCTCCTCGTCGGAGTGCTCACCATCAGGGACTTCCTCATCCGCACGGTCCTCCTCTTCCATCAGGTGAACTATGTCCTCCACCTCCTCCCCCTCGTCGGCCACCCCTCGCGACTCCACTGTCTCCTCTGCCCCCTCGATCCCTACGCCACCGCTAGTCTCGTGCTCCTCGTCTCCGGGCTCCTCGCCACCTTCCTCCTCGCATCCTTCTACATTTGACGTCCCCTCCCCCGTAATGTCCACCCCGACATCACGAACTTGCGACACCGATGGAGCTACCGGGTAGCATTGTACCAACAACATGAGCGGCCAACCCCGCCCTATGGCAAAACCCACATAACTCCTCCATGTTGATGTCGAGTTAATAGGAATCAACTCTCCTTAAAAACAGTCTTGCGCACGGCTTATACTGCTCTGACCCGCAACCGAATAGTCTGGGCATCCAAACTGAACATCCGAGACATCCACTCCAACAAACCCCTGTATGTCCTATCGCTCGGTCTACATATGCCCCGTACGACTCTTGAAAATGATGATAAACCCACCCCATCCGCCCCCTATGCTATCTCCCCATCTCCATAAAATATTTGGAAATACAATTTCTCCGACATGCTGCAACGTCCGACGGAAAAATATTACTCTAAAATAGAATATACAAAACGTACATTGATCGTACTACAAAATTCGACTATAAATAAGTCATTCGACTATAAATAATTAATTCGACTTGCCTACCATACGACCTAATATTATATTTGTGCCACATTGCATTAATCCTACTAAATTAAATTTATAAATATTGCCTACTATTTCCACTATATTCAATTTCTATATACTGAATACTACATTAAATTTGTAACGTACTAAATACTACACAATCCTGAAATTTCTAAAAACTAAATACTACATTAAAGTTCTAAATATGAATCATGACATTAAATTTCTAAACAACACTCTCCGAAAAATTCTAAACGCTACACAATCCTAAAATTTCTAAACACTACAATAAATTTCTAAATATTAAATGCTACATTAAAATTCTCAATACCACACGGTTCTAAAAAATTTTCTAAACACTTGTAAGTTCAAGCTCTATTGGTTTTGGTGATTGGTTTAATATTAATGTTTAATCATTGATTTAATGACAAATCTAATCATTATGAGACTAACATGTTTTATTAAGTCTTATTCTTATTAGTCTCATACTTGGATGGAAAATAGAAAACCTAAGGTTCTTGAGTATATATGACTTGTGTAGTTATATGCTCATGTCAATTTAAATGAGTTTAAATTGAGTTCGATTGTCTCTCAATCAATCAAAGAACATTTCATCATGTGTTGATGGTGTTTCCTTGTTGATTAAAGACAAGCGAAAAATTCTTGAGTATAATGAAGCATTAGTTGCATCAAAGTACTCAAGACACAATTAATCATTCAAATTGATTAGGGTTGTGCTCAATCGATCTTAGAGGCATCCATTATGTGTTAATGGAGTGCGGTGATGATTGAGACAACCGTGTTTGTTGGACTAATATCTTCCATGAGTTGTGAAGTAGGTTGAGTCCAAGATGATAAAGAATCGGGAAGAAGAAGTCATCATGTGTTGATGAGCTTCAAGAGGTGATCCCGAAGTGAAGAGAAGGGCTAGAGAAGGTTCATCATGTGTTGGTGAACAAGATGAAGAAGATGTGATCCTGGAGAGAAGATGATTGAAAATCATAAAAGCTCCGAGTGGATCGCTAGAGGCAAAGGTATAACTAGCTAGGGCTAAGGATGTGTTCCTAGTCTTTTACCGGTCTCGGTATTTGGTTGGGAGACCGGGTTGCTAGTTGGTTGCCGTACTATTAAGAGAGGTTGAGTCTTTTAGCTTGAGCTTCATCATGTGTTGATGAACTCGATCCGGTTCACTCTAGCTCACTCTCTTGTTTGGTGTTTGCATGGAGCTAACCATTTGGCATGTGTTGCAAATGGGTGAAGCTTATGCATTGGATTTTGTATGAGCAAAGTATTTGCATGTGTTACAAATAAGGGTGCTCATACTTACATCTTATTTGAATCTTATTTGATTTGGTTTTTGCTTGGAGCTAAGTTTTGCATGTGTCGCAAAAGGAGAGAGCTCAAGCAATTTGGTTTAAAGTGGTTGCATGGAGTTAGAGATTTGCATGTGTTGCAAATAGAGAACTCATGCACTTATATTTGTTGTGGTTGCTTGCATGGTGCTAGAGATTTGCATGTGTTGCAAATATAGAGCTCGTGTTTTGGTATTGCTTGGAGTTAGGTTTTTGCATGTGTTGCAAAGAACAATGCTCAAGCATAAAATTGGTTTAATGTGTATTTGCAAGTTCACAGCGAATAAACCGAGGTCTATGAGTCCTAATCCCGAGAGCATGTGAGTAGGGCTTGCAACGGTGTTTGCAAGTTGATTGGGTCTTGTGTTGACCTTCACATGGCTAGGGGGATTAATCTCATAGACTCGAGTTTGATTTGCTTAATACGTTTTGCAAATAGATCTTGAGTTGTTTACGAAATGTGTTTTCGTTAGTTGGATTTGTTATTTGCAAATGTGTTTTGCAAATGAATTTGAGATTATGGGTTCCGATCCTAAAGCATGTGAATAGAGTTTGCAAATGTGTTTTGCAAATTGACTTGATCATGTGTTGATCATCACATGGCTAAGAGGATTGATCTCATAAGTTCTTGGTTTATTTGCATATGTGTTCTGCAAATAAGTTGTGCTTAATGCGATTCTTTGGAGTATGTGATTAACATGTGCAAATGTGTTTTGCATAGTATTGTGATCATGTGTCGATCCTCACATAGCTCAAAGAATATATCTTGAATGGTTTGGAGAAAAGTTTTTATGAAAAATAGTGTTTTCTCCCTGAGGCCGGTCGTATCGCCTCAGAGGCGGTAGCTGTGGTCCGGTGCTATCAGCAGTTTGGCCGGTAGCACCAAAGGTCCGGCTACCGCTCTCGGCCGTGTGGAATTTCCAGAGAGGGGTGTTTGGGTGTCGGTGGTCCGGTGCTACCGCCATGGTAGGCCGGTAGCACGGAGGTCCGTGCAACCGCTCTTCGGCCGGTGTGAAAATCCAGAGGAGGCGTTTTGTGTTCGGCTTGAGTCGGTGCTACTGGGTGAAGGCCGGTGCACGCCGAGCGGTAGCACCGCTCCTAGTTGGCCGGTGCTACGGAAACTCAGAACGGCTAGTTTTGTAGCCGTTGGCGAGGAGGCCGGTGCTACCGGTCCCAGTAGGGCGGTAGCACCGGGTTTGCCGGATCTTTGCCCATTTCGTCCCCAACGGCTAGTTTTGGCTTGGAGGCTATAAAAGGAGGCCTTGGGGGGCAAGGGCACAAGGTTGGCTGTGTGCTAGAGTATTTGGGTGTTTATAGGAGTTGTGTGCATGTGTTGCCTTCTCCCATTTGCTTCTTGAGCTAGTGTGAGCCTCTAATTGCATGTGTTGCAATTAGGAGAGGATTGAGAGTCTCTTGTGCATGTGTTGTACTTGAGGAGGATCCTTGTGCATGTGTTGCACTTGGTGATCACCGGAAGCACATGTGTTGTGCTTGGTGAAGTTCAAGCGAGAGGATTCGGCTTGTTACTCTTGGAGGTTGCCGACTCCTAGACATCGTAGAGCGTCGTGCGCGGGAGCTCTCAAGGTTGTGAGAAGCCCCGGCAAAGTTTGTGAAGGTTCGGGTTGAGCCTACGCGAAAGCGTGAAAAACTACATCTATTGGATTCGAGGTGGGTGCTCAATTCGTGGAGCCGGTCCAATTCGTTTGGGCTAACCTCAACGTGGACTAGGGGAGACCGGCAAGTCTCCGATCACCACGGTAAAAAGTATTGTGTCTCTTGTGCTTGCTTTGTTCTCTTTATTTATATTCAAGCAATTTACATTTATAGAATTAAATTGTTTGATTGCTTGTCTTTAGTATTGCAATTATTGTTAGAGACATAATTAGTTAGTGCACATAGTGAGCCTAGTTGTTTTAGGCTTTGATTGTCAAAACCTTAGTTTATCGCTTCCGCATTATTATTGATAAGGTTTTGACATAAGGGTAATTAGGGGTGAAGTGCTTTGTAGAAATTAGAAAGAGAAAGTTTTTTTTTAAAAGCCGCCTATTCACCCCCCTCTAGTCGGCATCCTCGACCTTACAACACTACAAAATTCTAAAATTTCTAAACATTACAAAATCCTATAATTTCTAAATAATAAAATGCTACATTTAATTTCTACAAACTAAACAATCATTAAAAAATTCATAAATTTACCAACACAGAAATCCTCTCTTCTTCTTCTTCTTCTTTTCTCCTCCTCCTCCTTCTTCTTCTTTCTTCTTCTTCTTTCTTCTCTTCTTCTTCTTCTTCTTTTCCTTCTCTCGGCTGCCTCTACTCCCTCCCTCGCCGAATGGGTCGGCTTAAAGCCCACCCGTCGCCCCAGCAAGGGGCGATCGCCCCTACTTTGGGCGATAGGTGGGTGGCGCGCCTCTCTGCCGTTAAATGGCCGTCAGCACATGCACTGGTCGCCCGTATATGGGGCGATCACCCCATATACGGGTGACCGGCGCCTCTTTTTGCAATTTCGAAACTCGACACCTAGTTTTTTAAAAAAGAATAAATATAAATATTAAAGAAAAAAAATTCAGGAGTTGAAGACGCATGGTGGGAGGGAGGGATCACGTCACGTGGTGCGACTGCGAGGACGTTCAGTTTGGATGGGGATTTTTCTTTTCTTTCATTTTGACTGGAGAGAAACAAAATGTTTGGGCCTAGTACAATTCTTGATTGGGCCAACTGACAGCCGGGCAAAGAAAAAGTATGGACCTTCTCTTTGTTTATTCAATCGATAGGGCTTGGCCTGCTATTTCTTGTTAAAACTAGGGCCGGGTATTTTTAAATCGAAATTGAAAAACCGAACCGATTTAACTGAATGTTTTGATTTTTTTCGATTTTTGGTTTAGTTTTTATTTTGATTTTATTTGGTTTTCGATTTTCGGTTTAGTTTTTGGAAGCCAGAAACCGATTTATTGTATAAACCAAAATACATAGGCCAGTAAATGTAATTCCCAATACCATTCCCCACGCCTCGTCGCCTCCTACTCCTCACAGTCGTCCTCAGCCACCGCCTCCTCCTTGATCGTCGACTCACCGCCTCCTCCTCGGCCGTCGACTCCTCCTGCAAGTGTTGTGACAATCCTCCTCCTGCAAGTGCTGTGGCAATCCCCCTCCAGTCCTCCTCCTGCTGCTGATCTCTCTCCGCATCTAGATTCGACCGTTGTTGCTCTCTCAGCATCCAGATCCGGCCGCTGATCTCGCTCGCGGCCTCCCTCCTCTTCATGGTGGCTGCAGCGGCCTCCTCCCTCGCGCGGTGGTTGACTTCCACGGCGTCCTCTACTCCTCTTGGCGGAGGCCACCCGCGTCAAGGTTAGCTAGTTCTTGTGCCTGTTCTTGTTTAGCTGTTTTCCTAGCACATCACCGCGGAGGAGCTACTAGGTGCAGTTTTTTCTTTGCATCAGGACCAAATCCTACTGCAAGGACTGAACCTGTTTAGCTGTTTTGTTGA
This sequence comes from Otatea glauca, assembly GCA_036346275.1. NCBI lineage: Eukaryota > Viridiplantae > Streptophyta > Magnoliopsida > Poales > Poaceae > Otatea > Otatea glauca. The sequence continues at coordinate 81,643,280 of CM070711.1, forward strand.
AATGTGAAATCTTTTAGCTCATGCTACTATGCTTCTGGTGATTTGCTCAAGTGCAAGGACTGTATGTGAGGCATTAGCTAGCTTCTGTTCAAAGAATTCGGTTAACCGAAAAACCGAATTAACCGAACCGATTTAGTTCGGTTAATTTGGTTCAGTTTTGAACTCAGCTCGGTTTCGATTTGGTTCGGTTACCAGATTCCAAAAACCGAAATTTTTAAAAACCGAACCGAAAAACCGAATGCCCACCAACTTAAGGCATGTATAGTGGTATAGATAACTACTGTCTATATTACCTACTATGTCATCTATAGACAATAATATTGACAGCTCCTACAATAGATTGTCTGTAGGTTGTCTATATAAATCCTCACATTTGTATTATACTTGGGAACATGATGATCAATAGAATATTATAATTTTGTAGTCTATTGTGTTTGGGCATAGTCAACGAGCCAGCTGCAGCCCGAGCCAAAGAATGTGTAATTCAACTGGAGTATAAGTCCAGAGTTTGTTTAGGGAAGTTAGAAGCTTTCATTGATCACCATTCACCAAGGTAAGGTAGTAGTTCCGTGGGCCTTTGCCTCCCGGCCCAGCCCACTAAAATCGGGAACCCTAGAAAGTCTAGACACGAAGTTAGAACGGCAATGTGCACCCAAGCTAGAGATGGCCAAATGGGCTGTGCCTAATGGGCCAGCCCGAGGCACGCCACTGAAGGCATGGCTTGCGAACCCGTGCCGTGTTTGGGCAAGCACTTCAAGACGGCGGCCCGTTCTGGCTGGCACGCACAAGACGCATCCATCCATTGTGGTTCGACACGATTTACGCAGCACGCACCCGTTTAGCCCGTTTAGTTTAAAAAACATTCGTTTATAGTCATTGGAGGATTAAAAAATTCAAAAAAAAATCCGAAAACATTCAACATACTTCGAGTTTTTCTAATTATTCTAAATTTTTCCTATTTTTTCTGATTTTTCTGCATTTTTTTTCATACTTTCATATTTTTCTAATTTTTTATGATTTTTTTAAAAAAATTGATGCTAACGGACTACCAAGCCGACCCAGCCCGTTTGGCCCGCGAAGGACCGGGTCGGCACTGCACGGTCTGAGAGGCCAACGGGTCGTGCCTAGGCCGCCACCCCGGCACGTGGGTCGGCACGGCATGACCCGTTTACAAGCCGTGCCTAAACGGGTCGTGCCGATTTTTAATCGGGCCGTACCGTGCCGGGCGACCCGTTTGACCATCTCTAAACCAAGCATCGGCCGAGTAAACGATGGTATCTCGTCTCGTTGCGACGGCGGCGTCCTCCTCCTGTCTTCCCCCCTCGCCCGCCTCATCTCCATCCGCCGCCTCGCCAGTGCCGCAGGTATGTGCGCCTTTTCCTCCCCTTCCCAGATCCAAGAATCATGTGCGCCGATTATTTGGATAGGCTGGTTGGTTGGGGTCCGTTCCGGGATCCGCCTTGGCTGGTTCTTGGCCATGATTTGGTCGTTGAATGAGTTCCCCATGGTGGGATGTAGGTAGCCTAGGATCGATTTGGCACAGATGATCGCGAAACATACCTGCAATAGACGAAGATCGAAGATGCGTACAACGCAAACGAACGTCGTCGATACGAGAGCGTCTGTAGAATTAGAATTACAGATGACCTCTTTCTCTTTCTTTCTTCTTTCTCATCCATCTCTTCAAAATTCCTAAGTGGCATCTCTTATACATAACTGACTAAGAACCATTTTACATGCCCTTAAAAGCCTCCCTTGCAGGGTTCACAATTTCGTTTCGCTCGCGAAAACCGCTAGCCCCGCGGTAGCGGTTTTCGCGAAAAACCGCTCGAAAACCGCGAAAAACCGAACGGTTTGCAAATTTGAAAATTTTGAAATTTGGTCAAATGAAATCCCGAAAACCGCGGTTTTGACGAAAAACCGCTCGGTTTTGCTGAAACCGAGCGGTTTTTGGAGAAAACCGCAAAAACCGCCCGAGGTTGGAAAATTGGGGAAAAAATCGAAAAAAATTGGGAAAAAATACAAAAAAAATATTGTAAAATTTGTAGAAATACAGGAAAGGTTAAAATTGAGTAAAAATGTAATAAATATATAAATAAGGTATGTGAAAACGTGAAAAAATTCCAAAATGATCTCTTCTAAATTTGGAAAAAATCGACATGACCTTTGCTATATTTTAGTGAATTAGAAGTTGTAAGTTATGTATTTGGCAATAATATGTCAATAAGTAATCTTTTATTGCAATACTACAATCACACAAGTGCAAAAATCGGCATTTACATAACTACAAAGGAAAATCATTCGCAATTTCACTACCATTTACTTATCAACACCATTTACATTATAATGCATTTAAATTGAAGTTGTGGAGTAGGTATAAGTATAGCTTCGTCACTCTTCCATTGTCGCAAAATGACATGTTCGACCTACATGAACTAACATCAAAACCGATGATGAGAAGGAAAAATGGTGAAAACATAAGAACAAATTGCAAAAATTGCAAAAAATTAAAAATGTAAAAATCCCAATTAATCTATAAAACACCTAAGAGAAATGTTTATAATTTTTAAATAATTTATTTCTTCTAAAAATCTAAAATGAAATTAATGAAAAGGAACAAATACAATCATCGATTTTTATAAATAGTAAAATGATTTATTATATTCTAAAATTTTAATGAAAATATAAATAGTTCTAAAGGATCATGTACTAAAATTTTCAGAAATATTAGACTTCATTTATTTCCCATATAAAATCAAAAACAGAAGAGCATATACAATGATAATAGCACTTTCGGAATTTTTAAAAAATACACATATCTGATCATCATCTCAAAATTTTACATAATCATTTTAATGACGTTATAACATCAAAAAAAAAATTTTAAGAAATATTAGACTTCATTTTGTGCCCCTAGAAAATAAAAAACTGAAGAGCATATATTGTGACATTATCACTGTCAGATTTTTTAAAAAATGTACATATGTGATAATAATCTGAAAATTTTAGATAATCATTATGATTACCTCAGGAACGCACAGAAAAAATTTAAAATTTTTTGACACTTTTTGCTAAATTTCTTCAAATTTTTGAAATTTACTGTTCATCTGGCCGGTTTTCCGAGCGGTTTTAATTACCGAACCGGCTCGGTACGGGCGGTTTTCGACGGTTTTTTTGAACCCTGCCCCCTTGTTCCTACAATCCCCGTCGCCTTCCTTCATGCGCCGCTCCAATTCGCCATGAAACTGGTAATCGCTCTCTCTCAGTCTCTCTCTCTCTCACACACACACATCAAACCCTAAGCATGTGACGCTAACACTCGCGTCCCCTCACAGACCTGCTTGGCCACCGGAGGCGGCGGCAGTGGCAGCTACTACACGCCGGCAAGCCACCTCCTGGAGCTCGAGGGGCTCCGTCTCCTCCTCGACTGCCCCGTCGACCTCTCCGCCCTCGCGGCCTTCTCCCCGGTGCCCCTAGGCGCAGCCTGCGGTGATGCGGGGGACCTCATCTGCGCGGCGCCCTACTACTGGTCGCCGGCGGCGGCGGCGGCCGCCAAAGCAGGCGGCTTGAACGCGGTGCTCGTGTCATCCGCCACGGGGATGCTTGGGCTCCCCTTCCTCACCCGGCTCCCCATCTTCGCGAACACCAAGGTGCATCCCCTATCTCTGCTACTCTTACTGCATAGCGCCCTAGGTTGCAAATTGGTACTACCTGTTTAGGTTGCAGCTCTGTTACTTCATTGTTTGGAGTTTGGAGGATCGTTGCATTTTCTAGTGAAGAGGTGTTGCATATTTGAAGTGTTAGTAGATGATTTAGCTAATTTCAATAATAATCCATAGATACCCATTCAGATCATCTGGAATAAGAAACCAGTTGTATGCAAAGCCAAATAATCTGGAAGACATCAGAACTTGCTCATTGTTTTTACTTCAGTTGATAAGCATTGGCACTAAAGCGTATAATGAAATAATGGGAGCAGGACAATTGGACTTATGATTTTTTTTTTTAAAAAGGAAAAAGTCCGCATGTATGAATACAAAGATGCACCCATTGGCTTTTACTGCTGTTTGCAGACAATTAACCTCTATAGGTAGGCACTAGGGCATAAAATGAAATATAGGGGCGGAACATTTGGGCTTATATTTTTTCTCAAAATAAGAATGGGAAAATTTTGCTCCTGTATGAATACAAAGGGATAGAAATATACGATGTTGGGTGTAAAATCTTCTATGAGATGAGAAGCTAACCTACGGATAGGTTTATGTGACAGAGGTAGCCGCGAGGATTGGGAAGCTAATGATGAGGGAGCTGGTGGAGATGCACTATGAGTTTGTAAGGTATTATGGGCCAGATTTGGACGGGTCACCCAAGTGGATGGAAGGGGAGAAACTAAATAAACTCCTTTCAGTGTTGCAGAAGATAGTGATTGAAGATGAGGGAAAGGATTTATCTGCCTTAATGCCGCTCTACAGGTCCATTAAAAAGCCATATACCTTCCAATTGCATGATCTGTCACCTTTTTTCCCCTGTGTGGCAATTTATTTATCTGAAAGCTTAAGATATCCCAATTTTCCACATTTATCCTTGACCTTTAGATGCGGTTCACACTGGTTAATGAAAGTCGGTTAATCTTAGTGATGTACTAGGAGCGAATAGTATTCAACCATCCAATCAGATGAACAATATTTTCTGCGTAATATTCATACCAGACTTCGAGTTTAATGAAATGATATCAATAAATAGATAAATTAATGGAACCCATCCTATATAATTATTCAAAAGTAATCTTATTTTGTATAGAAATATTTGTTTTTAATTTATGGTCTATCCAAATTATAATCAAATCCACAATTAAACAATAGAAGACCATACTTAACTTTACCTGAATTGTATCTGCTATTAGTTTAGAATGTGGAACTTCTAAACTTTTACTTGGCAGGTAGCAAGATGCCAAAATTTGATTTGTATCTATATATAGTAAGATGGTAACATCTGATCCATTTTTAATTCAAGAGTTAATTGAATATGATCCAGATTTGACTTCGAAAATGGAAACAAATCTGATAGGACCATTATTTGACTGATTATACCCCTAGTTAATCTCATTATTAGGCCAGTGGTTTTGGTGGATGGTGATAATTTTATCATGTGAGGGAAAAAAAAGATCCACATGCTTCTAGATTTTATTTCTTGCAAGCAAATATGTGATATTGGAATATATGGTGTGCTGGTGGCCATTCAATTATATGATTGCATGGACGACTCACTATTTGATAAAGCCATCAGTACTTCTTGCCACTGCTCTATCATCAGGGTTTTCTTGGCTTAATTGGATTACATCTACTTGGCAGTCTGGCGAACATAGAAGAATGCATGCAGAAAATCCAACCTGTCAAATACGGAGAGGAGGTTTGCTTCAATGGCATTTTGATGCTGAAAGCCTCTAGTTCTGGCCTGGAACTTGGCAATTGTGTCTGGACAATAAAAGGTCCAAGAGCAAGTATTACCTACTTGCCAAGCTCAGTATCTGTGTCAGCTCATGCTTTAGGTTGCGATTATAGCTCGCTGAAGGAAAATGATGTGATTTTGTTTTCGGATTTCTCATCCTTGAATGCCATGGATGAGGATAATGAGAATCTGGGTGAGCATGCAATGGATGAAGCAGGCGCTTTACTTTGTTGTGACTCGGTGTTGAGGTATGCTAGTGTGCTGCACTTCTGTTTTGCATGACTTACATTTGTGACACTTATAACCTTTGATGCTTTTTTTGTATGAAATGTTAAAATCTTCCAGGGATGATGGTGTTGGTGAGGATGAAAACGTCCAATACCTGTGCAACAATGATGATATTACAGAGGAGATTGAGAGAATCAGCTTCATATGCTCATGTATCATTGATGCAATAAAATCTGGAGGCTCTGTTTTAATACCAATAGGACGACTTGGTGTTATACTTTTGCTTTTGGAGCATATATCAGAAACACTACACTCTTCCAACATAAAGGTAATTGTAATCCTTGTAATCATATAGTGGATCCCCTTGTTAAAATATATTCGCATAGTGCTTAATGCATTTTGTGCATGTGGACCTCAATTCTCTGAGGTTCTTTCAATCTTGTGAGTACCACCATATACTTAGGATATGCATGGTTTTGCTAATGTGGAAATGTCAAGTTGAGAATGCCTGATTCACGGCCAACTGCCTGTAAGATTATTAGCTTTTAAGAGGGTTTAAAGATGCATTAGGTACAAAGTGTCTTCACTAACGAGTTACTCTGCATAGCAATATTTCTGTACCCCTTCTTTTAGGTCTACACTGTGAAAATGTGAAGCTTATGCCTTATTGCTATATTTTCTGTACCACCCATTTTTTTCTCACTGGATTTGCATCTGTTGTTTTGGGCTGTCTGTCTGTTTTTGTTTTGAGTCAGGTACCCATATTTATGATTTCTGGGACAGCAGAAGAAAGAATTGCTTTTACCAATGCCTTACCTGAATGGCTATGCAAGTCACGTCAAGAGAAGGTAATTCCCTTTTCACTATGAGAGTTGTGAAATGTGAAATCAACATAATATCATGTTCTTACGGCGATGTTGGTTATCCTGCAGCTATTCTGTGGCGAGGCATTGTTTGGCCATGTGGAGCTTTTGAAGGAAGGCAAACTATTTCTGTTCCCTCATTTATACTCAAAGGGCCTCCTGTAAGAACTTGATCAAATTTGATTCACAGTTATTACTTCTAGTTACAGGTAGCCCTAGGATCATTCAGTTACGAATAGGACCACGGACTAGTACTTTTTCTTTGTTACTCTCCTTATATTGGTACTGGCTATTGCTTATTTTTGTGTGTTAATTTTATGCATGTTCAATACTATTTGGTTGTTATATTTAGCATTATTTATAGAATATGTCCCGTTTGGTATTCACAGCTCACTTGGACTTGAATTACTGTTTTAGTATGTTGTGTCCATCATTGGTTCTTCTGTGTAACAACACTAGAATCCTGTCAGGGCAGCATGGAAGGAGCCTTGCATTGTATTTTGTCCACACTGGAGCCTTAGGCTCGGCCCGGCTGTCCATTTGCTGCGTCGCTGGCATGCAGATAAGCGATGCTTTCTTGTTTTGGAGGTAAACAAGTGCCCAGTATTTTCACTGAGCCTAGCATGCATTTAATCTTGATTGTTGTTGTGATGGTAAAGTACATAAATATTATATTTGCAGCAAGGAATTGATGCTGAGTTGACTCTTAAGCCTTTCATGCCTCTGGCAATCCAGGTCCTCGAGTGTTCTTTCCTCTCTGGAATAAAGTATGTTAAAACTTGGAAAGGTTATGTTTCTCCTACTTCGTGTTAGCAAAGCGAAAGTATGTTGAACAAAACTTGATTTTCTTGTTGATAGGGTGGGGAAAGTTGATCCATTACTGGGATTGCTCAAACCAAAGCTTGTACTGGTATGCTATTACTTATTCTCTTGCATTATCAAGTGGAGCTACTTTTCTTTAAGCCAGAAATCCTTTCCTTATGTTCTGCTTTACTTTGCAGTTTCCTGATGATCTGAAGTCACGGTGTCCACTAAAGGAGGAGAGGCCATGGTCATTCCTGTATTACTCCAAGGGCAAAACCATGGACATCCCAAATTTACGTGAAGAATTTGAGGTGCGACTGGCAACTGATGTTGCCTTTGGGTTGCAGCCTAGGCAGTTAGACAAGACCATTGCTGTCGCCAGATTGAGAGCAAAGCTCCACCTAAGCAATGGACAGTATATGCTGGCTGCTCCAAAGAATCAATCAGATCAATCCGAGCGGCACTTGCTACACTGGGGAACTGTTGATCCAGGCCGCGCGTTGTCAACATTGCAAGAGAAGGGAATGGCATGTTCATTTCGTGCAGATGACTACTCTGCAGGTGGTGAACGCTCAATTTTGATTACCAGTCCAGGAGAAGCTATGATGCAGATAACGTCTGACAGGACTACGATATACTGCGATGATGAAAAAACAACCAAACTTATTTATGATGCTCTTTGTAGTATTTGTAATGGAATCTAATTGTATGATGTATATCTGTGTAATACACTAATGTTCCGCAAGAAAATGATGAGCGGTATGGTGTGATTTCTCTTGCTGTGAAAGGTTTCACTTACAGTGGAGTTCTACATTTGGGTCCATAATGGGAATTTTGAATGATCTTGGACAAACTGAAAACCACCTAAATTTGAATTACTAATAAACCTGAGATACCACTCCTCGGGGAATCGGGGTCGAATCCAACTCTGGTGACGTGCGGTTTGCCGCCGTCTCGGGCAACAACGGTGCCCGCCGCATCATCGAGAAGCTGCCGGAGGAGGTGCGGCTCTGCTTCGCGCAGGACCGCTACATCTCCTCGTTCCCAGCGTCTTTTCCTAGCAGTTCTAAATATCCCCATATTCAACCTGGCTAGATACCCGCCTTTTTTTAGAGAGAGAGAGATACCCGCCAGTTTTGAACTAAGAACTGCGATTTTTTATGAAAGCCCCATATTATGAAATCATGAGCTTTTTGTTCAAGCATAGACCTTAGTACGACCAACAAACAGCCATCTGAAATTAAATTTGATTCTCGAAAAGCGTTCAGAAGGCCTAGGACGACCAAATCCGCAAAAGAGTAGGGATGACAGTTTTACTCATGGGTTTGGATACCCGTAGGTACCTGACCCGATAAGGGTGAGCACGGGTAGCACTTTAGACTCATGGGTTTTTGGGTTTGGGTATCCGATAAAAACATAAGATGGGTGTGGATATCAATTTTTACCTATGGGTACCCGATGTGTATCCTATAACATATGAGCCCCACTTTTTATAAGATATATATTAGAAAATTGAAACATAACTACCTAAATGAGAGGCTGAGACACACATAAGGCTTTAAAAGGCAATACTATGTTCAGAAACTTGTTGAGTATATATCATGCTCTGAATTTGTTTTGCACATATCATTCTCTGAATTTGTTGTGTATATATCATGTTCTTTCTTTTAGTCATGCTCTATTATGTGTTGGCATCTCTACTATCATTGTAGTCATAAGTGTTAAGTGTATGCTATGTGACTGAGTTAAATGCAGGTCAATTGAGTTTCCTATCTTATCTTAGTCATTGAATGAGCTTACATATCACTGTCCTATATTTTACTCCAATGCTTATCATCTTGTTCATCGAAATCAAATACAATATATATGAAAACACATTTGTTTCTATAAAAACATTATAGAATGGTGTAGTATTTGCCATCAAATATCTTATATGTACTCACTTAACTTGTAGTATCATTGGTCACCTATAGGCCATCATGATGTGTTGATTAAATGAAATAAACTGAAGTACTATTGGTCACATATAGCTCACGTTAACTCTCTGTTTTCAACACAGCCTGCTACCCATGAGTACCTATTGGGTATTGGATACCCATCGGATTTGGGTTTGAGCACAGACCTGTGCCCAATAAATCTAGTGAGTTTGAGTGGGTGACATAATTTCGAGTTTCGGGTTTGAGTAGACTGCAGTCGTAACCAGAGGTATCCACTCGATTGCCATCTCTACAAAGGAGTTGACAGCCGGCTACGATTACAGAATAGCAGCAAGAAACACTGTGTATCCACGGCTTCTTGTGCCAAATTTTCTTTTTCTTTGCACATCAATTACTTTTTCCCCCCTTTTTTTGAAGGAGAAAGAAGGGGGGAAAACTATATGTCGATGCGTAGCATCTCGGAGAATCTGAGGCCATTATCGTCGGCCTGTTCCTCACGCTCGTGGATCAGCGCCTGGCCTTCGTAGCGGTCGATCCTCAACGTGGTCATGAGGACGCCGTAGTCGAGCCGGAGCATGTCCCAATCGGTGGCCGAACCGCTGCGCGTAGCAGTGGAGCGCGTCCCAGACAGTCGCCTGCAGCGGGGTAAGCGCGCACTGCGCCCGCCGTAACTCGTCCCACCCCCTCATCCCCAGCCACCGCATGATCCTCGAGGCCTTCTCTCAATCAAGCTTCAAAAAACCGACGAGATTTCAAAAATATTGGCGGAGATCTCGGATTTTTGGCCAAAGACAGTATCCAAAATCTTGTCGGATAAAAAAAATTAAATTGTTACAATAATCTCAAAAATCTCGATGAGTTTTCGTCAAATCTCACTAAAATCTTGGGCAATTTGACCGGAATTTGACTTTTTTACTAGATTTGGCCCAATAACTACTAAGAAAGTCATCTTCCATAAAAATTTGTTGAAAAATCGAATTTTTGAGATGTTTTAAATTTTGGCAGAAACGCTCTAAGATTTTTATAAAATTTTACAAGCTTGATAATACTTTGAAAAATTTATGGTACTATCTTTAGAAATGTAGAATCATACAGAAAAAATTTAAAAATAATTTAAATTCATTTGTTATCTTGAAAAAATCAAAAACAGAATGAACATAATTGAGACAGTAACCTTGTCAGAATTTTATAAATTCGCTCAGTGCGATCATGATCTATAATTTTTAAGAGAGCTTAAGAATTGTCTGAGAACCCTTGTCTAAATTTTTTTAAAAAAATTAAACTTTTTTTGTTTACTCAATCAAATCAATGGATGCATTGAACTTCATTTGTTATCTTTCAAAAATAAAAAACACAACCAGCGCAAATGGTACAGTACCATTGTAAGAATTTTATATTCGCTGGTGTGCGATCATAATACAAAATTTTTATGAGAGCTTACAAATTGCCTCAGAACCCTTCTATAAAAATTTCAAAAATTATAACCCTTTTTTCATTGTTCAAGCAAATCTATGTATTGATCATCAAGCTTTTATTAGGACGTAGCACTTTTAGATTTTTTGAAAATTCTTGAAGTTTTATCATCATTTGAAAATTTTATGAAAACATTTATGATACATCAAGATCATTAAAAAAAATTCAAAATTTTATAACGTTGTTTGGACCATATTTCATTTGGTTAAAATTTGTGCCTGTAAGGCTTTTATCATGACAATAGCACTATTTGAATTTTTTAATTTTTTTTGAAGCTTGATCATCATCTAAAAATTTTATGAGAACATTAGTGATACATCAAAAAAATGCAAAAAAATTAAAAAAAATTATAATATGGTTTGTTTTATTTTTTATTCAGTTTAAATTTGCCGGTCAGCGTTTTATCAGGACAGTAGCACTGTCTGAATTTTTAAAAATTCCTCAGGCTTGGTAAATATCTAAAATTTTTATGGAAACATTAATGATATGTCAAGACCCTCCACGAAACATTTCAAAAAAAAAAAATTCACATCTTTTGAACTATTTTTCGCTTGGTTTAATTTCACCGAAATCTCGGCAAATCTCGCTGAGAGTTCAGTAATTGCGGGTGAAATCTCAAAAATTTTGGTGAAAAACAAACTGAATTTGAATTTTTGTTTTGTATTTCGTCTGAAATTTGTCCAAAATTCTAAGATCTCGATGAAATTTTGGTTCGTGGCCACCTTCACGATGTCAACCGAAAACAAGATTTGAAACCTTACTCCTAATACATTGGTTCTATAGTTATGTTTAAACAATTCCACCTCATCTAAAAATAGTACAAGAAATAACTAGTCTCGTGCATATGCACACATCTCTAATAACTAGGGTCCATCTGCCAACCCTACTCCTCCCTCTCTCTTCTTTAATCTCTGCCTTAGTCCGCTCAAAAAGATACACTGTTGTTACTCTTTCTTAATTACTCTTCGACATCAAACTTTTGCTTACATGGTTAAAATCACATGTAAGTACAATGATACCACCATAGTTAAAATCACAGCGAAATTTTGGAAGTTTCACATGAGATTTCGGATTTTGGCTGGGACGAGATTTCAAAATCCTTCTAGATAAAAAAAAATTTAAATTGATACAATAATTTCAGTAAATTTTGGCAAATTTCACCAAAATCTCTGGTATTTTGACCGGATTTGATTCAATAACCCGTAAGAACGTCATCTTCCATGAAAATTTGTTGAAAAACTGAATTTTTAAGACGTTTTATAAAAATAGCAGAAACACTGTCAAGTTTTTATAAAATTGTACAAGCTTGATCATGCTCTAAAATATTTATGGTACCATATTTAGCAGTCTAGAATCATACAGAAAAATGTCCAAAAGAATTGAACTTCATTTGTTATATTTAAAAATTCAAAAATAGAATGAACATAACTAAGATAATAATCGTGTTAGAATTTTATAAATTTGCTCAAGTGTGATCATAATCCAAAATTTTTAGGAACACTTAAGCATTGCCTCAGAACTATTATTGAATTTTTTTAAAAAAAATTAAACTTGTTTTGATTGCTCAATCAAATCTATGAAAACAATACATGTAGTACCTAATGCTTTCATTAGGATAGTAGCACTTTCACCATTTTTTAAAATTTCTCAAGATTGATCATCATCTAAAAATTTTATGGAAAAAATATTATTGATGCTTCATGACCATCCAATTTTTTTAAAAAAAATTCTAACATGGTTTGGATCTTTTTTATTTGGTTGAATTTTGTTTGTGAGCCTTTAATAGCACTGTCTGAATTTTTGAAAATTCCTAATGCTTGATAATAATCTGAAAATTTTATTGAAACATTATTGATGCATCAGAACCATATAAAAAATGTTAAAAATTTTATAACGTGGTTTGCATCATTTTTCATTCGGTATAAATTTACCAATCAGCCTTTTATCAGGATAGTGGCATTGCTAGAATTTTAAAAAATTCCTTAGGATTGATCATCATCTGAAATTTTTATGGGAATATTAGTGATGTGTTAGTACCATTAAAAAAAGTAAATTTTTTAAAAATTATTTCGACTATTTTTCACCCGGTCGAATTTCGCCGAGATTTCATCAATTTCGGTAGATTTTATGGAAATTTCGTTTCAATAATTTCAGATTTCAAACTTGCTTTTTGAATTTTGATCGGATTTCTTCTGAAATTTCGCAATTTGCGCCCACCTCCGAGATGTGAATGAAAAACAAACTTTAAAACCCTAGATACTACAAACAATTGTAGTCTATAGTACCCCTCCATTTTATCTATACACATCACTAAAGACATCTTCTACAGAGGGTTATGTTTTTTACATATCTCTATAGACAGCTCTTCCATGTACAACGTGTATTGATTCTTGTGTTACAATCAACTGCTGCAAGATAGATGCCCTCCTTCTATCTCCTCTCTTTCACCCCATCAAAAAAAACCCCAACAAAAATAATATCCCATTTTTTAAAAAATATACACTCTATCGTCAAATGAAATTGCACGTAGCTTTTATCGTCAATTAAATTGATGACAAATATCTGTTTTGTTGTTGATTGAATTGATCGATATATTATTTTATCGTGAATTCATTTGGTCAACAGGCTGAGGCTTCTGTCGTTAAATTAATCAGCGATAGAGCCCTATCGCTAATTCATTTGGTGATAAAAGGTATGTCGCTAATTCATTTTGGCGCTAGATATTCTGTTACCAATTGAATCGGAGACAGAGTTATATTTTGTAATTTTTTAGTAATTATTTTTATAAAATTATTTTTAAATGTATTTTTAAAAATCAAACAATAATGATGGACCATTGTACATGGCCTAATTTTTTTTTTGACAGCTTCAACCGTCCCAAGTTTTAAGATGGTATAGTAATACACGATAAAATTGTTACCAATTAGACTCCTTCCACTGACAATAATGCAGCCATTGCCATTGTTAGACAAACATTAGGTGTTGCAACTTGCAACTTTAATTGATAACAACCAACCTTAGGTCCCTTTTGGATTCATTAGTGCTAATAGTTAGCTGGCTAATAGCTAATAGCAAGCTAACTATTAGCTGACTAATTATTAGTAGAGGCTGTTTGGATCCACCTGCTAATAAAGTTCACAAAATCAGCCCATTAAAGAGAAATGATCATAATACCCTTTTAGTAGGATAGTGAACGAGTGGACAGGGACGCTCGAGTGGATAGGGTTGGAGGGAGGGCAAAAGTGTCAATTAGCTACCTATTAGCAGCTTTTAGTATGGTACAACCTGCTAATTAACTAATTGTTAGCAGGGTGGATTGTTAATAATTAACAGGTCTATTAGTAAGCCTGTTTGGATTCATAGCTGCTAATTTTAGTAGCTAACTGTTAGTGCTAATGGATCCAAACAGGCTTTAGCAAATTATTTTATGTAAGTAGTACGTGAAGACAGGGTATGTAAGCAGTTCTGTCTCCACTCTTCAGTGTATTCAGACAGAGATGTATTTTACTGTATCCAAGTACAGATTTGGGAGTACCGCGTGGTGTTTTATCATCACATAACACACTATCAGGATTTCCTAATTACTCTCTCTCTAAAAAAATCCCTAATTACTCTCTCTTTCTCTCTCTGAAAATAAGATCCCTAATTATGCAGACAGTCCCCCGACTCCACACTTCACAGTAACCAAAATCAAACCCTTTCCCTTCCGCAGCCGGCCGATGGCCGCCCCCCGTCGCCTTGCGCGGAAGCTCCCCGCCATCATCTCCAAGCACCGGCGCCTCATCTCGTAGGAGATCGAAACCCCGGAAACCCACCGCCTCCGCCTCCATCCCCCTCGACCCCTCCCTCCCGCTCCATCCGCTCGCCGTCTCCCACCTCTCGCCGCCGAGCCCTCTCCACGCACGCCTCCAACCCCGCCGCGCGCGGCACCACCCGCGCCTCGCGGCGCTCGATCTCCACCTCCTACTCGAGGCCGCATCCGACTCCCCGGCCTTCCGCCCCGACCACCTCCTGACGTCCCTCCTCGCCGCCCGCCTCGCAGCCTCCCGCCGCCTCCCTTCGCTTCGACGCCTACTCCTGCTCGTCCTCTCCCGCCCCTGCCCCTGCCCCTGCGCTGACGATTCCATCTTCGCCTGCCCCGAGCTCCTCCCCACCTTCAGCAAGGCCATCTTCGCCTTTGCCGCCTCTGGCGACATCCCCGCCGAGTCCGACGCCCTCGCGTCCTTTCGACGCGCCACACACTCACCCCTCCCCGCCGAGTTCTACAACATGATCCTCCACGCCCTCGTCCGTGTTGGCAGCCACGACGACGCCATTCGCTTCTACGGGGAGATGGCCTCCGTCCACGGCGTTGCCCCGGATGCCTACACCTTCAACATACTCGTCAACAGCTCCTGCCGCGTGGAAGGCGTCGATGCTGCCATGCGGTGGTTTGAGGAGATGCGGCGCCGGAGCTGTGCACCGACTGGTGTGAGTTTTAATACTCTTATGCGCGCGTCTATGAAGATTTTGATCAGTGGGTTGTGCCCGTGCTGGCGAGGCTTTGAAGGCGGCTGAGGTGTTTGTCAAGTTTTCGGGGTATGTCGCTGTGCCATGTGGGGAGGGTGGAGAAATCAGTGGAAGTAGTGGAGTTGGTTTTGGAGAGGAATAGGGCGTGCTGCTTGACTGTCCCTGCTGGCGTTACAGTTTTGGAGTGCTTGATGAAGGCGGGGAAGCTGGATGAGGTGTGCCGGTTGATGGGCAGGATGGTTGGGGAGGGGATTGTTCCGGATACCAGTTTTTCTAACCGTATCTTTGAGGTGTTTCGCGAAGCTGGTAGGACATCAGATGCAAACAAGCTGAGGAAGCTGGCTAAGGAGAAGGGTTTTGAGGCCGATGGTGTGACATATAGCATGCTGGTGCATGGATTTGGTAGGCAGGGGAGGAGGAAGGAAGGGGAGGCTGTGCTGGATGAAATGCTTGATTTAGGATTTATACCAAACATTGTGGTTTACAATAGGCTTCTTGATAGCTTACATATGGGGGGATCTTTGTAGTTGCACAATATCTTCTCAAGGCAGGTGAAAGCTCCAATTTGAAAGCAAATGGGGAAATCTGTGCAACACAAGAAATTTATTGAGGCATGTGAAAGCGCCAAACCGAAAGGATATCACAGAGTTAGTGCTTAGCATTCTTGTTCACAGTTTTTGGTGGACCATACAACAAAAGATGGGATAGATGCTATGGTGCTCACAGTTCACTGACAGAAGTCGTGAAGTTATAAGGATTTGCAATGAGGTATTGTTTTGATTTTGCCCTTCAACTACAAAAACTACTTTTGATTATGTTGCCCTTTACACGTTCTAGGTTGCAATGTTGCATCAGTACTGTCCTTTTGCTGGTTTATATTTCAAATGCGATCCCACTAGGTAATGATTTCTGTGACATTTTGTGCTGTATGAACTGTAATTTCAATGCGATGTTTGAGCAGAAGCAAATTCTGTTTAGACTCTAATTTATAATACATCTTTCATTTACCAGGTTTGAAGGCCTCCTTGTTTGGAAGTTTTTGCAAGCCCCGTAGTCAATTTTGTATAGCATTTTTCTAGCATCTAATAAATCAATTGTTGCTAAGATCTGTTTGATAGAAAATGCCTCGTCCCATCAGATGATATAACATTCAGATAGGAGGTCTGAATAATTCTGTTAGGGAGCTATCTTAATATTGTCTTTCTTGGGTCCCACAGGCCTATCTAACTTACTGCTATCTTTCTTATGTCTAGTGTCTCCAAATATTATAGCTCCCTGATATCCAGTGGTTGGAGAGTTATGATATTTGGAGACATTAGACAAAAGAAAGACAACAATAAGGTAGAAGCTGAATAGCCTCATTAGGGAGCTATTTTACTGTTATCTTTCTTATGTCTAATGTTTCCAAATATTATAGCTCCCCGATCTGCATGAGGTTGAGTGTAATAATGTTTGGAGACCATAGACATAGGAAAGTGAAAGACTATAGTATGACAGCTTCCAAAGGTTCCATATCCCCCGGAGTTCTGGCTGTCAATTGATCATAATACCTGATAGGATGAGGCATCACGAAATGTTTCAAAAATGCTATACAAGAAGGTAATTTACTGGGCCTGCACAGAACTTTGGAAGATAGGCTTATCAATGGGTTGCAGAAGGCAATGGGATGTTTCCCTTTCAGCAGAATCGTGTTTGGATTGGCAAGGCCGACAAGTTTAGTGTGCCTGTTCAATAAGTGCTTCTGCGGATCTTGTTCCCCAATCATCACTCAAAAGCGGCCATCTACTTCATTATATTTCAAAATCTTTATCATCAGGAGAATTCAGTTGCTTCCTTATTATCGAAGTTCAATTGTATCGTACAGGTACTATCATGAAACAAATATTTTGATGTTAATGTGCTCTAGTAACATTGTTTCTCAGACAAATCCAATGGATTGAGCATTGATATTATCCACATTGTTTGTCAAATATATCAGTTGGTTTCTGTAATGTAGTATCTACATGGTTGTCATTGTATCTGCTCTCATCAATCAGCTTTTTAAAGTAACCTATGCTGGATGTGTTTCGATCCTGGTTAGAGCGAGAGCTCTTTTACGGTAGATTAAAATCAATATAAGCCGTCCATTTCATTGAATCTAATGGTTGAGACCAATTTAGATCTAGTTATACTACCACCTGTAGTATTGGTAGTAAAATTGAAAGAGGGGTAAAAGGGTAAAAAATTCCGTTATACTATCTGTCCTCTACGGTAAAACACGTTCTGTGATCCTGATGAATGATGGATGAATGGATAAGAAGTCTTTGAAGATCAATAGGTATTCGGTGAATCCAGAACTGTAAACAAATTAGGAAAAATCTAAAACACCCCTGATAAATGGATAGAAAAAGTCTAAAATACCCTTGAGAATGGGTGGTTAGATTTGATTCCTACTACTACTACTTACTATCTATGTAATCCACTGTAAAATTTCTCTAGAGCAAATCTCTTAACTCTGAAGTAATATAGTAGTAGTTGCTTCTATTTCGGTGCAATGGTTACACTACCTGTTTATGTGAAGCCAGCACATACTTATATTCCCATCCCAAAAACAATTACAGTACAAGGGGGAAAATCAATCAATCCTCATTCTTAATCTTTAAGCCGTATCCAAGAAATCAAAACTGAAATACACGAGTTCGTTGCATTGCCGAGCTCGGCGTGACGTTCTGCGCGGGGTCGAGCTCGAGGTTGCAGCCAGGATACACCCAGTAGGTGTACTGCCGCCATCGGCCGAACCAGAGCTGCGTGCGGTACTGACCAGCGAGCTGCAGCCGCACCAGGCTCCGTCCTGTTCTGCCACAACCCCCCGGAACAGGACGTCATCGTGCCGCTCTCACCACCAGCCCCACGCGCCGCTGCAATGTCTCTCCCGGCCTCTCTTGGAGCGGCGCCGGGCACAACGCCTGCGTTGCGACGAGGTCGCGCGCCCTCGAAGAAGAGGTCCAGCTCCATGGAGCGCAGAACTATGTCGATCTTGGCGTTGGGGTTGGAGATCGATGTTGGCGAGCATGGTGAGGGTGGAGTTGATCGGGAGGCTGCGGTTGAGCTGCGTCTTGAGACGTGCCCCCGCGCTCAGCGTGGCGGCGGGCCGGTGGCCGCTGTAATGCGGGGCTGGTGCGGGCGGTACACGAGGTAGATGACGATCATGGTGTCGCCGGTGGCCATGGACAGCAACCAGAATAGGATGCAGCACGCGGTGAGGCACCAGGCCAACAATTGTCGGCGTCTCTCAAGCCCCGGCGGGAGAAACGACCGTTGCCGCCGGTCCTCATGCCACGGCGGGAGCATCGGGTTCCTTTCTCGCCGGGTTGGACACGGTTGACGCGGCGGCGAGCTGGCTTCCGGTGGTGGGCGTTGTGTGTTCATGGCTTAAAGAGGAGTACGGCGAAGCGGAGACGTACAGCACACAAGAGGAGGGAGATGTGGTCGGTGGTGAAGAGTGGAAATGTGCATAAGAGCTGTGCGAGTTTTCGAGGGAAAAGGAGTCAAGGAAGGCATCTCTCGTTTGGTAATTTGTACAAGCAATCTAGCCATCTTTTTTGATCATATCAGGTTGGCAAAACAAAAGTGCTCTTCTTGCTTATGTTTCGTTAGTAGCCACTGATTTTGAGGAGGGTTTTGCAAAATTAGCAGATACAGTTGATGCCAGCATTTAAAATTACATTCTTTATATAAAAGTGTTTTTCTTCAACTAGTAATGACAGTGTGCGACTCGAGAGCGACTCTCAATTCTTTTTTCCCTGATTCGCTTCGGCTAACAAAAAACTGCAAATCTCCAAATATCTTCTAAATCGAAACGAGCACAAAGTAAATGATCAGACCGGTCCAGTGACAATCAAGTGCAAATGATCAGCACCGTGCCCGGCGCAGCGCGCCGCTCGGCGGCGGGTCGAGCCAGAGCTTGCACCGTGGGTAGACCGTGTATTTGAACGGGAACCACCGGCCGAAGTTGAGCTGCGTGTGGAACTGGCCGTAGAGCTGCAGCACCACCGGCCCGCCCTTGGCCGTCGCGTTCTGCCACAGCATGACGTCCTTCCGCGACATGGTCACCTCGCTCACCACCAGGTGCACGCTCCGGAGCACGTTGCCGCCGGGCCCCTCGTGCAGCGGCGCGGGCCTCACCGCCTGCGTCCCGATCATGCTGCCATCGAAGTAGAGGTCCAGCTGCATGTAGTGCAGTACTATGTGGATCTTGGTGTTGGGGTTGGAGATGGCGGCGAGGACGGTGAGGTCGGAGTTGAGCGCCATCACGCCGACGCCGAGCTCGTCGATGTACCCCGCGTTCAGGGTGGCCGAGGTCACCCGCAGCCGGGGCAGCTGCGGGCGGTATATGACGTAGATGACGAGCACGGCCACGCCGACGATGATGACCAGCAGCCAGAAGAGGATGCAGCACGCGGTGAAGCAGAACTCCATCGGCTGTCGCTTCTTGCGATTCGGCGGGAGGATAAACTGCGACTTCATCCACGGACGATGCTCCCCAGGCGGTGAATACGACAGCTTGGAGAGCTTCCCATGATCGGCACCGTGACCAGGCGCTTGCTCCGGCCCCTGGGGCCCGCTTTCCTCGAGAGGATTCGCCGACTGGTGGGCTTCTCCCTGCGACTCAAGGTCGTCGTTGTAGGTGAAATAAGCATGTCGCTGACGACCTTCCGCGATGGTCCTGGCACCGTCGCGCAGTGCCCTCGACACAGCCTGGCGCCGCTCGCTCTGCACGCTTGAATTGCGGTGACGGGTCGGAGGCTCCGCTGCCTGCGTCGACGGCGCCGTGTTGGTTGCACGGACACGGTTCGGCCGCTCGCCGCCAACGCCCGCCTGTGGCGCCGCTGGCTGTATGCTCATGGCTTGGCAAGGAGATCGAGTGGCACAGGGAGAGCCTAGCTACCAACTAATCAAGCAACGAAAGAAGTAGATCGAGGTGCATGTACGTACGTGATAGGAGGAAGGAAATGGAGCTGAAGAACGTGAGAATGTAGGTTGGCACTTAGAAGAAGATGAGTGAGAATTTTGGAGGGAAAGGGAGGCAAGGAAGGTATCCTTGGATTTGTAACCGGGACAAGCCATGTCTATGTTGCTTACACTGGTACTCTACTACTAGCCAGGAGTTTTTCCTTGCCTTGGCAAGACGGCTTCCTTGCCAGTTGCCACCCAAACCAGTACTGCTCCTTTCATCTTCTAGCTGCAAAAATGGCTTCAAAGATCTGCCCAAAAGTGCTTTAATCTCTGTAGAGAGACACACCATGGAAATTGTACCGCATGCTTTCAATTGTTTTGATGCCATCTTTAATCTCTCTCCCATTCCCGGGCAATCTTGCTGATGAATTTAAGCTGTGTGCTTACTGCTTAATTAGTTCGGATTCAGGTGCATGATATGACGATGAGAGCTAGTTCTCGGCAGGCCCACGCAAGGCATGGGCCTAAATGCTCAGTCTCGGCTTCTCACTTCCTCATCGACGTCCCGGCAGCGTCCATGCCGTCGGTCGCGACTGTTTGCTTGCCTCGGCGGTCGGTTTGTGTTTGTGAAACAACCCGGATTATTATCCATATAAATGAGATCATCAACATAACTAATCACATACATAACTCAAGTATTCAGCAAAGATTATCATCATCAAATTTAAACACTCTCATGGACTAAAGCATTCAACAAAGCACAATCATCATTCCATTCATTAATCAAATGTCATTTACCAAACATATATTATAATGTACATGAATATTCAATTGCATCCAAAAAGAAAGGTTACAAGAATCTACAAATTTCCTACGAACTAAGCTTCTGTTGATCTTCAGTATTAATTCTTGAAAAATGTCAGTCAATCATGTATATAGTATCATAAGCCAATAAATCAAAATGTAAAAGATTAAAAAGAGTTGCCATCAGACCCGAATGAGTTGGTATCGTTCATCGAGATACCAGATTGCCTAGGGCCAATCGGCACCTCTCGCTTTTTAGGGTTTCATCATTCGGCGTAAACAAACATATAGTTGTCGGGTAGCCGTAGCATTGCATAAATAGTGCCTAAATATCTCAGAGTAAAAAGATAGAAGCCACATGGTAAAAGGGTGAATGAGCTAGGATAAAAAGGAGACCCAACCAAGTCCTCTCCCCCACAGCTCATTCCCCACCCAAAGCCATCTTTTTCTCTAAAGCCAACTGTGAGTAAGGCAAGCACCAGAACTCAAGCAAGCAAAAGCCAGGAGCAAGGAGGCCAAAAGCATAGCCACTCCACCATCAACTTCATCATCAATCTCACCAACAGCATCACAACCCAACCCCATCATTCCATTCTAGCATTCATTCCAACAGGTAACCCCATACCCTCTATGCTAGCAACATAGGTTATAATAGTCAAGAACCAAAGTAAGCATAGTTAGATCAGAGGTCACCTGGTAGCCTCAGTAGGGATGTCAGCCAGGGGCGGCACCGGGCGTGCCCACAACCCCCGCGTACTCCTCGGCGTATAGGAGGTTACGAATGTCATCACCGCACCACCAAAACCTAGCAACCAACCCAATAATCATCATAGACTAACTAGCAACGATTAATCAAGGATCATACCATCTCACATAGCAAAAAGTAGTAAAGGACAGTAGCTCCAAAAATGGGGGTAAAATGGGGTAGCACAAGCGTTTGGCAGAGGTAGGAGGAAGATGTAACCCGGGGGCAAGGGCGCTGGCCCTGGGGCAAGGAAGTCGGCCCGTGGAGAAGCGGCGACCTCGAGATGGAGTATGCGCGGGCGAGGCCAGCAGCCCAGGGCCGGCGTGGAGAGGAGGCCTGACAGGTCGAGTGCTAAGGCACAAGAGCAAGGAGGAGGTCGGGCCAGGTAGCAACTCGAGGAGCCCAGGCACAGGGCGACACCGATAAGCTGGGCAGCACGGTGCCAAGAGGCCAAGTGGCACAACCTAGGCGGGAGGATGAAGGGGCGACGGCCTGAGACCTAGGGGCTAGCCCAAGGCATTGGTGCAGTGGTGCGGCGAGGAGCAGACTCGGAGACTAGCGAGGCCAGAGGAGGCGAGGCAACGCCGGTGGGGCTGGGCCGTGGCCACTGCAACGCGGGAGGAGTCGAAAGAGGGAGCCAAGAGGAAGAGGAGAGAAGAGATGGGGAGGAAGAAAGGATAAGGTGGCCGGTGGAAAAGAAAAGAAAAAGGAGAAAAGAAGAGAGGAAAAAAGAAAAGAGAAGAACGAAAAGAATAGAAAAAAAGAGAGGAGAAAATAAAAAGGGGAGGGTCAGTGGATCATCCTGATTAAATATACCTAATTAAAATCCAGTAAACTAAACAACCTAATCTATCAGGCATTAAATAAAAGACGTTAAAGTAAAAATACTCAAAAATTTAAAAGAAGATAGTATACGTACATTAAATAGAAAATTTAAAGAATGGGTTGGACGCCGTAAAACATGTAAAAACTATTAGCTAACTAAACTATAGTATTTTATAATTTCAATAATTAAATAAAATCCGACATGTGACCTTCAGCAACAACCAAGTGAGGACATACCTTTTTACCAAAATCCAGGCAAGCACTCTTTTGATCATATTTAATTATTTTCAATCAAACATATTTACTTATATGTGATATCACCAATGCATGGGAAATCATTTTAAGGAAACTCTAAATCAGATTTTGTTGGAAAAATGGTTATGATGATAAACCACTGAGGCAGTGGTTTGTTATGGAATTGTTGTATTGATGATAACTGTTGAGGCAATGTTTGGTTTGTTGATGTGTCGTCTAACGAATGGAGCCGGTGTCATATATGTGTATAGTGGGTAGAGGGTGCTATAGTGATGAGCATGCCGGTGGGCTTCTCTGCATATGGCTAGAATATAAGGATGAACCACTACACTCGGACAATGAGCCGTATATGTTGTATCAACCATAGTGTGTAGAAACGACCAAAAAAGGTTGTCTTATGACGGTGTTATGATCTCCACATTAGGTAAGATTAGATAACTAGGAGTGTGAAGCTGGGAACGCCGGGAGTCCTAGTGAAGGACACAAACAACAACCGCAGTTGATGATTTTTGGGTGCTATATTTAAGGGACAATTGATTATCTACCACGCCTGAGTTGGTGGAATTGATGATTTACCACGCCATGTCTCACTGACATGTGGTCCCAGGACCCAAATGTCAGTGAGACAGGGTATGGCAAATCATTAAATGCACATCAATTTTGTGGCAAATAATCAATTATCCCATATTTAAACGCTAGGGATGAGTATCTCCATTTTTAGGCAGAGTACAAGTGGCATGTTGCCAGGGATGGAGATCTAACATCGAAGTAGCGATAAACATTCGGGGTTCTCAACTGAGGTTGGGTCGCTATGAGTAAATTGGTACAAACTTATGCAGGGTAAAATTATGAATTCGCGCATGTCTCCTAAATTGGAGACAACGTAAGCTAAGTCTGCCTTATATACGAGTGCTAGTAGCAATTTCAATAATTAAAATCGAAAACCCATGTTTTCCTAATAAAACCCTATTTTCCTAAAAGTGGATTTGAGAGAAGAATGTTTATGAGATGGATGATGGTAAAATTGATACGATGCATTTTGTTAATAATACTTGCTGAGTACTTTTGTATTCACCCTTACTTAACTCTCTATTTGCTTAGAAACCGAGAAATATGAACTCGCCTACAAGGCATGGCCGAGGATAACCCGCAGGGCTAGGGTGATGATGCAGATGAGGTTTATCAGAAGGATTGGGTGGATTAATGGACCGTATGGTGGAGACCGTCGATCCATTAGGTACTTAGTATCTATGTAAATTATTTATTGACGTACTATATTTATGATGTAAGGACTTATTAACGATGGGCCTGTATATTTATTGATGTACTATATTTATGTTGTAAGGACTTATTAACGATGGACCTGTAGCCTGCGTGACAATGGATTGTAATATGTTTCCATTTCAGTCTCTAATTATTGTTCTACTCAACACTCTAAACACTGTGTATTAACTAATAAAGTGTCGGGTGCGTCCGATATTTTGTTAGCTAATATACCGAGATCAGTATAATTATCTCAAAATAATAACGATGATAATGTCATTACTCTAGATTAATTATATAGAAACGTCTAGTGAAGACATGAAACTAATCCAAGCTTCTCTCCTAGCACAGCCGAAGTCTCGAAGAGCAATTGCACGAGCACGTACGGTGTTACATGTTGCCAGGTTGCGGAGGTTAATGCTTTTAATTCCTCATCGTTGAGCAGCGTTTGTTTTCAGTGTTAAGTACAAACCCAAATATGTTTATCTGTTGCTACACTCAGGCAAGTTACAGGTCAGCTACATGGAGTTCGAGCCTCGTTTGGTTTGGATGACCCAAGAGAACACGTAGAGTTTGATCTGATCGTTAGTCCAACGAATTACGGCCTTGTCCTCTAAGAGCGTATAGACAAATTGATGTCAGTATATCTATCCATATTATTTAAAGATAAAATTAAAGAGAACTTTTATAATAAATAACATATTAAGTTTCTTTCTATGAGATCTTATAATCTTTCAATTATAATATGGAAAAGGTGTTTATTACGGACAATAACTTATACAATGATGATATATATTATCTATATGATCGTTTCTTCACGAAAAAACAACTATACTCTCTCTCCTCCATGTCAACAAAAATCTTATATGACAAAGTATATAGACAGCTAATATCACAACAATGAACCTTAAGGTAAAGTTGATAAATGAAAAAGCTGCCTTGCGGATTTAATTTCTACAACCTCTTTGTCGCTCTGTGAAAAGCCAACATTGCATTTTCGACTAGACCAGACCGAAATTGCACAATCCAAATTGATACGGTATAAGTTGGCACCAAATCCACAAATTGATACGGTACAAAGTTGGGATTAAGTCAAGGTGATACAAGTAAGCTCTGTTTGAAACGTGAAATCTTTTTCTACATTTCTACTGAAAATGAATTAGTATTTCTTATGAAATTTCCGTGGAATTCGTGGTTCCAACTAGATGGTAAAAGAATACGGAAGGCTTGGGATCGAACAACTACGGTTATACCTTGGACACGGTTGAAGGCCATGTATATGACGGCTATTCGCTTCCCCACTCCACCGCGCTGCCGCTCCCCAAAACCCTAAACAAACACGGCGGGGAGAAGCCACAGGCACCATCATAGCTTTCGTCCTACCCGAGGAGATGAATTCTGACTCGGGTTGCGTATCATCCTCCCGAATCCCCAATCTGTTCCCAATTTGATGGCATCTTTTTGGGTGCTATCGGTGCTATTTGTGATAGATTTAGGTTGAACTAATACATGAACTAGCCTACAGAATAATCACAAAACAATAATACCGATGTTGAGTCATTAGTCACTTATCCGGTGATGAAGAAGCCATTAGAGTTTTCGGTCAGTTGTTGATGAAGAAGGGGCAGTAGATGCACAAAGAAGAAGGAGCACCGAGATCTTCTTCGGTGGTGGTCATAGGTCTTCGTTAGCCTGTGCATGAGCTGATGATCGGATGAGTGTGGGGAAGAAGCAAAACTCGAGAATCGATGGATGTCACGAGCGCCAGCCTTCACCCCTTTTTAATCTCACACAGGCTGACGGGACCGAACCAAAATTTGTTGGGCGCTCCCGATCAATGCGCACGTAAGGTGGGTCTAGCCCAAATTTTTCGAATCTGACAATTAGCCGAGATCACAACCAACATTCTCCCACTTGATCGTAAGGCTAATTTCATAAGTCCACATTCAACAGAACAGCACACCAAGATAAAGTATTACATCGATTAATATAAGCGTCGTTGCAATCCCAGTATCTATAGTGCATCAGTCTATCTTGATAGGATAATTACTTATTCTTAATGGGAGTTGGTTTTGTACTTATGGTCCTAATTTCCAGAATCAGAGGCTTTTCAATAAACCCATACCAGCAACATGCTCTCGAAAGAGACCGGGTGGTAAGCCTTTAGTAAGTGGATCCGCAAGCATAGACTTAGTACTTATATGCTTGATATCAATTTTCTGATCCTGGATTCTATCTTTCACAACATGATACTTAATGTCAATGTGTTTGGCAGCACCACTTGACTTGTTGTTACTTGAATAGAAAATTGCGGCTAAATTATCGCAGTATATAGCTAGTGGTTTAGATATACTGCCTACCACTCTTAATCCCGAGATAAAATTCTTGAGCCATACAGCCTGCCCAGTAGCCTCATAACATGCCACAAACTCAGCCTGCATTGTTGATGATGCAGTTAGGGATTATTTGGAGCTTTTTCACAAAATGGCTCCTCCAGCAAGTGTGAAGATATAACCTGATGTGGATTTTTTAGTATCAACACAACTTGCAAAGTCAGCGTCTGAATAACCCACAACCTCAAGAGTATCAGACTTCTTATATGTGAGCATGTAATGCTTAGTGCTCTACATATAATACAAAGCTTTCTTAACGGCTTTCCAGTGATCTAACCCTGGATTTGATTGATATCTGCCAAGCATCCCGGCTACGAATGCTAAATCAGGGCAAGTACAAACTTGAGAATACATAACGCTTCCGACAGCTGAAGCGAAAGGAAGCCCCTTCATCTGATCAGATTCTAATTGATTCCTTGGACATTGGAATATCCCAAACTTATCGCCCTTAATAATAGAAGCAAGCGTGGCAGAGCAGTTATGCATATTATATCTCTTAAGCACTCTACCAATGTATGCCCTTTGAGATAGGCCTAATACCCCTTTGGACCTATATCGGTGAATCTCAATGCCCAAAACATAAGATGCATCACAAACATCCTTCATGTCAAAATTAGTAGAAAGAAATCTCTTGGTCTCATACAGCATATCCTTATCGCTGCTAACCAATAAGATATCATTCACATAAAGTACTAAGATAGTAAATTTGCTCTCCTTAGTCTTAATGTATATGCAATTGTCTATTTCATTTTCTTTGAAACCAAAATTTCTTATGGTCTCATCAAACTTAAGATACCACTGTTTAGACGCTTGTTTTAGTCCATAGATGGATTTCTTAAGTTGACATACCATATGTTCCTTGCCTTCTATGACAAAACTTTTCGGTTGAGTCATGTAAACATTCTCATGCAAGTCACCATTAAAGGATGTAGTTTTAATATCCATCTGATGCAGCTCTAAATCATCATGAGCAACAAGCGCCATAACAATTCTTAGAGAATCTTTCTTTGAGACGGGAGAGAAAGTATCAACATAATCAATTCCCTCTCTTTGTGTAAACCCTTTTGCTACAAGCCTTGCCTTAAATCTTTCGATATTTCCCTTAGAGCCATGCTTAGTTTTGTAAACCCATCTACAGACTACTTTTTTGACTCCATCATGAATTTCTACTAGATCCCAGACATCATTAATAATCACAGACTTTATTTCATCCTGCATGGCTTCAAGCCACTTGGGTGAATCCTTAGTCATCATAGCCTCCTTAAATGAGGTGGGATCGTCTACCTTTCCTATGTCATTCACATCTTCATTCATGTAAACGGCATAGTCATTCGGGATGACAGACCTTCTGTCTCGCTGTGATTTTCTTAGTGGTTCATTAGTTATCACATAGGACTATTGAGGCTCATCATTAGGTGTTGTACTGTTAATCCTAGAATTCTCAGGTGGGGGCTCAACTCCAGGATTCTTAGCTGGAGGAGCAACTGTATGAGGTACAAGAATAACAGTCTCTTGAATTATCGGTAATGGAACATAAGTCCGAATATCCTCAAGATCTATTTTCCTAGCCTCTGAGCTCCCACTGATTTCATCATTCTCTAAAAATACAGCATGTCGGGTTTTTACAAACTTAGTGACACGATCTGGACAATAAAATTGATACCTCTTAGATCTTTCAGGATATCTAATAAAATGGCAGTTTACTGTCTTATGATCTAATTTCCCAATATGTAGATTAAAGATCTTAGCTTCAGCAGGACAACCCCACATACGTAAGTATTTTAAGCTCCGTTTCCTCCCAGTCCATAATTCATAAGGTGTCTTAGGTACTGATTTACTGGGAACAAGATTAAGTATATCCACAAACCAACTGGTAAACCGGAGTAACTCATCATGCTACGCACTATATCTATAATGGTGCGTTTCGTCTTTCAGCTACTCCATTTTGTTGAGGTTCACGAGATGTTGAATATTGAGCTATTTTGCCATTTTCAGAAAGAAACTTAGCAAATGTACCAGAAATTTATCCATAAGGAGCATGTCTCTCATAATATTCTCCTCCACGATCTGATCTAACTACCTTAATTTTTAAATTATGCTGATTTTCAACTTTTGCCTTAAATATTTTAAACTTATCGAGTGATTCAGATCGATCATGAATAGAAAAAAATATAACCATAACGGGAGAAATCATCAGTGAATGTGATAAAGGAGTCATACCCGTCCACTGAAGTTACAGAAAAAGGTCTACATATATCAGTGTGGATTAATTCTAAGATTCCTGTGCTTCATGTAGCTCCTTTCTTAATTTGTTTAACATATTTCCCCTTAATACAATCAATACAGTGGCCTGAATCAGAGAAGTCTAATGGGTGGAGTATCTCGTCCTTAATGAGACGTTTCATTCTCCCCTTTTAAATATGGCCTAAACGACAGTGCCACAATTTTGATGAAGTCTCATCACCTAAACTTCTCTTTCGCTTATTGGTGGCATCACACACATTCATTGACACAGGGTATTCAGAGAAAGGAAGCATATAGAGTTCGTCTCATCAAGTTGTGAGACCAACATTATTAGAATTAACTCACAATGCATTTATTATTCCCAAAAGTACAAATGTATCCATCATCATCCAAAAGAGAAACAGAAATAAGGTTCCTTCTCATGGTAGGAACATAAACAACATTATTTAAATGTAGGGTGAAACCACTATCTAATGCTAATGGTAGTGTGCCAACGGTTTCAACTTCAGCCTCCCTTCCATCAGCAACTCTAAGACTTCGCTCCCCCTTTCTTAGTATACTCACGGTAAGGAATCCCTGTAATGAATTAGAAACATGC
Source organism: Otatea glauca (assembly GCA_036346275.1). Classification (NCBI taxonomy): domain Eukaryota; kingdom Viridiplantae; phylum Streptophyta; class Magnoliopsida; order Poales; family Poaceae; genus Otatea; species Otatea glauca. Next base: position 81,672,604 of record CM070711.1, read on the forward strand.
ACAGTGGCACCAGAATCAATCCACCAGGTGTTAAGGGAAAAATCAGCAAAAAGAGTTTCATCAACAGTAGAAATTATGTCGTTACCCTTCTTAGCGAGCCACTTCATGAAGCCTACACAATCTTTCTGAATGTGCCCACTTTTCTTACAGAAACGACATATGGGCCCATCAGAAGAGGTAGAGTTATGCAGCAGGGGCCTTCTCCTTTGGCTTGGATTTGCTTGATTCAGCCTTAGAAGAGAAATGTAGCTTCTTTTTAGATTTAGATTTCCCTTGGAATTTCCTTTTGCCATGACCAACATAGAAAACTTGGTCCTTCTTCTCAACCTTAAGCCTCTCCTCCTCCTGGACACACATAGCGATCAACTCGCTCATGGTACACTATTCCTTGTAAGTGTTATAATTAATCTTGAATGCATTATACTCAGAAGGGAAGGATGTCATAATAAAACAGACCAAGAAACCATCAGAAATGGTCATGTCCATGCCCTTAATTTTAGCAGCTATATCAGTCATGATCATGATATGCTCACGAACGCTACTAGAACCATCATACTTAGTGGTGAGCATCTTCATAATTAAAGTACTAGCATACACTTTTGAGGAGCCCTTAAATTGCTCCTCGACTGAGACCAATTACTATTTAGCATTATCGGATTCAGGGATTACTCCCCTTATCACAACAGATATAGTGCTCTTCATAATTATTAAGGACATACGGTTAGACCGCTCCCACTTTTTCGTTGTTAAGTCATAGAGTTTTTTTTTCTCAGTGAAACTCTCATCATCAGCAGAAAGGGCTATGAGAGCGTTCTCACGTAATGCATAGTCCAAGTCCATGACTCGAAGGAAAAATTTATCCCAGTTAGCTGCTCAATGCCATTCAAGTAAGCGGCAACATTAGTGTTGTTCACGGCTGAATCAAAATAAAATATAATCAGTATACATTGAAAAAATAAATGTCTTACATGAAAATTAGCCCTATGTTGGTCTGATTAATAATCATGCTAATGATAGAAAATTTAATAGTTCTAACTCGCATCACCGTTGGGCAAAAACGAAAAAGAACTAAATTATTTTATGGGTGACACATGTTCATAAACAACATTGGTCAGTATATGATCATGGTCATGACATAATCCCAATTTTCAACATTAGACGATAATCTCTAATCAAAATTTCCCGTTGGTTCCATTTTAATTAGAGATAATGCTCAGAAATAACCATCATGAAAAACTAATTATCACAATAATTAATTTACTCAGAAAAATAATCATAAAATTAATCATAACATAAATGCCCAGGAAATAAAAATTAAATAATCATTATTACTAAATTTAAATGAGACATAATAAAACAAATTGAAATGGGTTAAGACAGTAAGACTAACAAAATAAAACAATTAAATACCGGCCCAAAAGCACTTTACTATGGGCACAGCCCAGCAACTTTGGAGCGGCCCACAGCCCCGAGCCGGCCCAGCCGAAATGCCACACGGCTGCATCCCAGGAGCCGGCCCAGCAAGCAGTCGACGGCCCGGCCTGAAACGCCTCGGGCGCGGCCCAGCGCGCCTCTTCGACCCACGTGCGCGACGCAGCCAGCCGAATCGCCACGGGGCGCTGTCATCATCATCAGCGTTAGGTTTCCCAGGATTCTTTGTTTTTTCCACGGAAGCATTTGGTTTAGAGGATGGAGCAGCAGCAGGCCTGGTGCAGTAAGCTTATTTGCACCATGTTTGGCTTCTTTGCTCTTATCATCTGAAAGTAAGTAATGTTAAATAAGTGTATGCTTCGAGGATCCAATTGGCAGCTCAAATTAGCTTGTTTAGCAGAATCTAGCACAAAGGCAAGCCGAGGTTGAGGGTGACAGATCTAGCTTCTAATGTTTGAGGGAACATTAGGAAGTTCCATATCATTTTCAGTGAACGACGATTGGCTATAATTTCTTGGTACCTATGTAAAACTAAAATTGTAATGTCCGTACTCTGCAACTTTGGTTTACGTTCTATATATCATGATCTGTATTTCTTTTGAAGATAAGCGTGCTGTGGAAGTTGGCTGTTGGCGCTGCCAATGGTTTTGTTATGTGTGAAGAGATCGTCTGATGGATATAGCTTTGGAGAGCTTTAGAAAGCAAAAATATTTGTGGTTCCCGAATTCCCATGAGTGAATTTAATATTTTCAGGTGTTGTTGTCAGACCTGGTGAGACAGTGAAGTGTGACCCAGGAAATTTCTTTTATCATATTTCACAGGTGTGTTTTACAAGATTTAGTAATATTAATTGGCATTCTTTTTGCTCGTTTGGTCCGTTTGGAGGTGGATGAAGTTTGTTTACTGTTCAGTTGTTCACTTTTTTTTTACAATAGATAGTACTGGAGGCTGGCAAGGTGAATGAGAGTGTGAAAGTTTTTGTTGAAGTTGATGGTAAACGTATTCTACTTGGCACACACTGTTGATAAGCACCCCCCACATTTCAACGGATCTGGTGTTCAACAAGGAGTTTAAGTTACTACACTCGTCAAACACCAGTAACATCTCCTTTACTGGCTACAAAGTTATATTCACATCCTACTCTCCTACTGCAAAAGCAGGTAAATGTTCTTGTTCTTTTATTATTGTGCATCTCTGATGTTTTCCCTGTACACTTGGCATAACTCTCATAGCATGTGACGTGTTCAGATGATGATGTGATGAAGAGGTTCCACAGGCCATTCCACTGGACTCCAATGCAGATGGTACACCCTTTGCTATACATAACAATTTTTTTAGTTATTAAGACTGCTTTGCTTCTTTTGAGGATATTAAGTAAATTGAACTTCCATAAAGCTTATACTTGCAGTAGTTTAAGGTGTGTTTTATCCTCCTTGCCTTTGTGCTAGAATCTGCTAAACAAGCTAATTTGAGCTGCCAATTTGATCCTCGAAGCATACACTTATTTAACATTACTTACTTTCAGATGATAAGAACAAAGAAGCTAAACATGGTGCAAATAAGCTTACTGCACCAAAGCCTGCTGCTGCTCCATCCTCTAAACCAAATGCTTCCGTGGAAAAAAACAAAGAATCCTGGGAAACCTAACGCTGATGATGATGACAGCGATGAAGATGATGACGACGATGATCCAGAAGAAGGTGAATCTGGTGATGATGGGGTTTGTAACTTATTATAGCTGTATAAGAATGGTCAACCATAATGAAACTATTATTAGCTGGGTGCTTAGTTCTTAATCTAGTGTTTCATTCGGATATTGGTAAATAAATCCACTAAAACCTAGCGTTGGTCACTTAATTTTATTACTAGAAATAGTTAACCGGGGCCATGCGTGTATCTGTGCTAAGTTTGTCTGTGTACTTGGCTACTTGCCAAATTATTACTATTTGTGGATCTGTCATCCATCTACTGAAGGATCAGCCCAATAAGTGGCCTAGGGGACTGATGCCTTGTTCAGGCTAAAACTTGACATGGTTTTGGTAGGCGTGCAAACAAAGTTTTCTTGGTGCTGGATACTAAGTGTATTCTGATCAAATTATATATTTGTAGGATATGATTTATGCTCAGGATCCTAGTGATGATGATGGTGAGAGTTCTGATGAAGAGGAAGACTCTCCTCCAAAGGTGTGAGCTTATTCAGACAGACATGTTATTTTGGCATTGCTTCATTAAACTGTAAAATCACGCAGAATGCTAAGGGCAAGAATAGGCCAGTGGAAACACCCGGCCGGAAGACACCTTCAGCGAAGAAGGCAAAGATAACAACACCATCTATGCGCAACAAAACTGGTGGGAGGTGTTTCTTTTTATTTCAATCTTGCTGAACTCACAGTATATTTCTATGGCCAGGAATCTCGCTGCTTGATGAACTTGCATGCAGGCTGTGGTGCTGGCAAGAAAAGTGGTTATGTCCATGTTGCGACCCCGGCAAAGAAGACACCTGCAAACAACAACAAGTTTAAGCAATCCACTGGCTACGTCTGCAAGTCATGCAAAAGAAAGTTCTCATTCCTTCTATCTAAATCTGCTACCATCTAATTGCTGTTATATTCTCACACACTTCTATTCTTCAGGACTTCTAACTCCCCAATGGGTCTGGAAGCTCATTCCAAGATGAAGCATGGTGCTGCTAAGTGAGCACAAGCCTGGGTTAGGTGTTAGCAAGGGGCGGGTGTTGGTTAACTGAATTCTGATATTGGAGAGGCAGAGATGTTTGTGTAAAGAAGTTACGTTTCTAGCATATAGGACATCAGGCTGTTTTCACTTTGGCACCATTTTTGGAATGCTGTTGGTGCTATGCTACAGTGTTGCTATCTGTGCCAAGATTCTGAAATCTGTATTAATTATGCTGACTGGGGTAAGTACGATGATTTTGTTGCTGAATGGTGCTTGGTTTGTTGGTTGTTTCGGCATGTGTACTTTGGTGATAAGGCGGTCAAATTCTTGCTTCTGCCCATGCTTACAAGGGTAACTCGCACCAGGCGCTCACAAGCGCCGTGCTGCCCTTGCAAAGGAAATGGATGCGGCTTCGTTGCAGCTGTATGCGGCCGTATGAAACTCCTGAATATAACTCATGCTTTTAACTGTTGGTCGATCGTGTGATTTGTTCACAGTTGTTTCGCTGGTGTTCTTCAGCTCGGTCGCGAAGTGCAGTGCGTATGAGACCAAAGTGAATTCTGCAGAGATATCACGGCCAGCGGCATGGCGCCAGTAAATTCTGCATCAGTGCATGGTTTCAGCCTGCTGCTCCAATGGTGGTGGTGATAGGTAGTTACACTTTACGTAGCTGCCCAGCCTAACAGCAGCTTAAACGAGGTTAACGCCCTTTACAAGATCTACTTCATTTCTATCGACCTATTTTTACCGTATTGGCCGCACTTGAATTTGAAGGTTTCAGAAAGGGCAATATACAACATCACGTTACAATGCATAAAAACAACAACTACGCCGAAAATAAGCAGTCGAGAAAAAAAAAACGTGAGCAAGCAGGAAGCTAATGAGGCGTAAACATCCAGAACATAAACTAGAGCTATATAGTTAATAGTATCATCAGAACAAGGTCACAGACCCCCGATCGCAGGACAGGGAACATCGTAGGCACAAAATAGATATCCAGAACATAAACTCACCTGTCACCTCCAACACGGATGTTTCTGGGATATATTAACCAACATCACAATAACTACACAACTCACCCAAAAATAAACAGCAACGAGCAGACAAAATTGGGCACGCCCAAACCAACGTCAGGACGCAATAATTCCCATGCTCCAGGTTTTAGAAGGGCCAAAAAGACTATTCTACTGCTGATCAGAGGATAAATATTGGGGACACACGGCAACCCATATGTTGGGGACACACGGCAACCCATATCATCCAATCATTCAGTACACATCACCACTAGCTGCTCACTTGGCGGCGTTATGCTTCGCTTTCTGATGAGATTGGTATGCTGCATCACTACCAAATGTCCTGAAAGAAAAGACAAAACATTAACAATGGCTTCTTATTTAGAATTGACAGGATTGTAGTTTGCAACACCAGAATACTAAATTGCCGAGTTGTATACGTACTTGGTGCACGACTTGCAGGCATGGCTGCCTACAGAGGATTTGGGGGGCTTCTCCTTCGACTTGCTGTTTGCAGGCGCCTTGCTGGTCTGCTTTGCTGGATGAGGTGTTGCCACATGAGCACCCTTCTTGTCACCTAGAGTAAATGCAACTTTAATTAAAGGAGTTCACACAACGACATTCATGGGTAAGGTTGACAAATAACCCCAGTAAGGGAGCAACACACCTGTTTTCTGCCCAGATGGTGTTGCAATCTTTGCCTTCTTATCAGAAGCAGGTGTCTTCAAGGTTTCAGCCACTCTCTTCTTGCCAATATCAGGCTGCTGTGCGCAACAAACAGGAGTCAGATGAGACTGCAGAAGCATATGGAAACAATTACAACTATCAAGGGCACACCTTCTTAGGAGCCTTCCCATCTTCCTCATCACTGGAATCATCCTCACTTTCATCTCTGGAATCCTCCTCCTCGCTACTGGACTCATCCTCACTTTCAGGCTACAGTGCACAACAAACAGGAGTCAGATGAGACTGCTGAAGCATATGGAAACAAGTACAACTATGAGGGACACACCTTAGGAGTTTTTTCATCTTCCTCATCACTTTCATCCATTCCATCATTGGAATCATCCTCATTGCCACTGGACTCATCCTCACTCATGTCCTGAGGAAAAAAAATTTAAAAGGACTATACATAGGTTGTACCATTGTCATCACATATTCACATATGGAAGGATGAATTTTGTCATACATAAACTTACATCGTCGTTGTCAGATAATTCCAAATCATCAAAAGAATCGTCACTCTCATCCTCATCACTGTCATCGTGTTTGTCCACTTTACCAACCTTAATAGGAGCCTTTCCCTCAACATCGTGTCTGTCCATTTTGCCAACCTTTACAGGAGCCTTTCCCTCATTTTTGTCTTAAAAACAAAAATATATGTACGTGTGATCCACAAGATTTACTTCAGCCAGCATCAAGAAGTGCACAAATGACCTTTGAAGATGCAAATAATAAAGAGGAAATTTACATACCAAAAATATTATTGCCGACTGGATTTTTGTTAGTTTCCTCCTCTTCATCTGACATGAGGACAGATTAGTTAGTTTCTCTTATAGTAGAAAAATATGTATACTGCAGCAACATCTAACCAGGAATGTACCTTCAGCTTCACCAGAATCAGACGTGAAGAAAACAAGAAGCAGGTCAAGGAAACAAAGGTTACCAAAGGACAGCCTTTATATAGTTCTGACTAAATTGAAAATGACTGCACATCTTAAAGGATATTCAAACGGATCAGGCATCAGAGTCTTGTAACCACACAAAAAGACATTAGCAGTCTTTGAATTGTGCGATAGCTCAAATTCTTTCTCAAAAATCAAATCATACAAAATCTGAGGGTGCTTTTCAGCCGATAGAGTTCCAATGACCATCTTCTTATCATCAGTTTTAACGGATACAACTACATTCTCACTTCCTTTCTTTGTTTCCCCCAGCGCAGCCTAAAAAACAGCAGTCAGAATATGGAAATAAATCTATTAGCTTAAGGAGGAATCGCTGATAAAGCTTATAAGAATATTACAAACATAAATAAGCACAAAATGGAAAAGGAGGAAAATGGGTAAACCTGTGATATGTGAAGAACACACTCATTACCAGCGTCACAAGAAACAGTCTGTCCTGGCTTCACCTCTACACCTGTATGACTTAGATCAATAAGTCAAACTCTACTTTCATAAGTTTGAGAGTTTCAATCTTCAAATTCACTTTCACAAGCCAGGATTTCAGAATATAATGCATAAGAACGATAATGTCCAATATCTAGCAAATGAAAACTAAAATAGCAAATAACCAAGCACCTCTTGATAAACCTTCGCAACGCATCTAATACTCTTCAGGTGAATAAATAATCTAGCATCAACAAATGTTGAACACCAACCATATTACTAAATGAAATTTGCTGCTTCGCCAAGAAAAACAGACAAAATAGTAGGAAACAAACTACAGAGCAGAAATGCCCTCTCACTGGAACATAATGTATGATGACCAAAGAAGGCAGATGCTACCTACCACTATTGAATGGCAAAACAGCTTAGCATTGTATCAACTATCGTATAACAACCAGCAAGGAACAAAAGTATGACATGCGACCTCCAGCCATGGTTAGCAACTAGCAAGTCATTGTGGCGTAAGTAGAGCATACCAAATAACTACCCGGTAAGAAACGCATTTTGACAGCAATCGTCGTAAATAAGACCACTGTCTAATGGGTGATGTTCTAATGGGAGCCTTTTCCAATAAAGTAGAAAAGCAGGTACTCTCCCAACCAATAATTACCAGACAAATCATCCCTTCTACAAGGTTAGCCAAAGCAACAGCTACATCTTCCATCACAAATTCACAATAGGAAAACAAGTCACATGACAAACAAGCCTATGAAATAATTAAGTCAACCTCGATTAAGCCCTCATTACCAGCCAGATGGAGAAGGCGCCCGACCCCCAACACCCAATGAAACGGAGTCTAAATAGGACCACGGAGTAGCTGTGCAGCAACCTACGACGAACACCTAAAATCGCGTACCCAAATCCGCGACGTCGTGGAACAATCATACTACCAACAGCACCGGAAACTCGAAACGCGCGTGATACCTACACCCAAAATCGAACCGAAAGCTCTAAAGCCAGATCGTCCCGAGAACAAATCGCGAATCGCGTCGAGGGGAGGAGTGAGGAGGGGAAGGGAGGGATTACCCCAGAACTGCATTGTGCTGGCTCGAGGAAGCGAAGGCGCAGTCGCGAGCGCAGAAGCCTAGGAATCGGAGCCGGATGGGGAGGAGGCGGGGGTTTTAGGGTTTAGCGCGCTGGAGACGAACGGGGGAGAGACCAGTTTTAAAGGGTCGCTCCTGGCCAAACCTTGGTCTTGTCTGGGCTCAAAGGATGACGGTTAAGCTGGGCTTGGATCCATATTGGGCCCAACTTTAAATTCGTCGTCGTCAGCCTAAAGACTTACACGTCCTCCGGAGACAAATAATTATCATTTTAAACACAATTATAATTAAACTTTCAAAATTTTAACAGTCAATATCATTTAAATATTTAAATTAAATACATAAAATTATATATGTAGATTTATCTCGAAAAGTATTTTCATGATATTATAATTTTATTAGGTTTTATAAATATATTAAATAGAAATTATTGATCAAACTGTATTTTGAAAATCGTGCCGATATCTAAAATAACAACTATTTGTAACTGAAGAGAGTATTTATTTGACGCGTGGATGCCATTTTTTCTTGCGAGGATGCGTCACTGTATATTTTCCTTACATTATTGTATGCTATGTAAAAAAATTCTTTTAAAGGAAAAACTACATGCCTAACTGTGTGATAATAGCCTAAGACAACATGGGAAAAATTTGGAGATCCAAGTCGTAAGCAGAAGAGTCCATGCCGATCGAAGCTGGACTGAATCTAAGCAACGGCAAAATAGATGAACAAGCTGCTTATCTCGTGAAATGCTACATAGACAGGCCTATTGTAGTTGGCCTGCAATAATTTTGGCTCATTCAGTTTCTGCTACAGACAACATATGTATAACATAGATAACGACTGACAGCAGAACCAACTCAGTAATGTGCCCCCTCTAACAAGCACCCTCTTGCAGAATACAGGAGAAGCCTAGGTTATTTTTCTAAACCATCATGCCCAGTGAATGGAGTAATAATCACTCGCATCGCATCACGAAAATTCACAAGCCACGAATCTGTGGTGGCTGCTTCATACCTCCTGGACTTGCAATCTACCTCGCCGCTGAAGCTCGTAGAGCATGACCAGTGCAGCGGAGTCCTGTGAACCCTTCTTATCTGAACGCCCGTCTCCTGTGAGGCTGATCACATCAGTATTTGGTATGTGCAACGTTATGGTTGAAGCGAAAGCAAACCCTTGGGACACAGCTTTCTCTGAGGAATCACCAGAGGAGGGCACGCTGCTATCGCAAAAACAGGAAAGATTAGCTGCTTATTTTACACACGCAAGATTAAAAGGATACTAGCAATTCTTTAAAAAAAAAAGATATTCCCAAGCCAGTTTAAGACCATAGTACCTTGACTGTACTTTCACAAAATCAAACGTAGGCATTGGCCATTGTAACTTTTTACATAGCTCAAACAACGCTATGCGAGGTCCTCCTTTACACAACTTCACCATCACATGCACTGCACAAATAAGATAAAAAAAATACCGAATTCTATTAAACTAATAAATGTGATTTGCACAGATGAGGTCCAGATATGAATGAAGAACACGGATAACAAAGAAGACAAAACTGCTGAGAAGTGAAAACATACATGGTTTATCAAGCACAGAACCAGCAGTCTTTTCCGAACCAGCCAACTCCTTTACCCTGGTTGGTTTTGGAATCTGTGTATCCATTGCATCAAGAAATCTGTCGGAATGATTTTTGCTACCACATTGCTTTTCAAATTGTTTTGTTCTACTTGCATTCTTCGGGATAAGAAGCCCTTTTCCCTGCCAACAAGAATAAGCATTCAGCTGCTAGGCCCAAAACAATCATTGTAACATGCACAATCAAAATAATGGAGCATAAAATTTCAGAAAGATACCTCAAGATCCTTGAGTAATAAGGAAGCTGCATGTGCTTTAGCATCTTTTCTATTCTTGCCACAACCTTGCCTCACAAGGAGCATCTCCTTGAGTTGTACATCAAGAGTAGCCATTATTTTGTCTCCTTGATCTCTACAGTTAATTCCTACAAAGTACCCACTTCTGTCACACCATTCAAGAAGCTCTCTGAATGGAGGTAACTCCAGGTTTTCAGGTGTGACAATAGGGGAAAGGAGAGGTTCGAAAACACCCCAAACTACATCCAAATCAAGTTTGGTGTCTATAAGAATTGCACCCGCAATACTTTCTACAATATCACCTAGAACCTGCATGACAAAGGCAAGAAAAATATGGTATCTTCATATAGATAGTTGGTCCAAATATAATTGGTGTATGACAGTTCTGACAAAAAAGATGTATAACAATAAAATGCCAATAAATTGAAAAGAAAATTAATTATGTATTAATAAGAGAGTCCTAACTGACAGCACATGTCATTCATATGATCTAAAACACTAATCAATCGATTCTATGTTATCCTGATCAAGTAGGGTAGGAGTAAACCACTCGCACATCAAAACAAAGGAAAAAGAAACATACTTTAGGCCCTCTTGACGGTCCATTGGACAAAATGTCGATTTTATCCATGGATGAACTTTCCAGTCTATTCACATATTCAGTAATTTGGTCTAGTAGGAGCCCAGAAGAATGCTGGAGAAAATAGTGGAATTTGTGCTTTACTGCAATCCGTGCAAAGTTTTCATTATTTACTGATGCAGACCGTAAATCTGTCAACTCTCCCTCGCCAGTGTCTTTATGACTATTGAAAAGATGCCGCGTTAACAGAATATCCATGACCGCATCACCAAGGAACTCCAGGCGCTGAACAAAAAAAAGAATGTTTTTTCCATTAGAGAAATTGCATAAAATTAAAATACACCTAACAAAAGATGCCTAACCAGGTAAATAAAGTTCATATCAACTCAATACCTGGTAGCAGTATCTTGCTCCTGATTCCTGCTGTGATGAGTGTGTGAGTGCCTCTATTAAAAGACCTTTCACTGAAAAAGCATAGCCTAGTTTTGCTTCAAGCATTTCGATTTCATTAACTTTTGGAAGATAAGTATGCATAGAAGCACTTAAGGTGCCACGCATAACCGAGTCTTCCTCAATTTCTACCTCAATCCCCAGCCAGTTGAGAACAGCCATGGCTGCACTTAAGCCGCCTCCTACAAAATATGCCCCAATTATAGCCTCAACACAATCAGAAATGGTTTTGGAACACATCCACCTGTGTCCCTTGTCACACGCCTTGCCTATAACAATAGTCTTGTCATTCTTGTCATCAATGACATGAATATCCTCAGTCACAATCTCAGAATTTACTGGACATTTACAAGGAGACGGGTGGATAGAGAGCTGCCCCGGTGCAAGCCATCGACGAGGGTCAAATGCAGCATCACGTATGTAACCCTATGGATCATATTCCACAAATTACCTATTAGCTTACAATGGTATTAAAGCTCACAATGTTCAACAAATGCAACATTTGTATCTGTTGCCCATGTTGAGAAGAAATTCACCTGTATATTGCATTCAATTCCAAGCCTATGAAGTGTGGCATTACATATTATCTGAGTCCTTCCAGATGACAACTGCCCCTCATGCTTATTAGGAAATTTCAAGAAAAGATGGCAACTCACTGCATATTTCAGTACAGAGTCCCCCAATAATTCTAAACGCTCCATAGAGAAGTCCTCAGAGCATCTAAGTGTCGTAATAGCTTCCAGAATCTGAAGAACTTATGCAAATTGATTATTTCATTTCAAGGAAATAATAGGTGTATGTATACAGTGACCAAACAAATTAACCTAAATTCCGTACCAGGAAGCTTGATATATTAGAATTGCCATATGCAATTTCACTTCTTAGTTGACTGGCCAGCATTAATGACTCTATACGATACATCAGAGCCGGAAACAAATAGAATGCTCTCAAAATGTCCACAGGTAAATGAAGGGGAATTAGCAACTCTGGAGGCATGTGAACACGATTGTTCACCTTATTTACAGATGACATGTCATTATTTTTCTTTTCCACACCATTACCTACAACAAGCAAGAATAAACAAATGAGAGCAGCCTATATAATGAAGGATCTAGTATAATCAAATGAGTTCATCTTCAATCATAATTTAAGTACAAGAACAGATATAATTTAAGTACAAGAACAGATATGTTACAAATAGTCTTTTTTTTTAAAAAAAAAGAATGATTTAAGTAATCTTTCTTGCAAGAACTAATAAGTGATCGATTATGCTTGGAGAAAACACAAGTAGCTATAGAGGGAGAGAAAAGGACCTTCATCTCTGAACTTTGAGGAAAGAAGGTTGTGAGGATTATGACTAGGTTTCAACACTAGCAATGGCTGTGATGGATGACGAAGAACTATGTCATACCTGTGAATAAAATGTATCAGTCCAATCTGAGTTAAACATGTGTATAATTGAGTGAGCACATGGATCTGCACAAAATTAAACATACTTCTTTTCGAAGTATTCTGCAAATGTCCGGAATTTTGGTTCTTTCTTATCAGATACACCATCAAATGTGCTATGGGCAGATAAATCAGCAACATCAAGAGCAGTATATATCTTCCCTGTGTGAACTGCTAGAACTACCACATTTCTAAGGCCATGAGCCTTACATGACTTGTTAGCAAAATGAATTAAATCTCCAACATTTTGGTCAGAATCAGATATTCCAAGTAAATCCTTTTTATCCTCAGAATAAATGGTTCTCATAAGTCTAACAGCAGTAGCCGCCGCATCAATCACACTCCAATTAATGCAAACACTTTCATGAGAGTCAAGAGTAGGATACACAGGTAAAAGTAAATACATATTTGCAACATTCCACATGAATGTATCATCTTTCTTCAGGATGAACTCCCTCGGAGTGTTGGTTGATTTTGATCCAATAAACAGCTTTCCAAACAAACCATTAAAGAGAAGCCCTTGAAATAGCTTTGCTTGCTCCATCTAAGACAAAAACATAATGAATCTTCCATACCAAATCAAAGGAAAAGAAATAACAATAAAAGCAGGGAAAACAAAATACAAACTTGAGCTGACCTGTCGATCATCCAACTCAAGGGATCCGCAAGGAGAAACTGAAGCTTTTACCATCTTGTCATGCAGATATAGATCAATCTCCAAAGTAGCAGCTTCATTTGCTATACTTGCGTCAATTAACAGAACAAAATCAGAGTAATTCTGGCCAACTTGATCACAAACAAAATTCAATTTGTAGCCTTGAAGCTTAATAGCAGTTCTCTTGGATGCCCAAGTGCCAGACAAGGCACGAACTCTGGTTGTAACATGTAGCTCCTTTCTTTTTGTTGTACCTTCACAAAGGGAAGATAAGTTTGTCATCAGAAATACAGAAAATCTCTTTGTCAGAATTATCTCAGAAATCAATATTACGAAATCAGCTCTACCATATACTCTGATTACGAACAACTAGCTGACAGATTACATCTTTTTCAAACTTAGTAATCACATACCTACACCAGCACCAGATATAGGAACATTGGTTTTTCTCAAAATCTCCAGCGGTGGCTCTTCAACAGATGGACAAAGGTGGTCATCAAGTGCTCCCAGCTCATGCAGCTTCTTACATGCATCAAGGCAAACAAGTTGTTTTGCTTTGTGCATGTTTCTTGCTTTTGGACCCATCAAAAGTTGAAACACAGCACTAGATGGTAATGTTAATGTACACACACAACCATCACCGTGATGGGTAAACTGAAACGTCGGTCTTGGGGTGTAGTACCTGTGACATGAGCAGAAATGCCAGAAAATTGAATTGGAGCCTTCCACACAAAAATAACAAAGTGGGTATGGAAGATTTGCAGGTATAAATGTGTAGCCACGTTAAAAAGAAACAAAATTGGAAAATGTGATCATCATACTTATCCTTCGGAAGCTTCTCACAGTATCGGTAAATAACATTAATGCTGGAATCAGCAGTTACTTTTGCTCCTGTTGTGCCTACAAGGTATTCATTTATTTCTTCAATGGGGAAACCAGGCAATAGATCCTCAGACTCTCTGTTTGAAGCAATCTCAACCATTGAAGTCTTACTTCTTAAAATGGCAGATATCAAATCATTATGTTTCACATTTCCCCTGCAAAGAACATCAAGATTATGACTTCTTGTTTCCCTTTTTTGTCAATCCTTTTATCACCACAAGCATAAAAAGTTTAGACAGGATAGCCAAATGAAGACTTTACCGTTCAACCATGAGTATGTACTGAGAGTCCTTCTGGCGTGCTCGTCCACGTGATTGCACATAACTACGGGTAGTCCTTGGCAAATCAAATCGTATTACACATGAGCAGTCTGGGACGTGGATACCCTCTTCTGCAATGTCTGTAGTAAATAGTAGGTTGACCTACATTTTAGTTTAGAAGGGGAGGACAAAACAGCGTTAGATCATGAGAACTATGTTTCACTTTCTCTTAATGTTGAAAAAAAAATTAAGAACCTTTCCAGAGCGAAATGAATCCAGTGTGTCCTTTTGCATTTTAGGAGTCAGAGCATCAACTGAAGAACTCCCACCAGTAAGAAAAGAAACTGTGAAATGTGCTAGGTGTCCAATTTCCTTCATTATCCGCTCAATGACTCTAGCAGTGATCTTTCGATCCACAAAAATGAGGCATCGGACATGATCAAAGTTACTGTTGGGCACAGAAGTATGTCATGTCAGTGTAAAGGCGTATAGTTGGAAATCAACACAAACATTTCTTAAAAAAAAATAGCATTTTACCTGAAAGTGTGAAATATTTGGATGAGTTCATAAAGCTTTGGGGAAATATAGCCCACCTTTGTTGCTTCCACACATCCACTTTCCGAGTTTAGAAGTGCATTAATACCTGAAATGACAGGAATTCAATAAATAGATGATATATCATACTAAATAGAGTGTTACAATGCTACACCCTCTTAGATCCTTTGACTAACAGCTTTGCATAACAGCATAAGATTGCAAACTAACAGCAATTAGTAATACATCACTATTTTTAGCTACATGGCCACACCTTGTTGGAGGCGTTTGTCAATTATATGCAACACTTCATCAAAGAACTTCATATGAAGCACTGAATTTTCTGTAAACAGGCACGATCTGTTTGCATCACTTTGCCTATCTGTGGCATCAGAAACTCCCTTCAGCCAACCTTTTCTCTGACCCCTTTCAATGCAGATTTTGGTTGCCTGCGAGAAATATACATTAGTAACAACCTCACGAAGTTCCACAAGTAAAATGATCATAAAAAAAATATACAAAAAAGACAATTAACATTTCAAGCCAAAAAGAATGAATCTAACAGATACCTCACTAGCACAAAGAGGACCAACATCATTAAGGCAATAGCAGATTTTTGCCAAAGAATTTGAGAGACGCCTCCGTGATTCTTTTGTTGTTTCATCTGCATCTTTATATTGGCAGTTTGGCTTATTCTGCAACTGCACCATTAATGCATCATACTGTGCAAACAAAAAGAAACTGTTCTCAGAAACGTAAAATGTTGATATAGAAACTTTGGTAACGAACTAGAACAACAGAGCATGGAAAGAAGAAGCGTTGAACCTTGGAACACAAAAGTCCCAACTCTTCACTCAAATCTTCAAAATAAACTGTCTTCGGGTCATAGTATCGGTTCACTTCTCTTGCAGAAGGAACACATAGTTCTATCTCTTCTCTATCTGCCACTGTGTAGATCTGTTAGAGTAAAAGACAAACATAGATGAGAATGCAACTAACTGTTTAAATGGTGCATATGCATTTCTGAATAGATATATATTCACCTAAAAAAGACAGGTGTAGTTCTCAAGAGGAACATACAATCAAATAATCCACAATTGCAGTTAAAATTAAAAACCGCAATCTGGAAGCATATTCGGAATATGGGAATGACTATATCTTTGCATTTCAATAATTTTTAGAATATTGCAGTGATCAGAACTGGAGTGTCCTGGATAATCTGACCCATCTTGTTCATGTGTGGCAAACCAGAAAAATAGGATGTACCTTAGCATCTAAAAGGTTTTCCAGTTCAGAGAGCTGACTTTCACAATCCAAATGAGAAGAGACACCTGCATAGATGACCAAGAAAATTTCCAATAATGAGAGAAGATATATGAAGCGAAGAGAGCCAATCAAATCTATGCTAGAAAACAAGAGAAATGCCAGAAATATTGACAGTAGTGAAATTTATGGCAGAAGTACAAATGGGGATTATGCCTTTGATTTGAAGTGTTCCTTTTCTGGATTCCTGTTTCCTACCTTGGTCATGAGAGGTCAGGTTTAGTACATGACATGATATTCTTCAATTTATATTTCGTAAACCACAGCCAAGTCTCTCAGATATGCCATAACCATCTTTCATCATACTCTCCAATCAAGTTAAATGTCACATGATTAATTTTAGCGATCATTTTATAAACTTAAATTCCGTATCTGACATAAAGTTCATTAGTTTATTCAATATTTGAGCATGTAAGTAAAAAAATCAGAGCATATTGTGATGTATGCAATGCAACAAAAAAGAAACGAGTAATTTATATTTTTTGCGAATGCTTGCCTTTTCTTATAACAGGTGATGCTGTCATACCAAACACACTTGGTTTATGTTCCGATATGTGATAGAACTCCTATTCAAAAGATGATGAAGACAAACACGATAGCTTCAGAAGGAACAAATAATAAGAAAGCGTTGTGTTAGTATAAATATAAAAATACCATGATAAAATGATGTTTCGTAATACCTTCATTATTCTTGTATAAGGGTGGTTACCAGTTGCATGATGGCATTCATCAAATATCATGAGACTAACCATGTCCAAGATCAAGAAAGCATTGCGTAAAGCTTGTAGCAACACCTGTGGTGTCATGACCATGACCTGCACTTTTTCATTAGCACTACAAAATAAGTGATGAAAGCATATAACATATAAATGAAACAAGATAGTAAATAGTTAATATGCACGGTACAAGAAAAGGTGCCCCGGTTCAAAAGTATCAATAAAGTGACAGGGTCAAATGTATTGTTAACCCATATAAGTGGACAGAAGTTATCAGGAAGGAAGCACTAAGCAATCATATAAAACTAAAAATCAAGGGTGAATACATATAAAACAACCTCCTTTCTTGGTCAAATTCACAGCCCACAACATCTTAAAGCATGAATAATGAATATGCTTATAAGTTAACTATATCGTGCCATAGAGTACATGTCAAGACCTTTCAAATGCAAGTCAAGAGGACAGGAAAAAAGCATCTATTGTCGTCAAATATGAACTAAAGACTGCAGATCAGCACTGTGGCTTGCTTGGAAAACACATTTCCTTTAGAACTAATGAGGAATCAATGAGCCATAAAAAAACAAAGAACCGCCACTTGCCTGATATTTCAAAAGCTGCTCTTGCCATCTAGTAGCCGTCCATTGATCAAGCCCCTTCGCGCCATGATAGTGTTCCACCTCCAAATCTGTGTGGATTTTAATCACCTCGTATTGCTTTGACAAATAAAAAAGTGTCAGAACAAACTAGGTACATACCGTACAACTACCAGACTGCAGACAACCTATGTGACAAGCTGAACTGTTGGTGCAAGGAATATGATGGATAACAGGACATAGAACAACCTGTGTGACAAGCTGAACTGTTGGTGCAAGGAAAATGATGAGCTTTTGTTTGTTTTTTGCTCTGTTGATCTTCCCAAACTCCTTGATGAGCATCACAGCAATCATTGTCTTCCCGGCTCCTGTGTCAAGCATCACGATTGTGTTTCGCCGCAATGCAACCTCATAGACATCAAGTTGATATCTGACCAATTTCAACATGACAAAGCACCATCATCGATAATACTCTGTTTTCCGAATCATAGAAGATAGTAATCGTGAAAAAAAAAATGTGCGGAACCTTCTGGGTGTGAAATCTTGACAATCTCTCTTCTGCCGTTTCTGCCCATCTGCTTCATCTTCTTTAGCAAATGATTCCGCTGACCTCTTCAAATGGCTCATGTTAACTGCCAATCCAACACCAGTTTATCAAGAGCGGTCAATGGCAATCCACCATTAGGAACCCCCACACAAAATCGAACAGAATTAATAACTCATAAAACACGCAAGGATAAGGGGGGAAACAAAAAAAAAGGCAAGAGTTCTGACAAATGACAAGGCTAATTCGCATCACTTAACCCCCAAATCCTCCCAAAAACCCTAGCAAAGCAGAGACCCCGAACGAAGACACGGTCGCCACCAATAGCGCCCGACCAACTGTTCTAGATGCTTCTGGAAACTCCGACAGGCCCGCTTTAAGCACCAAAGCTTCTAAAACCGATCGCAACACGCTCCAATACACCCGCATTAATGCGATCGTAGCAGTAATCAATGGAATCGAGCATGCATTACAGAATCCCCAACCTGATCACGCCCTAATCAGCGCAGCAACCGCAGCCGCTACACCGGAAACGAAAGCAAATACAAAGCCCCCAAAATTAAGACCACGCGAAAGTGATGTTTTTTCCGTGGCAGCGGTGGTTACCATCAGCGCTGGCAGCAGGCTCCACCGCCGTGGAATCGGTGGCGACCATCGCCTCGACTCCGCCGACGCCCGCCGCTTCCGCCATGAGGGAATCGTCCCGAATCGACCACAGTGGTGGTTACTGGTTAGTGCTCGGATGACGGGGAAGCGATGAGTACGGCCTCTGCTTGGACGGCGTGAGGTAAAAAAAAAAAAGAGGAATAAGGGCCTGCTTGGCAACTCACATGTATCTCGCGATAAAATCGGAAACAGAATTTGGACCGTTCTGGAGAAAAATAAAATTAAAAGTCTTTTTTCGGAAACAGAAACGAAAAATATGGTATGAAAACGAAAACAAATTTTTTTTTTCGGAAACGAAAACGAGAGAGCTATTTTCGTCGGAAACGGAAATAAAATCGTAAATTCCGTATAAGTGAAATCGAAAATTCCGTCGAAAACTTGGCCTAAAAAATAGAATGGAGAATTTACATTTATTTTCAAATTAAATAATTTTAGAAATATAAATGGCTTTATAGAAAATATCAAATAGAGTTCAAAAATTCCAAAAAAAATCTCAAAACTACTTTGGAACATTTTGAACTTAGGAAAATTATTTCTAGCATAATTTTAGCTTCATTTTTCATGAATAAATAAATTATATAAATCTGAAAATAGCAAAATGGTATTAATGAACTCCAAAAAATCTAAGATAAATCTTAGGAAATCATAAATGAACATTGAACAATAATGTGCAAATTTTAGGGCGTTACATCTTTATAGTTGGAGGAGCAAGAGGATGTCAATGATAATGATATGGCGGAGGACATGATAGTCTAATCTGGGGGATAAATAGTAAGTCTTTAACAGACAAACTTGAGAAAAAACTTTCTAGTGATACCGGTGAATATAACATTGTTTTTGTATCCGCCTTTGAGGTGGAATGAGTTATATTGTTTTTGCGGTCATGTATATTGTGATCACATACTATATTCTTGTGAAATTTTTCACTTCCGTTTCCGTATCCACTCCGTTCCGTTCCGCATCCGTTTCCATCACTATTCGTTTTTGGGGTTTCCGATTTCATTTCCATTACCGATAAAAGATGTGAAAACGAAAACGAAACAACTATTTACCGACCATTTTCGTTCCGTTTTCATCCCTACATGTATCCCTTGTAGCAGTCCAGTCAAGGGGATCCTGTCCCGTTAAGGGGATGTATCATGTAACTTAAGCAGTCCAGTCGCCGCTACATCATCCGATCATCTGAATCGTTCAACAATATTTTTAAAATATCTGAATCCTTATTTTTTAATCTAACAGTCTACATATAACTGTTTAAATTACAGTCGCAATGGAACTGACTTAGATCTATGGATGAGAGGGAAGAGTCACACATGCTGTGCAAAAGCTATAACGAGTCACTGAGACACCCTAGCCCACGAGTACGTCTCGGAATCTAGTGAAGGTGACAAGGGAAGATTCTTGGGCGCTTTGTCAGTAGGATCGGATATGGTGGGATATCTCTAGATTCGCATCTTAATCTATAATTTTTCTCGAATTTAGAGTCGGACATTAATAATGCTGGATATGAATATGGATACAGGCATAATCGATCGTGAATACGGAGCGAATACATATCAAATTCGGTACAGTAATGAATATTTAGTCGGATATCGTGTGACATAGGTCATAGATAGCGCACATAGGGGTGGGCACTTTTTAATCAAAACCAAAAAAGTGAACCAAATTGAATTAATCGAAAAAATTGGTTTTTTTTAGTTTTCAATTTTTATTTCGTCATTATTCGGGTTTCGGTTTTTGCTTCGGTTTGTTGTTCCAAAAAACGAACAAACCATACAAACCGGTTAGCCATTCCCCTTACCCGTTCGGCTGTTTGCTCTCTTCCCCATTCCCCATTCTTCTTCAGTTCTTCCCCTTTCCTATTCCTCAGTTCCTCCATTTCCTCGCCTCCTCGGTACGCACGCCGCACGGTCGTCTCCATGGCGTCCACCACGTTCTCCACAGCCTCCTGCTGCGCCACCACATGGGCCACCCTGCACTGAGCAGCACATCCCAGCCTCCACCCAACCAACTCCACACAGCGCGGACTCCGCCCACTCTGGGTCGGCGATGTCGTCAGGGATGGAGGGGAAGGGGGAGCACGGGAGGCAGAAGCGGTGCTCGAAGCGGTGATGGTTCTTGAAGCGACGCGGGAGGCGGAGGTGGTGCTCGAACCGACGGAGATGGAGGGGAAGGGGGAGCACAGCAGGTGTAGGCGATACTCAAAACGATGGACGGGGGCGTGCTTGAGGGTGACGACTGACGAGGAGGCAAATGGGCTACGGCGGTGGGGTGGGGTGGTGCTAGAGCCACCAAAGGAGCGTTGCCACTGTGCGAACCACGGCCTCATGGTGGAGGCGGTTGGTGGGGGTGGATGCAATGGAATCCATAGGCGGCGGCGGTGCTACATGATGCTCACCTGCTGGTATTATTCTTTTGGGTAACCGAAAAAACGAACAGAATTTTTTCGGTAAATTCGGTTCGATTTTTCTAGTTTGCTCTAAGAAATCCGGTTTCCTGTTTCCAAAAACCGATTTATTTTTAAACCGTATAAACAGTATTAACCAAATACCCACCCCTAAGCGCACATACAACACTGAAAATTACACAATGAATGTTGTCCATGATACAACAACTGATATTTTACTAGCAACAACTCCAAATCACATATTCGAAGCTACCATCGTGAAGATCTCATTCGAACCGATTGAAATGGACATATTATTTACCAAATTCTGAGTTCGATTAAATAAGATAACACGTATTAAAAATAACAAAATCTGTTGATATCCGGATATCAGAGACAAATTCATCAGAACTATCTGAGAGGAAAACCAGATATATCCGATTCCAACGGATACCTCTCTTGAGTCTGATTTCGAATCTGATAAAAAATACCCGATACAGATTTTGAATTCGAATAAATATTTAATCGGCCTTTACGAATCCGATTCAAACATGGTCAATCGGGGAGTATTTGATTCGACTGCACCCCTACTTATCGCATACGGGCACAGACATAGGCACAGATTTTACAACCTCCCTTTCCCACCCAGAAAAGATCAGCATGAAAAAAGAGAAAGCTGACCAACGAGGGCTTTTCTATTAAATTAGTAAATTGCACGTACATTACAACGGAATACTACCGAATATAAAGATAGAAGATTTCCCGCCTTCTCTGCGCGCCGCGTTGTGTTTTGAGCGACATGGTCGCACGCCTGAGCACCGCGCCGCGCGTGTGAACAACGAAACACTCGTCCGTGCGTACGGCTGGCTCAGCGTTGAGTATAATTATTATAAGACGATTACAATGAAAATAAGGCTTAACATATGTTTTAAACAACAGAACGTTAACATATGTCCTGTGTTTTGGGCTCTCACCTCTGAATCACCGATCATTGGCAAAACTATCGTATCGGTGTCAGATATTTATCAGATATGACGATTCTCCATGATCTTTCTCGATACCGTATCAGGAAGGAAGGATCGGTGAAATTCAACATTTAAAATTAATAAAAATAATCCCGATCCTTCTTCGATACTCCGCAATACTCCCCGATACTTCCACACTAAATTCACAAAGCCAAACCCAATCTAAACATCCCTTCTAACCCTAAAATCTCTCTCTCACACACTCATTCTACCCTGTCATCAATCCCACTGCTAACTCTCCTAAAATCCCTAGACCCGGTAGCCGCTACCCTTCACCTAGCCGATTGACGGCTGCTACTAGCCACCACCTTCCCTACAGCCTCCACCGAGCCTACGGGCCACAACTATCGCCTCCCCTCCTTTCTCCCTCTGCAGTCTCGTCATCGCCACCTTTCTACCCAACCTAGCGTCGTCGCCGCCTTTTCCCTCTATAAGCTGTCGTCGCCTCGCCTCCCTTCTCCTTCTACCACCAGCCCGCCACCCAGCTTGCTAGTTGTCATCGCCACCATCTTCTCTATCTACAATCTCGTGCACCGCCTTCTCCCTTTGCAAGCCGTCGTCGCCTTCTTCCCCGCTGTCGCATTCTGCCTCTTACATTTTTTTATTTTTAAACAGATATATATTTATTGTATCGCCGGATTCTTATTTTTTAGGAAATTACGTATCATCGTACCAGTATCACGTATCAGTGATACATAGATTCTCACTTCTCAGCTACAAAATCCTTATCACACGAGCAAGATAAAAACACTCAAATTTTCCACTTGCAATGACAAGAGGAAATGAAGCATGTATGACACAAAAAAGCTGATAAAGAGCAGAGTTTACTCAGGTCTAGAGCCTAAAATGTTCAAGAAACAGCAAAAAATTGACATAAAATTTTGCTTTTCCATATTTAAGAACAGAACAAGGAAGCGAGACCAATCAAAACAAGAACTCAGGACCTGAACACTCACATTCGACCGATGTATTCATCCAATTCAGAGGTCCATTTTTTTTATCAATAGTTCAGATTGAAAACAGAACATATTAAGCACCACCGCATTTACACTTGCAGGTACATATATTTAGAAAAGTGCAGTGATTTAAATTGCGGGCTATAGCGGTTTTTGCTCTTGGAACGCTAAGCTATAGCATAGATATACGCTATTACAGCTATGACCGTCGTTATAGCGGTAATAGTGGTCCGCTATAGCGGTTAGTGGGAATAAAAATAGTAACCGCTATGCTTCATTTTGTAAGTATTTAGGCCTGTGAACAATTATTTGGTACATTAATTGTATAGTTAGAATTTTTTTAGTTGTAAAATTAGTTTTTGACCCAAAGAATTGAACAAGGTATTTCATATGT
Source organism: Otatea glauca (assembly GCA_036346275.1). Lineage (NCBI taxonomy): Eukaryota > Viridiplantae > Streptophyta > Magnoliopsida > Poales > Poaceae > Otatea > Otatea glauca. The sequence goes on from CM070711.1 coordinate 81,696,222, forward strand.
TCAAAAAATAGTTAAAAAATCAATATGGCATTTAACCAAAGAATTTCATTTGAAAATCTTTAAAAGATAACTTGATTTTGGGATAATTTGAGTTCAAATATTTGGTACTTGAATTCTATCTTAAAATTGTAGATACTTTAACATTTTATATTATATTTCAAGAAATGAGAATTACTTTATAGTGTTAAAAAATCAATCTATATATTGAATTCAACTTTAAAAATTGAGTAGTGCTTCTATACTTTCCCTACTGATATAAGTTACACAAATCTTAAAGTAAGCGAAAGAGTAAATAATCATTATATATCTACCTTTCATTCAAGCTATAATATTTATGCAAATTTCAAAAAGAAAAGTATAGAAGGACCTCTCTGCAAAATTTTGAGCTTCAAAATTATTTTTATTTATGCTAATAAATCAAGTAAAATGCTTTAGATTTTTGAAAAAATAATTTATTTATATTTTTAGATTTTAGGTTTGACATGTCATGAAAGTGTTGAAATTTGCAACTTTTTAGTTGCACTTTGCTTGACATTCTTGTTATAATTGTTTTTCTATTCATATTGTATTCTACATAACATAGAAAGCAATAGAATTAACATCTTTGCGATAGAATCACGATGTAGGGTAGCCTCCGCGATAGCTTTAGCTATACCTTTTTTTTGGTGTGTCACCGTGGTACCACGATAATTGCGATTTAAATCATTGAAAAAGAGTTTTGCAGCCACATGTGTGTAGAAAAAGTTCTTCCTGGATCCTTCTTGATGTATACATTAGCATCAAGTTCATGCCGCTGCTTCCTTATATATCAGATAATTATAAAATAGTAGTGGACATGACGGGATAATTTTGCATGCTTGGTCAACTCTAGTACCGATGATTCCATGCTAGTATAGTGTTCAACCAACGACTGCTTACGCTCCCATATTTTCCCAGTGAAACCTTCCATCTGCTTAGACTGCAATAGGAATTAGCTGAGAGTTACAGCAGCAGAACGGGCTAACAATTAAAATCTGCTGCAACCAGGAAGTTGCACGAAGTTCTTCGGTTCAGTTCGTTTGTGCACGCCGACGAGGCTGAGGTAGCAGCCGGGTAGCCCTGTGCAAGTGTGCAGACTAACCGGCGGGAGGGATAGAGTGAGCTGAGAGAGTAGAGTAGAGACGCAGCGGCGAGCTCCGCCTAAGTCCATAGAAGATGTCGGGAATTACGTCACGCCGTCGTCTCGCCGTCGGGCGCCAGGATCTGCAATGCACCATCTTCTCGCCGTCACGCCATCATCTTGCCGCACCATGTCCTAGACGCCATATCGATGCGGACCCGCCCAATACATCTTCTCACCACCGCTGATGGAATGGAAACGCAGGAGGTTTTCGTGATGCGGTTGTTTTTTTTACATTGCAACGTGGCCCAGAGGTTTAGATTTGGAAATAAAGTTGGCAATGAATTATTAATAAAAATTGAAAAAGAGGTTAAATGATAGAAATTGTTTGACCAGTGAAGAGCAATACGATGAGAAAAAGGTTGAGGGCGAGGTTGGCCGGTGTTGGAGGCGAAGAACTCGAACATGGTGCAGACCCTGGTCGTGGGCTGGTGGCCTTGGTGAGTTGTAGGTGGCAAGAAGCTCCATGAGTGAGGCGCCACCTAGACTAGTATAGTGCCAGTGCTAACGCTACGACGGCAGTACATCTGCTTATCAATTAAATAAAAGATAAGTATGAATATAATACTTAATAATAAATAATCTTGTGATCATATTGTACGTACTACATATTTAGAAGGAGAGCGAATCAAACAAGGAAATAAACAGGGAGGATCTACATGCAAGGAAACCAGACTTGAATTGCCAAAACTGTATGTACTACATATTTGGAAGGAGAGCGAATCAAACAAGGAAATAAACAGGGAGGATCTGCATGCCCGAAGGTGTTGCCCTTGATCTCCTCTACGTACCGCGCTCGCCAGCATCGCCTCCGCGAGCGCGGCGTCGACAGCCTCCGTCGCCTCCCGCTCCGCGCAAAGGTACGCATCCATCTCCGGCAGGCCGATCGCGTGGCGCAAGCTCCTGGTGTAGTCCGCGTCGGGCGAGTCGAACGCCGCGCGAACAGCAATATGTCATCCTGGAAAGCTGGACCAATAATGACTTCCCTAATTGTCATCCAAATATGAATGCTAACATATAGAACCATTTGTGCGTCCTGATTGAGGCTAATTATTATCAGAATATCTGTTACTTCCCATAGTGTATTTAGGAATAAATCCTAAAATGAACTTATTCCTTATATTTATCACACGATAATTGCATTTCATACACACATTCCTTATATAATATTTTTCGCTAAATAATATTATGGCGGTGATGCGTGAGCGCATTGTATAGGATGTGGTGCACATGCATGAATGGAAGAAAATTAAGCGCGATTCATGGTATGCTTGATCGGTATGGTAAATATTGAATCGAAATCAAATGGGTTTAGATTTGCAACATAAATTCCATATATATAGTTCAATTGAAATATATATGTGCGGGCTCTCCTGTTGTGGGCCACATGAATGAATGAGTTAGACACATTAAACAACCAGCCATCGGATGTGGGTGAGTAAAGCGAGGAAAGATCTGAGACGTTCATTTTGATGAATGCAAGTTTCTGGGGACGTTTTGCTGGGTGCACGAACATTGAGCCATCTCTAATGAGGTGCATTATTTAGGGTGGACGTAGGAAAAATTGCTTAGGTGCATTATAAAAGGGTATAGATATAGATTAGGAGGAGGCGTGATGAGCATGTGTGTGCTAGGCTATTTGGGCTGCAGGTTTGTTGGAATTCACTCTATGGACTAAATTGGGCCTCCCGATGTTTCAGCTCGTTAGCATCACTCGTAATTAAATATGCTCTTCTTCTGGATGTAAATTTATCATACTTTTTCGTTTTAGCATTCACTTATTTTCAATTACCGTTTCTGCATTTTGTAAGTTAAAACATACAGTTATGTTATCATTACGCAACGTATCTTAATTTGTACATCGAAAGCTGGAACATAACATGCCAATTGTGATATGGAACAAAGTTCCTGTGATCGATCTCCAGTTTTCCGTGTAAGAACACCAGTTGGGGCCAATGAAATGGCGTGTGTGGCATGCATAGCAACAGGAGTAACGGTGATCTATTGTCCAAATCCTGATATGTATCATATGATCTTGCGCAACCATCCCAACGTCGATTCTACCAGGATCCAAAACAGGTAGTGCCATGTAATTAATCTTGTAGTCCTTGTAATCATGATTTTGTAGGGGGCGGATTTAGGAGAAAAGATTATCGGGGTTACTAAGGTCAATACGAACTCGTAAACACTAATTTATAATTTGTAATAAGATGATCATATGCTCATATACTAAAAGAACCATGTGTGCTAGGCTGAAGAGCGTCGGTGCCGTTTAACTCTGACCACTATACTGTAGATCCGCCCTTGATTTTGTACGTAGCTACGATCAGCGGCGGAGCTTTAGGGTGGCAAAGGGTACATTACCATCTTTAAGGCAATAGGAAGAAATATATCTTGACCATTTGAAAGATAGGGCCGATTATTCAAGCCAGATTACTGGATTCTTCGAGCAAATCAACAACTATCATGGCTATGTAATAATTAACGAATAAGGCCCTAATCACAATGTAACATTTCCTAAAAGATTCTAAAGTACAGAAAATACTCTCTCCGTGTTAAAAATATAAGTTGTAATTTTGATTTACGACTCTTACCGGTCAAGCTCAATCTACCTATGGTGTGTCCACCTGTCGAATGGACATCCGCAAATAATATATGAGACGATGTTGTTAAAGCTAAATCATTCTCATTATCGGATTTGCGTGGTGGTTATTTAAATAAACCCATGGGTGATATTTATCATCGCTATAAATTATTATCATCTCGGGATACAGCACATTTTCACATTGTGTTAGAAACTGACTACAAAGAATTGTGCAAACATATGAACGCGTTACAGGCGTAGGCTTTTGAAATAAACACTCTTTTTCTCGATTATATAGAATTCAATTACGAGAAATTAGTGGAACATAAATTACTTATGCCCAAATTTTTGGCATCATTAAATATACCAAACGCAATCAACCTACTGAGGGTAACATTTTATGAGGCTGGTCTTTAATGTGATACTTTGACTAGTAATTTCTATGAAAATATGTTATTTTCAAATAAAAATAGTTATATTTTATTAAAGTATTGTTCATAATGAATATAGCGACATCAATTCCCGTTATCAATCTAGTTAATTCTTTATACATTAAAACAACTTACTTCCTTCGTTCATGAATGCATGTCATTCTATCTTTCAAATCTTGTTCCTAAATACATGTCATTCTACAATTTCGAAATAACTTTTAACTGTTTTTTCTTTTGCATACCTCTACTATTTATTATTTCCAAGACTATTTACTACTATAGATTAGATTAATACACACCATCTAAGAGTAATAACTAATAAGTGAGCTCACGAAGAAGGACGATTTGATTATTTTTACACATGCATTGGTTGAAATGTAAAATTTTAAAATGTCATCTATCAAAGAGGAGGCAGTATATGTTAATACGAAGACAGTACTTTGGGACTAGCAATATCCAACAGAGGCCCAAATGTCGGAAACCATTGTCTCTTCCGCGAGCTCCATCTGGAGCTATCATATCATGCCCAGCCAGCCGTTCGGGGCAAATAAAAAACCCTCGGATTGATCACTCAGCACTACAATACAAGGCAGACGCCCCCGGCCGGTCACTTGACGCGCTCTCAGCAACGATGCAAATTAAACTCACTCACAAACCCAATCAGAAACACCGTGCCAGCGAAAAAAAAAAGCAAGAGCTTCCATCGCGCAGCTAGCTGTCATGGAGGTGGACGGGGCGCCGGACCTGGCCCACTTCATGAACGACTGGTTCTTCGGCACCGTCCGCGCGCGGCACAGCGGCGGAGGCGCATACGACCTGACCGGCGAGAGCAGCAGCAGCAAGAGGCCTGCGCCGGCGGAAAAGAAGCAACAGGGGAAGAGCGGCGGCGGCTGCGGCGCGAGCAAGCAGACGCAGGAGTGGCTGGAGGAGGCGAAGAGGATGGTCGGGTCTGCTCGCCCGGGAGGATGGGCGTCGGCTCGCCGTCCAGGCAGGTGCCCAGGTTCGCCGGCGGCAACGGGACAAAGCCCACGCCGACTAGAGGTGGGCGTCGTGCCGGGCCGGGCCGGCCTGGCACGGGCCGGCCTGGCACGGGCCTATCGTGCTTCAGGCTGGAACCGTGCCGGGCCGTGCCGGCCCGGCTCGCCTTCGGCGAGCCTAAGCACGGCCCATTTACGCTTCATGCTAACTTCGTGTCGTGCCGGCCTAGGCCCAGTCCATTTACACTATTGCGACGAGAGGAAATGACCAAAATTTACTTGTAATAGCGTGCGTACGCGATGCTACGGTGCAGTGAATGTATAGCCACCTTGATTAAATAAATATGTAAATCTACAATCGAGCAACGCGCATGGACAGAGATCATTGGCAGTCACAGTGACTGCCAAGTTTGCAGTTGATGGGCATCCAACCGTCGGATCGAGAGAATCGGCGGTCCGGATTAATAAAACGATCTTGCTACAGTAAATTGGTACAGTATTGTTGCTACAGTAGATTGCTCCATTTTTGCTACGTCAAATTGCTTCAGTTTTGCTACAGTAGATTGCCGATTAATTAGATCGTTATTAGCGAACACACATTCATTCTCTTGTGTATCTCTGGAGAAATTAGCAAATTAAATTAAATAAATGACAAGAAGAAATGTACACGCAAAGCAATGACTAAATGAAAGCATGCGAAAGAAACATCATGTGTAGATATCAGTATTGCTAGCAATGGACACAAATATTGGGAGGAAAAGAAGTAAATTTTATCAAATCTTGAACATGTACAAAGTTACTGCCTCGTTAAAAACCTTACACCCCGGTGTGGGGTACCTCCGGTAAGGAAAAGAGTACAGTAACTACATTTATATACATAGACTACCCGAGGCTGAGATTGTCAAAGTCGGCTACCGCGTCCGTGATCTCGATCCTCCGGCGATGTTGTGTCCTCTCGATCGTGACGCTCCAGTCTTTGAGGCATGTAATTGCCTCAATCATCTCAGGTGTGAGAGACGACCTCCTTGGCTCAAGTATCCTCCCCACCAAACTGAAAGTGGATTCCGACGAGACAGTAGACACCGGAACCGTAAGTACATCCCGTGCGAAATGGGATAGCACGGGGTAAATACGTTGGTTATTCTTCCACCACAAAAGCAAGTTAAGTTGATTTTCCTTGTCCATGTCAAGCTCAGACTCCATGAAAGGCATGTCGAGGTAGTGGTTGATCTCTACCCGTGGATTCCATTGCGGTCTGCTCGGTGTTTCAGAAGATGAACCAGACGATTTGCCTTTCAGCTTCTTCCACATGTTTGAAGCCATCGAACCGCCTCGTGCTTGTTGCGTTGTTGAGGTCGATCTTCGTGCTTCATTTTTGGTGCCAAACTTCTCGTAGTATTTGTCGAAAACTCTGAAAAACTCGTTATAAACATGAGTATATGCCTCGGAGAAATCAAGATCGAATGCCTCACCTATTCCCACGTAGGCGCCCTGCAAGTCAGAAAATTTTCTCCGAGGATCCAAAATGACAGCGAAACAGTACAAATGTGGAATAGCTTGAAAATATTTTAATTTTTTTTGCTCCATTGGTTCTATAATGGAACGTAAAACATAATTATCTCTATTTTCTTTAAAAGCATTAGCAATAAGCCGAAGCCACTCGATAACTAAACAAGAAGTTGGGTAATACACACCGGATAATTTTGTAGTTGCATCGTAATTTTTTTTAAAAAATTACAAAAATGATTAGCAATTATCCAATCCGCGTCAGTAACCAATACCTCACCATTATTGCAGTTGACGAAGACAATGATAATGTGCTCGTAGTCTTCGCACCGATGCAGCATAGTATAAGTTGAGTTCCATCTAACCTTCATATCTAGGTTGAATCTTCTTGGTTTCATATTATTGGCCTTACAGTACTCTGAGAACTGGGCAAACTTCACAGGTGAATTAGTAATAAAATCGATAGCACTACGTATGCCGTCCAAAGTAGGTTTCATTACATGCAAACCTGCCTGTACAATGAGATTAATAATATGGTATACGCACCTCTGGTGGAGTACAAAACCTCCAATATAAGTCTCCAAGTGCGGTGAGAGATGCTCCATAGCCGTTGTGTTAGCTGATGCATTGTCAAGAGTAATGGAAACAATTCTACTTTCTATTTTAAAATCATTAACAACCTCAACTATACGGGTAGCGATAGCATGTCCGGTGTGTGACTCCGAGATTGGCCTAAACCCTATAACTCTTTTATTTAGTACGTACTCGTCATCTAGATAGTGCGCAACAATACTAATATATGCTGCTCTTTGGTGAGAGGAAGTCCATATATCAGATGTTAATGCGAATGAAAAACTAAGCGTCATAAAGGTCTGTTTTAACATTTCTAGTTTAGCTGTAAACATTTTACCAATATCACGTGTAGTTGTTCTTCTACTAACATGTTGGTATTGCGGGCAAAAATCACGTTGCACCATTCTCTCAAAATTAGAGCTCTCACCCGTTCTAAGCGGAAGATCCTCTGTAACTATGTAATGTGCAATTTCTTCTCTAGCTACGTCGGCGTTGTATACCCATGTGCTTACCGAACCATCGGTGTTGAAGTTGAGCTGTGTCTGCACGCCATCGCCCGGCTTTCGTCCGGCCGATATCTTCCTCAAGCAATTCTCCGCGTGTCTCTTTAGATGACCTGTACCACCACATGCACGTGCAGATAGTTTAGATTGACAAGATTTGCAAACAAAGATACACTACCTCATGTCCGTCAACAGCTTTGACGATTCGTCCATATGTTGCCAAAGACCACGCGTCATCGCCGGCTATGGACGCCCGTGATGGTCGTGCATCGATATGTCGGGTGCGTGTTGGTGTGGATCCGACGCCCGCCCCGCATGCACCGAGGTAGCGGCATCCGAGCTCGGTGCATCCGGAGTGTACGAGGCATCCTCGATGTCGTGCGTGCCGTCCAGATGACGGTCATCCATGCCGTAGTCTCCCATGCTGGGGGAGAGTTGGCGTGGGTCGATTTCTTGATCCTGACAAGGAGGACTAGGAGAGCGCGGGCGTGCTCTCCTACTCTTGCTCTTGCAAAACATTTTATTTTACAACGAGAGAGTAAAAAAAAGAAAGCAAATATAGAGATTTACTGATTATCTTTGGCCTTTGAGCAAAAATAGGCAAGAAGGGAGAGTACGATAGAGTTGTGCAGAACAAATGCAAGTCATCCCCTGTCTTTATAGTGTGTCCAGCGAAATAACCGTTGTTCTGCTGTCATTGTAAATTCAAATTACGCACGGGAGTACAGTACGAATATTACAAAGCAACTTTATATCATGTCACGCGTCAAATTGTTGTTCCGCTATCGAGCATGACGAAAATTTATTCATTGAATGCTTTATGTCTTTCAATTGAGACGCGTCATTTCAATTGAGGCGCGTCTGTGCTCGTTGAATGCACTCATACACACAAAAAAATAAATTCCTCAGTCTTTCCCCTTTTTTCCCTCTCTCCCTTACTTTTTCTCTCCACGCGCCTTACCTTTCTCTCCCGGATTCCCTCGCCTCGCTGCTGCCACGCCACGCCACGCCACGCGCGTGTGCGCGCCGCCGAGTCACCTCGTGCTACCGCCCCCGCCTCCTCGCTTCCCCGCCGCCGCCTCGCTTCCCGCCCGCCTCGCTTTCCCGCCACCCGTCTCGCCGGCCCCGTCCTCCTCCTCGCCCACCTGCCACCGGCCTCGCCGCTCCGCCCGCTCGGCCCCGCCGTCCGCCTCGCCCGCTGTCGTCGGCCTCGCCTACCCCGCCCACCCACTCGCCTAGCTCCTCGCTGGCTCGCTTCCCCCCGACCGCCTCCCCGCCCCCCCCCCGCCTCGCCTCGCCCCGCCTCCCGCTCCCTCTTCCTCGTCGGCTCGCTTCCCGCCCCGCCCGCCCCCGACACCCGCTCGCCCACCGGCCGCCGGCCTCCCGCTCCTCTCTCCTCACTCGCCGCTCCCTCTCCCTCCGGCCTCCCATGCTGCCGCGCTCCTCTCCCCTCCGGCCTCCCAGCGCGCGCCGCCGTCCCTCTCTCCTCCGGCAACCTCTGTCCCCACGGCCTAGGCCCTCCTCTCCCTCCTTCACTCGCTGCCGGCCTCGCTCCTCTCCCTCCCCTCACGGTAGCGGAGCGGGGCGGCATGGGCGCTGGCGCGTGTGTGGCTGGCTGGTGTGCGCGCCTGCCCGGCCATGGTGTGTGCGTGCGCGGCGTCGTTGTGGGCGTGCTGCGTGCTGTGTGCCTTCTCGGGCCGGGCAAGACGGCATGGCCCAAAAGCGCGTGCCGGCCGGGCGCTCGTTGTGCTCGGGTTTTGGGCAGACGCGACGGCCGCTAACGCTTGCGTCCGGGCTTTGGCCGCGTTGCGTGCCTGCGTGCTCGGTGGCCCACCGTGCACTGACCCATGTGCCCACGACTAACGCCGACGCTTGACCGCCCGAGGAATTTTTAAAATTCTGAAAGTACTGCTCCTCCGTTGATAAATATAAGGCCTATAGTTTAAATATTCTTGTCGAAAAATATAAAATATGCATGTAGATTTAATGAGCCTTTCCACTTATACCCCTATTTATTCTCTCTCAACCATATGCATTTATTCATTATCTCTCATCTTTCAAGACAATTAAGAGGGATATGTAAGTCATTTCCTCTCATGTCTTTCTCAATTTCACCACAACCTTAATCCTTGTGCAAAGTCAAAATACGCCTTATATTTATCAACGGAGAGAGTACTGTCTTGATAAAAGGCTAACTGACAAATTTCAACCAAAAAAAATTTGCAAATCGCATTATAAAATTTTGAATTTTTTTGTAAATGGTCCTTACGTACCAATAATGTTCTCATAAAATTTTCATATGATTCTCAAGCTTGAGGAATTTTTAACAATTTGGATAGTGCTACTGAAGGCTAATCGACAAATTTCAATCAAATGAAAAATGGTTCAAACCACGTTAGAAAATTTTAAAAAAAATTATAGATGGTCCTTACGTATCATCAACATTCATATAAAATTTTTAGATGATAGTAAAGTTTGATAAATTTTTAAAAATTATGACAGTACTATTGTCCTCATAAAAGTCTTACGATGCTATATGTATTACTTTTATAGATTTTATTGAGCAATCAAAACATGTTTAATTTTTTGAAAAACTTTTACATAAGGGTTATGAACCAATTATTAAGCTCTCCTAAATTTTTAGATCATGATCACACTCGAGTTGATTCATAAAATTCTTACACTATTACTGTATCAGTTTTGTTCATTCTATTTTTAAAATTTTAAATATAACAAATAAAGTTTAATTCTTTTGAAAAATTTTATGTATGATTCTAGACTACTAAGATGCTACCATAATTTTTTCAAAGTATAATCAAGTTTGTACAATTTTATAAAAATTTGATAGTATTTCTGCTATTTTTATAAAACGTCTCAAAATTTTGGTTTTTCAACAAATTTTCATAGAAGATAACATTCTTAACGGTTATTGACCAAAATTGGGTCTCAAAAGTCAAAATCCGGTCAAAATATACGAGATTTCGGCGAAATTTGCCAAAATCAATCTAAATTTAATCTCATCCCTGGTCAAAATTTCAAATCTCAGACGAAATTTCTAAAATTTCGCTGAGATTTTGAACTATGCGTACGTGATGCATAATCGGTTGTTTCGGTGCAAAACATAGACTTCTCATGGCTCACCTCCGCCTGTTTGACTGTTTACCAGTTCACTACTTAGGGCCTGTTTGGTAGAGTTCCAGATCCCAACTTCATCTAAGATCTAAAACTTTTAGGCTCAAATAAAGTGAATTAAATTTATATTTTTGGTCTAAAATGCAAATAAGATAATCTATCTAAACACTCTTAATGTGCTCACAGCTCCAGCTCCATTGATCTGGTAGAGCTGGAGCTTTACCAAACACACCCTTAGGTTGCCAATAGCCCAACACTTAGTCCCTAAGTTTTTTTCTTTTTATTTTTAAGGAAAACTAGTTAAGTGCCCGTGCGTTGCTACGAAAATTCTCAAACAATCTTATTAAGAGAAGTTTTTCAAAGCAACAGCCAAGTTGATTGATGAGAAAGACATGTATGAAGCGAACTTGTTAGCTACTTAAGAGTGCTTCAAATTATCAGTTAATCATTCATGCTAGTATAATTTTAAAAAGCCTCAAAAATGATAGTACAACGACAACTTTAAAGAATTTGATCTTCTTTCTTTTTTTTTCCTCCTCTTTTGTCTCGAGTGCAGTCTTCTGCACCTTGTAACTTTAAACTTTATTTTTTATCCTCATAATTTAATCACAGCTTTAGCTGTCTTAAAAAAAGAAGAGAATGAGTCATAGCCATGGCCTCCTTTCATATCGTTTCTTGCGCCCCTCTTGAATTTTTTCCATTGCTTCTTTCTCCTATATGTGTATGAGCCTTCCTCTCCTCTGTCTCTTCCTGTGTCTCTTTGTATATCTTCTATGATGGAGATGAAGGTGGCCTTTATAGGTGGAGGAGAGGGCAGCCAGGCATGTGAATGCTCAGCCTCTATGATACAGTGCCTTGTGATATCCGGGATTGGCACGTGATTTGATTATGCAATTCTTGCCTTTTAATATCTGAATTTCCATCCGAATGAGATACAATGAAATAGGATTTTTATGTTATGGGATGTGGTGAGTATATCATTCCATCCAAGCGGGATATGATGAGGAAACTCTTTCATTTATAAGAGATATGAATAAAATCATTTCATTTTAAGGAGATGTGATCAGTAATATTTTCATAAAATAGAGGGAATCCGGATCGGGTGGTGGACAGGCTGAGCGAATAGAAGGAAAGGCTGAGCGAACAGAAGGAAAGGCTGAGCGAGAAGGAAATGCTGAGCGAATCTATACCCCTTTATAATACACGTAAACATTCTTTTCTACGTCCACCCTAAATAGTACATCCCACTAGAGATGGCCTAATATTCGTGTACCAAACGAAACGTCTCTAGAAACTTGCCTCCATCAAAATTAACCTCTCAGATCTTTCCTCAGCTTTACTCACCCATATCCGATGGCCATTGTTTAGTGTGTCTAATCATCCCTGTGGCCCACAACAGACCTCCCCGACCTCCAACTTCATCAAGGAAAAGGAAACAAACTTCCTGGAATCAAGGAAAAGGAAACAAACATCCTCGAAAAGGAAAGAACCATACATTACATGCTGGAAAAAGGAAACCGGGAGATGGGGCAGCGCGGTATTATTTTTTTCGAATCAAGCTCTCGCGGCGATGAATTTGCGATTGTAGCCTCGAGCCGAAAAAATTCAACGGAGAGGTGCTGGAATTTTTTTCCCATGTCCAAAATTATCCAGCGGACGATGCGTAATTTTAGGCACGAAAAAAAATAAAAACCAAGCTCTGCCCGGCCGCTGGATAATTTTGGGCGTGGGAAAAAAATTACAGTGCTTCTCGACCGCGGGAAAAAATTTTTTAGCACTTCTCCGCTGATTTTTTTGTCTCGAGGCTACAATCGCAAATTCATCGCCTGAGAGCTTGATTCAGAAAAAATTATAACAACGATACTAATATAGTAAAAAATTCGAGCCTAGACGCTGGTAAGGTAAATAATACCACGCCACCGCTCCACTGAATTTTTCCGACTTGAGGCTACAATCACAAATTCATCGCCGCGAGAGTCTGATTCGAAAAAAATTATAACGATGATGCCAATACAGTAAAAAATTCCCGAAAAATAAAAAAAACAATCAAGCAGTGCCCATCCGCTTGATAATTTTGGCAAAAAAAGAAATGCTCGGTGGCCGCTGAAAAATTCAAGCGTGGGAGAAAAAAAATTCAAGCGGTGCCTGTCCACTGAATAATTCCGGGAAAATATAGAAAAATAAAATGCGCTCGCCGACCGCTGGATCCGCAGGAAAAAAAGATAAAAATTAAACAACACTCGCCGACCGCTGGTTCTGCGAGAAAAAAATGAAAAAAATTAAGCAGCACTCACAGACCACTGGTTCCGTGGATAAAAAATAAAAAAATTCAGCGCTCTTCGTGCGCTGAAATTAGGCTCTATGGGGCTAGATCCGTAAAAAAGTCTCGAGAAGGGTCATATTCAGAAAAAAAAATATGATCACGAGGCCAGGACAGTAAAAAAATTCAAGTTTGGTTTCCTTGCATGCGGATCCTCTCTGTTTATTTCCTTGTTTGATTCGCTCTCCTTCCAAATATGTAGTACGTACAGTTTTGGTTAGGACAATAAAAAATTCAAGTCTGACTTACTTGCATGCGGATCCTCCCTATTTATTTTCTTGTTTGATTCGCTCTCCTTCCAAATATGTAGTACGTACAATATGATCACAAGATAAAGTTACTGCAGGCGCTTAAAAAGGCACTCGTATCTTCACATCTTTTCTTCCTTGCGTGATCTCATATGCAACAAAATCCTCTAAAAAACACAAACTGAATCCATGCCTTCATTTTCTGTGTTCCTTGTGCAGGTCTCAGGAATTCCTAACTAAAGAACGCCCAAACGCTGGGACGGAGGTGCCATACCTCCAACCGTTCGGCGAGGCCGCAAGGCTTTTACGTGCGGCGACGTCGGCGTACATACATACGCAGACGTGCGGCGACGGCAACCGGCGACGTCAGCGTACATACATACACATGCGTGCAGCGACGGCGACCGGCGATGTCAGCTCTTTCATGCCTGGACAAAGGTATATACAGAACAGTCTAAGTCCAACTTGACCTCAAGTGCTTGCTAGCTCATGAACTGATTGCTTTAATGCAGGGGTGTGCATGCTCGCAAGCGATGAAACCATGTATTTTAGGGATCCCATATGCCACTACCTAGATTTACAGTTCTGCGTATGTTTTGATATTTTTGCGTTATATATATACACATTATGCAATAATCAACTAGCTATTTTTTAATGTTTTAATTTATCGTAGCCACTTTGTAATTACCGACGGTACCATAAGTTTCGTGTCAAGGTTGAAGATGAGAAGCTTGCAAAATTATTTGACGCTTGGCTTGAGACTGGAATTGCGTTGTCTGAATGCCGAATGGTAAGCTTTGCTTAATAAATTATTTGATGCTTTATTATGTTACTATATATGTGTGCAAAAGATATAATATCTATATTTGTAGATTATGCTGCCTTTCCATCGCGGAGGATGATTCAGCATGTTATCGTTCGGCATGAAGGACAGGGTTATCTCCGTTATTGATCCAATACCTCTACCCAGATGGGTTCCAACGGATAAACCATTCAGTTACTATCTTGATAGAATACAAAAAATTGGTATAATATTCGATCGTGCTACGAGGATAGTAAATCTCTCATGGAACGACGATATTTATGATTAGCGTATTGTGGTTTCAAAGTTTGTTCCAAAAATAATAGACCGGTAAGTTATTTACACATGATTAGTAAATAGTTAAATTTTTGTGTACTTACATGTAGCAATTAAATGTTGTGCAGGAACTTGACAGGTTATTTGGTCATAAACTTCATGCACATCTGGAATGGTTAACAGTTTAATGCACGGATCTGCATGATCGGTACTCTCTATTTTATTAATCACTTTTTATAAGGTTATAAAGTAGGTCTATACTGATGATGCTCTACAATGTACTTACAGGGTTCACCTATCCTCAGAAAGTGTTTCTTAATTGAAATACTAAAATACAAGTGGAATGAGTGCGCAAAAAACATCCCTCAAGATATAAGAACAAGTCTTAAGAGCATACGGGAAACGTTTAGCGAAAAATATTATTGAGTGTTATATCTTCATTTTTGTATTCGCATGCGGGCACTGTGATTATTTATTATTAAGTGTTATATTCATACTTATCTTCTTATTTAATTGATAAGCGGGTGTACTGCCGTCGTAGTGTTAGCACGGATACTATACTAATAGAAGAAAAGAGAGGGTATGAAGAACAAATCGCTGCCACCAAGTCGTAATTATAAGTAGTAGAGATAAACTCTTTGATTCGACGTATATTCTCCACGTTCTTCATCAACTGGATCATTTACCGTATCTCAATCATTCATTTATTTTTTGTTTTTCCACAACGCGATTATTTTCATACATTTTCTTGTACAATAATAACTGTAACTTTTCTTGCTCACCTTCAACTGTCCAAACTACCCACATTTAACAAGCCGAAATCCAACACTTTTAGGCCCAACTCACAGCAGCCCAATAGACAATAGAACCTTATTAGTGGCCTAATTGAAAACCATGCCGTAAATTCTTGCCGCCCACGGCGTCGGCGGCATATCCCGCAGCGCGCAGCCCGCCGCGAATTGCGTTTTCCACCCCGCTAATGTGCTAAACGCTCCTCCTCCGGCGTGCGTGCACTGCAGGCACCGGCTGTCGGGCGGCATCGGCGACGAGATCCTGCAGCGCGCGTCCATCTCCTCCTCGCCTCCGCGCTCCGACCCCTTCGCCTCCTCCCCCACCCCCTCGCTGCCCCCGAACCCGCAGTCGTCCCGCCGCAAGTCCCGCTTCCACGACACCTCCGCCCCCGACTACTCCTCCCACCGCCGCACCGCCTTCTCCACCTCCACCTCGCCCACCTCCGCGGCCCACTCCCGCCTCCCGCACCACCGCTGCCACGGCTCCGCCTCCTCCGCCCCGGCCGTCGATGGGTTCGACGACGGCGTCGCCGGGCTCAACGCCTTCCTCCGCCTCCAGCGTGCCGCCGTGGCGGACCTTGCCGCCAGGGACCGCCCCGGCTCGAGGTCCCCCAAGATCGTGCTCTCCGACGCCTCCAAAAGTAAGTTCACCCCCTGCTTTCATTAGTAAAGCTCCCTCTGTTCGAATTGAATCTAAGCAGCATGCTCACTTGTGATTCCTCGTGTTGATTTCGAGTAGGTGTGAGCTCGATCGTGTCGGCGATATGCTACGCGTGGATGCTGTCGAGCAAGGCGGATGGCCCAGCGGCGGTGCCGGTGGTGAACATGCATCGGGGCAGGATGGTGAGATGCAGGCAGGCGTCGTGGCTCCTCTACCACGTCGGGGTCGACGCCTCGGCGCTGCTCTTCGCCGACGAGGTACATGATGTTATCTTACGTGAATTCACCATGCTGTGCTATGAGACGAAACTGCTGGCTAGCTCGGTGTGCCGGGGGGATTCGTTTCCGACAAATCGGACAACTGTCTAGGTCCCGCAGTAATTGGGCGTTTATTTCGATTGACACCATGTGGCTGCCATTTGAGTGATGATGACTGATAGACTTTGAGCAATTGCGAGTTTGTGCTTGCACCGTAATATGTTGATCTGCCCATAGAAAGGATTCCAGCAACAATTGAGGGACAGCATAAAATTGATACATTTATTATCTGCATAAGATTTCAAGAATAGCAATGTGCAGCAGAAGCAGCAACAGTAGCAGCTAATTCTTATCAATGGCTTCTTCCCTTCCATCTGTTTTCCTTTTTTATGGGCATGCACCATGCATCCTTTTCCAGTTTGAAAGGAATAATCAAGCTGCATACGCATCCTGAATTAAGCAATATATGTATACGATTCTGACTTTTAGAATCTGAATCAGGTTGATATGGAGGACTAATAATGGATCAGCGAGTGAGCTTGGTAGTGGTGGGGCAAGATGTTCTGAAATCAAACGGTGAGGTAATAACGTGTACTTGTACTAAGTACCTTTCAAGTGTCTGAAGACGTTAATGTATATGATTCCAGCATTTACTTCATAAGCATGCTCGATTTCGTCTCCTAGGTGGGCTCAGTTTGCACAATCCTCACCGATAACTATTATGAAGAAGCTTATAGCCTACTTCAGAGCCTGGACATAAAGGAACTTCTGGTTAGTGCATTTGCTACATGTACTAGAGACTATCGTGAGTAACTTACTGGCATTTCCTGATTATGTTTTATGGGTTTCTCCTCAGCTTGCAGGGATCCTATTAGATACAAACAACCTTTCCAAGAAGTTCTCAAACAGAGATTCAGAGGCAGTTGAATTGCTCTTGTTCGGTACCTCCGAGCATAAGAGGCACGAATTCTTTCAACAATGTAATATACTAATCTTCTTGTGGCATTGATTTATGAATATAGAATCAAGAAGTAGCAAAATCATATATAATAGCTATTGATAACTTTTACCTTGCTTTTGACCAGTGATGCTTGATCACAATGATCATTCTTTTGTTGAGTACTTGAAGAGCACCTATAGAAAGTCAACCAAACATGGTGGGTTTATTCATAATATCTTCAAATGGATGCTCATAAAGTTTCTAAGTTTTTTCCCTTAACTTACTGTAAAATTAAAACATCATTGATATGTTACCTTGATGCTATGTGGATGAAATATGGTTAGCCATTTCACTCTAACAATCTTCATGAATAAGATGAAACTTCCACAATAGCTCTGCCATAGCCTATATGCTATAGCTAGATTATATTTGTTTCATGTACATTACTCATGTATTTCTTTGTCCCCGAAATGTTCTTACATAATTTCATTCTGTTGTTCATATTAATTAGGTGATGGGGACAGTCCTCCAGACCAAAAGCATTCGATGTCAGCATCAGGGTCATCCCAAGATGCTAAAAAGTCCAATTCAAGAAATTTTTCTAGTGCCTCCACTATAATTTGATAAACAGATTGCCCGCAAATAGTCGAGCAATTCTCACATCAGTGATAGAACAACATTTTGCTGGTTTAACCTTGATTTAGAAAGGAAATGCATCCAGAAGTTTGCTCCAAGCAATCTGACAATCATTTGGGATTGCAATGGCAAACTCACAGCAAGTTTGATCTCTGGACACCATGATAGCTGCTCTTTCCACATTTACTACGATACCAACTAATAAGCAAATTTTCAAAGTCAGTTCATATGCCAAAGGAACTTTTGTACGTGGTATAGCTCTTGCTGATTTGGTGGGGGTTTTTTTCCCCATCACAGCTAACCAAAGATCAGCACGTGGAAATGGCGGGAAGGCTTCAGATGAAGTTCCTCGTGGGAAAAATCAAAATTTTCTTGGCGAAATGGTTTGGTTTTGGCTCAAAATAACTTGTTTCATTTCTATTAGTTTGATTATTCATTCAATTGATACATCATGAATTTGATACATGTCATGTGTTGAGGAAGTAGGAAGTTAGAAGACTTTTCCTCTAGTATGTGTTCATGTGAATGATTCCCAAGGTGGTCGCCTAGACGGTGCCTAGGCACTAAGCACCACCCTCCTACTTAGATGGTCGCCTAGCCCACCTAATCGGTGATTAGGCGTTAGGTGCCAGTCTACCACTGACTAGCGGCTAGCGGTTTGATGACCACTATGGAGTGAACACCGTATGCAATATTTTGTAACTAATGACCTTGGCCAATTGGTCAAATAAGTTTACTTTTCCGTGCCTACATATTTGACTGTCTACAACTATTGATTATTGAAGCACTTCATATATTCTATTTTAGTCTGGAATTGTGAGAAGACCCTAGCTAGGATGCTGTTGGTTACAGCTACTAACATAGCAAATATACATAATAATTTACCTGGTCTAGAGTATTCCTAATTTAATTTGGTCGTCAACTAATCGGAAAGACATGACTTGTATGGAATCTGTTGACTTGTCCTCCAAGGTGCTGCTTTCTCTTTCCTGCATCCTGTATGACTTACACTGGATTTTTTTATAGTCTGTACGACACATATTAGCCATTTATGCTCAATAGGCATGCCTGAAATCTTAACTGGGACTTCGGCATTACCGAAGCTACATGGCCCAAATGTGATAATTACTAGAAACAGGGTGAAAAGTATTGCATTACAAGTATTATACTATCAGGGGTCTGTGCGGCTGTGCCCCTACCTGCTCCCCGTTCTTGAACAGAGAAAAGTAGAGGAAACTAAGGAAGGTCAAAATAAATGAGTAGAGGAAGATAAAGAAAGCAGATGCAGAGTAATAGATAGGAGGGACCAGCTCTTAGCTGGAGTTTCCCTGGATAAATCAGCATGAATGCATGATTGGGAAAGGCAATGCCATTGTGAATCCTACCTGTCATCACTCTCCATGTTTCTCTATCAGGACCAGCCTGTTCCTAATCCCCAGGACTATCCTGTGCCCCTCCAGTCCAATCTTCCATGTGCCCAACACCTTCCAATGGAAAGGAAATAGAAAATGGTCTCAATCATTCCCTTACACCTCCATCTTCCAATCCATTACATGATATGAATTATCAGTTCATAACATGGTAAGAGGTCCACTGTAATGTAGTAACAAATGTAGGATCCCTAGCTCATTCAACCTTCCATGCGTAAAGAAACAGGCAGAAATCAGAACATTCATCGGTGTTGAAGTCAGAAGTCGACGACGGAGACGGTGCCTCAGGCTTGAAGATGAACAGGGCATGCCTCATCCCTGTGCCGAAGAGCCAATCATGGGCATCCCAGTACACCTGCACCTTGAGCTTATTGATGGAGACGCACTCGTTGCCTCTGAACTTCCATTGTAGGTGCTTGACGAGAACATTTACGCACCCGTCGATCTTGATCACCATGTCCACGTCCATGCCGCCTGTAAGGTTGCTGCTGCTGCACTCTATGCTGATGTCGTGCAGCTTGCCTTTCTCATGGAACTTGGCTTTGGTGAGGAACCTCTTCTTGCTGAAGACGTGCTCCTTTTTGCACACCAAGACGGCGTCTTGGAGCGACGGCCGTGACCCGGTGCGCCGGAACGCCTCCTTCTTGAGGTTGCCGAGGAGGAGGACGACCTCCTCGTCCGAGACAACCGCGACGTAGTAGTCCGACAGCGGCTCGGGCTCATCGGAGAACCTTGCGCTCCTGAGGTCCCAGACGACGTCGATGGCCTTGCCGTCGACCTGGAACTGCTTGGCGCCATACTTGCGCCAGAAGTGCCACGGCTGCATCTCCACCTTGCAGGCGCTGCAGCTCTTGGCGCTTCCGTTGGCGTCGGCCTCGCCGTACTCCCTGCCAGTCTTGCCCGCTGATCCTTCGATCGACACTGACAGGCCGTGGGTGAGCAGGTTCCTGCACCACGTCACAGTGACCAGGCAGCTGTGGCCGGAGATCTCTGCGCGGTAGACCAGCGTCACCGCGCTCTGCCCTGACCTGGTGGCCGCGGCGGATGTCGGGATGTCCGGGAGCTTCTCGCCGGACGAGAAGCAGGAAGGAACCGAGAACAAGTCCTGCATCGTGTACTAACTATGCCTTTGGAATGGATGAATATTTGATCAAGGTATAAACTATGAGACGAGGGGACTAAGGAAGGATATACATAGGCGCCATGGAGCCATGCGGAGATGTGGAGTTGGGCGTCATGCGGAGATATGGAGTTGGGCGAGGAGAGGAGACCATAGGTTAGCAAACCGAGCTGGAAAGGAGGGAGGCCAAGAAAGTGAGCTGTACGTGAAAGTGAGTTGAGGAAGCCCTCATGGGGTGTTAAAACAGGAGGAATTAACCTTCTCCGCTTGCTTGGAATAAATGCTCTATCTTCCACGGACCAATCTTGATATCTCTGCAGCAGGCCATTATATATGCTCCTATTTTTCTACCGCCAACTTTCACCATGAGGAGGGGGCAGAGGATCAATAAGCCATTATGTTCAAATCAGCCACTATAGAGAGTTCGGAGTTCTCAGGTAAGCCACCTTTGAGATGAGTATTTATGAACTTTTCATGGTTCAATCCATTGCATTGGGGCCTCCTAAAAAATTAAGACCAAAAGGGACTCAAACCTACACTTCCTCAAACTTTCCAAAAACATAGCATCAGGAAAGCGATAATTCTTCGAACTTAATATCGCTTCTCTGCCTCTGCCTCTGGCCCACATCTGATATAAGCTGCAAATCACTGTTGTATTTCAAGGAATTTCAGCTTCAATTCCTGCATCAGTTCAACCATATAAAATATGAATATGAAAAGAACATAGCAAGAAAATTGCATGTTCAATGATGTTAGAGCAGCGACCAGCCATCCAAAATCTTGCTGAGTTTCATAAGATACACAAGATTATAAATCCCTATAATACAAACGGTATTAGTCATTTTTGTTTTTAGCCTATTAATTATCTTCACATATCCTTGAGAGTTGCATGCTAATATTATTCAGACTTTAGACCTTTTCCTGGAAATACAAAAATTGAAATGAATATAGAACAGTACTTTGTCCGACCATACACAATAGTGATAGGCCTTAGATCGACAATGAATTTACACAGAAAATGCATGCAAGGAGGGAGCATACAGGCCATAGCCCATAAGTAGACAATCTTCAGGTATTATCTCAACACATGTTTGTCTCTTTGAAAAAAAAACCCCTAAAATCTTGCTACACTTTCAATGTCTGCATATAACATCATCTTAGAAAAACCGCATATAACAACAACTTCTGTTACACGGCTAGTTATATATGTATGTCTAATGCATTGTACTCTAATTCAGGACCTTTTAGAGCAGTGCTTCAATGCTTTCCCTCCTAATACAAGTTGCACAAATCTTGAAGCAAGCGAAAGGGTAAGTAATCTCCATCTACCCTTCATTCATGCTTTAATATTTATGCAACTGTAAAAAAGAAAAGCATTGAAGCACCTCTCACCTTTTATCATTGCGACCAAAGTTATGTTGTTTGCTTTTCTACAGTTTTATTCCTTCCCATTTTATTTCTCCACGATCTAAGATAAAGAAATTACCAATACCGAATGTGTTTTCCTTACGCATTACATCGAACATATGGTGAGCAGCTCCAAGAAGCAACCAGAATTAGACAATGCTTGTTGCATTAAGAATTGAAATCATACATACTTGGTTGTTGCCTCCCATGGTTGTTGCCTCCCAAAAACCTTTCCTGGTCATCCATGTCTCATACATGCTTTCATCCATGATAATGCAGCTAAAGAACTTCCAGTAAAAGAAAAGAAGGGCAGCTGAACAAATTAGGCACAAGAATAATGAGAAAGAGAAATTATGAATTTCAGTCAAACAACACAAATTACAGATTGTTTTCATCAAAAATTTCTTTGAAATTAAGCAAAAAAGAAATAAGAAAATTACAAAATCTAGAGTAATTAATGATCAAGAGCAACCTGGTAGAGGCTGCTACCAAAAATCTATATGTAGACAACCTTTTTTTAGTCCGTGGAAAGAAAACAATATTGCAGTGTGATAATACTTTGTTTAACGTCTGGTGGAGCTCATCTCTTGCCTCAACCACACGCCCTCTGCCATTTCTATAAACATTAAAAATGAGGCCTTGGGTGTTCTGGAAGTAGGAATTTTTTTTTCTTTAATATTTATTTTTATTCTTTTTTTCAAAACTATGCGTCCGAAAAAAAAATGACAAAAATGCCCCCCGTCGTCCGTGTATGGGGCGATCGCCCCATACACGGGCGATCGGTCCCTCTGCCGTCGGGCCGAGCAGCGCCGTTAGGAGCCCCCTGTCGCCCGAGACAGAGGCGACCAGCATGAGCCTTTTTTTAGTTTTGTTTTGTAATTACTATATGCTTTTAATATAAACCCGTAACTTTTGCTAGGAGTGTTCAAATTAAATGAAACTTGTTTCTAAATTTAAATTTTGGAATGAAGAATTAGAGTGTAAAATAAAAATCCATGTGTTGTTTGCAGAAATTTTTTTTATTTGAGTTCGAATGCTAGGCTCTAACTGTGGATTGTGAAGGAATTATAATGTGTGTTGATCCATAATTCATGAAATAAATAGAATAAGTTACTACAACCTTAAGCACTTCATTTTTGCAAAAATATCTAAATATGATTGCATTTTGAATAAAAGATGGCTAGTTTAAACCCTTTATAACATTCATTGTTCGAGCGAGTTAGAGTAATGTCGAACGACCTCAAAACTTGATGAACCAGCTTTGTTGCATTCTTGGGCTTGCATAGGTTACAATTATATAAAAATATTTAGATGTCACTTTAGGCTGCACTATTTTATTGTTGTCCGAACATGCAATCGGTAAAACATGAAAATTGCCGTATCTTTCGCAAACGATGGTAAAACTCGATGAAATCAAATCTGGTGACGAAATGAAAATGCTATAACCTATCTCGATGGAGAAAAATAACATCATTTGGGACAAGCTGGAGCGAGAGGACATATCGAGCCCTCGGACGGTGAGCATACTCTTGAAGGTTGGGCCGACTTGTTTATTACGACTTAAAACTAAAAGGAGTACCACGAACAAAGAAAACCAAAGTTATCACCAGACGTCTATTGAGTGCTTGAGGCCACTTCCCATTCGCCCATGCCTCCGTGGGCTTCTGCGCACGTCGCGCCTCTCTCGTTTCCTCTCTCTCGGCCTCCTTCTCCTCCGCTTCCTTCCTACATGCCTCCTCGCGTGCGGCATCGCGTTGTTCTTGAAACCGCCGCGTGAACTCATCCTGCCGGTTGGCTTGGTCAAGAAGCCGTTGGTCCTCGGGGTTGATCTCCGTATCAAACCCTCGCTCAAATTCACACGATGGCGGAGGTGGTGCATGAAACGTAAATTAGCAAAGTTTCATTCACAAATATTATGTAACCCGCACGATTGTTACCATGCGGCGATCCTTGAGCTCTTCTCCGCGGATCGAAGGCGTAGTTGCGGCACTTCCAATACCTCCTCTTCCAAGTTGAAATTTCCCAAGAGCGGACAAGCACGCAAAGATCTCCGCACATACACATGGGTGCTCTGACTCCACGAGGTAGGAAGAGATCTTGGTACGCTAAATTCGCGGGCATGCACTTGCTTCTTCCTTTGCCTTCCCTTACCCTTTGCACTTGCACGCCTCGGCATTTTCGATTGATGCTCACCCTCTATTCTTTCTCCGCTATTCTTTGCGAGACCGCTTGTGAGAACGAATGTTATAAAGGGCGATATCGCCGGGTATGGAGCGATCGCCTCATATTTGGGCGTCGCCCCATGTAAGGGCGATCGCCTCACATTAGGCGATCGCCCTACTATAGGCGATAGGTGTACCGAAACGTTGGTGTGTTGTCACGTCGTGTGGAATAGGCAAGCAATGCATAAATGATTTGAACAATTTATAGTGATAACTTTTGTCATGTTACTAACTCGGGAGTTATACAATGTCTTCTTGAGCGTAAAGCCATTACAAAAATACATCCGTACAACAAGTCAATCACGCCACGCTTCCTAATCGGCCCGTGGGGTAGGTGAGTGGCGACGGCGACGGACGTCCCTCCTAGGCCGCCTGCGCGCGGCGTAGAGTAGTCGCGGCGGCGAGGCCAAGTCTGTGGCGGCGCACCAGAGCCGAGAGGGTCGAGGTAGTCGGTCGAAAGGTACTCCTCCGTGTCGAACTCGTCGCCGAAGGCTCGTCGAAACCACCCTGGGGTCCTGCTGGGGCGCGGGACGACGAGGGAGCCTCCGCAGCCCACTGCCCCCACTGCTGCTGCGTGGGAGCGTAGCGAGGAACCGACAGGGTAGGGCGAGACGCAGAAGGAGCCTCCCCAGCCCACTGTCCCCACTGCTGCTGTGTGGGAGCGTAGCGAGGAACCGACGGGGTAGGGCGAGACGCGAAGGAGCCTCGTCGACCACTGTCCCCCTGCGGTGCGTGGGGCGTGACGGGCACCGGGGTAGGGCGAGGTGCTGGGGCGAAGTGACGTGGTGTGCTGCGTCCGCCGACGTCTCCGCGCCCTCGGCAGGTGGCCAAGCGAGCCAACCGCCTCACCGTAGCGAGGACCCGACCCCAAGCTGTCTCGGACTCGGCGGTGGTCACCTGTATGCCCCCCTCTAGGCGCGTCAACATGGACACAGCCTCCACCTCAATCTCCGCCAAGAGCCGAGTGCGCATGTAACGTCGAGTTGGTATTACGTAAGTTAGATGAAAAGGCGTGCCCATGTAGGTTCGATTGCGACACTTACCGAGGCGTTGTCCTCCGGGACATCGTGAAGAATGCGTGTCCGCTACCGATGCATGCCGCGGCGACGTCACGGTCTTGGTGTGTACCCCACCACGAGGCGAGTCTGTGGCGAACCACTCCATGTCTTGATCGTACATGTCATGGTCGTACGGCCGGGTCTCGGTGACCCTCTCGTCGAGTGCGGCGTCCCACTGCAGGGCCCATGGCTGCATACGGTGCGCGAACTGAGAGCCCACCGCAGCACCCATCCGGGTCATCCTGCAATGCAAAAACAGTAAGTACACACCACATTAATTTCGCAAAGATGCGGAGTAGTAGGATCAGGGCAAGTACCTGTGAGCGCCACGTGCGACAACGTGACGAGGCGGCAAAGGAAAGGATCGAACAGCCGAGTGCCGCAAAGCACTCGGTGCGGGAGTACTCCTCGACACAAGGTCAAAGGCGAGAACCTTACGGGTGAGCCAGAAGGCCTCATCTCGCGTGCAAAGCACGGAGACCCCGTGAGGTGCTCGGGCGTGGACGTCGTACGCGGTGTATGGCGTCCACCGCACGTCCTCGTCGTGGAGGCGGTCGAACTCCCGAACGAACTCGATAGGACCTCCTCACTGTCGGGCGCGAACCTCCATTGCGAGGAAATAAGAAATGGCGAAGGTTATTCAAGTGCGTTAGTGGGGAAAAGATACGAGGAGCATACCGCCGTCGGACCCGATGGTGGCCCATGGTGGGCGATCCACCGGTCGTCTCCGTAAAGCTCCTCGAGTGCGGTGTCGTGTCAACAACGAGCCTGCCGACGGAGAAGCGCTCCCAAGACCACAATCGGAGGAGTAGGGCGCAACGACATCGTCGCGTCGTGCTCGCTTGAGAGACGGCGTCGCCTGAGACCTCTGTGACGTCGCCGCAAGCACACCGAGGCCCACGACCACTGCATCACTGTTTACAAGGAGGAGTTAGGCGTGCTCGCCGAGACGAGATTGAACCGAGTGTGTTACCTCATCCACCGGGTGTCGGCGATGTCTTTGGGCGTGCTCGATCGGTGACGGTCCACCGTGTTCCGTGGGAGGGCGGGAACATCACCCAACCGAACAACAACGGGAGGTATGCCTCCAAGTGGCGGGCCACGTCCGCCTCCTCCGCGTCTTGGTGGAGAAGCCGAGCTGCGGCGTTCTCAACAAACATTATCGACAACTTGGCGCTTCTATTTTAATTCTCAAAGAAAGAGGTACTCACCGTGAATCGGCGACCACGCCTTCGTCGGTCCGTGGCGCTCGGCCTCCCTAAGAAATTTGGTAGGGGCTGCCCGGGTGCCGCCGCACCTCGGCGAAACGCGCGAACAACTCGGTGTGCCACGTGGCGAGGCGTCGTGCGGCGCACGATCGCTGGACCCGCATGGGAGGCCTAAGAGGTGCGACACGCCCTGCGGCGTCGAGCCATCTCTCCGCACGGAAGGTGGAACGTGTCGTCTCCGGTCTCCACCGGTCCACGAGTGCGGCCGGCGAGGACCGATCGTGCGAACCGCGGGACCTCCTTGCCCGCTAACAGGCGATCACCGCTCCACCATCCTACAAAGAGGAAGTAAGCCACCGCCGCAACCTTGCATGTAGTGCAATGCGTCGTTAAATTGCATTCACGGTAAGTACATGTACGTAAAAGAGTGCAAGCGTTGGCGACTTACCGTGGAACCCAGTGGGTCGATGCGGCGACTCGTTGGGCACCGAGGTCGAGTGTCCCTAGCTCTCGGTTCTCCTCTGCGGAGTACCTAGACCGGTGGGTCGCATCGACGGTCACGTCCAGCAGCTCAGGGCAAGGTCGCGCCATCGTGGCCTGTTAGAAAGCAAATACAACAAATTTGTCAGTAATTACATGTGCACACAAAATGAAATCTGAAATAACTAATTGTACCATACTCATCAAACAATACAACCAAGTGCGAGAGCCAAAACAAACTCATATTACAAACATACGAAGACAACGACATGTTCGACGAGGCACACAACGTCGAGAATTACATTATCCTCATAGCTACTAACCTGGAACATCGGAGAATTACATGATGCGAACAACAACTTACTAGTACATTGAAAATTACATCGAACATTACAACGTACATTACAACTTACGGTCCATTGAAAAATACAAGATGGGAACAACATGGAAAGTTACATTATCCGCGGTTGCGGCGCGCCTCGAGACTCGTCCATATCGTTCGAATCGCCTTGTCCTTCGACGCCCGACCTTCATCTTCAACATTCGGATGTCCGGTACCCATCGATGGTCGGAGAGGGGCTGTTGTGAACGATCCATCCACTCGGTACCGTACACCTCATGATGCCACGTGTTGAGAACGCTGCGCTTGTAGTAGTGCGGGGAGATGAGCGGACGGCGAGATTGATGCGTCTCGGCGGCGCGGCAATGACGCGCGAGCACGGCAAGTGTAGCAGCGTGGTTTCGGCGGGAGCACTCGCAATCACCGCTCGGAGTATGCATGATGGGAAGTCCTCTCGGTGGGCACCCTGCGACCTCGGTCACCGCGATGCACGTGGTATCTCCGTTCCACGCCACTCTCGGTGTAACTCGATGTGTCTGCGCCTTTCTTGTTTTCTTGGACATGTAGGTAGACACAACAGATTGAGTACGACGATCGATTGTCCGACATACATCTTTGTGGAGGTCTTGTATCGCTCAATGAAATATCTGTGTCCCTAATAAGACACCTCAACTATACCCACCGATGGAAGGCATCGGTGCCTTTCATTACCAGATTGTAAATCTCCGCCAGTTCGTTGTCATGATCCCATAACGCGAGCCGCCCTCGTCGTGCGAAGGACCATTTATCCAAAGGCTCATGTCGTATCCAATCGGTGAAACTCTTTATCTTTGGTACCGACCCACGCCGGATGTTTGGGGTGCGTCGGCGGCCTTTATAAGGTGTGGGGTCCTCTCCTTGCTCATGGTACACCATCGGGTTCCTTGATGAACTAGCGGTACCTCACGGGATCCATTGATTGCTTCTTCGTTAGTTCGTCCAACGTCTTCCAAAGCGCGTCGAACTTCCTCCGTTGGTTCTGTTTGCACGAGCACTTGAACATGTTCATAAGCTCCTTGTTCTGAATTGACGGAAAAATTGGCACCCATGTGCCTCATGCACCACCGCTCCTCGGATCCGCCACTTTGTCTGCTCCCACGACGGCGGACCCTTGTTGCATATCCACGATCGCCCTTAGCAGACCCGCATGTCGGTCATAGATGACACAAACATCGAGCCTATCGAGAACAATCGCCACTTCACTCTTTCAAGGAACCGATTACCGACTCTCGTGTTTTCCCCTCCATGAATGCCAACGCAACCGGTAGAACACGGTTGTTGGCATCCACCGCGATCGCAGATTAGAATCGCCCTTGTACTTCCCGTGAGGAATGTGCCGTCCATGCAAAGGGCCAAGGCGGCGATCTTGGAACGCATTTATGCATGCGCCCAGGCGAAGAATGCACGTTGCAATACCCACTTCGGTGCACGCACCACCCGCAGGAACTCCGCAAGGTCGATGGATGTCTGGGGTTCCTTTGTGCGATTGCCACGAGCAAGTGGGAATATTCTCGTCTGAAGCCTCGTCGCCCGAACCGTATTTCAGAGCTGTCCTTTTGCTCTCCATGCCTTTGCGTAGCTAATCTTGTCTTGAAACCTCTCCTCCACGGTGTGATAATAGATCGAGGTGCGGATGGGGATTGTCCACGATCGACCATAAACACATTTGCCACCCAAGTGGACGACAGATTGCGGTGTCCTCGCTCCGCTTCTTCCATTCGCAGATTATGCTCCATCACTATGGAGCATTTCCGATAGTCCGTCCACTTCCACGGTATGCATGCACCCGCCATGGGCACGAATCAACTACGCACTTCACGTCGTAGTCCTTCTTCTTGGACTTCACAACCACGAATTGCCGCCGAGAGACATTGCCCGATGCTTCACCGCATCCATCACAGCCTCCTTGTCTTTATATATGGCCCCTGCGTCACCTCGTTCTCATGATACTCCCATGCATCAATGTTCCTTCATTCATCGTTAGGTCTTGAAATTGTAATTGGTCCACGCACGAGGATAGGCACCTCGGGCGTTGTCCTCCTCGTCGGAGTGCTCACCATCGAGGACTTCCTCATCCGCACGGTCCTCCTCTTCCATCAGTCAACAATGTCCTCCACCTCCTCCCCTCGTCGGCCACCCCTCGCGCCTCCACCGCTGTCTCCTCTGCCCCGGCCCCTTCGCCACCGCCGATCTCGTGCTCCTCGTCTCGGGTTCCTCGCCGCCTTCCTCTTCGCATCCTTCTACATTTGATGTCCCTCCGCCGTAATGTCCACCCGACATCACGAACTTGCGACACCGATGGAGCTACCGGGTAGCATCAGTACCAACAACATGAGCGCCAACCCGCTCTACGGCAAAACCAACATAACTCCTCCATGTTGACGTCGAGTTAATAGGAATCAACTCTCCGTAAAAGCGGTCTTGCGCTCGGCTCACTCATCGCTCGACCCGCAACCAATAGTCGGGCATCCAAACCGAACATCCGAGACATCCACTCCAACAAACCCTCAGATGTCCTATCGCTCGATGCGCATATGCCTCTCAGACGACTCTTGAAAATGATGATAGATCCACCCCATCCGCCCGTGCTATCTCCCCATCTCCATAAAATATTTGGAAATACAATTTCTCCGACATCTTTCGCAACGTCCGACGGAAAAATATTACTCTAAAATACAATCTACAAAACGTACATTGATCGTACTACAAAATTATTTACATTGCCTAATACATTATTTACGTAATAAAATTAGTAATACACAACCCTAATAAATTAAATTTCTAAATATTGCCTAAACTATAATGAACTAAATTTCTACATACAAAATACTACATTAAATTTGCATATACCGAAATACTACATTAAGTTTCTAAATACTACATACTACATTAAGTAACTGCTACATTAAATTTCACGAGAGCTATACAATTCTAAAATTCTAAACACTACGCAATCCTAAAATTTCTAAATACTACAACAAAGTCCTAAATATTAAATAATACTTTAATTACGCAACCTATAAAACAATTCCTACAATTATCTCTAAAAAAATTCTTACAAATAACTATAAAAAAAATCAGAAATTTACCTTTTTTTTTTTTTTTTCTCTTCTCTCTTTCTTTCTTCCTTTCTTCCTTTCTTTTCTTCTTTCTCTGCCTCGCTCGGCCGGCTGCTTATTTGTCGCTCGGGCGAAGGGAGGCACAGGCTTTAAACAAGCCCGTCGCCCCTACATGGGGCGATCGCCCATGTAGGGGGCGATAGGGGGGCCCACCAGACGGCGCTAACGGGCAGGCTTGGAGCAGCAGACGGCGCGGGTCAAATCGCCCGTGTATGGGGCGATCGCCCCATACACGGGCGACGGGAGACATTTTCGTAATTTTTTTTTCGGACGCATAGTTTTGAAAAAAAGAATAAAAATAAATATTAAAGAAAAAAATTCCTGGAAGTAGTGTCTCCACATGGGCCTGATTTGTTTTGACGAAGTAAATAGGAAGCATCATACCACAAGCAAAAGACAGGTTAAAAGAGATTAGGTCATGCAGCACGTTCCTCCATGCCTCCCCATCTCTCTTAGATTACCGTTGAAAGAACCAGAACAATGTTTCCAACAAACTACAACTACTCCGAACAAATAGCTCAATTAATAATTACTAGTATAGTGCCCTGTTTTTCGGTTTCCTTTTTCCAGCACGTAATATATGGTCTTTTTCTTTTCTAGAACGTTTGTTTCCTTTTCCTTAATTCCAGGATATTTGTTTCCTTTTCCTTGAGATGATGCTGGAGGTGGGGGGAGATCTGTTGTGGGCCACAGGGATGAGTTAGACACATTAAACAATGGCTATCGGATGTGGGTGAGTAAAGCTGAGAAAGATCTAAGAGGTTAATTTTGATGGAGGCAAGTTTCTGGGGACGTTTCGCTGGGTGCATGAAGGTTGGGCCATCTCTAGTGGGGTGCATTATTTAGGGTGGACGTAGAAAAGAATACTTAGGTGCATTATAAATGTGTATAGATATGTTGGAGAACTTCTCACTGAAAGACTGTTCTTTGAGGGAGAGAGGTGGCCCGACGGCGAGGGTCGGGTCAGCTCCCGCTGGACCAGCATCGTCGCCTACTCCATTCTCTTTCCCTTATTAACTCCTTCATCTGATTCCCTCATTTATAATGGAAGCAAAAATAAAATAACTCCCAGAACCCTAACCTATCTATCAGCCTCCCCATTCACAAACCATCTACTATAAGAGAGAAGAAAATAAACAATACAAACAAAAAATCACATTGTTAGATCTAAAGAATTATATCAGAAGACCTACCAAATCGCTCTGTCGCAACAAACAAAACCTATAATTTGCAAGAATTAGAGAAACCAAGAATCCAGTACCTAAATTCCCTCCAAAAATGGAAAATTTGCATAATCCAACCTTCAACAACAAAGGAAAAGGGCTGCCTTACCATCGCAACAAGAGCGCTCTCGTCACGCCATAGGGCTAGGCGGTCGTCGCTCCATGCCCTCGCCATATTAGCGTAAGCGCTCTTGTCCGGCCGCCACGTCTGCTCTCACGGTTTCTACACTACAACACTTTCTCCAGCCATATCCGGGAGCCATCGGCTCAAATTTGGCTGGATTTGGTCGTTGATGGCGCGGTTCTGATTGGATCCTGCGGAGAGAAAGAGAGTGACAAAGAGAAGGCGGGGGCAGCGATGGTGGGAGGGCACCAGTGGCCATCAGAGGCGAAGGAAAAGAGGTGAGATGATAGGAGGGAGCAGCGATGGCGCAGACAGTGTAGGAGGAGATGGGGACGAATGAGCGGGTGGAGTGGCGGTGGTTGGTGCGAGAGCAGGAAGGAGAAGACGAAGGTGACATGGGTGGTTCTACGCTCGGGGAGGGGGAGGCGCGAGGATTGGATGCCATGCTACCACCATGCCCTCTCCAGCCGTCGGTAGGGAGAGAGCGACGTGGATGCTGGGAAGGAGAGGGACGACGTAGGGGCGGGGAGGCAGATGGGTGGGGCGCGAGAAAGTGGTGGGAGAGTGTAGTCAGGGAGTGGAGGAGAAGGTGCTTGACGTGGATTGGAGATGGCAGACGTGGGGATGGAGCGGTTTTGGGGAGGGAGACGGGGCGCAGGAGGAGAAGAAGAAGGCCACGTGCGAAAGTCGGGGGACGGCGCAGGAGACGGGGCGAGGAGGCGCAGGAGGCGCACGGGGGGCGGCGCAGGGCACAGGGAGGCGCACGGGTGGCGGCGCAAGAGACGGGCAGGGAGGCGCAGGAGACGGGCGAGGGGCGGCGCAGGAGATGGGTGGGGAGGCGCGACACAGGAGGTTGGTGAGAAGGCGCAAGGGATGAAGGATGCGGAGCTGGAGCGGAAGACGCGATCTTTCTGGGCCGAACAGCTCGATTTTTTGGGCCGAACACGTGCAGGGGTGTTGGACGATCCACGCTGCGCACGGGGGTAAACTCTTTCTTTTATTAGTTTAGATATGTCTGGACAAGGGTGGAACGCCCAAGCCTCGAACTCAGCCAATATAGCCTGAGGCCCAGCTACACCCTTGAGTCTAGACTTGCCAAACTTACTCTTTTTAATACCAAAACCCGAGAGAGAGATCTGAGAGAGAGAGAGAGTAGAGTTTCCATATATCACCAGCACTACAATGAAACAAAATGTCAAGTGTCCGTCCATCCATCCTCTGAATGTCCAAGCTGACCTCGTTTCTTCCTATTCTTATTTGCCTACTTCCCCCCTTTTTTTTAGTTGAGAAAAGTATTATTATATGCAAGAAGAACAGGATGATGTATATATCTTGCTTGAAGAAATGAGAAAATAGATGTATTTATTGCCGTGGCAACCCGCATAATTAACCCAGGATAACGACAGTAACCTTGTCATTAATCTTGAGTTAATTACACTGATCTAGGTATATTAACTAATAAAACATCGAGCGGACCCGACACTCTATCAGTTAATACACCGTATTCAAAGTGTTGCAACAAAACATTAATTAGAAACTCGTAGAAAACTTTATTACATTTCTTACCACGCAGGATACCATCTTACAGTTCACATGTCTTATCATAGTATTTACAACAAAAGCTTAAATAAAATATCTACACTATATTATACCCTAGAGATTTGTGGTCTCCACTGTAAGGGCCCCTACTCTACCCACTCCTCTTGGTAGTCCCCCGCCTCCTCATCACACTGGTCCTGCGAGTGACTCGCCAGCCAATCCTCCTTAGTGAATCCATAGTTCTCAGAGTCTAAGCAAAGAGGAAATTATACAAGGGTGAGTACAAAAATGTACTCAGCAAGCATTAATAACAAAATGCAATATATGAGTTGTCCTTCCCAAAATCATCACAAAATCCTTTCCACAAATCCTTTTTTTTAAAATAGATTTTATTAAGAAAATTAGTGTTTTTGATTTTTAATTATTAAAATGCTACTAGCACTCGTATATGAGGCAAACTTAGCTTCCGTAGCATCCAATCCAAGAGACAGGTATAAATTTATGATGTTTAACCCTGCGCAGGTTTTGTACTACTTTACCCATAGTGAACCCAACCTCAGTCAGGAACCCAGAATGTTTATCACTACTTCGGGATTTGATCTCCAACTCTGTCTACTTACTAGTTGTACTTCCTCTCGAAATCAGTGGAACTATTACATGGGGTGGCCAGTTTGAACTCCTTCTCGAAATCGGAGTTATTCATCTCATAGCGTTTAAATATAGCGCCCAAATAACCAACAATTGTTATTAACCGTGTCCTTCACTGGGCCTACGGCATATCCCAACTTTGCACTTTTCTTAGTTATCTACTCTTACCCAATGTGTAGATCAAACACCGTTATAGGATAACCTTTTTCTGATCGCTTCCACACATTATGGTAGATACGATTTAATACGGCTCATTGGCCGATTGTAGTGGTGTTATCCTTATATCATAACATATGCAGAGGGCCCCTCCGGCAATGCTTAAAAATGGCACCTCTACCCACCTCATATATATATATATCACACCAACTTCACCTGTCGAGTAAGCCAATTCAACATTTTCAAACTTCACATACTGCATCGGCTTCATCAACACTCAAACAATCCGATTTAGGTTTTTCTTTAAAAAACATTTTTCCATGCATCAGTGATATCACATATATTTCAAATAATTTGCTGATAGTTAATTAAATATGGTCATGAAATGCTTGCCTAGATTTTGGTCAAAATAACCGTCTTCACCCGATTGAAGATCAGCGGTCTGATTAGATTTAATTCCTGAAATTACGTAAATACCATATTTTAGTGGCCAATAAATTTTTAAATATTTTAAGACGTCCAACCCCCATTTCTATTTTAAGATTTATAAATTTTTTTTGCGCTTTTTAAGGCTTTGTTTAATTTTATTTCATCGCGCTTTAATTAACAATTTGACATACTAAAATTATAGATTTAATAGATTTTAACTGATTCAACTTATTTTGAATTTTGCATAGATACAGATTAATTACTATTTTAGCTAGTTTTTAAAAATACATATTTCTTGTTTTTTTCTTTTCTTTTCTCTTATTTTATTTCTCTGATAGTTTACTAATTGCAGTTATTTTATGCAATTACTAGCATAAATATCATGTTGTGATTATTTTCTGTGATTAATTACTTATTTTTACACATGTTAGAAATTTCCTATTTTTCTTTCTTTATTTTCTTTTTCTTTGTTTTCTTTTACCTTTTTCTTTTCTTTTCCTCTAACCCTTATCCATTCGGCCGACTGCTTCTCTGGTTCCTTCCTTCTTCTCCATTTCCCTTGCTCCTCATCTCTTCCTCCCCTTTTCCCAATCCTGCCTACCTACCCTTCCTTCGGTGCCGGCGTCGACTGCCACCCTTCCCAGTCGACGCCTGGCCTCCGTGCCTCCCTCCTCTGCACTCAGGCCCGTCCGAGCCATTGCCTGGCTGCCAGCCTCGTCTACCCCGGCATGGCTGCTTTCCCCCACGCTTAATTGCCCCGACCGTCGTCGGTCCGCTTGCGACTGGCCTTGCATGGGCCCCTGCCCCCACGCTCATGCGCGTTTGTGCCTGGGCCGACGCCTCGCAGCTGGGCCCTCTCTCCCCTTCCTCCACACTCACGAGCTTGTGCCGAGTTCCTACTTCGGCCAGCCCCGTCGACCCACATGGCTCGACCGCTCTAGGCCTGGGCGTGCGCCCCACGCCCTATCCATGATCGCCATGCGCACGCCATGGCTGCCCCTACTCCCTCTTTGGATAGGATTTGGTACCCTTGGCTCGAGTGATTTTTCCTACTGATTTTTTTTATTGTGTTCTATGTTGCAATGGTGAATGGTAAAAATTGGTCTGTGATGATTCTTTGGTTGATGCTCAAGTTGGACGGCACCGTGATGACACCCTTTGATCCACCGTGTGCCGGGGAGCATGAGTAGTTTACACGGGACGCTCGGCGCAACCCTTGCGGCGTTGATTAACTGAGACCACTAATTATCTACTATTCCTATGTTGCAACTACTGGTATGGTTGGAAAAATGGATGGTTACCTGGATGCGGGGAATGAAAATGTAATGTTGGCTATGTATGGATTGTGCTGGTGATGGAGATGCAGAGGTGGCTGCCTTGCTCCTCTTCTTACTCCTCTAGCTCATGGTGGCCTCCTTCTCCTAATGGCTTGGTGCTCCTGGGTCTTGCTCTTTGTGTGCTTGAGCTTCCTTGAGTGCTGGTGAAGCTTCTTGCTTGCTGTCTGGTCGTGTTCTTGGTGGCTGGCTTGACTGGAAGGCTTGGTCCTAATGCATTCTTTACTGGAGGCTTGCTTTGGGGCTTTGTCTTATATGCTTGCACTGGGGTTTTATGCCTTATGGCCGAAGGCTCTGGACTTGGCTGGAGGCTCTGTATTTGTTGTGTTGTCCTAAAGCACAGTGCTTCTAAGTCTATCCTTTTGATTGTGCAATTTTTTTACCATTTTACAGAGGGCAATATACTTTTCTACCACGCGATATTTTTAATATACGTGTGTCTATGGATAAATACAGGTTTGTATAATTGCCGAATGATGAAACATAAATTCGTGAGAGGTGCGATTTGGCCCCTAACGAATTTGGTACCTCAGTGAGCGATACCATCTCATACGGGTCTGACGGCAATTATATATATATTATTTAATTTTTCTTGCTATATTAATTCATTGATTTTATTTATGAATGGAATTTTACTAACATGCAGGGCTACTAAAGATATCAGCACAAGAGAATATTTTAGCAATCTTGTAAATTTTTATTTTTGCAATGTAATTAATTATTCATGTAATTCACGTTTAAAGCTGTGATTAAATTCTTGTGTAATGTAATTCATTCCATTGTGCCAATTTGTAATAATTAATATATGCAGTTGATCTTTGTTGCTTAATTCCATTTTAATTATTGTCAAATTATGTTAATGAATTTATTTGAGTTAATAAAATCGCGATTGTTTCAATTGCATACTTATGAAGGGCAATAAAAGGTGAATCTGCCCACAAATCCCTTGTTGGTATCCATTAATTTGTTCCCCTGCAAGTTATCATTTTTTATTCGTTTATACTCCTTCCGTCCAAATTTATAAGGTATGTTTTCTCTTAGCACGTAGATTAAATAGATATTCAACGTGACTAAATTATTCATAATTATTATTTCTAAGCACTCTATTCAATGCATGCATGTAGAGTAAAGCTATATATTTATTAGAAGTATAGAGAGAACATCATACTAATTTTATGATGGAATGTGAAATATGCCTTATATTTATGAACAAGACCATTTAAAAAACATGCCCTATATTTGTCGACGGAGGAAGTAAATATTTGTCAACCTTGCTGATCTTCACCTCCATGAAGCAGATCTTCAGATGTATCCACTCTATATTTGCTTTAAGCACGTTTTTTTAGTTTCAAGCTCCAAAATGGCTGCATTTTCATTAATTACACAGCCAAGGTATATGGTTACCTTTGATATGGATCACATGAAGCATTTGCCAGAAATAGAACTAGAGGATAGAACAAAATGACAGCTGTGATTAAACCATATTCATTAAAACACATGGTGTTCAAGGTGGAGTCCTTCCATGTCCAAAGACACCACATGAGATTGTCCATCATATCTCCAAGTATGTATGACAAACTCCATGGCTTGGTGAAGATAAGCCTCGATAAGAAACACTAGGTAGGACTGCGTGCTACTCCGCGCCATGCTTAAAAGTAATTTTCATTACAATGTCCAACAATTATCTATCAGCTGTACACACAGCAATAGCTCAGCAAAGAAACCGAAAAAACTAAAAGTAGTTGATTGGCCTATTGGTAATATTACTAAACAAATCAACTAATTTGGGAATAAGCTCACTATGGGACACAGGGTAAAGGCACTGTGGTGCCCGCAAGGCTCCATTTTTTAGGACCTAGAAGCCACAATTGATTTCCATTTCTTAATGCTTAAACACATGCAAAGAAGATCTACACCGCCAAGGCGCCAACTACCAAATGAAGAAAGAGACTTCACAAATTTAGATCTAAACATACGAAAGAATGTGTTCGCGAAGAGTAAATAATACCTTATGTCCATACGTTGGCAGGAAACAAATGATGCCTCTAATTCTCCATTTAGTGATAGAAAAACACATCAAATGTTCTAAAGTACCAGAAAAGTTTGTACTGACATCTGGCAATCTCAGCCTAGCATAATGTTTCTTCCAAAAAGTATTGGATTATCCCTTAATTAATTTTGTTCTAATAATATCATAATAGTATGGATTGTTTGAGATCTAACTGTAAATATGTAACTATGACTCCCAACTGATCTAAGCTCTGCATGGGCATAATAGCCATCTCCTTGACTCCTTGGGATAGGCAAACAACCGTTTTACAATAAGTATTCAAGAACATAGTTGTAGGAGCTGTCATGATTCAGAGGATCATGCTCACTTAGAGATAAGATCTTCTCATATATATTCTAGCGAGATAGCAAATGGTACGTGTATTACCTGAAAGACAACGAATCATAAGTGAGAATCCATCCTAAGCGTGTCTATAATCAGCATTTTTCCCTTGCGACATACATATTTGCTCTGCCTATGTTGGTATTGCAACAATGTCAATCAATAACAGTACCCCACTGTATTAGGCGAGAAGTAGAATTTCCCTTTAGCTATTTGCTAACGTATTAGAAAAAAATCATTCTAGGAAAGCAACAAACAAATATAGACCATCAACGATAAGTGTTGATTATCATACAAACAACCTTTTTCTTTCCTTACTCTTCCAGTGAATGCTTTATCGTAGCGGTTCTATAGTGAATCGCTCCAAAAAAGATGTCCTAAATTGCGTTGAACATTCCATAATGATGCATATCTTCTCCCTTCCACTAGAGTCTCTTTCTTTGATAAGATCCTAACAAAAGATAAACATGAGGAGAATACCTACAGCAATAACCTGGAATCAGTAGCTCCATGTTCAAAAATATGTTTTAATAAAAGCTTTACTACTGATTTAACTATGAACTATTTATTTTGGAAGTCTTTAACCAGAAAATCCTATATTTTCTATCATCGGATAATATTGTTACTTTGAACAAATCTAGAAGTGTACTAACTCCAGTCAATAGTATTCACTAAAAAAATATGATAAACTAATCATTCATGTATACAATTAGCATATGTAGCTGTAGCCATAGAACATGGTGGAGTAAATTGAAGGCTGGTATTTGCCTTATATGCAAGGAGACAGGACCATATCCTCCTCATCTTTAAGAATGTCTAGGCTACATACATCCAAACTCAGCTCTCCAAGCACTTGTGTAATACTACATACATCCAAACTCGGCTCTCCAAGCACCTGTATATTAACATGACTGGAGATGCACCAGCTCGGCAACTATGAGGCAGGCGGCCAATTAGCACTGTTTGCAGTGGTCCATATTCATAAGGATGTTTTATATTAGTAAAAAATACATTTTCCTTTCCTGAATAGGCTAGATAAGACAAACATAGTAGAACAATGAAAGAGTCCCCTTCAGGGAAAAACATGCAAGTTCATCTTTCCAGAGAAGTCTAAAAATTGATCTAAAGCCTAATCCTGAAAGGTAGAAAAACAACCAAACAATGAAGTCAGAAAATCAGGTTATCATTGTTGCTTTAGTTAGTTAATTTGGAGTTCATTTGAATTGTAGTCTTTACAACAATATTAATTGAAGCTCAGTAAAGTAGTCCTTAGATTGATTGCCTGCAATAAGCCCAAGTCTCTGCAATCTATGCAGGTGAGTGCTGAGTTGTAAGTATACATCAATTTTCAGAGTAGCATTGGGCAAATAAGAAACTAAAGAAAATCTTGTTTGCTATCTGCATCTAGCAGGAGATCTCTTCTATAACTGAACTACATCATCCATGAAGAAACCGAAAACGGGGAAGAAAAATAGCAAAACAATACTCTAGTCCAATCATCCAAATCGCATATACACACAAGGGAAGGCGAGAAGGCACACCTCGACAATGGTGTCCGAGTCGGCTGCACAAGATTGCACCGGTGATGCCCTGGGGAGGCCGAGCACGAGGTAGAACAGCAGGCGAGCACGAACATTTCTTGGCGGCCATCACCAAAGAAGTCACGAGGAACCTGTACACCGTCAGTGCTGAGGTGTAAGTATACATCAATTTTTAGAGATGCATTGGGCAGATAAGAAACCTAAAAAAACATCACCAAATTAGCTAGCTGATCTTGTTTGTTATCTACAGCTAGTAGCAGATCTACTTCTATAACAGAATTGCATCATCCATGAAGAAACCGAGAACAGAGAAAAATGGCAAAACAACATTCTAATTCAACCATCCAAATCGCATGCACACACAAGGGAAGGCGAGAAGGCCCACCTCGACAATCGTGTCCAGTGATGGAATTAATCTTGTAATTAGGAAAGTCTTATTTTTGGGAAAGTTTGTTTTAGGAAAGTTTTGTATTTTGGGATGTGATTAGGCTTTCCTTTTCCTAATTAGTTATTTCCTTGCATGTAATTCTTTCCTTGCATATAGCTCTTCCGTGTCATGATAAATAGAAAGGAAAATGTTGTAGTTTGATAGAGCAGCAGAAAAAACATTCCTGGCTGTTCCAACATTTGGTATCAGAGCCTGAGTTCTTGATTTGAGCCAGATTCTTCATCTGTTGCCCCAGGCGATGGCGAAGGAGAGTTCCGCTGTCTCGCTGCATTATCCGATGCTCACGACGAGCAATTATGCAGCATGGGCAATCAAGATGAAGGTTTACCTGAGGGCTCAAGGACTATGGGATGCGATCTTGGATAGCAACGTTGATGAGCGCAAAGATCAGATGGCTTTGGCGGCCATCTACGGAGGCGTCCCGGAGGAAACGCTCTTCCTACTAGCCGAAAAGGAGACGGCCAAAGATGCATGTGAGGCGTTGAAGACGATGCATCTTGGTGTCGATCGTGTCAAGGAGGCAAAGGTACAGACCCTCAAAGCTGAGTTCGAGGGGTTACGCATGATGGAGACGGAGTCGGTTGACAATTTCACCATCCGGTTGACGAAAATCGTCAACAAAATCAGAGGACTTGGCGACAAGATGGAGGAGAACTATGTGGTAAGAAAATTCTTTCGTGTAGTCCCTGGCAGGTTCCTACAAATTGTCTCCACCATTGAGCAGTTCGGCGACCTCAAGGTGATGACGACTGAGGAGGTGATCGGTCGCTTGAAGGCACACGAGGAACGGATTAAGGGATCCGACGGTGGTAGAGAAGAACACCTACTCTTGATGTGCGCCGAGTGGGAGGCCCGATTGTCGAGGCGCGACGATGAGGGCTCCTTTGGTGGCTCAAAAGGTGATGGTCAACGAGGTCGCAAGAATCAAAGATTTGACAAGGCAAAAGTGAGGTGCTATAATTGTAATGATTTTGGGCATTTCGCTTCAGAGTGCCACAAGCAGAAGGAGGGGAAAAAGCGCTCCTTGCTGAAGCTCAAAGTGACGACGAACCAACACTACTTTGACGCAGTCTCAAGTAAGGAAATCGACTCCGGGGCATTGAAGAGGTGTGTTCACCGTCCTATGTCGAGTCCGTCAAAGTTGACTTCGGGGCGATGAAGAGGTGTGTTCGCTGTCCAAAGTCAAGTTCTTCGTAGATGGGTTCGGGATGTT
This sequence comes from Otatea glauca, assembly GCA_036346275.1. Taxonomy (NCBI): domain Eukaryota; kingdom Viridiplantae; phylum Streptophyta; class Magnoliopsida; order Poales; family Poaceae; genus Otatea; species Otatea glauca. The sequence goes on from CM070711.1 coordinate 81,737,488, forward strand.
GAGGAGATGCGTTCTCTATCCTATTTCGAGTATGTGTTTGGCAAATCATAGTTGAGACCGATTGCCTTAATAAGTTAGAGTCGTGTTACAAGATTAAGGGGGTGATTGATGGAATTAATCTTGTAATTAGGAAAGTCTTATTTTTGGGAAAGTTTGTTTTAGGAAAGTTTTGTATTTTGGGATGTGAGGGTTTCCATTTCCTAATTAGTTATTTCCTTGCATGTAATTCTTTCCTTGCATGTAGCTCTTCTGTGTCATGATAAATAGAAAGGAAAATGTTGTGGTTTGATAGAGCAGCAGAAAAAACATTCTTGACTATTCCAACATCCAGCTCGATGGCATGGGACTGCACCGACGATGCCTCGGGGAGGCCGAGTCTAAGGTAGAGCAGCAGTGCAAGAGAGAATGAGGCGACGGCCATCACCAGTAACAGCGCGAGGAACCAGGTACTCTGCTAGAATGGTATCCTTGCTCCTCCGACTCCGCCTCATGGGGGCGCCTGATACGCTCACGCATGAGGGCACCGGCGAGGCTAGTCGCTGCATCCGATGATACGAAGAGACAACACAAGCCGAAGCTGGCCTCACGGACCGTCAGCGTGGAGGTCAACGTCCCTACGGTGGAAGAAGAAGGCACGGAGTGAGAGGCGGCGAGCGAGGCCCCGGTGCGCAGAGAGGATCTTGGAGATGATGGCTTACTCCAGATCCTCGTAGAAGACGTAGTTGTTGTCGCGGTTGAGCAGCGCTGTGCACCAGAGGGGGCTCCACCGGTGGGAGAGCACAGCGTCGAAGCCTTGGAGGCGAGGACGATGTTGGATTTGGCCATCAACCGCTGTGCAGTCGTCTGATCTGTCCTTCAGTAGTCGTCCCCCGCCGTGTTACCACCGGACTGGTCTCCCATGGGGGTTAATCGAGGACGATGACTAGAAGGGGAATAAGCGGTTTTCAAAATTATCTTTTAAAATCATTTTGATCAAAACCTAATTTATATACAGAAGCATAAATCAAATAGTTTTGTTCAATCAAAGCCTAAATCGCTAGCCTCAATTAAGTGCACCAACAATCTAAATCTATGATTAAGGTTTGCGATCCTAGGTTGGCAAGTAAGCAATTTAATTTTATGGATGTAAATTGCAAGAATGTAAATGAGCAATAGAAAGTAAACTACAATTAACACATAATCTTTTTATTGTGGTGTTCGCAGACTTGCCGGTCTCCTCTAATCCACGTTGAGGTAAGCCCAAACGAATTGGACCGACTCAATGAATTAAGCAAAGCACCTCGATTTCATAAGCGGTAGCTCTTTCCTCTTCCTGATAGGTGAGCTCCAACCTTCATAACTCGTCGAGCCTTCTGATAAACTTCTTTGAGAAAGTCACCGAACAATGATGTCTCCACACTGTCTAGGTATCAGCAAACACCAAGAGTAATAGGTCAAGCCTCTTACTTATCCTCACCAAGTGCAACACATGCACAAGGATGATCAATCCTTCAATAATTGCAACACGTGCAACTAGAGACCTTCTCTCCTTGCTCACAAGGTACAACACATACACAATTAAGAGGTGAGGCTAACACTAGCTCAAGAGAATGCAAATAAAAAATCAAAGAGATTCTACATAAGAAACACTAGCTCATTTGCATCTCAAATCACTCAATATGGCTTTATGAGCTCTAGAGGTTTTGCTCTCATGCATATGCCTCAAATGGGTGCAAGAGCAGCAGCAAATACCTCCTAGCTTGAGCCCTTTTATAGCTCCTAAAGAAAACTAGCCGTTGGGGGCAAAATGCCCAAAAATCAGTAATTTCTGACACTACTGCCATGTAAAGGGCGGTAATACCAGCCTCAACCCCAACGGATAGTTCTAGACATTAAATGCACTAAAAATAGCCGTTGCTACAGTACCTCGACACTACCCCCATATAAATCCCAGTAAGGCCGACACATTTTACCAAAAAACTCAAAAATACGGTTATGAAAAATAACTACCAGCCTTTTGGAGCGATATTACCGCTGGAGCGACACTACCACTTCCCAGGGGTGGCATGTAAAAAATCGGTAGTGCCGATAGGGCGGCATTACCACCATGTAAAAATCGGTAATACCACTGATTTACCAACTAAAACGATCATAACTTTTTACTCTAAAGTTCGATTTAGATGACATTGGACTCTATAGAAAGCTTATCAAGAGGGCTACAATTTTCACCATTTTTCAAGATTTAAGCAACCATAGATATTTTAAAATATCATAAAAACTCCAATGTAGCCACTCAAGTCTAAAATCTTATTTTCTCGAAATCCTTCACATAGACTTGATTAAGAGTATGACTACAAGCTAGCAAGAGTTGACAAGATTAAATCTTGAGCCATGTGATGATCAACTCGTGATCAAAATAATTTGCAAAACACATCTGCAAATCCCAGTCACATGCTCGAGAATCAAATTCATAAATATCAGCTTATTTGCAAAACATATTTGCAAATAACAAATCCATGCAAACAAAAACACAAAGAACACACATGAACTCAAGCATAGCCATGTGACGATCAACACACAATCTCTAGTAATTTGCAAAACACATTTGCAAACTCTAGTCACATGCTAAGAAAAGTTCTTGCACGAACTTCAACATTTTTGCAAATATCACTCGCAAATATTTTCTTCACGCAAAAATCAAATCAAGAGGTGAGCTAATGCAAACAGAATTGAGCCATCAATATATGATGAGACTCAAGCTATAAAGACTCGACCCCTCTTAATAGTACAACAACCTATATTAGCAACCCGGTCTCCCAACCAAACACTGAGACCGGTAAAAGACTAGGAACACATTCTTAGCCCTATGCTAGTTATACCTTTGCCTCGCGCACCCACTTAGAGCTTTTGCTTGATAACTATCATCATCTCTCCAAGTCTGGTCTACGTCTTGTTCATCAACACATGATGAACTCCCTTCACTTCGGGATCCATCCATGATGCTCGTCAACACATGATGAACTCCCTTCACTTCGAGATCCATCCATGATGCTCATCAACACATGATGACATCCTTCTTTCTGAGTCTTGACTTGATGACTATCAACACCTGATGTCATCCAAAGTCTTGATCTTATTGGACTTAACCTATTTCCACAATCTCAAGGGAAATATTAGTCCAACATAGACGGTTGTCTCAATCATCAATGCACTCTATTAACACATAATGGATGCCCCAAGATCCTTTGATCTACTCCTTTGACAATTGACCACAACCCAAAGACAAATGATTGAAATTTATTTTTGTCTTGAGTATATTAGTGCTACTAAAGCTTCATATACTTAAGCACTTTCGATTGTCCTTAATCAACAAAGCAAACCATCAACACATGATGGAGAGCATAGATCTATTAATCTAATTCTTTGATGATTGAATGACAACTGGACATAATTTAAATTGAATTTAAATTGTTATGAGTATATTTCAACTACGAAAGCTTTACATACTCGATTTGATGGGTTTCAAAGTAATGATCCAATTGATAGAGAATGATAGAAAGGGATTAATACTATTGAGACCATCAAATATAGAATAAACTTCATTAAATGTGTGCATATATAATTGAATTTGAACCAATATGCATATATTCAATTTGAGATTTCGTTGGAGTTTATCCTATATTGACATGAGTATACTACAATTACACAATTTTTATATACTCAAGGTTTTGTTTCAAAGTAAAGATCCTTAATTTATGTGGCAAGATGAAACAGATCAATACTATTGAAACTTCAAGGTAAAGCATGAACTCTCCCTAAATGTGTGCATTCATGTATATATGGAATTGAAACATTATGCACATCTTAAGGTTGAAACAATGGTAGAATTCACCCTTTATCTTGAATCCAAGGAATGCGTTTAGAAATAATAAAATTGCATTGGATGCATACCATTGAGATTTACATTGTTCAATAAGATGAGACTAATAAAAACATACTCAATAAACAAGTTAGTATCATATTTGGATTTATTTATATGATCATGAATTTTATATCCAAAGAATGCAACAATATATGATAATATGAACTCAAATGCATACCTTTGATATTTCCATCTTTTTCATCCAAAAGAAATTAATAAGAGTTAAACTTAACAAATGAGTTAGTATCATAAAAAGATTTATCATTAATTAACAATTGAGACTAATCAATATTATGATTATCAAAAGAGTTAGTTTTAATATTAGATTTATCATTAACACAAAAACCAAATTAATGGAGCTTGAACTTTCATTGTGACCGTCGGATGGGAAGGGGAACAGTGTCCCTCGCCGTGCTGCCGTCGGATCTGACCTCCTGTGGCCGCCAGACGGGAAGAGGAACGAACGCTGGGAAATGGTAGAGGAATGAGATCAAGGAGGCGTGGTGGGTGAGGCGAGCTCACGGGAGGAAGGAGCGTTAGGTGTGTTGGGAAACCCTGATGGCCCATGAAGGCCCATGCTAGTCCCTTAGCCAAAACCCTAGGTGAGCGCTATAAAAGGAGGAGGGGGTCCCCCCTATGTACCAGAAATCATTAGCAATAAAGAATTCCGCTGTTGCTCTCCCTAAACACGTGTCTCTCTCTCTTTCTGTTCTCCAATTCAGATCTGTTCGAGAACCCCGGACTATTCGATAGTGAGGTTCCTTAACACGTTATCAGCACGAAGCTCTACCGGAGATCAGAATTGAAAAGGTGAGAAGAGGTGGGATTTCAGCAATTGAATCTAAACGCTTGACGTTTCTATGCATACATCTATCCTACGCATCTTGTATCGTTTTCGTCACGTGGCACGAAGCCACACGGCGATCGCTCGAAGCTAGCATGAAGCTACAGAATCGCTACAGTACACGAAGTTACTGTACACACAAGAAAAAAAATGCGCTTCGGTTCCGCGCTCGCAGCGCACCGCCATCGCCGCCGCCGGCACGAAGCCGCCTCGGTTCCCGCGCTCGCCGGCTTGAAAACCGGCTAGCCGCCGTTGCGCCGCCGTCTCGGCCATCCGCACATAGCCGCCCGCCACAAAGATCGGCCTCCACGCCGTCGCGACGGCGCGAGCCTCGGCGCCGCCGTCGCCGTCCGGCCCACCGCGACCATAGCCACCGCGCCGTCGGCCCGCTGCCGTCGGCGGCCGCCTCGGCCTCCGCAGCCGCCGCCGCCCGACCTCGGCTCGTGCGATCCGGCCGCCACGGCCTCGCACGGCTCCGCCCGGCCTCCGCGCGCGCCTCAGCATCGCCCGACGTCGCAGCCCGCCCAGCCTCCGGCGCCGCCATCCGCCTCGCCTCCGTCGCGCGCCGCCTCGCATCGCCAAGACGTCGCAGCCTCGCCCTAGCCCGCCGCCGCCACCCGCCTCGGACGTGTGTCGCCGCCGGCACCGCGCCGCCTTGCGATCGCTCGCGGCCGGCCGACGCTCGGTTTCGCCGCTTCGCGACGGCCGATGCCTCGGTTTCGCCGCTAGCGCCGGCCGACGCGCTTCGCCGCGAAGACCGCCACCTCCCGCTACACCGCGACGTCGCTCGAGCGTCGTCGCCGCGCGCCGACGCAGCGGCATCGCCGCGCCAGAAGCGTCGCGCCGAGCGGCCATTGCCTCACGCCGCCCGCGGCGCCGGCGACGGCCCGGCTTTGTCGCCGACGAAGCGGCACAAAGCGCGTCGCTCGGCGCGACGCCCACCGCCACCCCGCCATCGCCCCGCGCACGGCGCCGCACGGCGCCACACCCGAGGCGGTCGTCGCCTCCGACCACGGCCACGCCGGTCCGCACGCCACGCTCCTCGCCTCGGCCCACTCCGCCACGCGCCGCCCGTCCGCTGCTGCTTGGTCCCACGCCTGTGCTCCATCACCCGAATAGATGGGCCATCACCTTAAGAGACGAGGCGGGACGGGCCGGGAAGTGGAAAGCGGCGCGCTGAGCGGAAAGGGAACCGCTGGCAGAGGCGGCGGGCGGCGCGGCAAGGAAGCCGGCGACAGAAGGAGAAGAAAAGAAGTGCGCGCAAGGGAAAGAAAAAGAAAAGGGAAGTGGCGGCGGCGGCTAGGGAAACCCTAGCGCTGCTGTTCTTGGCCGGGCAGTTCTACTAAGTAAAGAAAAGAAAGAAGAAAAAGAAAAGAAGAAAAAGAAAGAAAAAGAAAAGAAAAAAGAAAAAATTGCAGAAAATTTTGAAAAAATTGCCAGAAAATTACAGAAAATTATTTGGCTCTGTTTCTAATTTTTCTAGCTTTATTTCTCTGTTTTATGAATATTCTTTATGAATTTTGAATTCATTGCTTTATTTTGTATATTGCAATGCATAGCAATTTATTTCCTGTACCTTATGCTTATTACAACCATTTTCTATTAGATTACACGCAGTAATCTAATGTCGGAATTTTGAAATCATGAATCGTGAATCGTGAGTTTGAAGAACTGGCCCCGCACGATCAGAACTACCTCACTTGGGCATCGGACGTGAAGATAGTTCTTGGGGGCAAGAAGCTCCGTACTGCGATTGGTCTAGGGTCCTCGCAGGACGCGAAACCTACCGTCGAGCAGAACGATCAAACCGTGCACTGTCGTTTAAATGCATGAATCGCATTTTCTTTTAGATTATGGTTGTTAGCATTTTCTTTTGAATTATGAATTATAAGCTCTAGAAGAGCATACTTCTCTCATGAATAAATAAGCAATTTATTCTTTATTCCAGTATTCTTTCTTTTACAAGCAATATTTGAATTATTTTGCCTCTGTTTGATTGGGATTATATTTCTTGTATCTAGAAATCGTATAGCGCCCAAATGGAAGAGATATGCATTGTTGATAGTGGCACAACAAATACCATCTTAAGAGAGTCTAAATATTTCCAGTCGATCACGAAGAACGCTGAAAAGATTACTACGATCGCAGGAAGCAACTCATATGTAATCGGCTCAGGAAGAGCCACTATTATATTGCCTATGGGTACAACTTTGGTAATTGAAGAAGCCCTTTTGTACCCTGAATCAACGCGCACTCTCTTAAGCTTTAAAGACATCCGCGCCAATGGTTTTCACGTAGAAACCAATGAAGAAAATGGCAAAGAATACTTGTGCATTGTGAAGAACGCGGTATGTAGAAAAATGGTATTAGAAAAATGCCCCTCATATGAATCTGGGTTGTACTACACGAATATTCATGCACCCGAAGTGTATACTTCCTTGAAAACTGTTTTTAGAAGCTCTGAGTTATTTTCCTTATGGCATGGTAGATTAGGCCATCCTGGTCTTAGAATGATGAGAAATATAGTGAACAACTCACAAGGTCATGGTATTAATGTTAAAAATTTCCCGAATCATGAAGATTTTGTGTGCCCTGCATGTGCCACCGGGAAATTAATAACTAGACCCTCTGTCATGAAAGTGCAAAGTGAAATCCCTGCTTTCCTGGAAATCCAGGGGGATATTTGCGGTCCGATTCAGCCCCTGTCAGGGCCGTTTCGATACTTTATGGTGCTCATCGATGCTTCCTCGAAATGGTCGCATGTATGCTTGTTGTCAACAAGAAACCATGCTTTTGCAAAGCTGATCTCGCAGATCATAAGAATTAAGAATGCTTTCCCTGATCATCGCGTGAAGTCCATTAGAATGGACAATGCCGGAGAATTTACTTCAAAGGCATTTGATGATTATTGCACAGCAACAGGGATAGCAGTTGAGCACTCCGTACCGCACGTCCATACGCAGAATGGACTAGCAGAAGCACTAATAAAGAGGATTAAATTCATTGCCAGACCGCTTTTGCAGAGTTGTAACTTGCCCAACACTTGTTGGGGACACGCGATCTCGCACGCAAAGAAGACTTATCAATTTCAGACCATCGGCCTACAACATCCATTCTCCTATGCAGCTTGTGCACGGGATCATCCCGAAGATCTCCCATCTTAGAAATTTTGGATGTATGGTATATGTACCTATACCACCCCCTCAGCGGACTGCAATGGGCCCTCTCCGCAAGTCTGGGATATACATTGGTTATGAGAGTGCATCCATAATCAGGTATTTGGAACCCATGACTGGAGACTTGCATACAGCCCGATTCGTTGATTGCATCTTTGACGATGATTGTTTCCCGTCATTAGGGGGAGGAAATCAACCTTTGGATGAAAAATGCCGGGAAATCATATGGCATTCCACTGGGATCCCCGCACATGACCCCCGCACTAATGAAGCAAATCAAGAAGTCCGAAGATAATTGATTTGCGAATTTAGCAAATGAACCGCTGATCATTTTGTGATCCGAAGGGCGTGGTTAAGTCGCATGTACCGCAAGAAATGCACCGAGAGGGTGGAAATACCAAAAAATAGAAGGTATCCTCAACGTGTTCAAAGGCCTCAAAGAAAAAGAACAGGAAATCTGGCTCCTCAAACCCAAAGTACCCGGAGACGTCTGGAGAAAACTGGGCGAGAGGACTTACCACAACCAATCACGAAAATGCCCCAAGGAAAGAAGGGGAGCCAGTTGAGACTGCATCTGGAAAGAAGCCAACAGAAAGGCAATTCGGACTTGAATCTTCCATCGAAGGAAGCCGCCGGAAATAATGTGTGCGCACACATAGGCGATGAAAAACTAAAGGAACTTGCTCTTGCGATAGGGAATAGCAGTGAAGAGCAAGTAGAAGTGCATGAAGCACCCCATGAAGAAATGGCCATAAACTTTGTAATAACGGGAGAATCACGAATAGAGCAACGACCAACGTTGATGCATACTTTGCAAAGAAGATTGCCTCGATCATTGATCATGATCCCGAGCTCGCATCTCTCGCAGAGTGCAAGAAAAGGCTAGATTGGGAAGAACGGAAAAGGCAATCATCTGCAGAGTTAGTCTCTCGAACAAGAGAGAGGTGTTTGAGCCGTATGCCGCACACCTCCCCATATAAACCCGTGAGGTCACAAATGGGTCTTTGTTCGGAAGAGGAATGAAAACAACGGTTGTAAGGTACAAAGCAAGGCTTGTAGCTCAAGGTTTCACTTAACGTCCCGGAGTTGATTATGAAGAAACCTATTCTCCGGTCATGGGAGGAATTACCTTTAGATATTTGATCTCAATGGCGATCAACTTGAAGTTGAGAATGAGGCTAATGGATGTTGTCACAACATACTTGTATGGAAACTTGGATTCGGAGATATACATGAAAGTAGGAAGGAATTCCTATCCCAACCAAGACGGAGCAAATAGAAACTCAGATAGTGTGAAATTGGAGAAATCATTGTATGGGTGAAGCGATCGGGAAGAATGTGGTACAATCGCTGAGTGACTTTCTGCAAGAAAGGCTACACAAACAATGAAGATTGTCCATGTGTGTTTATACAATGATCCCCGAATGGATTCTGTATAATCTCCGTCTATGTAGATGACTTGAACATCATTGAGACGGATGAAGAAATTGAAGAGGCATGCTCATACTTGAAGTCTGAGTTTGAAATGAAAGATTTGGGTAAAACCAAGTTTTGTTTAGGCTTGCAGCTTGAACATGTCCAAGGAGGAATCTTGGTACATCAATCAACCTACACGCAGAAAGTGTTGGAAATGTTTGGTTTTGAAAAAGCATATCCTGCAAAGACTCCAATGGTCGAAAGGTCACTCCAAGCAGACCTAGACCCATACAGACCTAGAGAAGAGGGGGAGGAAGTCCTGGGAGCAGAATTCCCATATCTGAGTGCAATTGGAGCGCTCATGTACCTTGCGAATAGCACTAGGCCGGATATTGCGTTCGTTGTGAATTTGCTAGCCCGGTACAGTGCAGAACCCACCAAAAGACATTGGAAAGAGATCAAGGACATCTTCCGTTACCTCCAAGGAAGCAAAGACCTTGGTCTGTTTTTCAGAAGAAAGAATGAATTGAATTTGGTTGGCTATGCCGATGCTGGGTACTTATCAGACCCGCATACTGGCAAGTCCCAAACTGGCTATGTTTTCCTATGTGGAGGAACAGCAATTTCTTGGAAGTCGTCTAAGCAGACCCTTGTCTCGACATCGACAAACCACTCAGAAATCATCGCTTTGTATGAAGCATCTCGTGAATATGCATGGCTCCGAAGAATGGTTCACCACATCCAGAAGTCATGTGGTTTTAACATTGAGCAAACTCCCACAATCATTTATGAAGATAATGCAGCTTGTGTTGCCCAAGCACAGATGGGTTATGTGAAGAGCAATCTCACGAAGCATATCAACCCCAAGTTCTTCTATGCTCACGAATTGCATAAGATGAACGAGATAAAGATATTACATACTAAGTCATGTGAAAATCTTGCAGATTTGTTCACTAAATCACTCCCAGCATATACCTTTGAAAGGTGCGTGAAAGGAATTGGGATGATGAGACTTAGAGAAGTGCAGATTTCAGGGGGAGATATTTCACATACTCCCACATAAATCTCGAAGATGAATTATGAATACCCAACATGAATCTCGAAGATTAGCAATTGAAGTTGGGAGAATTGTACTCTTTTTCCTTAGCAAGTTTTTCATGAAGTTTTCTTGCATAAGGTTTTAACGAGGCAATTCGCGCAACATAGTAAGCGTATGCTATGTACTCTTTCTCCAAGTATTTTTCCCACTGGGTTTTTCTGGAGTTTTAATGAGGCATATGCATCTCGCGGCAAAGGGCCCAAGGGGGAGTGTTGGGAAACCCTGATGGCCCATGAAGGCCCATGCTGGTCCCTTAGCCAAAACCCTAGGTGAGCGCTATAAAAGGAGGAGGGGGTCCCCCCCTATGTACCAGAAATCATTAGCAATAAAGAATTCCGCTGTTGCTCTCCCTAAACACGTGTCTCTCTCTCTTTCTGTTCTCCAATTCAGATCTGTTCGGGAACCCCGGACTATTCGATAGCGAGGTTCCTTAACAAGGCGAGGAGATGGCGTGGGCGAGGGGAACTCGTAGTTTGGTGCCTCGAGTGCTTTGTGAAGCCCAATTCCCCGACGCTATCGATCCCACAAAGCTATCAGTTGATTGGCCGAGAGGACGAGCGAGCGTACGTGGAGGCCCTAGCCACGAGGCAAGCTGACGGCGAATGGCAGCAGCGCAAAGTAACAAAGGGCAAAGAACCATCGATCAAGCAGGCGGGGCAAGGCACCGACGGCCCAGGACGATGAGCAATTGGCCGAAAACCCTGTCCAAATGTATGGCGCAAGCTAGGAGGATATATATATATATATATGGAGCAACATATGTAGTGCAAATCCCTCTTATCGTGAAACCTACGTGTACAAGTTTTCAAAAATTCTCAAAAAAATTACTGTACGTAAGGGATGTGAGCTTCTACAATCCTGCAAAATTTTAAAATCAAACTCAATCGTATTTGAAAGATATGAAAAAAAGACAAAAAAACGAGATGAATAGTATTGAACAGTAAAAATCACTATTTAAGCTGAATGTGTCTTTTTCATATCTTTCAAACGCGATTGATTTTGGTTTTCAAATTTTGCATGCTTGTAGAAGCTCACATCCCCTATGTACAATAATTTTTGAGAATTTTTAAAAACTTGTACACGTGGGTTTCATAGAGTTTTCACAGTAAAGGGGTTTACATTAAATATGTTGCCATATATATATATATATATATATATATATATATATATATATACTACTTCTAATTAGGAGTTAGTGGCAGTGGTCCAATCTTCTCTAGAGTATCTGATTCGTTGGATCTGACATGAACGGTTGAGATAGAAGAGAATTTAATCATATCTTAGATGGAAGGATTTTATCATATCTTTTTTGAATAGAAATATTATTTTAGCGTATCTCTATTCACATGTTCTTACTATAGAAGGATGTTATTCATATATCTTATAAATGGAAGGATTTTCTCATCATGTCCTGCATGGATAGAAGGATATACTCACTATATCCCATAATACGGGAATTCTATCTCATCATATCTGGAAATGCATAGATTAAAAGGAAAGAATCACGCAACCAAATCACGTGCCAATCACGAAGATGTCGGGGAGACCTGACTTCCATCCGCCTGCGTACGCTGCCTTCTGCTTTCATCTACTCCCTATTAGAGGGCACCCACTCTCACCTCCAGGAGGACAGGCCGGTCGGTAGTGGAGACACACGCAGGAAGAGAAGAGAAGAGAAAGGCTGCGTGCAAGAAGCAAGAAGATTTCCTGTAAAAGGAAGACAATAACTTTCTCCTCCTTCAATGGTAATGATTGATATCTCTCTACTAATTCTAATTAAGAGTTGGTGGCGATCATCCGTTATCCTTTAGAGTACTTGATTTGTTGGATCTAATATGAACGGTTGGGATGGAAGAGAATTTAACCCGATAGTCAAATCTCTTCGGAGGAATGAACTTTTTCTACTATTGAAACATAACTAAAGTTAGTGTTCTTTGCAAATAAATCTTTTATCGCAAATTGAGTTTTCGTTGCAACACACGGGCACATGACTAGTATATATATATATATGTATATGTATATGTATATGTATATATATGTATGTATGTATGTATGTATGTATGTATGTATGTATGTATGTATGTATGTATGTATGTATGTATGTATGTATGTATGTCCGCTTGCAGCCGCTAATTTTGATTGCGCCGCCGGTGGCCCTGGCAACAACAATGAGGCTGGCATTACGATCAAAGATCAAACATACGAACACATTTTTACGCTTATTAATGAATGCCGTTCATGAATGGCAGTCTCCATGGAGACTGAGATGGTGTAAATTCTCAACGGTTGGAATAGTGAATTTGACTGCACAGGTGGCGGTGTGAGTTCATGAGAGAGAATAGCGAAATCGTTCGATCCGCACCGGCGGCGGCTTGCCGAGTTGCGACTTGGTGTCATTATTAATCATGAGTCCTCGGCCACTGACTACAGCTCATGATATATCAACGAATTTGTTTGGCATCGGCGGCGGCGTAGAAAATTTATTTGTAGTGTCGGGTTAGTTTAGGTTGAATAAAAAATCTATTGTACCGAAAATATTTTCAGCCCAAACAAAATGTCTATATAACCCATGAGAACTAAATGGCTGAATTTAATATATACTACCACCCCTTACTATAGTAAACCATAAGAATTCTTAAATCCGGGCTCTGACACTGCTCACGATCACAATCTTTAAGCTTGTCTTTCATATATGCATTATACCATGATCATGTTGGAGAGAGACACATGCTGATAATCATACCTTTATAAGTAAATTTTACAAAACTGGAAGATTTTTTTACAAATTATTATAAAACTATAGGTTTTAGTTTATATTTCACAAAACTATATATTTTATAAGAATTTATATCACAAAATTATATATTTTAGAATTGATTGTTTCTTGTAACATATCTAACAATGTAGGTCCACATGGCAACTTCACGTGTAAGTGAAACGGGAAATAGGGACGTATGAGATTGCCATATAGGTCCACACTATTAGACCTGTTAAAAGAAACGGTCAATTCTAAAATATGTAGTTTTATGATACAAATTCTTTTAAAATCTGTAATTTTGTGAAATAAGAGCTGAAATCTGTAACTTATAATTTTATGAAATTTACTTAACTTTTATATATTGTTATAGACTCACATATATGGTGGTTATTGGGATGCAGAGCATCAATTAGACGTACAATTTATTTAGATGCTTAGATTAAGCTGCACTTTGAGTGGCCACAGAATCCACCGAACACAAGCATGATACGACACGTATATACGTATGCATATATAGTAGGTATAGTCATATCATGCACGACGTAGCTAGGCAAGCAGGACTGCAGGAGCATGTGTGCAGCTCAGACGAGGCAGCGGTTCTTGCGCGGGGCGAACCCTCCGTAGCCACCGGAGTACCCCTCGGTGGTGGTGCTCTCGTACGACTCGTAGTGGCTCCCGCCGCCGTGGTTGCTGCCGGCGTGCTTCTCCTCCCGCATATACGCCTCGTCGCGGTGCACGCCACCGTGGCGGCCACGGGCAAACTCCTCTTCGCAGTCACTCTCCTCCTCGCTCTCCTCGCAGTCACTCTCCTCCTCGCTCTCGTACTCCTCGTCGTGGTGGATCCGCCCGCCGCCAGCCACACCACCTTGGTGGCGAGGGTACCGACCGTCGGCCTCCTGGAACACCTCCTGCCGGTAGGCCTGCTTCTGCACGGTGCCACCGTGGTGACGAGGGTACACTTGGTCCTCCTCGAACACCTCCTGCCCATAGGCGTGCTTCTGCACGGCCCCACCGTGGTGGCGAGGGTACACTTGGTCGTCCTCCTCGAACACCTCCTGCCCATAGGCGTGCTTCTGCACGGCGCCACCGTGGTAATGAGGATACACCTGGTCGTCCTCTTCGAACACCTCCTCCCGGAAGGCGTGCTTCTGCACGGCACCACCGCCGTAGCAGGGCTTCTCGTTGACTGTCATGCGGTTGATCTCCGTCACGACGGTGGTACTGTACTCGGGGTTTTGGCGGTGGTAATTCATCTGGGGCTTGCTTTGGCCGTGGCCGTGGCCATGACCGTAGCCGTAGCCATTGCCACACTTGACCAGCGACATGCTTAATAGTAGTTTCTTTGGCTCGTTCTTGCAACGGTTACGCACTCCTACTCACAGTGAGTCTGTGACTATGGCTTGCTTTGTATACGTATGGCCTTGCAAGGTAGGTTTTTATAGGCCCCGTGGTGTGTAGGAGCTAGCATTTGTGCTCGGTGGCTCGTAGGGCAGTGCAGCTAATATATTAGTCCCCCTAAACCTGTAAAGAATGGCGTCACTCACAGTACTGCCGCACGCTTTGTCCGCAAATGGCCTGTTGCCGTGTACGCATCCTAACAGTGTTGTGTCAAGATTCGGTGGCCATGTTTCTCTCGTTTCTGGGCTTGGATGCCTCGAGGAAGAGGCACTCCTGTTTCCCATTCTCCATCCCATACCCTTCTCTTCACTCGGTCGTGGCCACCGCCTCCCCTGGTCAAGGCGTCGCTCCTCTCGCTCTCTCCTTCACTCCCTTCTTACCCACCGTCCCCGGCAGCGGACGGCGCCTCGCGCTCTCCCCCTTCACTCTCACTTACAGGGACAATCTTCTAATTTTCAGTGAAATGCCTGTGTGTGTAGTTCCTGATTAGAAAACCAAAATATGTTTCTTAGTTCATTCACGTAGGCTGTTGATATTCAATTCAAAGAACTTACAATATTACCAGAGGAGAAAAAAAAATGGTTAAGTTTTGTTTGCATCTAAAACTGAAAAGAGTTCCAATTCCATACAATGCTGAGAAGGAGAAAGGATAAGAGTGGCTGTTCTTATCATTGTGCTGTGTTTATCTCATCTGGCGTTTGTTTACAGGAGGAATCTTCAAGAAACTATCATTTATCTGATCAATACAAAGGTTATAGATGATATGGGATTGTCGTTTCACACTTGGAGAGGTTCTTGCCAAAAAATGAAGGCTCTACTGTCCTGGTTATGTATGGGCCTCCCAAGTCTCTGTTATGATATTTCGTTGTGCTTGATGATATACCTCATATCCTACATACGAGAACCTTTATTATGCTTCTGTGCTACATGTTATGTCTGAGTTTGACGTTCGGAATTGATGCAAGTTCTTGCTTATTGAACTTTTACAATCCAGGCACACAAACGGATGGATAAACAGTTGCAGGTAGAGAGACAAGTGAATCTACTTTTGGTTGAAGCCCTGCGTGACCGAAAGGCTACAGGTGTTGGTCTCTTTTGAAAAACTTTTACTGCAACCCAAAATTCATGATTTACAGTACCTTGGCTGTTTCGCTAAAAAGAATACAAAGCAGTGCTTCAATTTTTTCCTTCTAATACAAGACAAATCTTAAAGTAAGTGAAGGGATAAGTAATCTCCACCTACTCTTCATTCCTGTTTTAATATTTGTACAACTGTAAAAAAGAAAAACATTGAAGCACCTCTCTTACATATATTGTATGATCATTGTCTTTTCTGTTAGGCCTTTTATATCCCTCAAGATGTACATAGTGGTATAAAAGTTTACCGAACTCACTTTTATGCCTTATATTCTTGGTTTATGTAAGGTGACATTGTCATCCAGAGTCTGTATGTGTTGTTTTCGTTGTTTGTCTTTTCATCTGCTGCATTCAAGCTTCTACTGTTAAGATCGCCCTGCCGATTGCCCAGAGCTGATATTGCAAAGGCATACTTATCTCGCTATACAGCCAATCATCTACGCCTTACACTATTTCTCCTTATACAGTTGCTCCAGTTGATCAAGCAGCTTCTTCGCTCAACATGACCAAATAGCGCGTAGCGCATATTCCTATCTAGTGGATAGATATGCTTGACCTCTTAACTTTATATCTAGTCGAGCATTTTATTTTTCGAACCAGGGCTATATCACCATAATTTTCTATAACCAGGCATCTTGTAATTTGGCGCATATACTCCCATCAATAATGATAAAGCAAAGATCCTATTCGCGTGGCATATTTGATGGCCTTTTTTTCGTCCCTAGCAGCAATGCTTATCCTATCTTACAGTGTGAAAGATTTACTCAAACTTGCTTCACGTGATGAAATTCTCATGCAATACGCACATTCACGGCCATGATTTGCACGAAGGCGCACGGTACCTACAAATATTGCTATGCTATTTCCCTAATTTGATCATTAATTGATTAAGTATAGTACTTTCATTATTAAAAAAAATACCAATATTAAGGTAGTACAACGAATTCACCCTACTGCTAACTTTTGGAGAAAGCATGGGACCAATTATCCCCTTGTTGATTTCAATCATATCGAAAGAAAAAAATCCATAATTTCCCTGTAAATCACTTCAAGTCATTCATATTTTCACTTTCCACCTGTGCTCGTCTTAATTTTTTATCAACCCACATGTAAGTGAATTTATGCCCACACGGTGAAGGTAGAAAATTTTAGGAGCTTTTAGTCATGTCTATCTATGACCAAGAGTTTGCTCGGAAAGGCACGTCTTCTATGATACCTATAGCGACCAGATTGTACTAGAATTACATTACTTGTCACCAGTGAGTTCGGACGGTCGCCCGCCTAGGAGGTGGCTCCGCTCCTCACATGTAAGTGAATTTATCGTCTGTAATTCAGCTCCTATCGTTATCCATTTCATGGTGCTAGCTCAGCACCCATTGAAAAACAAGGAATATAAAATGGCCTTAACCCTCCCCACCTGTCGCAAGGACGTTCTTATCTTGGCCATATCCAAAGCCCTTGCGTCCCTACGAGTTCTACAACATCAATCATCCTCCATAGATGCTTGAGCTTGGGATGAGGACCTTCAATAGATGCCTAAGAAGGTGTTTAGAAGGCATGTCACTACGCATATAGACTTGAGTTTAATCCTCCGATATGTAAGAGCCCATGCAAGCATCACATCAGAAGGTCCGTTCCACTTGTTATAGGTGGGCTTGAAATGTTTTGGGTCGCAGGAGATTTGGAGCTGCGTTGGGCTATATGCTTAACGCATCCCTCACAGAGAGAGAAGACGCAATGTGAGTTACGGTTCGGACACGGGCTGACGTGGGATACCTGGGTTGGCTTGGCTCTTGGCTGGGTCCTCACGCGGTATGTATAATAGTATATGTCAGTTATTTGTAAGATTATATCACATAGGATTTTAGGTGATGTAAAAGAGAGAAAATAAGGAGAGAGATAATTGTTGTTTACTATTTAAGAGACGATCTTATAGATATTTTTTTATTTTTTGTGCCATTGTATAAACAATTTGTTAATTAGATAAGAGACTACTACAGACAACTATATATATAATCCATTGTATGAGTTATTTTTAGTGCTGTTTATAGATGATATGGAGATATATTACAGATTGCTACCGTCCATATCACTGTACATGCTCTAAAGAGAGACCGGTCGTGAGACGCCTGAAATCGGAATTTGGCATTTCGGTAGGTGAAACCGGAGATGAACACCCAAAAGCTGAAAACTTTTGTG
This sequence comes from Otatea glauca, assembly GCA_036346275.1. Taxonomy (NCBI): domain Eukaryota; kingdom Viridiplantae; phylum Streptophyta; class Magnoliopsida; order Poales; family Poaceae; genus Otatea; species Otatea glauca. Next base: position 81,755,416 of record CM070711.1, read on the forward strand.
AGATCGGCTCGGTTCTGGGGCTCATCAGTTCGCTCTCCTGCCGTGCTGCCACCGCGCGTCAAACGGCCCGTGCTTACGAGCGTCGTACATCCAGCCGTCAAATGCGTCGATCGGTCCGCTTCGTACATTTTACATTGATCAACTCGGTTTGGTACAACCGTACCAGCAATGTATGTATACCTTTACATAAAGCCGAGAGAATTGAAGCTCAACCAGTCGTGCCTTGTCAGCGTTCCTCGTGAAAAAGGTCATTCAAAAAATTTGAAATTACGTTTAGATCCTCTCGTCAATTTTTTAGCAAAATGGACCCGACAAAACCAAAATTACATTTAGGTCTCTCCACGGTTTACATTTAGGTCCTCCTATCGGTTGTTAGCAAAATGGATAAAAAAAATCAAAATTACATTTAAGTCCCAAGAAATTTGATTTTAGTATAATGGACCAAAAAACGAAATTACGTTTAGACCTCTCCGTGATTTTCTCAAAAAAAATCCTACAGATTTACCGACGGCTTATAGCAATACACAGATTCACCGACGGCTTATAGCAATCCATAGATTTGTCGACGGCTCTTAGCAACCTGTTTTTTTTAAAGAAAAAAGAAAATCGAAATTATGTTTAGGTCCATCCGCTGTTTTTCCCAAAACAAATTCCACGGATTCGCCGACAGCTCCTAGCAATTCACGGATTCGCCGATAGCTCCTAGCAATCCACAGATTCACTGACAGCTCTAAGCAACCCATTTTTTTAAACAAAAAGAAAAAACAAAATTACGCAAGAACATTTTTAAAAAATCTCATCAGAAAAAACGAAAATATGTTCGTGTCCTCGTACCTTTTTTCGTAGGTAACCGTCGGACCAAGTTTCGTACCGCATAAAGAAGACCCATGGTGCCACAAATTCGCCAATAACTCCTAGCTAGCATATTTAAAAAAACTGAGAAAAAACGAATCCCCGTTTACGTCCTCATACCCTTTTTTCAGAAATATCCATTGGACCAAACTTCGGACGGCGCAGTGTCGCGCGACCAAATTTTGCACAATGTAGCGTAGCACGCGACCCTGGCTACCTTTTTTTAGAAATAACTATCAGACCAAATTTCGTACGGCACAGCGTCGCGTGACCAAATTTTATACAGCATAACGTAGCACGTAACCCTGGCTAGCATACTCGATCGAGCAAGCAAATTGAAGCTTGGTGTAGCACGCGCATAATTAGGAAGCCTTTTTTTACCATAACCATACGTGCAGCGCGTGCAGATCGAGCATTAGTCGAGAGTACAAAGGTCTAGTTGGGTTATCAAGATTACTAGATAATTGACCGCGGTGTGCCACGCCGTGACCGTCGCTCTACACGCGAGAAAATTGACAAAACGTGCGATTGCCGCTTCCAACGCGAGAAAATTAAGGAAACACGTGAAACGTCTGAAAGGATACGAGCGTAATCGCGTTTTTTTCGCATTTATTCGACTGAAAAGGACCTGAACGGGTTTTTCCCGAAAAAGTACCTAAACGGAACGCTAAAAAAATAAAAAAAGACCTAAACGTAGTATATATTTTTTTCCATAAAAAGGACCTAACCGTATGTTTTTTTTCCCGAAAAAGGACCTAAACGTAATTTTGATTTTTCGAAGGACATAAGTGCGAGGCTCAAAAACGAAAAAAGGGCATAAGCGTAATATATTTTTCTTTCACAAAAGAAGGACCTAACCGTAATTTTTTTACGAAAAAAAGACCCAAATGCAATTTTTTTGTGGCTCGAGCCGAATCCAAGCCGGCTCAAATGAATGTGGTGGCCAGAAGTCCACCAAGTTTAGTATATGCATTATTTAAGTTGCACTCCAAGCAGATACAGCTAGAGTTGGGAGTTGGGCGTGCCAGACATGGCACGGTGTGGGCTCAATTGGCTTTGGACTGTAGCGTGCATTGTCGTGCTAGTCCGATTCGCCTCCAGTAAGACTCAGGCACGACTCAGGGCATGCCGTGCTGCTGTCGCACTGTGCCAGTTTAGATCTTATTCTGTTGGACATGTAGATTCGTGGACGTCGTCGCCATCGGTCCATCACTGTGGACGGCACCAAGGACGAGTAGCGAATATTGATCGTCAGTAAGAATCTGATACACACAATTATTTGGGGAAAAGAATTTTATTTATTCATTAGGGAAAAAGACTATTGGATCCAGCAACATGGTGATGAGGATCGTCGAGATCCTGTGTCATCGTCGTTTTCCTCCTCCAGATGGTCAACGAAGCTGGTGGTGTGATGCCACAAGGCCGTATTCAATGACATTGTGACCGAAGGCTGCTGAATTTGGCACTGAGGCGGTGAGGGAGGGTGAGGAGGGGATGGTGTGGAACGATCGGGGGAGGTGGCAGGGAGGAAGCAGGGATGGAGGAGGGCAAAAGAAAAGAGAGACAGGAGATGATAAAGGTTTGGGGAGATGTCGACTGCGCCAAATGGATCATATGAGGAGGCGAAAGGAAGAGGTAATATTTGATGATAGGCTAGGTTGTTAGGGTAAGTTAGTTGATGTGGGATGAGCTGTAGATAAAATGTTTTTTATGAAAAGATGGTTTCCGTGTTAGATCGACCTAGGTATGACCTAATCAGTCGTATCAATCGTACTGAGTTTTCGAGTTTTCAGGCCCAGGCTCATTATTTGTGCCGTTCTGACTCAGAGATATCATACCGTTCAAGACGGTAGTGCTTCAGCGTAAAAAGGCATGACCATTGCACAGACCTCGCGCAGCAACACGGCATCCACCAATGAGACTGCATGCAGGCACGCATAAATATACCATGAGTGCGCGCGTACGTTGTGGATACGGATCGACGTATCAGTGATAGATATAATCATGCGCCATGCGCGTACTGTAGCGCTGCTCAGGCGACCAGGTAGCTGTTCTTGCGCTGCGCGCAGCCGCCGCCGGCCACTGTCACGGCCTCCTCCTCGCACGTGCTCTCGTACACTTCGTAGCGCTGGCTGCTGCCCTGACGGCCGGAGTAACTCTCCTCGCAGGTATTTTCATGTGCCAAGCAGCCGTACGTTGGTTTTAGTCTTGGATCATGAACACCTGCACACGAACACGAAGAAGAACATATAAATTTTTGGGTAATTTTCTCTTATGTTATTTTCTTAAACTCATAGGGTACATGCTCTTTTATAATGAGCGGACCACCTAATTAACTTGGTAACCAAGACAAACACTAAATTTGAAAAGCGTAACTAAGAAAATAAACTAACTGATTTGATTCAATTGTTAATTGCACCGTGATCTCTACTTGCCTTATAACATAGTACTTGCCTTACACAAGACAAGCCTACAATTGAAAGTCTAGATTACTTTCCAATATATTCTATTCTTCCATAACATAGCAAGGTAACTATGGAAAGTCTTAATTATTTTCCAACAAATCTTCCCCCTTAATCAAGGCTCGTCGACTTTAACTCGTTGAGGCAATTGGTCTCAACTACGACTTTGCCTAACTAATACTTGACACAGGATGGTGAACGCATATTCAAGGAGTTTCGCCTTCTTCTTGCTGGCCATTACACCTGTGACACACCTCACCAGCAATTACAACATTTGACTCAGCTCCAATTGTCTTTTCATCGGTGAAACAACTTGACGGTGACACAGACTCGCATTAGAGCTTACCAACGAGAGAACTTAGACACACATACAAGAACTCTCGTGCACATACACATGCATCATGCACGGACTCTTCCTACGTGCATGCAAAGAGGCTTCCCTTTGATCTTCTCACGCAATATGTTCTCTTCTGATACGTACAATATCTCTAAAGAAAGCAACATATATTTATCTTGTGAACACAACTCACACAAAAACTCATGTTATCACACACAATATCTTATGGACACAACTAACACAACAACGCATAGTTTTGGCTGCCTTCTCAAAGAGACACACAGATGGCCATCAATGTCATCTTGTCACACCGATTGTCAACATTACCATCACCAACAGCTTCACAACGTTGATCTTTGGTGTGTCATCACCGTAGCACCATGACACGTTGGTGGGCACTACCTCGTATGGAGCCTCGATGTTGCCGCGGCCTCTTTCTGCCAACCTTGGTGACTCGCCATGTCGTCGCTCCTTGACATAGCACAGACGACACCATCTTGTCTTCTCCTATGCCATGGACCCTCATACACCACCGTATCCGTGCTCAATGCACTGTATGATCCCGCCCAACACTACATCGCTTAGCGTCGATGGCTTGCCCCGAGGTGTAGCAGTGGTGGCCTCCTCGGGGCAAGTACAACAGTAAGGTTAGAACCTCGCTCTAATAACAATTGTTGGTTTTAGCCCTAAATCATAAACACCCGCACACAACCACGAAGAAGAACACCGAAGTTTTGAGGCAATTTTCTCTTGTGTTATTTTCTCAAACTCATAGGGTACATACCCTTTTATAGTAGACGGACCACCTAACCAACTTGTTAACTAAGATAAACACTAAACTTGGAAAGGCTAATTAAGGAAATAAACTAACTGATTTGATTCGATTGCCGATCGCATCATGATTTCTACTTGCTTTACATATAGCAAGCCCACAATTAAAAGTCTGAATTACTTTCTAATGTATTCTATCCTTCTAACATAGCAAGGTAACAATAGAAATTCTTGATTATTTTCTAACACCATGACCATGGTGGCGGCCGACGTACTCCTCCTCGCAGTTGTTCTCGTAGGCCTGGTAGCGGTGCCTGCCGCCGTGGTGGCGGCCATTGTACCCTCCCTTGTACACCTCGTGGCGGCGCCTACCGTCACCGTGGTGGTGGATCTGCTGCTGGTGGTGGCGGCGGCGGGGGTAGCCTCTGTCGACCTCCTCGAACACCTCCTTCTGGACGGTGTGGTGCTGCACGGTACCGCCCCCGTGGCAGGGGTTCTCGGCGATGGTCGCGACGTACCCTGAGTTGTGGCGGTGGTAGTTCATGTGGGGTTGTGGCTGGCCGTAGCCGTGGTAGTGGCCCTTGGACGACATGACCTGCCTGCTTGTCATCTATTCCTGCGTTATCCGTGCCTTGTGTCCGTATGGACTTGCATGGATTGGCTTTTATAGGCGCTAGCTGCGGTGTCATGTGCGCAAGCATTTGCGCAGTGCTCGCAGTATATGGTGGTGCACTGGTGCATACAGATTGTGCTCTGATCTGGTCTCTATGGCTTCAACATTTTGGAAGTCCACTCGGGCATCTCGTGGTGGGGCATATACACTCCGTAAATGATAAAGCAGAGATCCTATATATTCGACCTGTAAATGATAAAAGCCGGCCGGGATCCTATCCGCATGCCATATTTGACGGTCCATTCTTTTCCTTGTTGCTAGCTACAAGTAACACATATATCCTATCTCAATACTACTTATAAAGCAGCTGCCCAAGCTCTGAATTACGTTAAGACGCGCATGCATGGTACTCCGTATTACTAGCTAGGCGGATCGTTGGTTTTAACCATAGACCATACAACACGAGAACTCGTATTACAGAGAACTAGAAAGATCCAGGCAACTAGTATAGCTAGCATCTAGCCTAGCAGCCTAGCACACAAACAAAAACACAAAGGGAACCACAACACGTCGTCGTCCATAAAGTAGCTGCGCAATAGCAAGCAGTAATCGACGCCAAGTCCGAATTTTTTTACCGTTATAGCACCGTTTGTTTTTTTATTTTCGTATTTAGCCGTTCATCCGAGAAAATGTCAAGAATGGGTATAGTTTAATCCTGCGGAAGTGGATCGCTGATTTTTTTTAACGCGAATCCAACGGTTCTGGTGCGCAGTTTTATTTTCTATCTTTGTTTCCCGCGTACTGCAACCGCTGAAATATATCAAAATATATAAAATACGTTTTTAAATTAACTGTGGTTCCAATCCGCTAGAATTCGCGGCCGAGTTGCATGTGTGCTTGGCATTGGGCAGTAGGATATCTTGCGAGTTGTGGACTTTTGCTCGACTAGGCCCACGGCAACAGCCCATTGCCTAGCTCGGCGTTTGATCAGTTGCCACTTTCCAGTTTCCACAACCTCAAAACTCGGAATCCAGGGCCGCCTGACCCGAGTAACCGATCGGCGGCTGACCCGAGTTCTGGGCGATCGTCTACCTAGTACCTACCACCGCACCGCGCGCGTTTTGCACAGCGCCCTTACGGGTACCACGCAGTCGCGCACGTACGAACGGGACAGAGATTAGATGGCCGTCCCTATGGGACCGTCCGATCTAAAATCGATTGTCCGGATCTATCTGTAGCTGTGCTGAAATTTTTACTGTGACAGCTACTATAGCAATTTATTGTTGCAACGCATGAGGACTCATTCGGATGGTTCGATATCTCGATCGGATGATCCACGTCTATAAAGATTGCTTAAGTTGCACTCCCCGTAAGGACTGCATGTGATCTCTGTCCATACGAACGTGGCTTTAATTGCGCCCGTCTTATCTTACCTTTGCATTGAATTCAAGATGGCTCCTACATTCTTTTCAATCCAATTAATTAGATTATCTAATATTTATTTATATTTTTTTCGGTAGTACTAAGCAAATCAGTGACTACGATATACTATAAAATTTCTCATTTATCGTTATGCAGCCGGTCACATACTCACATGCTCGATCGACCCGGCCGTCCCACCGCACCGCTTGGTAACGCCGCGTGTTGGCCAAGACGGCCCTCCTGCATAGCGTACGTAAAGGATTACGTATATATATAAAACGTGCATGGGAGCACGTAGAATATTTATTCAGGTCAAGGTCTTATTCTCGTAATACATAAGCTGCATGGTATATATGCACATGCTAGCCACCTACGTGCATGCATACACATACCATGCATGTATACATATGACCGTGCACACACACACATACGAACATACATAGCTAGCTAGCGGGCTGTCAGCCGGGCCGACCGTGAGGTCCTCGTACGTGCGTGCTTAGCCATAGTACTCCCCGGTGCACGAGTCGTACTTGCTCTCGCACGCGTCATAGCGGCGACCGCCGTGGCCATGGTGCTCACGGTGGCCGAGGTGGCCCTCGTGGCCGAGATGCCCGGGGTGGCTGCCGCTGTGGGCAAGGTGGCCGCTGTGGCCGTGACTGCCGCTGTGACCGAGGTGGTGGTGGCCCCTGCCGGCGCGCGCCACCTCGTCGACATCCTCGTACGCCACGTAGCGCTCGCCGCCCTCTCCATGGCAGAAGCCCGGGTTGGCGTAGGGCCTGTTCATCTCCTCCGCGCGGTAATCCGCCTCCGAGTAGTACTGCGCCATGGGGGGTGACAATTGAACGGCTTTGTTTGTGTGTGTGTGTGAGAGAGAGTGCTTGTGATGTGCAATGGTGAGACCTGATGCAGGAAACTAGGTTTAGCCCTGCTTTTATAGTGTGCAAGAGCCTTCAACTGCTAATGGTTTGTGCATCAGTGGAGCAGGGAATTTGTTCTGAAAGATACCTGCGCGCGCTGCTTTCTGCCGACGTGCCACCTGCCCGTTTGGATCGAAGATTGGAGTGAAATCGAGACACATTTCTTCCCTTCAATGGCCACAAATTTGTGATTGAGCTAAAGGTTGAAAGCTGGTGCGGCAGACATATGTACAGAGATATGGATCGAGACAAAGTGGAATGTAAATGGAATAAGAAAAGGGCTTGGATGCCGCAAGACATTTCGCGCAGTCAAAAAATACAATAAAGTAAGAGCAATGCTTCTATGTTTTTTCTTCTAATACAAATTGCACAAATTTTAAAGCAAACGAAGAGGTAAGTAATCACTATCTATCATTCATTTATAATTTAATATTTGTGTAACTTTAAAAAAGAAAAGCATAAAAACACATCTCAATGGGTAACTATATTTCCATGCAAAAGAAAAGGCTATGGATATGGTGGTGGTTTTACTGATTTTACTTTGAACAGTCATATATAGGAAAGTGCCGTTTCATTATGCATTTTGATCTTAGAATTGTAAATAATTAACTCACTTCTCAGAGTTGCGCATGCTACTCTATCGACTATCGTATTGCACACGTTTGTCTCGGTCAATATTCGTGTAAAAGTTTCTACTTTTATTTTGTGGAATAGATTTCATTTGAGGTGTTATAACGTGAACATAAAAAAAGATACCAGAATCCAGGAACAAGACATTGGTCTATATTCAGAAGTGGCTCTATTCAGTTGTATACCTACCAAACTGGCATGCACTAGTATTTTGATTATGAAGAATCAATTGGCAAAAAAAAAGAGAGCTCTTGAGCTCCTCTGCTACGTAACTTTTCTTTGTCCAACAAGGCTCTTCATTAATTGAATTTGATTCATTTTTGTCACTGCACTGCACGAAGTTGCCATCAACAATTTCTTCTGCTTGTCTAAATAACAGAAAGCTGGCATCTTGACCTGTCATATTTTGTTAGCTAGCACGCAGGGGATGAATTGAGAGGTGTATTTTACTTTGGAATATTGTGAATGCTGGATGACAGATGGGCCACACACACATATGGTACCGTAGATGATTATATCATTTTGATCATTTTGTGTTTAACTGTGAGCACGTAGTAAGCCAACTCAATATAGGTCTAAAAAGGAGAGTTTTTATCATCCTTGGGAGATAATAGGATATACAATTTTCTCCCCACCAAATTACCCTTAGGCCTTGTTTGGATAGGTGGTAATTTCTTAGAAGGTTTTGGGATTTAGTTCAAATTTGAACTAGATCCTAGAACATTCTAATGAAATACTTTTAATCCAAACACCCCCTTAAAACTTTTGGTATCGATTGGTATCTCCATCCTTTAAACTCTTGGTACATTTTGATACTAGCTCAATGGATGGCTTAATACCTCTCAAGGATGGTAAAAATCTCCTTAAAAATAACTCAATATATATTTAGATAGTTAAGCAGAAGGTAAGCAACTAAGCACACATATCAAGGTTGCTTGTTTATCACCTACTCAGTGTTAAGTGTTCTTTTTAAATTATTGGCAGCAGCTCAGCCTATTCATTAAAGGAGGTTCAATAGAGGCGAGCAATTAGAGGTAAAAGGGATGCTAGCTAAACATTTTGTCCGACAACACAGACATGCGTCAACAGCGACAACAGCAGACAATATATACTGTAGCTAAACTGACAATAACAACAGGGAGAGCCAACAACAGCACTACGTACTTAGTATTCAGTTACGAGTTGCAACGTACTACAATTTACCATGCATGTTATATATGGACGTTTAGCACTCATCATTATTCTGGGAGTCATCTTCTTTGGTTGCTTTTTTGAGCGCGCCTGCCTACCGTGGATCAAACATGGTTTTACACGGGTTGTCGGACGTTTTGCACTGTAGCGTTTCCATTAATAGGAGCTATGGAGTCGTCTTGCAACAGTAAGAATACTGAATATACCTGCGTTTAAGCTGTCATATGTATCTCAGCTGAATTTTCCTTTAGAATAGCTAGAGATCTTCACAATATCCAAGAATAGTGACACTATTTCAAATTCTGTTGTGTGCTCCTTTCATAGGAGAAGCAGCGTAAAGGCAACCAATATAGATTGGGCCTGGCTTCTGTTTTTGTGTCTAGATCTGACATATACATGACTCATTCAGGTGCTTTCACTACTACAAAAGGGGTTATATTAGACATGTCATCACTGATTATTTTTTACGAAAATCGTTTGGGAAAAGGCTCGTGCACATCGCAGACGGTTTGTGGCTAAAACCGACATCACATCCCGTGAAGACGACATTTGGTAGACGGAGGTGGACCACGTCAGCCCATGACTTTTCGTTCGCCCCGTTGGCATGACAATTTGAGCTGGGATAGTCGTTCATACCGAAAGAGCACGAGGACACGCTTACAATAGCGTTCATTAGATTGCAAGATTGGTGCATTGAACAAGCCAACAAGCCGGTGGCACAACGTGCATCAAGTATCTCGGTCAACTTCAAGGAGGAGCATTTTTTCCACCAGTTTTTGGATGGCTTCTTCGTGGTCGGTTTCAACTACCTATTCGATTTGTACAACCTCAACGCCCTCGACGCATGTAATATCCCAAAAAATGCAATAAAATAAAAATGAATATTTTAAATTTGAATATATTTATTTATGAGTTTTATTGGCATTATTGGTTTTTTATTTGGATTTATGCTTTGAATGAGAAATCCAACAAATAGAAATAATGAACGGAAAAAGGTAAGAAGATAAAAAGGTAAAAGTAAAATTTTGGAAAATTTACCATGGAACCCTAGCCATGCTGTTAAAACAGTAAAGTCATCCAGTAAAAATTTTATGCACAGAAAAGTAAATAAATGAAATGAATGACAACACTTTTGACTAGAAACAGTAGAAGTCAAGTTACTAGAAAATCTTAGAAAATTTTTCTGGAGTCATAAAAATTACCATGACACCCTCAGAGAATAATATACTACTTTTAAAAATTTCAGGAATTTATCATGTAATTTAGACCTTTTAAACATTCAAAAACAGAGGCTTTGAAAATCTAAAAATTATCATGTCAGAATTTTTTTAAAATAATTACACCATATTTTGACTTGAACTTTTTATACAGGCATACTTAACACAAAAACAACTCTTAAAAAAAGTTTTAAAAATAAATGATAAAAATTGCACCCTTAAATAAATCAAAATCCGAAATGAAAATCCTGAGCAGTGCACTGTGTCAGAATTGTTATAAATTAACTATAGGGTATTTTCGTCCCGAAATTTTACTGGAATCTAAAAACTCCCAGTAGGATGTGTTAAAAATGTTTCACAATTTTTCAACTTGATTTGATAGCCAAGTTAATAAGAGCACTAGCCTGACCGAGCCAACCCTATCCCTTCATCCCGTTCTCCTGTCTCTGCCGTGTGGGCCCGTGCTGCAGCGATCCCATTCACTGGAAGCATGGGAGAACGCCTTAGCCACTGCCCAGTGGTCCCCGAACCCGCTGTTTCCCTCTCCCTCTCGTTCCTTTCTTCTCCTGACCGAAGCCGAGCTCACCTTCCCCGTCCTTCGCGTCCGGCCGCAACCACTTCACCGCCCGGGCGCTCGATCATTGCCACGTTGAAGAGGAACGCGATATGCTACACTAGCACAAAAAAATCTACCACGTAACCAAAAAGCTACTCGCAAGAAGGGGATCACAGATAAGATTACCACTAGACGCGCAGTTGCGGAATCCTTCGCGCGTCGATGTAGTGGATCGTCCTCGCCGCAGTCGTTGCGTCGATGGAGCGAATCGTCCTCGCCTCACCGTGGATCGTCCTCCCACGCCGCAGTCGCAGCAGCGTCACCGCAGTAGTCCACACGTCCAGGGATGGAACGCCGTGCGTCGGTGTGCAAGCACTTGGTCGCTCGGTAGGGGCAACGAGAAGAAGAGGCTAGGGTTTCAAGTGAATCACTTCTAAACCGTGGGAAAGCACACCCTGCGCCCACCCTCCTCCCCTCCTTATATAGCCACGAGATGAAACCCTAAACCAAGGCCCATCAGCGTGCTAAACCCACGATGTCCATTAATTATGGATCCAATCCAAATTAATGCGTCCCGGCCCATTAAGTGTGTGACCCTACAGGTTCACGTACGTTTGGACATGGATTCGAAAAACTCCTTTTCAATCCAATAGTTGGTAGCGGCTCCTTACAAAGTATGCCAACTCCCAAACATACTATGATCAAATCGGACAGAACCTATCAAAAGTACTCATATAATAATCCCTTTGCCAAGTATATGAAGATTGAACTCAAGGCGAGAAGTATGTCATCCTTTGATGATTCAATCCATCTCTCGTATCCGTGATATATTAATAAGTTGTGATTGACTCCTCAATCACGGTATGGCCGTGCACTTCCTTAATCATATCACACGAGTGGCCTTGTCATATATCTCCGTTTCATTGGAGTGGCAAATTCCATCTTGACTGCTCACTTCCCTCTGCACGTTTCATAGTAAACATGAAAGCTACCTTTATAACTATCTGGTTAGGAAGTAGTGTTTGATAGCCCCAAGGAAAACTATTACACATGTAGGGAATATGACAATCTCAGGTCTAAGGGTCATGCATCTACTAAGTATGAGATACACTGATGACACATAAGAATGAAACATTCTCGCAGTGTCCAATTACGGGTCTATCTAACCCATGTTCTTCAACATGCGTCCACAATGTATAGATGATATCTCTATATCCCATGATCTATGAAGCATGATCATCGATCACTACATGTGCTGATCTATTCATCGTTGTCCTATACGATGATATCCGATCAGAGATATTTATCGAATTATATCAATAAGTAAAGAGCTTCATAAGCAAGTCACATACTTGTTGATCAATACAATGATATACATTCATTAGACCAATAATCATATTATTATTCATAAACATAGTCATGTTACAATCATCTAAATGATTGCCTCAAGGGCATAGCACTAACAATTGCCACGTTCGTCATCCGCCTCTCTCGCACCATGCCGTCGCAGTTAAGTCTCGCGCCACCTCACCAAGGAGAACAACAATCACGCACCATCTCATCGCCAAGCACAAAACCGAGTCGCAAGTGCGCTCATGCGTGCAAACTCTGCAAAGACTGACCTTATTAGGCTTTGAGCATCCCTCCTGCATCGCAATGAGACACTTTCCCCCTCAGCCATTCGCTAACCCAAGCCCAGAAGCTGAAGCCACCTTTCCGTGCCATTGTCGCCCATAACGCAGAAGAGGGGCGAAAGCCATTCAAGCAAAATCGGTGAGCCATTCTCAAATTCCTCACAACCGTAGTATCTCTGAGCATCACTGAACCTATCTTGCTCATTAATTTTAGCTCTTCCCTGTCGATCAACCGTCGCCGCGTGCGCCTTTCTTCCCCACGGCCGGCGCTCGGTGGCAGCTCAGCTCGGTGCTTCTCCGATTGAACTAACCGCCAAAACGGAACCCAGGTGACTCACTGATACTCAACTTGTTACCCATTCGAGCCGAGGCTGACCCATCTTCTTCCTCGGCGAGCCGCCATTTCCTCCGCCGCAAGCCCACGGTGGCAGCCCGCTCTGGCCATCGTCGGAGGTGATTGACCCCACCATCAGGTGCGGGATGATGCACTGAAGCTCATCGTGCCATCGATTCGACCGGAGTCTCGTCGGAGAAACGTCACCGCCATGCCCTAGCCGCCTTCCCTGCTTTGTCTCACTGACTCCTGGGTCCCAGACGTCAGTGGCGCAAAATGAAGCCAGTGCAATCGATAAAATACGCCACCTCTGTACAGAAAGCGTATTTCTATTTTCTTTAGGATTTTCATACCCGAAAGCATACAAGTAGTTGTAACTTTTTCTATATGTGTCCAAAATGAATGAAAAATAAATCTAAAATCATATAAAATCAAGTTCTTACAGAATATGCAATAATATTTTGAAAATGAATGCAACCAATTTTAATGGAATCTTTATGCTTCCAGAAGTTCAAATATATAAAAATATTTAAATTTCATTTATGTTTGACTACATTCTATTAAAAGATTGCATTCGATACACTAGAAATTCAAATATGCATAACCTGTATGAAAGAAATCTAAAATAAGTAAAATTTGTTTCTAACTAGTAGTATGGCAGTAGAATACCTGAATTTGCCAAGATAACTAAGAAATAAACTTGATTTGAGTTCTCTTGAAAACTATGAAATAACCCAAGTGCAAAATGTATATATATGCGTAGAAAATCAAATAGTTAGAATATAGATTAAATGAACTTGAATATAGGCAAACTTAGTTTTGTTACATTCCTGCGGTCACAAGGATCTAAAATACACAGAGATATTTGGTTTTTGCCATAGATGCAACATATGTTCAAATAGTTATAGTTTCAATATTTGTGTAATCCAAATAGTCATAACTTTCACAAACTAACTTAAAATTTGACAAAACCAAATCCTAAAACCTTGAAAAATAATACCCTTGCTAATTGTGCAAAAATACCTTATGTTTGAGCAATTTTGAATTAAGTCCTTGTTAGGCCCTAATACTCATTTATATGGAAAACATCTCGAATAGAATCCAAATATCGCGGAATTAGTTTTAAAACACTTTTAGGATCATACCCTGTTAATGCCTAAAAAAATGGATAAATAATCTTATAAGGTGCAGTCGCAAACTTAAAATGAAAATCGAGTTGTTTCGATGTTACCTTTGTGGTTGTTTATACCTTTTCAGAAGCATATAAAATAACTCTTCTAAATGCAAAGATTTATGAAAATAGCATAGAAGTACTCTAAAAAGTGCATGCTTCAATATCCTAAAGAAAGTATTTCGTTTTACTATGGTTTGCATATAAAATGAACTAGCATCATAGCCCTAAATGTTATGTTTTTTAAATAATAGAAACACTTAAGCATTTTCAACAACCCGTAGAAAGTATCTCGTCTTAATGCAAATATTATGAAGATTAGTCTAAAAATGATATTTGGGATATGTACTACCATATTCTGGAAAAATATTTTATTTATGGCTTGCTTTTCGTCTAAAATCTGTTAGTGCAACAACCCGAAGTGATAATCGTTCTCTACGCATTTTCAGCCCGATTCCATGTTGTAAACCTTATATTACCATATAAGCTTTTTCAACAATGAATATAATGTCTCGTCCAAACCCGAAAATTTATGAAATCAGCTTAGGATTGCTATCCAAAGTATGGACTACTCTATTATGAAGAAATAATCTTGTTTCGTCATGCTTTTCATATAAATCCAATTAGCCAAATAACCTTAAGTGTTATGGTTTCTAAACTTTATAATATGAATCGGTAATAATGAAGAAGTTTGTAGTTAAGATATTTGTATCATCATAACCTTCTTAAAAACTGCAAATATGTAACCAGTAGCTCGACCTAACAGATCTAAAGTTTTCGAAACCTCTTTTTATGCAAAATCAATTATGGGTTAAGTTCTATTCATGCATACCCCTCAACAAAGTAACTTATGTTTTAATTCTATTAATCTAAATAATTTTAGCATCTATAATTCAAAGTTATAAATGTAAGAATTCATTTTTCTAGCCTCTTAAATTCGTAAGTCAAGAATAGATAACCTATAGAAGAAACCATGTTTTGTTCATCGTAAAAGCCATTAACTGTATGAATGTGTAATTAACTAAATCATGAGATCTTGAAATCATGCAACTTAAACCCTAAAATATTCTTGTTTTCTGCAGTAAATCTTTATTTGGTTTTCTATCTGTTTTCTTTTTGCCCTTATTAAAGTTGGATATTTGCTATATTTTCGATTGATCGACGTGTAGAATCCGACGTCCCTTCCTCCATCGTTGCCTCCGTCAACTGTGGCCTCGTCTTCGTCGTAAGCAATAAATAAGCAAGGCAAGCACCCCCTTTGATCATCTTGATCCCAGTATTTAATTCGCATTGTGTTTAGTAAAATGTTTCATGCATGCGTTTACTTTCTGTAAATTTGCTATTTTTTGGTACTGGTAGTAATACCTGTTGTCTCATGAAACCTCCTTGATAAGTATGGACTTGTGAACCTTGATAACCATAGATTAAGCATAGACATTATTTAATGTTATTGTCGGCGTTTTCGAGCGCCGGCAAGTAAATTTGTAAGTCTAGGGGGTCGCGCGTTCCACTCCCTGAATGGTTAGACTCGTGAGTCCAAGATGTATACTGGTTCGGTGAAAGTCCCTACCCGATTCGGATGGCCGTATTGTATTGCTTTTTGCACTATGTTTTTCTGCACGAGGCCCTAAATGACTTAGTCTCCTCGTGTTACGATGTCTCCCTCTCCTCTCGCCCTTTGAATCGTTTAGCCCCGCCTCCTTTTATCTGAAGGAAGGCGGGTTACATCGAGAGTTGGGAGGAAGAGCGAGGTGACCTACGCTAGAGCTCCGGTCCTTCGTCCCGTGGATGGTCGCCACCCGTCTTGCCCATGCTGGGTTGGTAGCCTTGGTGGTCAGGGAGGTTAGGTATTCCCGGAAATAGCGTACTTGCCCTCTGTGACCCTTGCGAACGCCGACGCCGAGGTGCGTGGACGTTGGTGCCGCCTCGGGAGCGTGCGCTCGTCTTGATCAGACGTGGATCGGTTGATGGGTGGAAGCTTTGTCTTCTGCAATCACCGGATCTTCTTGGGAAGGAGCCACCGCCTTTGTATAGTCGCTCGATTGACCTCATTCGGGGGGTACGTGGCGGTAGGCCGATGAGGACCTGACACGCGGCACTCGGCGTCCGTCACCTTGGTTCGGTTAGAGTCGGGAGATCCCGCCCCGCCAAGAGGGGGTCGGGAGCGCTGTCTGGTCGGATTCGCTTCCCTGGCGGTCGGGAGCGGATGTCTTGCGCGTCTCGCAGCGATTCGGTCGGGCGGCGGCGGCGCGCGCTGTTAATGGAGATATGCTTGAGGCCGCTGGCTCATCGCTTCGGGCTGTTGGGGTATCCTTTTTATTAGTATTCGTCAGTTATCATGGGTCATAATTATCCATGCTTAGCCATGCTTTAGAACCATAAGGTAGATGATCAGATCAAAATGGTTTCTTGAGAAATTTAAAATGTTGGGTATGACACTGTTGGATATGGGTATTTTGATTAAAAACCTAAAATAAAACTATAGTTTTGATGCGGGCGATTATTGACAATAGCCGGATGTGCAGAGGGATTTGCACGTAGTGTAGGGTAGAGTATCGCCCGTGTCGGATTAAGGACAAAAAATAGTGTTGTATGATCCAAGATAATCCATACAACCACAAGTGTTGGGATGGGGCAACCTTAAACCAATTAAGTTATCTAGTTTAACTTTGCGCATTGGTAGGCCGAAGTAGTACGATCACTCCTTTCAAGTTTGCTCGAAGGGGTGCCCTCACTGCGGTGTTGGGAACAACGCTTGCCGATATAACGGTGTACGCCATGTCTATGGGAGGTTCCAATATTTCTATGCTCTGAGTTCTTCCATTATAGCATGGGTTAACGTCCCGGTGATGGTGCAAAGTTAACTTAGATAATGTAAAGGTTTTCGTCATGAACATTCTGGCCACACGCAAAAGGTACGTGAAACATGCGGCAAAAAGAAAAGATCATGACTTTTGGGTAAAGTTGTACACCTCTGCAGAGTGTAAGATCTAATCGATTAGCCGTCCCCTCGGTCATGGGAAACTTGGTGAATTTGCACTAGTTAAATGTTTTGGTATTTTCTAAAAATGGGTTTTGGTTTGGAACCTGTTTAGCAGTTGTTGCTTTATGTCAAAGGGTGGACATTGTTGGACTTCATTATTTGGATTTCTCGATGCTCACGAAGGGTTGTGAGTATTACTTATGCTTTACTTATTTCATATCAGTCAACTTGCTCTTACAAATTCCGTTTACAAATAACTTGATTTTACAATATCAATTCTGCTTTATGCAAATTAACTGTAGTAGCCTCCTTTGAATTGACCTGCATATATTATAGGTTTTGCTAAAGTCTTGTGGAGTACGAAAGTACTCACCCTTGCTTATATGTTGTTTTTAGGTGGATAAGTTAGCGAAGCTTCGAAGTTATCTCTTATCGTCGCAGGTTGCGGGATTATCTTCGTCGTGATCTTTCTAGAGTTTATGCCTTGTCAGTTGCCTACGGGTTGGATGGGCACACTACAAGACTTTATCTTCTTTTGTTGCTATATTCTCTGAGTTGTAAGATTTTCTTTGTATAAAAGCTTCCGCTTAATAATATGTTATATGATTGTGATTCCAATTGTTGTGTATGTGCGTACTAGCTACTGATCATGGGACTAGTACGGAATGCACATTAGATTTCCATTTTTGTATTTATGTAAAAATAGGGGTCGTCTCAACGCATCACTCATGAGATGCTGGACATTGTAAGTGCGTGCAATCACGGTGTACATTCGTGTCATACCGATAAATATCAGATATATATGATTCTTGATTTTGTATATGTAGATACATGGTCAAGGAAGCAGAAGCAAGGAAACAACCGGTGGGTTTCGTCGACCCACATATGGTGTTCAAGCAAACTATGGACGAAAATTTACAAGTTGTCCACGAGTACGTGGAAAAAGTATTGCTGTCTCAATCCGGGGTAAGTGCTTCAAGTAGTTGCTCTACATGTTGATTTGTACTATATAATGCAGCTTGAAGTTAGGTTAAATGACCATGACGACATACCTGTGCAGGTATTACTGGGTTCTACTCGTAATTATACCAAGATGAAACCAAGTAATTTACCTTAATCCCAAAAAGGGCGGCATGCATGACTTGAAGTCTATCAAAGATTTACTCGACGCGTCGTTAGATGTCTACAAAGCTTATGGAGGTCCACACAGAAAGAACCCAACGACGCTGAAGCATATTTATAAGTTTTCGTTATCCGCTAGTATGTAATAATCCTTCACACTTCATAATAATACCTTTTGAACTAATTAACCTATTATATTTTAGCAGTGCCACCAGCAGCCAAAGGCGACTAACCTATGCGGATTCTACGCTTGCCACAATGTAACATTCCGAAAAATTTAAAAATAAATAAATTAAGAATTTAAAATTTTAAAATTACTAAAATAAAAAATTGAGTTTGAAATATGACATAATTTTCGCCTTTCCTGAATTTTGACTTAAGGAAAAACTCAATTTCTTTACTGATCTTCTCTTTTGCAAATAATGAAAATCAAAATCACAAAATGAATGAATTAAAATTTCTTTTTAAAAAAACATATATATGATTTCTGGCATTATTTTGGGTTTTGTTTTTAAAGAAAAGGTTTTAATGGTTAAAAAAATAGTTAATTCTTAATCAAGCAAACAGAACATCATTCGCAAATATATATACATACATACAAGCAAACAGAACATCATTCGCAAATATATATACATACATACATATACATATATATATATATCCCTGTTAACAAAAAGGGTTAAAATCTACAATTAAATTTTTAGTTTAGTTCTTGTATATCATTCATCTCGGTCCTGTAAAAGCCTACCCAAAAAAATTAATTCATGAGCTATGCATGTCTTTCCTAATGCATACCATTAGCAATCATAATTTAGGACATAATCAGTATATATATATGTATATATATGTATTTAATTGCACCCAAATTCAACATTTCATGAATGTATATGCAAATACTTGCATACAATATGTTTGCTACTTTCTCTCACACAAATCCAATTCCAGTATGGTATAAAAGTACACATATCTACACACGCAATCTCAATTCAATCAGAACACATTTCACAATTCGCATAATTAACATTCAAGCTTAAATGTCCATCATCGATAGAATATTACACCCACGTAGCCAACAAATAAAGATAAGAGACTTTAATACAAAAAAAAATCAAATATCAGAGTACACAGGTCTTATGCTCTCAATCAGCTTATACAAATTATAACCCACAATTCCATACTGAGCAAATCAAATTTAAAGATTACAAAAGCAGTTCATCTCTAGTTCTGCTATCCAAACCAACCTACACTTCTACACCTCCCCCAATTCTGCATTGCACTAGCCAGCAACACCCCTGCCCTTAGCCTCCAAGTTTCTCTCAGGACAGCTGCCAAGCTGCATGTGTGTCAATCCTTGCATGCATGCCACCTTCACCCATAGCTGTCCCTCTAGCCCATCCCTCACTGCCATATAGAGGAATGAGAAGTGATGCATGCATGCCACCTCCACCCCTAGCTGTCTTTCCAGGCCCTGGATTCACCCCCAAACCGACTTTTGCTGCTGCCATATAAAATGCAAAATGGTTAGCGTCATTTACAACCTACTCTATTTTACCACCTTACAGAATTACCATTCTACCTTTTCTGTCACTACCTCTAGTCTCTTGGCCCTTCTCGGTTGAAGACAAGGAGCAAACCAGAAAAGGAATGGGGATAGCACTGTCTCTCCCTCTATTTCAAAATCAGCACTCCACCTTTCCCTGCAGCACCAGGTGCCACCCATTAGCTATGCATCTTACCTTTATTTGTCTTTCAGCCAAAAATGAATACTATTCAATTAGGCAAGCCAAAAATGTATATAAGACTGTCCAACTTTAAGCAATGCAGTGGATCAAGAATTATATGTCAAACATTTACAACATTGCTTTAACAGAGAATAGTAGAGTTACCACCACATACTGCCAACCAATTAATAGTGTCCACATCTCAAGCTATAGTCTCTAGTGAAATTCAACCATATCATTGCATATAAAGTCATCTAGATTGCACACAAAATTCGGCAATGCCATGATTCCTATATTCACAACCTCAGCAGCTAAGCACAAAATAGAGATGTCTAGTAGTGTTTCTAGTGAATGTAATCAATAAGGTTCCAGGTATACATAATGCTACTCAGTACCTCAACTGAATTAATACAAAGCTAGTATCTCTGTAAACACAAAATATTGATCAATGGGCACAATCAGTAATGACCATTCCTAAAATCATAACACACATTTAGATAAGTTCACTAGACTCTATTAGTTGGGAAAGCATAAACATCTCTGTGAAATACATCATAAACATTCTAGCCTAACACATACATGTATATATATTTGATGAACACAAGAGCACAGAGATTAATTTTTGAATCATACAAAGTTAATCACAGAAGTCCAGTACACCAATCTCAGCCTACTGTTAATCATCAAGCTCACAGATAGATAGCTCATTAAGCATCCTTCACAAATTGCATGCACATAAGTATATCTTTCATTATACACACAAAAATTCATCAGAAGCACTGATTCTTATACCCAAACATCACACATGAATTCAGAATAAAGGCATGAACTGAATCATAAAACCCACAACTAATATGATGGCTCAATCAAGTTTTGTGCTAGTAGAATGCGGTCCATAGATGATAAAAGAGGGAAACTGGGTACTTAGCTTGCGGGGTGGGCCGTAGTAGAGGACGATGCAGAGGTCGGCAGAGCATGGTGATCATCGTCGACGCCGAGGTGATGGCGGAGCCGCCAGGCCCAGAGGAGCAACCCCCGGTGCTGCTGCACTGAGGGCGACCAAGAGGGCGCCGGAGAAGGAGGGGAAGGCATCAGCTCTAGGAGCACCGGGCGTCCGCAACCTAGGGCAAAAAGGAAAGGGGGAAGGATGAGCAGCGGGGATGAAGAAGAATAGTGAGGGAATAAGGGGGAGGATAGCACTTAGCTCATGGCGCTCAGGCGAGGGCTCGGTGGCGACAAGAACCACCGGATCCGCTGGATCCAGGCGGCGGCGCAGAGTGGCAGGGCTAGACCACCAGGGGCGGCGGCTTCACCAGGGTGCGCGTAGGAGGAGCCGGTAGAGGAGGTATAGAGTAGAGGGGTGAAGGGGGCAGCATCTGAGGGCGTTGGCACCGGAGAAAGGGTCGAAGGCTAGAGAGGCGGCACCATGGGGAGAAGGCGGTGGCGGCGCCCGGCGCAGGGGAAGGCGCGGCGCTCAGGAGCAAAGAGAAGAGGCGATGGGGGCGAGAGAGATAAGGATGGGGTGGCAGCTAAGTGAAGTGAGATAGAAGATGAGGTGTGGTAGTTTTAGACTTTTAGGTTTAGGGTTAGGAAAATGGCCGAGCTGTTTGGGCCAAGAAAAATAATAAATAATGTATATAATAAAATAAATAAATAAAAATGATGAAAAATGGATAAATAAATATAATAAAATACATATATATCTCAGCCTGGGCCAAAATAAAAGTATAAGAAATGGGTGAGAAAGCAATAGAAAACAAACATTTATTTTCTTATTTTTCTCTTTTCTTTTCTCTAAATTGATTCAAACTTTAGAAGACAGAAAGCATTTAGAGATAAAACGCCCGATGCACAAGACATACCAAAGAGTGACTTGTATCTTAATTTTATAAATCCAAATAATTTTAGCCTATTGAATTTGAAGGATAAAAACCAAATAAGACAATTGCACATAACCCCAATCTAAAACCACACATATTCTATGCAGTAGATTTCTATTTGATTTTTCATCTGATTTCTTTTTGCCCTTATTAAAAATTGTTATTTGCTATATTTTCAATGAGCTACGTGTAGACTCCGATGTTTCAGAGTCTGTGATAATCGACCCTGACTTCACGACTGAAATCAACAAGCAAGGCAAGCACCCCTTTGATCATATTGATCCCATTATTAAATTTTTATTTGTTTATCAAATTATTTCATGCATGCACTTATATTCTGTAAATTCGCTATTTTGTGGTATCGGTAGATGTACCCATTGATTTATGGAACTTCCTTGATAAGTATTGACATGTGAACCTTGATAAACCTAGAATTAAAGTTAGACAATATATAATGTCAATCTGGGTATGAGCGATGAATAATAATCATGCTTAGCCATGCTTTAGATTTGGGATGAACAAATTAGATAAACTGATCAGATCAAACTTTGGTATTTTGAGACATGATGATGGTTACTGGTATTTTGGTATAAAAACTCAAAACAAAACTATGGTTTAGACGCGGGCGATTACTGGCAATAGTGCATGGACTTGCACGTAGTGTAGGGGGAGATTATCGCCCGTGTCAGATTAAGGACCGAACTATGGGTTGTTTTCAAGCCAAGAAATCCGTACAACCACAAGTGCTAGTATGTGATAGCCTTAACCTACTAAGTTACTTACAACTAGCTTTGCACCCTGGAAGGCTAGAGTAGTACGGGCTATCCCCTTATGGATTGCTCGAAGGGACGTCCACACCGAGGTAATAATGGAACAAACGTTTGTCGATATAATAGTGTACGCCATACTATGGGGAGTTCCATCATATTTATGCTCTGAGTTCTTCTGCCATAGTATGGGCTTGTCGTCACCGAGCTGGTACAAAGTTAGGACTAGGTAATGTAACGGTTATGTTATGATCTCTCTGCAGCACACCAAAGGAAGTGTGCTAATAGCGCTGCACAAAGGGTTGATCATTTCTTGTGGGTAAAGCTGTACACCTCTGCAGAGGGTTAATCTTTTCGAAAAGCCGCGCCCGCGGTTATGGACACTTGGTAAAGTCATCACATAGTTAGTTGTTTTATTATTTTCAAAATAGCTTGGTTTCATCTGTTTGCCTCGTGTTGGCAAAGAGTGGAGTTGGCAGGAATTAGATGTCTCGATGCTCACGTCATGGAGGACTGTGAGTCATTACTTATGCTTTACTTACTTATTACTTTCATATCAGTCAAACTTGCTTTTACAAATTTCGTTTTGCAAATTACAATTTGATTTACAGATCATATTTTGCTTTATGCAAATTAACCGTAGAAGCCTTTCCTTTGAAATGGCATGCATATATTATAGGTTTTGCAAAAGTCTTGCTGAGTACGAAACTACTCTCCCTTGCTTATTTGCTGGTTTTAGGTGAGGATAGTGAACCTCCAGACGATATGTACTTTGATGCATGATGCGGGAATTATCTTAGCAAGTTTTTCTAGGGTTTATACCTTGTCAGTTGCTTGAGGATTGGATGGGCACACTACAAGATTTTTGCTTCTTCCGCTACAATATACTTTAAATTGTAAGACTGCCCTGTATCAATAGCTTCTGCTTTAATAATATTGTGTATGGTTGTGATTCCAATTGTTGTAAATGTGCGTACTAGCCACTGATCATGGGACTAGTACTGTATGCACATAGATCATTCTTCTTGGTATTCTATACCAAAAAGGAGGGTCGCTACACACAACATGCAACTCCTCATTGGTTCAAAGGAGACCAACGTCATAGAGGTTTGTCAATCTTGCAACAATTGTTTTCACCTACAAATTTATATACACGCAAGACTTTACTCTTCCCATCGACAGGCTTGGCAATGCGTTGAATCTGCGTTGGAACATGCTGACCTCCTAGATATCCGAGGACAACTTTGCGCCATCTTCATGCGTGAGGTCATTAATCCAAAAGGCGAATACCACTCAAGCTCGCCTGATGAATTGTGAATTTGTTAGATATCGTTTGGATTAATTTGTAAACCTTGTGCTGTGAATTTGTCATTTCTAGCTCTCAATTCAATTGGTTTTTGTATATATGAGTTGATTTCTCAAATGGATTCGTTGTACATTTTATTGTGCGACCAAAGTTCATTTTTATAATGGATGCGTCGTATTTTCATATGAGATCCTATCTTATTTCTGAATTATATGTCATAATGATGCTTGGTGATGCTCTGTACTGTCTTTTTTTTCAATAAATTAAAATTTAGTAAAAAAATAGAAAATCAACATCACAGACGGTTCCAAACTAGAACCGTATGTGATAAGGTCCATATCACAGACGGTTCCAATTTAGAACCATCTGTGGTGAGGCAGTCATCCCAGACGGTTCCAAACTAGAACGGTCTGGGATGAGTTTTTTCACTGACGGTTGCAAAATCATCTGTGATGACCGATTGTCATCACTGATACTTCGGTACAGACGGTTCACAAAACGGTCTGTGATGAGATTTGTGAACCGTCTGTGATGAGAGTTTGTGCAGTAGTGTTTGAATCGTCGTTGTCGTTATTGTGTATTAACTTATAAATTGTAATAATTAAAAAACATGCATTTATTGCCTGGTCGATCGATGATCAGTAGTAAGCAATACGTATCAGTTTGGGATATATGCCTGCTGCTCTGCTCGCAAAAGGCCTACATATTCGTGCAATAAACGATATACAGTAACTTGAGTATATGGCCTTTGCACACCATAATAGTGCATTAGAATCAGAGCGATACAGCAATTATACTTAAGGAGAAGCTTTATTTAGGTCACGAGCTTATTTTCGTAATGGTTCGTACAGAAGGGCTAGCATGCATGTCTGCTAGCCAAGTACGCACACAACATACGATATGACCGTGCATAACACCTTATACATGCATATACCACGTACGTGGATGCGGGCGCGCGCACGTATGCACCCGTTTACGTACGTGTACGTGCATACAATAGTTGATCGTACGTGCATACAATAGCTGATCAGTCAGCCCTGAAGACGATGCTGTCCTTGCGCTCGTGGAACTCGCCGGTGCAGGTGTTGACGTCCTCCTCGAGCTTGGTCTCGCGCACCTCCACGTGGCCGGAGCCGTGGTGGCCGGCGCGTGGGACCTTGTCCACCTCCTGGAACGTCTCCTTGACGACGTGCTGCTGCATGCCGCCGCCGCCGTGGCGGAAGCCGCCGGCCGGGCTGGCCACCGACCTCACCTCTTCGGAACAGTAGTCCACCTCCTGGTAGTGCGCCATGGTGATCGATGTGCTTGGCTTTGTGTCTCTCTCTCTTGTGTGTCTGTGTGTGTGCTTGTGATTATAATGGTGAGACCCGAGTGTGCTTTTATATATAGTGTGGAAGTGCATGAGTGGAAGTTAGGAATCTCTTCACGAAAGAAACTCGTGCACACTGATTTGTGCTTTCTTCTTCGCCTTTTAGGATTCGTCTAGAATTTCTGGACTGTAGTGGTGTCGATATATATCTGGGGACGTACAAACAAAGATCGACTCACATTAACATGCTGTTTGTTCGCCTTCGCATGGGGAAATTCTCATGAAGAAGCTAATTTAGACAATTAAAAGGCGATAGGATGGTGTTCCAGAAGCTTAATAACGGTACGTTGGATGAAATGTTAAAGAGCAGTAGACCAGTAGCCTTCATCCAAACCACTAGATCTCGTAATCCAGTTAACATCATCTAAAGAAAAAAAAATGTCCAGCTAACATTCATCATATTCCAGTTCAGACCAGCTTACAAGTTACAATGGCACGAGCATCCATCATAAACGAGTAAACATTTGCCATATCATGGCTTAGCTAGGATTGCTCTAACTTGTATGCAATACTGTAAATCCAAAGTCTAAAGAAAATCACCCCCTGATGATTAGCAAGCAAAGGTGCCAATGGACTCGTCTCTAGTCTGCAGGTCACCTTCGATACAAGTCACCAGTCAGGTAAGAATATACTTATCTCTTGGTAAGTGGGAATATATACTTGCGTTTTGCCCTATACCGCATTATTACTTCACTTGGGACAGAGACTGGAAGATGCTTCTCCCACGTGCAGATGACAGCTCGCTGGTCATGGAAGAAAAGAGGAATCAAAGTTTGCTCATGATGAACACATCCAAAGATGTGATGCAATGCATCATCCCACTTCAATTTCCTTTCGAGCAGCCATTTCCTGACCAGCTGCCGTTGGTTTTACACCAATGGCTCTTCAAGAATCTGGTACAAAAGGGCCTCCATAACACTAATTGACATGGTCATGACTCGAGTGATCATGACATGCACAGAATTACAAACAAAACCAGAAACCCAGACAAACAATTGATCTTAGAGAGGATACGGCAGTCTGGCAGAGAGATGCACAAAACTGCTGCTTCTGCCACGTTTAACTCATACGATTAATATAGTTCGATTCGCATACATCAAAATTTCTGTTGAATTCAGGATATTGCCATGTCAAGAGACTATAGGTGGGTCGGAACTAATGCCTCTTCCTCTTGCTTTTTTCGTGTTTTCTCCGTCCACTCTTGCCATGCGGCTTGCTTGAACCACCATCAGTGCCCTTGTCTCCATCGAGCAACATGTTTATTCCAAGGTCGAATCCATCTGTTAGGCCGCGTAACCTGTTTACAGGATCAGGTCAGTTGAGTACTTAAGAGTACCCAAATTGGGTAAAATTGCAAATCCAAAAGGGCAACCTCAGCTTAAAGTGACCGAAGTTGTCATCATTCATTAATGTAGATAACTGGTAATATTTATATGGGGATAAACAGTAGCACAAGATCAACTGCATAAACTCTGAAATATACAAAATACCCATGGAGTTGTTTCCTTATCCGGCTCTCCATCTGCTTATCACGTTTGGTTACTGGAGCTCGAGTGAACAGCTCCTCTTCTTGTTTCTCTTGCTTTTCTCTCTGCCGCATGTACTTGACAAATTCCCTGCTTTCATCATCCACTGTTTCCTTCCACTGCGAAGTTGCACAGGCAAATTATTTAGCTTGAGGATAGCACAACAAATAGCTAACAATTCAAATGGAACAATAGACATACCTCTTCAGGTCCATCAGCAGCAGCATCAATAATCTCTTTGAGATAAGGATTTTCTGTTGCCATTCGTGCTAATGCCTTCTCTCTCCTTGAAGCTTGTTTACGACACTTATCTTCATCATCAGCCATGCTAGCAGGCATAAATTTCGGAGGACGGTAGATACCATCATTGTCTTGAAGTCAAGCAGTTATACATCAGACAAAAATGAATTGTATAAATTGAGATGCCAATATGCCATACTAACTGAGAAATGATCGTTACTGATCTAACACATAATGAACCGAATTCACAGTATTAATTGGAATAGTACACAACCTTATGCAAGAAATAAGGCAATCCTTAAACATGTAGTAGTGTCTGTAGATTATGCTAATGTTAATTTAAAACAAGATAAATAAACCACCATGTTACAAAGTGGTTCCTACTTCCTAATGCAAGTCTGAAGCAGCAAATTAATGTGATTATAGTGAATTCTGGATTGAAGATACGTTGATTTCTCATTCCAAGTGACAGCTATATTACACAAAACAGCCCAGTAAAGATGGGTAGATTCAGTACTCATGCCAATTACACAATTTTAGCAATTCATGTTTGGGCTCAAGCAACTGCTAAGTTTCAAAATTGAAATGCGTAGAAGACAACGAATATAATTGATTAAGGTAAGTTTGTGTAGGTGTGCACACACAAGAAAGCATCTGATCTCCTTAGCAAATGTAACAGAAAATATCAGTTAGGAGGTGACAAACATCACCTACCCATCAGGAGCAGACTTGGACTCCATCATATCCGGGTTCGGCCGATACTTCAACAGGTCTTCCCCATCCTGAGGCTCGTCCTTCCCCTTCACCTCTGCATTTAACGCCTTCTCCTGGGCAGCTGCACCATCAACGGCATTGGTGAGCTTCTGGATTTGGTACTCCATCTTCTTGTCTATTGGGCGAATCTACAGCATCAAATTCAACATGAAACCATCTATTATTAGGCAAATGGAGACAGACGACTTAACAATCAACGCCAGAGGCGCAAGGCGCAGGCGCACCTTCTCCAGAAACAGCCTGAGCTCGACGAGGCCCCGCACGACGGGGTGGCAATGTTGGAATTAATGCTGAATTATTTCAATGGAAGAAATCAAAGAGGTGTTGAGTTGAGGGTATGGTCTTTAGTACCATATTGTTTAGCTAGGTGTAGTGCAACTAACTTATAAGAAGAGTTCATGTATAGACTCTAGTATAAGTTGATGGCAAGACTAAAGGTACATATAATTGACTATGTTAGGCTATGTACATGCACGCGTGCGTGACTTGTGATGCCCTGCACGGGAGACCAACGATCAGATTTCTGGGAAGCGTCACACCGCGCGACTGCTCGTCATCTTCTTCGATCGTCGCATCGTTTCTGTGCTGCTTTATGTTCTTCATCAAGTCCTCAGTGAATGCTCTGGACTAAGTTTTTTTTTGTCCAAGTGATCTTTTTACACCTATTTATCTTTTGGGCAATCTAGTATACGTGGAAATGTTTTCTTTACTGTCAATTTACAGACTTATTACGTATCTTTAGAATTAAATTAATGTTATGACTTGTTAATTTTCCAACAGCCAACTAGAGGTGGCCAAACGGGCCGCACGGCACGCGCCTACCGTTTAATGGCTAAGACGACCCGCTTAGGCCCGGCTACTAAAGGGTCGTCGTGCGTCTTACCACGTGCCGAGGTGGCGGCCTGCACGCCCGTTAGCCTCTCGGGCCGGGCCGGCCGGATCCTTCAGCGGGCCTAACGGTACGGTCGGCCCGAGAGTCTGCTATCGCCAAAAATTCAAAAAGAAACAGAAAAAAATTAGAAAAATAAGAAAAAAATCAAAAAAATAGGGAAATTTTAGAATAATTAGAAAAACTTGAAGTATTTAGATTATTATTGAATTTTTTTGAATTTTTTAATACTCTAACGGCTATAAAACGAATATTTTTAAAACTAAACGGCCGTCTGTGTCGCACTGGCCATACCGTCTGGGCGCCAGCCCAAAGCACGGCTCGCGGGCTCATGGGCGTGTCGTGCTCGGCGGGCCCACGATTCCGTCTTGTGGCCACCATTTAGCACTAAACGGCCGTCGTGCGCGCAATGGGCCGTCGCCGTGTGTCGGGCCATGCCGCGCCGCGCCGCCGCCCAAGCACGACACGGGCTCGCGGGCCGTGCCGTGCTCGGGCGGGACCCACAGTTCCGTGCCGCAGGCCGGCCCATTTAGCCCGGCCCGTTTGGCCACCTCTACAGCCAACCACCGAGAGGCCCTTGACCTTGCGCAGCAGGTAGTACACGATGTCCTGGCAGTAGCTCAGGAGCAGGTGGTGCTTCGCCTCCAGGTACCCGATCCCATCGCCCGTCGGCAGCTGGTTCTTCTTCACCTATCCACACACAGAACCACAGAGAATAAGAACATGATTCCTGCCACGCCCACCGAAAAGCAAACCAAGATTCATTCTCTAGTCGTCACCAATCCTGGCAGTTAATCGCCTCGCCGCCATCATTCCGTGAAGGGCGAGAGGTGGGGAGCTTGCGAGGGGGAAAGCGGTTACCTTTCGGGTGAGGGCCTCGACCTTGCCCCTGACGAGGTCTCGAGCCCGTCCCCTCATTTCCTTCAAGGCGGCGAGCAGCTTTGGCACGTCATCGCTGCAAGCAACCAAACCCGTGTGAATTTCTTTAGACCGATTCTGTTGCTTTGTGCTGAGACGACGCGTGAGAATTGGGATCTTACCGTATAGGACTAAGGATACAAATTTCGCCGAAATTTTAGATTTCGGACCACCACGAAATTCAAACTACCGGTCTAATAAAAAAAAAATATTTTTTTTAATTGCTACTGTAACCCTAAATTTTGTTTTTTGTCGGCTAAATTTCATAATTTTTGGTCGGTTTTTAAACTTTTAAGGCCGGATTTGGTCCAATAACCCTTAAGAAAGTCATCTTCTACAAAAATTTGTTGAAAAACTGAATTTTTGAGATATTTTAAAATTTTGACAGAAACACTTTCAGATTTTTATAAAATTGTACGAGCTTGATAATGATCCGAAAAATATATAGTACTATCTTTGGTAGTGTAGTATCATATAGAAAAATTTTCAAAATAATTGAACTTCATTTGTTATCTTTAAAAAATCAAAAACTGAATGAACATAATTGGGACAGTAACCTTGTCAGAATTTTATAAATTTTTTCGAGTGTGATCATGATCTAAATTTTTATGAGGGATTAAGAATTGCCTCATTACCATTATATAATTTTTTTAAAAAAATTAACTTTTTTTGTTTGATCAATCAAATCTATGTAAGTATTGAACTTCATTTGTTATATTATATTTCAAAACTCAAAAACAGAAAGACATAAATGGTACTGTGCCTTCTAATAATTTTATAAATTCACTGGAGTATGATAATGATTCAAAAAATTTATGAGATCTTAAGAATTTCCTTACAACCCTTCTATAAAATTTTCAAAAAATTTAAACTTTTTTTGATTGCTAAAGCAAATATATGTATTGATCATCTGGCTTTTATCAGGACGTAGCACTATCAGAATTTTTAAAGGTTATTTAAGCATGATCATAATCTAGAAATTTTATATAAAAATTAATATTATATCAGTATCATTCACAAAAATTTTCAAAATTTTCTAACGTGGTTTGAATCATTTTTCATTTTGTTCAAGTTTGTCGGTAAGTCATTTAACAGGACAGTAGCACTGTCTGAATTTTTAAACATTCATGAAGCTTGATCATCATCTGAACATTTTATGACAATATTAGTGATGCATCATAACTATGCACAAAAAATTTAAAAATTTTCTAACATGGTTTGTACCATTTTTATTCGGATCAAACTTCCCGGTTAGTGTTTTACCAGGATAGTAGCAATGTTTGAATTTTTAAAAATTCCTCAAATATGATAATCATCTGAAATTTTTATGGAAACATCACTGATATGTCAGGAACCTCCAAAAAAAATTCAAAATTTTTCATCGTTATTTGACCCACTTTTCAGCCGGTGCAAATATACCAAAATTTCGGGATTTTTCGGTGAAATTTCATTTTTTCAGTAGAAAATGAACCGGATTTGAATTTTTGTTTTTGAATTTCGAACAAGATTTGTCCGAAATACCCGAATTTCGGTGAAATTTCGGATTTCGGTCCTGGGCGATATTTTATCCGAAAACGAAATTTGAATCCTTGATCATAACTTCGGCCTTCCTCTCGCCGTCGGCGGTGGTCGGAGTAGGGATGTCAATATTATCCGATTACTCGTGTACCCGTGGGTAAAAATCATAATAGAGATGGATATGTTCTTCTTTTATTATCCGCGGGCATGTTTATAGAGCCAAACTCTACCTAATGGGCAAACAGGTATGGGTATGGGGGAGCTTCACCTGTACTTATTCCGCCCGATTACCCGTCACTTTCTATTGACATATGGGCTAGAACAGGCGCCCAGTTGACCCTTGATCCTCAATTTGTGATACCTCATTTTAGTAATTGTTAAACTTGAGAATTTGTATGTTATTTGTCTGCATGTATTATTTTAATTCTTATTCTCATATACATTTGAAATTTTGAATCATTGATAATCATTCTTCAATCCACAGAATGTAGCTAATACCTATAATTTTATCAAAAAGATTGTATTAGTATCATAGCTCATTAGCTCATAGTGCCATTTGGTTGGAAAGATTATTGATGGTGGCGGTTAAACGGGTATACCTGTGGGCGATGGGAATGGACGAGATTCTTCGCCCGTGACCCTTCGTAGGTATACTCGTGGGGGAGATTTTGGTTCGCGGATATGATATAAGCAAGCACAACTCGTACCCACCGCACCCAATTGCCATCCCTAGTCGAGAGAGATGGAGAGGGTTTAGGGCAAAAAGGTTTGGTCTGTGTGCTGTTTCAAGATCGCACGCCGTGGGTAGACCCGGTACGCATCCTAGTGGGCCGGAAAGAATCGGTGCTTGGTCCGCCTTATTGATGATTGCTCGCAGGGCAGAAAAAAAACTTTTAGCGCTCAAATCAAAATTACTATTTAAAATTAAAATGAAATTATTTTAAACGAAAAAAAGATAATAAGTCTTGTTTCGGCTTGTTTCAATGATAACTTAAATGATAAATAAAATAATTTTATGCTAAATTATGTTAATAAAAAAAGTTCAATGATAACTCGTTAAACTGGATAGCTAGCTGGTCGTCCACGCGTCAAATCGACTCCTGCCGTACCTTCACCTCGTCCCCACGCGTCCGTCTCCATCGCGGCCTCCGCTTTCCCGTCGCTGTAGTTCTCTAATGCGAAGAAGCCACGCTCGATTTGTTAGATGCGAGGAGCTCAGGTGGGTTTGCGCGGCGGCCGACGCAGAACGTCGCTGCCAGCCGAAGCACGCCGGCGAGAAGGCCTCCTGATTTTCTGCGTGTTCGATGGCAGTTCCGGCTGTGACACGAGTTGCTGGTTAACTTCAGCCCTTGTTCTGCCTTGGGTGACAATGGAGCATTGAGCCAAATAATCCATCCCTACTCAACCTCGGCTAACCAACGGATTTTTACCAAAAACATACATCACGAATATCCCACCCTTGATCCCAATAAAACCACGCACGCTGCCGGCACAAGAGGCAGATAACGCATTGCTTCGAAGCACCATGCTAACAACACCTGATGGTCGACTCACCCCACAAAATTCTTCGCCAGGAAACAGCTACCGACAAGCATATAAAGATGTTGTTAGCTCGTCGTCGGTAGAGAATTTACAACCCCGGAGACTACTGAAGGTATATCAGTTCGGTCGGTCATCCCATGGACGGCTATTACTGAATTCGTACTCTAAAATAAGACCCTGTTTGGGTGAGCTCTAGATTCTAGCTCCACTTCAGATCTGAATCTTGTAGGTTAAAATAAATAGAATTAAGTTTATATTTTTAGTCTAAAATTAAATAAAATGACCTACCTAAACACTCTTAAGCCCTATTTGGTATAGCTTCAGATCCCAGCTCTACCTCAGAGCTGGAGTTTGTAGGCTAAAATAAAGTGAATTAAGTTTATATTTTTAGTCTAAAATGTAAACAAGATGACTCATCTAAACACTCTTAATGTACCCACAGCTCCAGCCCTATAAATTTCTGGAGCTAGGAATACCCTGCTCCACCAACTCCACGAATTTTGGTGGAGCTGGAGCTGTTCCAAACACCCCCTTAATATACCCACAAATCCAACTTCACGAATCTATGAAGCTACAAATACCCAGCTCCACCAGATCCATGAATCTGATGGAGCTGGAGCTGTACCAAACAGGCCCTAAGTACGGCTAATCTCATAATAATTCGAAAATAAGACAACTAAAACTAACAAGTTGGGGGAGGAAAAACTTTGCCATATACTAATTCGGTGTGTGTTTCATGTAACCAAATAAGCAATAATACTGTACCGTTAAAGAGAATAGACTTCTATATGATGGACCAAACCGTTTTCCAAAGGTACAATATTAAACATGAATACATATGCAAAGCTCCTGATAACTGTCAGTCATTCATATGACGTCCTTCATAGCTCAGGTCCAAAGTTAGTGAAATTGACTTGGTTTCAATCAAGCAGTAGGGGGAATTTCAAGTAAATTTCCCAAAGAATGCATTTAATGCCGAATTGCATACATATAAAACTTTCATCATTCTTCTTTTGCAGCCATTAGAATGGCCTTCGTCCTCCTGGGATGGTATTTGATACAGAAATCTGACCCCGGTTAGCATACCCAACTCGCCCCCTGGACCGGAAATTGCCTCCTGGACAACACAATTTAGCAAAGATAAGGTCAAATGAGCCCACAACACGACATGTCATTCTCTTAAAGAAAATTCGGGTACCTCCTCCCATAGAATTGGACTTGGCCATAGACTCTAACGCTGGATTTACAACCTGGCCGGCTTCCCGCAAGATCTTGACAAGATTCCTCGAAAATTTTGCGTTTTTGTGTGTGAAAAAAGTAAATGCAGTTCCTCTAGCACCAGCACGGCCAGTTCGACCTATCCTGTGAATATAATCTTCAAGAGTTGTTGGGAAATCATAATTTATCACACACTTTATATCCTTCACATCTGCAAAATTAACAACATGGTTAGCATTTAATCAACATAAATGTGTTGTCCCGAACACCACAGCAGACCAAACTGGGATATCAACACTGTCGATCTCCATAGAAGGCAGCACATGGCTCAGACAAGATCCAAACAAGAAAAATGCACACAGCTGCACTTTCAACTTCAACAACTAATACAAGTCGAAGGGGCTGCAAAACTGAACTGGGTATCAATCACTGCTGGATGTGGAATTGATGGTGATTAACCTCAGCCTTATTTTCATAAAATGTTGAGCACGTGCACCTGACATGCCTGAGCAACAATTTATCCAATAATGTACCAGCGTTAACATGTCCGTGTGAACCCAAACAAAATCTGTCATCCATGCCAATCCAACACAGGCTGCAATGCTTAAGGTGCTGCATCAGAGGTCAATATGAGGGTTTCACTGAAAAGAACACTGATAACTCCACATCTTTGGACCAGTTGGCAGTGATACCGATAGATGAGGCACATGTTTAAATAGCAGTACAAGTTTCTAAAGGACCATGAAAAAGCTAGGGAAAGAATAAGGGAGATCCATACAATTCTAAAATATTGAACAAATTTATTAGACATCGAAACTGAAGTACAACCTGAACAAGTCATGCAATGTGAATTTATTATATTGCCTTTGCACCAATAATTATTACTACACATTTTGGAATATGCCTATTGCCTGCACACGTGCCGAAAAACTTTGATTCACCCAATAATCCTCAAGACCTCAACAAAAGTGAAACCATCAACCATGTGTCTCATGAAAAAAGTAGTCATAATAAGAATGTAGAAAAAGTTGCTTGCCAAAGAAGAGAGCAAAAGATTAAATGATTAATAGAATTTAGCGATACTTACAAAAGACCATGACAACAAGGCAACTGTGTGACTTAAATGCAGGACCAAATAAACAAGGCAT
This sequence comes from Otatea glauca, assembly GCA_036346275.1. Classification (NCBI taxonomy): domain Eukaryota; kingdom Viridiplantae; phylum Streptophyta; class Magnoliopsida; order Poales; family Poaceae; genus Otatea; species Otatea glauca. Next base: position 81,790,444 of record CM070711.1, read on the forward strand.
CAAGATGCACCTTGCATGCTAAATGTTCAAGAATAAATGAAGATGCAAATCAAATTTAGGAAATACGTATCTCCCTTGCATGCTCCTTACTGTGGAATGAATATAGTAGTGTGGTTTTATACTGTGGAATGAATATAGTAGTGTGGTTTTATACATTCTATCTGAGGCTAAGGATCTCCCTAAAAGGCAAAGTCCATAAATCTAGCAGGTTTCTGGTTTCTTTAATACAAGAAAGGTGAAAGCCACCATGACAGTTGAAAATTAAAGTGCCCAGGTAACACTGCCATTGCTTACGCTCAAGTGAGGTAAACAGAGGGAAAAGATGATCACCTCTGACATGATGGCACCTTGCATACACCACCAATCCACAAGTTCAGTTCACTCAACCAAAAACAGCTGAACAGCCCTCCGACTTATTATCCTTGAGCACTTGGAACAACAACCTAATCCTAATATTCAAACTAAGTCACCATACCAAGACCACGTGCCGCTACATCTGTGGCAGCCATTATAGGACTCTTCCCACTCTTAAACTCTGTCAGAACATAGTCCCTTTCAGCTTGAGCTTTATCACCATGAATAGATAATGCTGGCCATCCGTCCATTCTAAGTTGCCGAGTGATCTTATCACAATCCTTTTTTGTTTGAAAAAATATCAAGATTCGGCTCCCATCCATTTGATCAGATAAGAGCTTACTGAGTCTGTGCAAAAGAAGTGGAAATAGATCAGACAAGAGCTTACTGAGTCCGTGAGAAGAAGTGAAAATAGATCAGACAAGAGCTTACTGAGTCCGTGAGAAAGAAGTGAAATCAATTCGTATCATGCCAATTTTGTAATCAATAACTATGAATGGTACAACTTTGTAATTCATAGATTCGAGTGGTACATACCTGGGATACTTTTCATGTTCTGAAATAACTTCGACATTTTGCTGTATGGAATTATTAGCTTTAAGTTCAGGTGATCCTATGATTACCTGCATTACAATATATGCAAATGTTAATAATAGGACTAACAAAACAAATATTATGAAAGAACCACAAAAAAAATGATAACAACAGAAGTGCACCTTGTAAGGATTTTGCAGAAATTGTCTGGCCAGGGCTTCAACTTCTTTCGGCCACGTGGCACTCCAGTACAAGGTTTGCCTATCTGGCCGGATCTATTGACAACAAAAGCATTTAGTACCATGAACAACACAGAAACAATGTTAAATCATCAACATTAACATATGCATTCCAAAACAAACCATACTTGAGCCAGTATTTTTCGAATCTGGGGCTCAAAGCCCATATCTAGCATGCGGTCCGCCTCATCCAGGGCAAGGTATGTCACTCTACGTAGGTTTGTGTGACCAGCTTCCAGCATATCAATCAGCCGACCAGGTGTTGCAATGACAATTTCAACTCCTAGAAGTACAGATAACAGACTTAGATCTAAAAACATAAATATCAAAAGAACGTAGATAAAAGTGCCTAATACCTCTCCTAAGGTCACGTATTTGTGGACCCTTAGGTGCTCCACCGTAGATACATGTGCTTCTAGTTCTTGAGTATGATCCAAATTTTGCAGATTCTTCCTGTATTTGAACAGCCAGTTCTCTTGTTGGAGCAAGGATCAAGACAACTGGGCCATCACCTTGTCCTACAACAATTGCAACCGTTAATCATTAGGATGGATTCCATCCATTAACAATTTGACATACACAATACAACAGCAGGAACAAACCTAGTCGAGGCTGTGCACCAACGTGAACCAACCCTGGGAGTAAGTAAGATAGTGTTTTCCCTGAGCCTGTTTCTGCGATACCAATCACATCCCTACCCTTCAAAGCCATCGGCCAACCCTGAGATTGAATAGGCGTTGGCTCCACAAATCCACACTTAGCTATCACTTGCATGCAGTAATCTGTCCAAACAGAAGAAAATAGCAATATAACCATAACCTTCTTTCATTCAGGGAATGCTGCAGCACGCCCGCCCGCCCGCACGCACACACAGAAAGCTAAACTAAAACTACGCTTTTCAAACTGAAACCACAAACCTGGGAAGTTGGCTTCCTGGAAGTAGCGGACCGGCTTGGGCACGTCCCGGCCCTCGACCGTGATATCCCGGAGGCGGCGGTACTGCGCCACCTCCATCTCTGACATAGCCTGTACGGCGGGGCACTCCACGTAAAAATTCTTCTCGAACGGTATAAGGCTCCGGAAGTCCGGCTTGGGCAGGGCCAGCGTGTCCAGCCCGTCCCTCCCGCCGCCTCGATAGCCACCAGGTCCGCCGCCGCCGCCTCTCCCCCACCCACCACCACTAGAGCCTCCACCACGACCTCTGCCGCCCTGGCCAAAGCGCGAGAAGTCGCCGCCAGCGGGGGCCTGAGGGGCGGGCATGGGCGTGTACGCGGCGGCTACGGGGACCGTTGGAGCGAGCAGAGGAGCCCCAGCCAGGTCGCTGCACAGAAGAATCAACCGAGTCAGATCGGCTCAGGTTAGATAACATCAGATCGGATCGGGGAAGCGACGAGAAACACGCGGGTTAGGTCTAGGGTTACAGTACCTGCGCCTGTCGCGGTAGGAGGAGGGGTCGGCGAAGCGGTGATCTAAGGGGTTCATGGCGCCGCGCGGGGTTTGGCCGGAGGGCGAGGGGTCCCGGAGGAGCAGAGGAGGACGCCGCCGCCGTGCGACTGGAGGAGGAAGGATAGGCAGGGGAGGTGGATCTGCAGGAGCAGGGCGGCGGGTGGAGGCGTGCGCGGCCGGCGCGTTTGGTTTTGATGGGGCGCAAAGCGTGTGGGGACGGGCTAGGTCAGTTCGTGTGGCCCACGTGTCAGAGTCCGTGGGGAAACGCTGATAGCACCCTTACGGAACCTTCCGCCCGGTGATACTGGGCCGTGTTTCTTTCCCCTCTGCTGCATAGGCTCGTCGTAACTACGTGATTGGGCTGATTGGGCGGGCTGATTGGGCCTTTAGGCCCTAGATAGAGCGTAACTGGGCCCAAATTACTGCGAGCTTGCAAGTAGGAGACGATAAATGCAGCTATGGGGTTTTTTTTCGTCCGAGGAAGAGATGTCTATGAGACCTGGTACTACCGTGTGCTTGCGAAACTAAGAAAAATAAAAATAGACACGAGTTATTATCTCTGTAATTTTTATGTTTGATAAATGAAAGGCAAATGTAATGAAACCATACCAAACGAAATATCAAACCTGTTGATGGCTGTATTTTTATTTAAAAAAGGCATGTTGACGTTGTACTCCATGCATTATTAGAACCTTAATTTTTAAAAAAGAATGAGCCTTTTAGATTTATCTGATTAAGAATAAGCGCTATAATCATCTTGGTGCAACAAAAATAAAATTCTCGCGAAAGAAGTTAGAACCTTTTTTATATTCTTTTCACATCCAAAGGTGAACGGTGATTCAAAAGCTTTTTTTGTTAACTAGACATCATCTAGGATAATGCACACTGTATGTAATCTAGAAATACTTTCAGTTCTTCTCATGGTCTAATGTTTCTACTTTGTTCTCCTAAGGCTTAATAGTGAGTTGGATCAGAACTAGGAAGCTAGGTTTGGTTCCGAAGGACATAAAACAAGGTGTCACATGATGTAGAACATTTACGTGGGTACCATATAAATTGTTGATTGATAACCTATAGTACTATTTATCAACAATTTTGTTGTTAGACAAAAGTATACCTAAGATTATTACTTAACATCACTTGTTTTTCTATACTAGTATAGTGTCTGTACTAACGCTACGACAGAAGTACACCCGCTTATCAATTAAATACGAAGATAAGTATGAATACAACACTTAATAATAAAAGAGAAATTTAGAATTTTAAATGAATTTAGAAAGAAAAACGGAACTAAATGGAGGTCGAATGGGCGAAAACGGGCTCCCAAAAGATTTTAAATCAAGAAAGAGAAAGAAAAACAATTTTACGATTTTAGATTATTTTTTGGCTTCCACAGAGAGCACAACGTGCTCTCCGGGCTTAACTGGCGCAAGGAGAGGAAGGCCGGGGTGGCGGCGGTTGCGATGGGTCAAGATCGGTGCGGCGAGATCGCCGACCGGCGCCCATGGGAGGAGTCACGGTTGCGGTGAATTTCACGGGAAAGATGACGGTGATGGTTTGGGTTACCTCCAAAATCCGCGATCTTTACAAGAGGGAGCACTTGGGATTTACGCAATGCGATGGCGTGGAGGAGAGCTCATGGCTTTTATAGCCCGAAACAAGCATATTTATGGAAACCATAATTTGGGATCAAATCAGTTGGGAGGAAATTTTGGCAATAGAGCACGAAATTTAGGGAATTAACACCATAGATGGAAAGAGGAGATTTGGTGCGGGATTGATGGAGCTTTGGAGCTTCTTTCTTGCTTTAATGGAGGAGGGAAGAGAAGAGGCTTATTTGGTGCTGGGTTTTGACTAGAAGAAGTTCTGGTGAGTTGCCTTCATTTTTTAAATATAGAAGGATTTTTGAAAAGATAGCACATTAGGTTAAAAATTCTCAAAAAATCTTTCGATTATTTTGTACTTAATAAAATTATTTTTAAAAAATTAAATTATAAATTTGCCGAGGCACATGTGATCATAAGGTCGTTGACCAAGAACTCGCCGCGTCGGCAAAGCCACCGATGGCGGACAGTGGAGCTATTGCGGACTGCGTTCTCCCGTGCCGCCCCATCCCCGGTTTTCTTTTCCAAAGACGTAATGTATGGTCCTTTCCTTTTCAGACGATTGTTTCCTTTTCCTTGATTCCAAGACGTTTGTTTCCTTTTCCTTGTTGATCTTTGGAGGTGAGGAAGGTCATTGTGGGCCACGAGGATGATTTCGGAAAAATATGAAAAAATAAAGCTGCGCTTCGCCGATCATTTGGATCCGCAAGGTAAAAAGATAAAAATTAAAATTGGTTCGTTTACCATCGGTCCCGCGAGAAATTTTTTAAAAATTAAGCAAAGACTCACACACCGTTGGTTCCTTAGATAAAAATAAAACAAAAATTCAGCGCTCTCCGTATGTGAAATTAGGCTCCATAGGGCTAGATCCGTAAAAAGTCTCGAGAAGGGTCATATTCGGAAAAAAATACGATCACAATGCCAGGACAATAAAAAATTCAAGTCTTGTTTCCTTGCATGCGGATCCTCCCTGTTTATTTCCTTGTTTGATTCACCCTCCTTCCAAATATGTAGTACGTACAATTTTGGCCAGTAAAAAAATTCAAGTCTGGTTTCCTTGCATGCGGATCCTCCTTATTTATTTCTTTGTTTGATTCGCTCTCCTTCCAAATATGTAGGTGGGGGAGGTCTGTTGTGGGCCACAGGGATGATTAGACACACTAAATAATGGCCATCGGATGTGGGTGAGTAAAACTGAGGAAAGATCTGAGACGTTCATTTTGATGAATGCAAGTTTCTAGGGACGTTTTGTTGGGTACACGAACATTGGACCATCTCTAATGAGGTGCATTATTTAAGGTGGACGTAGAAAAAATTGCTTAGGTGCATTATAAAAGGGTATAAAGAAGTAGCGCATGAGTTTGACAAAAAGGATATGCTTGTGTAAAAGATGTAAGTTGGCTAGGGGATAGGGGTGGGTGTATGAGCTGGAAGCTCTTTACCCATTGTTATAAGTGATTTTCAAAATTGTTTCCTTCCTTTAATCATAAATACATATCATTTTATTAATACAGTTTTCAAAACATAACTTTGATTACTAATTTATATTATAATATATTTCTAAAATCCAAAAAAATTACAATATTATGATATCACTTTTTGAGAGAGAGACATATATATATATATAATTTTCATAAATCTAATTTGAATATTTGAAAAGATATTAATAGCCAAAGTTTTAAAAATTTTAATTGTACGTATACTAAAATAACATGTATTTATAACCAAAGGGAATACTAAGTAAAGCCAAAAAATTCTCGTGACAAAAACATGACATCACAAATCATCCTATCATAGAATAGACTAGGTACGTTTGCACGGCGGCACGGCGCGCGGTGCATATCCTGGTCGAAGAAAGGAACCAGAGAAAAAAATACAAGAATCTTTTGGAGTGCACTATCATAGAGAACCGAGTTAGACGCAGAATTCCCGGAGCTTTCGCCGCCCCTCGCTGCGTCCACGTTGCCGTCCGGGCCCCGTGGCCGTGCCTCCGTCCCTAGCTGCGTAATGTAGTGGCCTGACTCTTCTGGAACAGTAATGTAGTGGGCCAACTCTTCTGGAACTGGTAACGCAAAACACAGTATTAGGTTTAGGACTATAAACAACAGAATCATATTGAAGAAAACATCATCATACATAATTGAACTAGTATAGTGCCTGTGCTAACGCTACGACAGCAGTACACCCGCTTATCAATTAAATACGAAGATAAGTATGAATACAACACTTAATAATAAAAGAGAAATTTAGAATTTTAAATGAATTTAGAAAGAAAAACGGAACTAAATGGAGGTCGAATGGGCGAAAACGGGCTCCCAAAAGATTTTAAATCAAGAAAGAGAAAGAAAAAATAATTTTCTGATTTTAGATTATTTTTTGCGGCTTCCACAGAGAGCACAACGTGCTCTCTGGCTTGGCCAGCGCAAGGGAGGAAGGCGGGGTGGCCACGGTCGCGATGGTCGGCAGACTGTGCGGCGAGATCGCCAAAGACCGGCGCTCATGAGGAGGAGTCACGGTTGCGGTGAATTTCACCGGAAAGATGACGGTGATGGTTTGGGTTACCTCCAAAATCCGCGATCTTTACAAGAGGAGCACTTGGGATTTACGCAATGCGATGGGGTGGAGGAGAGCTCACGGCTTTATAGCCCGAAACAAGCATATTTATGGAAACCATAATTTTGGATCAAATCAGATTGGGAGGAAATTTTGGCAATAGAGCACGAAATTTAGGAATTAACACCATAGATGGAAAGAGGAGATTTGGTGCGGGATTGATGGAGCTTTGGAGCTTCTTTCTTGCTTTAATGGAGGAGGAAGAGAAGAGGCTTATTTGTGCAAAATTTGCACTAGAAGAAGCTACAGTGAGTTGCCTTCATTTTTTAAATATAGAAGGATTTTTGAAAAAGATAGCACATTAGGTTAAAAATTCTAGAAAAATTCTCAAAAATCTTTCGATTATTTTGTACTTAATAAAATTATTTTTTTAAAAAAAATTAAATTATAAATTTGCCGAGGCACAGAGGCCGCAAGGTCGCCGACCAAAGAATTCGTCGCGTCGGCAAAGCCACCGATGGCGACAGTGGAGCTATTGCGGACTGCGTTCTCCCCCATGTTGCCCATCCGGTTTTCTTTTCCCAAAGACGTAATGTATGGTCCTTTCCTTTTCCGGGATGATTGTTTCCTTTTCCTTGATTCCAAGACGTTTGTTTCCTTTTCCTTGTTGATTTGGAGGTGAGGAAGGTCATTGTGGGCCACGAGGATGATTTGGAAAAATATGAAAAAATAAAGCTGCGCTCGCCGATCATTTGGATCCGCAAGGTAAAAAGATAAAAATTAAAAGAGTTTCATCGCCACATGGTCCCATGAGAAATTTTTTAAAAATTAAGCAAGACTCACAGACCGTTGGTTCCTTAGATAAAAATAAAAAAATTCAGCGCTCTCCGTATACCAAATTAGGCTCTATGGGGCTAGATCCGTAAAAAGTCTCGAGAAGGGTCATATTCGGAAAAAAATACGATCACAATGCCAGGACAATAAAAAATTCAAGTCTTGTTTCCTTGCATGCGGATCCTCCCTGTTTATTTCCTTGTTTGATTCACCCTCCTTCCAAATATGTAGTACGTACAATTTTATTCGCTCTCCTTCCAAATATGTAGGTGGGGGAGGTCTGTTGTGGGCCACAGGGATGATTAGACACACTAAATAATGGCCATCGGATGTGGGTGAGTAAAACTGAGGAAAGATCTGAGACGTTCATTTTGATGAATGCAAGTTTCTGGGGACGTTTTGCTGGGTGCACGAACATTGTGCCATCTTTAATGAGGTGCATTATTTAGGGTGGATGTAGAAAAAATTGCTTAGGTGCATTATAAAGGGGTATAGATGTACTTCAAGTATGTGCACTGAATTTGTATGAGTAGCATCTACAGTCTGTACATAGGAACACATATATGGACACTTGAATATGGGATTACCGAATTAGCGAATTCAACCGTAAGGAAGGTACAGTAAGGGAAAGCTGTACCCTGATCATTGTTGTGTGATTCCTAACGTAGATAAAACATATATTCCTATTATCAAAAGTAAAACAATGTACTTAGATGGTCATTAGTTATCTTACATAGAGACGAAAGATCGTCAAACGAAAGGTGGAGACTGTAAAGCATATATCTCAAACTAATGTCTAAACGAATAGATAAAATATGTATTAAATCCTAACTTTATATCAATAGCAGTTAGCAATTTCTAAGGTGTACAAACCTAGAATATCTTTCTTAGTTAATGAAAAAGGAATTATCACATATTAGATGTTTTCGGGACTTTGGCACATTTTTTTTACGGGGCATAAAAAAACCGAATTGTTGGACAGAATTCTGGGAAATTTTGTGGAAAAAGGTGTATTTTTAGGTTTTTTCCGCAGAAAGGACCTATATGCAATATCACGGAATCTCGGGGACCTTTTCGCTAAAAAAAACTCCCGCAGAAAGGACCTACATGTAATATTGCTGATTTTCAGGGGGCTTTTCGAAAAAAACAACGCCATGCGGCGGCCAAGAGTCCGTGCCACGTGGCCGCGCCACACGTCGCGCGAAAAAAATCCCGCCGAGGCGCTCTCCGTGCGCGAGCAGGGGGAGTCGAATGCGCGCCGGGGAAGGCGTTCGTTGCACGCTAGCGACCTGACTGCTGCGCTGCGCGCTCACATGCAAAAATCGACCTCGGCAAAATACTTGAGCCTGACACGGCCGCAAGCCACGTGGGCGACGTGGCTCAACGCCGCGCGCGTCGTACGCACGGGCGAGTGCGACCACGAAGGCCAGGCGGCGATGTGGACAACGGTGAAAGCTTCGAGATCTATATACGGTAGTATGTACTCTATGTAACAGCAAGATCCCAAATGTAAAACCGAGGACATACGTCAAGCAATAAAAACCAACAGCAGTGAAATGAAAGTAAACGGAATCGCCAATCTCAAAGCAGCCCGCCCTCCGGAGTCCAGACGTCGAGGCGCCTAACCGGCCGAAATATTTGTTCTAGTCGTCTCGTCGTCGTCCCCTTCCTTCGACCTCAGCAGATCTGGCCCCTCCCACACGCCCAGTCTCCTAAACCCTACTCCCCTCCCCTCCTCTCTCCGGCCACCGCCAATCATGGCCGGGAGGCTCCCGCCCCTGGCCGCCCTCCTCCTCCTCCTTCTCGTCGCGGTCGTTGCCCCCCTCTCGTCCGCCGTCCGCCCGGTCTCTGACGCGCACAGATCCGCCGCCGCCGAGCTCTTTGCCGCCTCCCCCGACGGATCCCTCGGCGAGTAAGCTCACTAACTACTCGCCAACCCCACCGTCTCTCCCGATCTCCAGCGTTCGTCCCATGCATAAGCAATTAGGGACCTAGTTTGATCCAGATCGGTCCGAGACGGAGCGGCGTGTTTGTACTCTCGAGGCTTACTCGCGTTCACGTTGTAATTTTGACTCTGTGCACCCTGTGCAGTTTGGAGAGGACTTATGAGGCCGTCAGGACGTTCCAGATACTTGGCGTGGAGAAGGATAAGAGCTTTACTGGTAAGGCGTGCAAGCTTGCCGCCGAGAAGTTGGCTTCCCCCTCGTCGCCCGCAAAGGATCTACTCCATGCTATCCGGATCAGCGGCGTCCTCGGATGTAGTGTTGATGCCGGAGTCTATGATGTGGGTGGTTAGCTTTAGAGATCTTGCTGTTGCTGCTGGGATGCTCTTGCTTGATGGTGTTCTGAGATTTGTTCTTTGTGGTAGGATGTTGTGGCGAGGCTTAAGGCGGTGATCAAGGACACCAACTCGCTGCTGGAATTATACTATTCTGTGGGAGGGCTACTAAGCATCAAGGTTGCTCCCTCTATTGCAATTTCTAGATGATAATTATTTGTTTGTTTTGCTCATCACTACTTTTAGTAGTTGTCTGAATTTAATGTGGTGGTTGATGATTTTTTTGAATTTTTTGCAGGAACAAGGCCACAGTGTTGTTCTGTCTGATGCTGATAGCACATTTCATGCAATTAAGGTGAGTAGGTGACAGCAGTACAATATGGCTATGCATTTTTTTCCTTGTCTATTTTTTAGTAATCTACAACATATTTTCATGTTCAAATTAGAGTTGTGTCATATGTGTCTTTGTTCCTGTAGGCACTAAGCCAAAGCGATGGGAGATGGCGTTATGACACTAACAGTGCTGAATCAAGCACGTTTGCTGCTGGTAACATTTCTTGTTCTATTGGGCTACTCTAGACTCTAGAGTATTACTGGTTAATCCTAGCCTTAAACAAATTTTATGTTGCATTGTACTTGCATTTGGGATGCGCTGGTTGCTAGTTCAATTTTTTTGTAGTTGTCTTAATACTCGAGACTCTTTATGGTGGTTATGAACAGTGAGAGTAGTCAGTGTCCATGTTGTTGTGAAGGTTTTTCTCTTCACCAGGGAGAACTTTACTGCAAATGCATATCCTCGGTCACTGATGTTTTGCAATAATGTATTGCCACAGGTATTGCACTAGAAGCATTGGCAGGAGTTGTTTCACTGGCTGATGTTGAGGTTGATCAATCCATGGTGTGTATATGCTCTATGCTTGAGTAATTACGTTAACTTGTTACATGTGATTATCTTGCTTAAGTGTAAGTGACAAAGAAGTATGGATAACTGTATATTGTGTATACTATGTTATGGAGCCTTGGAATGGGGAGAGGCCCTAACTGGATGCAAGTGAAAAACTCAGTAAATGAGCTGTACTCGTTGTTCTGTTGATCTCCTAGCTTACCCTGTGATCTTTTTTTTGGCATAAGTAATAAGGAAGTATGGGTAACCATCACGTTAAGTGGAGACCTGCATAGCTGTGACCGTCAAGTTGTTGACCCCAGCTTGTCTTTCTTAATTACACATCGCAACCTCCATTCATCTGAATCTCCAATGCATATGACATGATCCATGATCCTAAAAGAGATGCACCCATGTCACTCTAGGTACCATGGTTTTCTGCATCCTTTCTTTTAATGATCTTGTGGTATTTAGGTGCATCCATTTCATGCTCGTGGCTCTGCTTTTCCTTTTGCTTTTTACAATTTGTTGGTGAATGATTCTTCCAACTTCGAGTCGTATTTTATTATTTTTGTTCTGCATTTGTTATATGTATCATTACTCATTAGTGCATCATTTTAAGTTTGTACTTGTTGCTGGTCTTGATTTCAAATATCATGTCATCAGATAGGAGTGGTCAAAAATGACATTGTGAAGCTGTTTGACACCATCAAGAGCTATGGTATGTTCTCTAACCTTCTTCTCTGTTCCTGCTGGAGATAAAAAATTCAAGCAATCAGCTTTAAGACAAGATGCAGATAACAAAGAGGTTTTTGCTTTTACCAAATTGAACTTGGCTAGAGTTTCCAGGATTCTAGGTGCCTGCTTGACACCTCTTAGGAACTTAGTTGCCAATTGCTAAACCTATGACATACTGAATTGCAGATTTAGACAGTTACTAGTACAGAAATTAGTTTTTTTAGATTGTGCTAGGCGATTATGAGGCAATTTACTTGGTGTTGTTTGATACTTTTCCGTTAAGAATAAACCATTTCCAAGTGAAAACGTTCCTCTATCTGACTGATAGTTTATTATGGTATGTATTGCTTAGACGACGGAACCTTCTACTTTGACGAGAAGCATGTTGATGCTACTGAATACAAAGGTCCTATAACAACTTCTGCTTCAGTAGTACGGGGTGTCACCTCCTTTGCAAATGTTGCTTCTGGGAAATTGAATGTGAGTTTTTTAACTTTAATTTGATTCTTGTTCATTAAATTTATGTGTAAGCACCTTTCTTAACTATCTATGCTCAATCTACAGATCCCTGGCGAGAAAATACTGGGCTTGGCAAAGTTCTTTCTTGGTATAGGGCTCCCAGGTAGTGCAAGGGATTGCTTTAATCAGATTGAGTCTTTGTCATTTTTGGAGAACAATAGGCAAGTCTTCCTTTTTTTTATTGTTCTCGAAGAGTGTGCATCCCCTGTCATTTTACTTGGTGCCACTGTTACCTTTGATGCTTATTTATTTTCTGCAATTTGCAGGGTCTTTGTTCCTTTGATCCTTTCACTTCCTTCAAAAGTATTTTTGCTGACCTCGAAAGACCAGCTTAAGGTGATTATCACGTAATATTCTCTTAGGTTTTGGCTGATGTATAGTGTTCTTATCGAGAGTATTTTGACTGAATGTTTTAAGGTTTTATATAAATCGGCTTATGTTTGTTCATTGAATTATTCTTTTTTGTAATGCAAATTGGCGTTTAGGCATATTAACATTGCATTAGTGACTATATTATGGTGGGGAAACTCCCCTTGTCTCAGGCAAGCATTGTTTATAATCATTAAAATTTGGAAGTCTTGAATTTGTCATGTTTTTAACAAGCATGCTATTATGCCTAACCTGTGATGCCATCCTGTGTGGTAATTTCTAGCTGCAATAGTATAACAAACTAACGATAATTTATTGCTAAAATTTGCACGCAGTGAGTATAAAACTGTACTGTATGTGCAATATAACTAGCTGCAATGTTGCTACTCATTGCTTTTGTTTTTAACTCACTGTAAGTTGACTTCAGTTTGTATTTCCACGATGTGTATTTTATTCAGGTTGAAGTCACTACAGTGTTTGGATCTGCTGCACCTCCGCTCGTAGTGAATCTTGTACAAGTGCTTGGCTCTGACTCCAAGGTCATCACCACCGACAAGGTAGAGAGTTGAATCAGTGGTTACCTCTTGGAACCTTCTCCTTGTTATAATAGTTTATCAAAAAAAAAAAATTTGTGTGTGCATTGCAGCTGCCGTGCCCTAACATTCTTTTCCTTCTGGTCTCAGGAACTTCAGTTTGACCTCGACAACAATGTTCATTACCTGGACATTGCTCCATTGAAAATAGATGTTGGGAAGTACTCACTAGTTTTTGAGGTACTTGTAAACCATATTAATTTGCTTATTTTTTATGTAATAGTAATGGACATCCTTGTTAATGATGACACCCTTTTGTCTTCCAGATTTCGCTTCAGGAGCCAGAACATGAGACTATATATGCTACTGGAGGGAGAAACGCTGAGACTGTTTTTGTCACAGGACTGATCGAAGTCGAGAAGGCAGAAATTGGAATTTCTGACAGTGATGCTGGGACTATGGAGTCTGTCCAAAAGTAAACTTCTTAAGTTTCCGTGCCATTTCAAATCAAATGAGCTTAACTTTACAGCAATGTTTAAAAGATAAGCTAACACTAACAGTGAAGTAATCTTAACTTGTTGTTTATTCATAGTCACTTTGAAAGACACAATCCATTCTCATCTGGAATAGCAGACAAGCACCACATAACTTTTTAATAGTTAGTTTTCCTCGCATCTGATATTTGTTTGAGAGCATATCCTTCATTATTTATATACTGTGTCCTTGCTGTTGCAATGGTGTATCATAACTAATTTAGTTAATAGTAAAATTTGCATGAAGTTTTATATCGTAACTTTGTAGCAGAACAGCCTATCTTGTACATGTCTCATTTTCAAGCTGCTTCATTTCAGGTTAGATCTACTGAAAGATGCAAAAGTCTCTCTCTCTGCAAATCATCTGCAGAAGTTGCGCTTATCTTTTCAACTAACTACACCACTTGGACACACATTTAAACCTCACCAGGTTACTATAGTACTTCATTTTATTTTTCCAACGGCCCAATACTGTTTCTTTTCCTGACTTGGTCGAGCAAATTTGTTTTCAGGTGTTCTTGAAGTTAAAGCATGAAAGCAAGGTTGAACACCTATTTGTCGTACCAAGTTCTGCGAGGCAGTTTAAAATTGTTCTAGTTGAGTATCCGTCCCTCGGAATTTGTTTTAGTCAAGTTTTTATGCTTGCTCTTCATTTCCTTTGGCAATGTGGCCATTAGTTTCTAGGCCGTGCATTATATTATACAGAAAATGCATATACACCTATTCAGCCTTTCAACATGGAAGTAGCTAGGCCATGTAGCTTGTTTTTAATCTGGAAGAGAACGTGTAGGCCATGTGACTTGAGGTCAGTCATGTTTATGTTGGTAACTTGGTGACAGACTGAGGTTTGAAGAAAAAGATAATCTAGGTGCAAAAACATTGGAAACTAACTGATTTAAATATTGTTTGAGATAGTATAATGAAGATGGAGGATGGGATGCATCTTCCTGCTTGAATTTAGGGCATTCCTTGGCTACCATATAAAAAGATGCCTCTGTTGTCACTATGGTCAAATGTGATGTTGAAGAAGCACCGCAAGTTTATGGTGTGACAAGATTAGACATATCATAGTGTGCATGTCATAACATGATCTCTTATATGTCTGTTCAACTTATTGTAGGATTTTCTTGGTTTGGTGGAGAAATTTTACTACCTTTCTGGAAGATATGACCTTGAGCTTGCAGTTGGTGATGCTGCAATGGTATGTTTTCATATAATTTTAACCCTAGAGTCCTATTTGGTTGGCCTTGCTGATTTTCTTTGGTTTATTTGCTCAGGAGAATTCATTTCTAAGAGCCCTTGGCCATCTGGAGTTGGACTTGCCGGAGGCCCCAGAAAAAGCCCCACATCCTCCTGCACAATCTGCTGACCCATTCTCAAAATTTGGGCCAAAGGAGGAGATATCACACATATTCCGTGTGCCAGAGAAGAGGCCACCCAAGGAACTCTCACTTGCATTTACGGGTCTCACACTTCTGCCTTTTATTGGATTCTTGATTGGGGTAGGTCAACCATTCCTTCTCTATGAATCAAAATTACTGCTTGCTCTAATGAAAGCCAGTGATGTTGAGAAAATGCTTCTGGCATTCAATTGCAGCTCACGCGTCTGGGAGTAAACTTGAATAGCTTCCCGTCCTTGCCGGGACCGGCTGCTTTTGCCTCACTTTTCCATGCTGGAATCGGAGCGGTCCTGCTGCTCTATGTTCTGTTCTGGGTTAAGGTTAGCAATCTTTCTTGCGGTAAAACGCAATTGCTATCGCAAAAGCTTCCGCTCATCCTCATTCTTGTGTTGGAACAGCTGGATCTTTTCACAACTCTGAAGTATCTCGGCTTCCTCGCTGTCTTCCTTGGCTTCGTGGGCCATAGGACCCTATCTTACCTTTCCACAACGTCGACAAAACAAAAGACTGCTTGAGAGGACAACGCGAACAGAGATTTCCCAATCATCAATTTTCGAGCGGTTGCAGTTGTTTCGGTTCTGCCAGTGCCTTTGCTTGAGATTCTGACTACTTCAAGTTTTTCTTGAGAAACTTGAGTTTTGAGGGACAACTCGGTTTCATTTTTAGTGGGAGTTAAAGGATCCTGGAGCTAGAAAAGTAGTAGGACCTCACTTTCGTGTATGTGCGCTGATGTTTTCTCAATGAATAGAATAATCATATAGAATTAATAAGCTTGTTTTCTCACCCAAATGCAGATTTAGTCATTTGCGTTCAGCTGCGTGATTTGCAAACCGCGTGACGGAAAGGGTCGTTTAATATATACAGCCTTTTAGCGAGCCTTAGTAGCCGAATTTCAGGACTAACACCGAAGATGTTTCATATAAGCGAGATGCACGACATAAACTAATCGTTCTGAAAGAACATTTTCTTCTTGCGACTTTAAGAAAGAACCTCTGCATATCACAGGACTATACAATAGTACATACAGATACAATTTGTAAATCAGGTATTGGTTTTTTGTGTCAAAATTGGAGTGAAGTTTTCCGTACGGCATGTGAAGTTACAGGGTTTCCGATGGTCCGACTATAGTTACAGGTTGCAACTGACAAAGTGTAGCTAATCGACTTCTCTATGAACCACTCGGCTCTTGAATCCTCCATACTGCCGTCGCCAGATGCTTTCTTTTGTCTTGCTCCTCGACCATTTTTAATTTAGTTTGGTTAGTTTGCAATTTTTGAATTATTAGAACTACGATCTTGAAGCAACTTCGATTATTTGATCACCCGGGTCAGGGTCACTCGTAAAGAATACACCAATGACAGACGACTCTCCTTACCTGCCGTTCCACTTGAAAAAAAAAGAGAGGAGTGGAATAAACCACCACCTGTGATTTCAGGACTCTGGGAGAGCGTCATTTTGCCGCCTGGCTAATCTTGAATACAAACCGTCCTGCTTAATAAGCTCACTGTGTTTTCCATCCTGCACAACCATACAAACTGAAAGTCACTATAAATCTATGTAAGACACTGTAGGTGTAATATGTGTAAGCACGACATCAGGTATCTACAAAGATCACAGTAGCTCTACATGTTTGCACTTTGCAGTAATGAAGCAACACCGGTCAAAAACATACCTCCACAATATTACCATTTTCCATCACAATAATTCTATCAGCCGCTTGAATGGTAGATAGCCTAAAAAGGACATGATGGTGTCAACTCCATTCTTCATATTCAAAATAACAGATATTGCAGTCTAGGCATACTTTACCTGTGAGCTATGATAATCACAGTTCTTCCAGCCTTAGAATCAGCACTAACTTTCGTGATGACACTCTAGCAAGGCAGAAAAAAGAAATCAACAAGCTATTCATAGGCACATTTTAATTATGTACTAGCTACAGATTTTATGAAAATCTTCATGAAGAATTTACCTTCACATAATGTTCACTCTCAGCATCGAGTGCACTAGTGGCTTCATCAAGTACTAATATGGCGGGGTCCCTTAGAAGGGCCCTCGCAATAGCAACACGTTGCTTTTGGCCTCCACTAAGAAGAGCATCGTCAACAATGGTGTCATAACCGTCAGGCAGAGACATTATGAAATCGTGAGCATATGCCTGCTTTGCAGCCCACTCCACTTCTTCATGACTGACTTCTCTTGGACAACCATACCTAATATTCGAACTAACATCCATTCGGAATAACCTAGGTTCCTGCACATACCACATATACACAATTGTTTAATACAACAGAAGTTTCATGTGGTGGCACAATTTATATTGAGTTAATTGGATCTCAACCTGTCCCACAAGACCAATTCTTTCCCTGAACCATCTTGTATCAATCTCACTGAGTGGAACACCATCCATTAATATCTGCATCATGGTAGATTTAGATGAGGAGAAGTGCAAGTGTGAATTTTCAGTTGTATTGCAATAGACCAAGGGGCAAAATATAGAGTACATGGAACATATACAAGACTAAACCCTAGAACACTGGGAAATACCACAAATACCCTTAACACCTCCCCTCAAATGCAAGGTGTATGCAATAGCATTGCATTTGGAAGGGTTGGCACTGAAATAGAGAAAATTCAAAATTCTAGTCTTGAAGTTGTCATCACAATGTGCAGCTCTTGGAAAATGTGTTAAGAGTATCAGATGATCTCCCATCTGGGGTCGTGCGGCAGCCCATAAAGCACAAAGTGAAAGGGCTGAGAAAGTAGAGGCAAGCGGGAGCAAAGTCGACCATGACAACATGACAAAGGAGATGATAAAGTCGACACAAATTGAAATAGCTGTCAAATCAAGTTGACTCAAAGGAATAATACTAGGAATACTATCAATAGCAAAACAACCAACTCATCTCCCCTCCGCATGTATCTAGCCAGATCTGGGCGGATCCGACCGAGAGAGGTTGGAGAAGACCTCTACGGCGAGCTGTAGCGTTGTTGGCAAGCTGGGGAGTGGAGGACAAAGGCCGACGGCGGCACCCAAGGGCGGCAGCGACCTCCTCTATCAGATCTGGGGTGGCCTGATGTAGGGTACGCGGCAGCAGCTTGGGGAAGAAGAGACCTGAGACAGCGGCAGCCGCTAGAGAGAGAGAGAGAGAGACTAGGACAGCGACGCGACGGCCCAAGGGGCGGTGACGATGAGCAGACCCGGAGCCAAAGGACAATGGCGTAGAGGCGACCTCGACTACAGATGGCGCGGTGGCGCCGCTGCTACTCTGTAGCAGCTAGAGAAGACGATGCAATGAAGCTCCCCCTCCCTTTCTCCCACATGATGGCCAGCAGCCACGAATCAGACGCAGAGATTTGGCGGTGGCGACGTGGCATCCTCGAGGCGTGATGATGACTCCCGACGGCACGTAGCCTGAGTAGATCCGGAGCCGATCAGATCTGGAGATACCGGATCTGGCGAACTCGTGTGGCAGCTTGGTGGCAAGCAGCCTCTAAGCGAAAGAAGGTCAGGCAGAGACGTGGCTCACAGCAGCGTAACGCACAGATCCGGTAGACCCACACGGATCTGAGCCAGAGAGAATGGCGGCAGCATATCTAGCGATGACGAGCGCTGAGGTTGCAGTAGTGTTGTAGCAAAAGATGCCGGCGACAACAAGAGGTGTGTACACTACTGCTACTGCTTGACACTAACTACAACTAGAAGGTAGCCGCCCCAAGAGACTCCTCCTGGGGACAGCAGCAGCGGAAGACGATCGGAGGCTAGGGTTTGGATCTTAGCTCTGATATTATGTTACATTAAGAGAAGTGCAAGTGTGAATTGTTACTTTGTTAGTTATATTGCAATAGCTCAAGGGGCAAATATATAGAGTATATGGGACACACACAAAACTAAACCCTAGAACACTAGGAAATACCTTTAACACATCGATCACAACGTAACTTCAGTCTTCAGACCAACCAATCAGTTTGTGGAACAAACAATAGCAAGGGGTAAAAATAGCTTACTTGCCCATTTGTAGGTTCATATAGTCGAAGCAGTAGGTTAACTACAGTACTCTTGCCACTTCCGCTAAGACCAACCTTTAAAGTTCAAATTATATAAAATCAGTAAAATTATATATCAAAAGTTGCATTGCAATACTTGTTGAATTCAGATCTATGAAAGCATCTGTGTTCCAAATATCTTACAATTGCAACTACTTCATTTGGATGCAGAGTTAGATTGAATCTTCTCAAAATTGGTACCTGATAGCAAAAGAAGGTTGATAAATTAAGGGCCACATGGTAAAAACAAATACCCCTTACTTACATATTAATTGCAAAACACTCATGTTTAAGGATTCACCCTACTAATTTTCATTAAAAAAAATCTTGCAAAAATTGAACATTAAGAAGTGTTAGTTCAGGAACAGGTACTTCTTGAATAAAAGGGAAGTGCGAGAATAGTGGTGTGAACATACCGAAGGTCTTGATGGATATGAAAATGCTACATCAGCATACTGAATTCTCCCTTCCAACTTCTGTAACCTGAGGCCTGAAAAGATGAAATGCTTTAGATCATCGAACAGTTTTACAGCCACACGTTATAACTTACAAGTAGACAGAAATTCTAAACCAGACATCAGATTAATACACTTGTAACATCGGCATGCATTCTATTTTCTTGCCTTTCGAGGTAAGTTGTCTGCTAGGCAGGAGATCCATCAAACGGAAGACTTTTTCACTTGCTCCAACAGACTGCATCAGAGAGGACCAATTGTCTCCAATCCACCATGTAGACAAAATCAACCACTCAGCATACAGTATAAATTTTGTCAGTTGCTCAGCAGTTAACTTCCCGGACATGATAGATATTCCTCCAATCAAAACTGCAATGACCTACACAAAGCTCATTTGCAAGAATACTTCATCAAAAGTACAAGGCGAAGTCCATATCAGAGCCTGACATTTTTCATATTACAATAACACTATTCCAAGTATGCTCGTGATGGAATATCATCGTAAACTGAACAGCAACATTTAAATACCTGAGTAGAATGGTATAGATAGTTCAAGCTCAAGCTCCAGCCTCCATAAGCCATTGTCTGCCGAAAGCTTACACCATACAGCTTATCCAACCACTTTGCATACCTATCGAAGTACAAGGCATTATGACATGTGCAAAAGTGTTATCTTTATGGCTATAAGAGATAAAAGAAGCAGAGAGATTGCCTTTTAAATTCCTGCTTTTCTGTTCCATATACCCGTATTGTCCTAACCAAAGTTATCACCTCTTGAGCAACCTGATTTAGATTAATATAAAAATTGAGGTGAAACACTGACATATGAGTTGGTTTGTCAAATAGCTTATTGGAATAAAGGACATAAACTTACATTGTTGGCACTTGCAGTGAACTCTTGTGCAAATTTAGCTGCTCTTTTCTGATACCTATCAATAAAAGTATCATTATGATTTCTTCCTTCCACATGGACCAAAGATGCAAAGAACAATAACAAGCAAGCCTTTTGCCCCCAAACAAGTTGGGGTAGGCTAGGAAAGAAACCCAATCAAAGTTAATAAAACCCCTAAACCTTCGATCTTAGGTTATGGTTCTGGTACGTGGATACTAACTTCTATGCACTCCTATCCAACGCCAAATCTTTGGAAACATTCCAATCAGACCAAAGATGCAAAGCAACAAAAATTACTTGGAGGTGACCTACGCTATAAGTAGCTGGCATTTCTTTGAACTTGACCACACTAACACTATAATAGGAAAGACAACAAGGAAAGGAAGAAACAAACTAGAAGAGAAATAAAAGCAAGTTTTTTACCGCCCATGAACTAGCATAATTGTTGACAATGTCGCACAAATAAGCATAGTACACATTCCAAGAGGCCAAGATAAGATTAGCAGATAAATCAATGCCCCTGCACCCTGAGATAACATAACAAAAAGGTACATGAGCTTTTCAAGCTACTGGTCACTGTTTTACACAATAATACCGAACAACCCTTTCACCTGAAGCAAATTGCGTGAAATGAGATTAAGATCATTGCCAATGACTCGAGACACTTGCTGGCAGTCAGAACCAAGCCTGCTTGTCAGATCACCAACAGTTTCTTCATCGAAAAAAGCAATATCCTAGCACAATGTACACTACAATTAAGACCTTTACTGTGAGATCAAGCAAAAATAAAACGAGAAAAAAGTTTATGCACATTAGTTAATTTTCTTTCAGCAACTGTATTTCCTTTTCTTTTCTATTACCTGAGAAAGGATGGAATCAAACAGCATTTCTCTCATTCGTTTGACCTAAGAAATTTTTCAGATGATGACAGTAAGAAACTGATCAAACCAAAGGACAATGTGGAAGGAATAAACTCAGTAAATTACAGGAGAAATCTAACATAGTTTTACCAATATCATGTTTGCAACACCAAAACAGCAGCTTCGCAGACCACTGCAGAAGGGGGATACCAGCTAAATAAGCAAACTCAATTCACAAAACCATGCTGAAGGCAAACAATTTTAGCCCTACATAGATTATCTTGCAAAATTCCTTGTTTTTGTGTGTGCAAACTTGTTTTTGCATGTGCATTTGTCACAACATTCACAATGTACAATGTAGAAATTTAAGTTTGTATTTCCCTACGATCCAACCAGTTCTATCCATCACCAAACTGGAAGCATCTCAACTTCAAGCTCACTGAAGTCCAAAACATTTCCAAGTCCTACTCATAGGCCATTGACCACTAACACATTTCCAACTCAAGTATTTCACTCCAATGTGATCAAAACACACAGTTGTATAGCAAGATGTGTTCTCCCAAATGCAGCACAACCTACTTTTAACTTATCTTACGATAGCATGCACGGTATGAGGATATGAGCACAACTTGAACAAAGCAATAACTGACCTAAACACTCCGGAAATCAAACATAGAACAACCATAAGCTTGGCATTCCGGTAGAACACCGCCCCTCCATTCTGCGCTGAGAAGATGGACGCCGCGAGGAGATGAGGTATAGCTATCTCCGCAAGCTGCAACCATAACCGCTCAGACCAATCAACAAAAATTTAGCCAAATCACGAGGTCAAAATCAAACTAAGACATCGCACTACCGCGGCGCCGACGAGTGACGCGAAGCCGACGAACACAACCCAGCGGTCAGAAGCGACGAGGGCCCACATCCGTCGGAGCGCGGAAGCCGCCGTCGCCCTGCTGGCCTCGGCGCGCCCGCCCCCGTCCCCGGCCTCCTCGCCGTCCTCGAGCCTCCACCAGCTGCCCCCGGGGAGCACGTCCCGCAGCCGCTCGATGAACTCCCCGGCGGACCACGCGTCGATGCGGCGCCGGCCGAGGCCGCCTAACTCACCGCCGATCGCCGCCGCTGCGCGGATCCTCGCCGACCGGAGCCGGGCCCACGGCCACCGCCGCGTGGCCCGCAGGGACGGCGGCCTGGAGGCTAGGCTCAGCGACAGCGCCGTGGAGCCGTAGGCCGCGGTGAGGAGCAGCGCAGCCGGAGGCGGCATTCTTCTCCCCTCGCGTGCACGATTTTATTCGGATTCGGTTTGCGCTTGCGCTTGGTGCGGTGCGTCCGCGAGGCCGCGGGGATTTAAACAGGGAGGAGAGGAGGAGGAGGATGTGCGCGAGCGAGCGGGTTGTGTCCTCGCCGGAGTTGGGGTGGAGTTGGGTTGCCGTGCGCGGCACTGCCACTGCAACGCCAACGCCTTTTCCTCTCCGGCTATTTTGGTGCTCTTTTCTTTCCTTCATTGAATCTTCTTTCTTCCTTTTTTTTAAATATTCTTTATTCCTAATGTTCTTTTTATTTATAGTATAAAACTACATGTTTTAAAATTGATTAGTTCTTGTAACGGTTTAATAGCATGTATTCATATAACAGTCTCACACGCGGGTGAAATAGGAAATGAGTACACATGAGACTGCCATATAGGTATATACTCTCAGACCCGTTATAAAAACTATTAATCCTAAAATCTATAGTTCATGACACAAATTCTCTTAAAATATATAATTTTATAAAATAAAACTAAAATCTATAATTTTTTGATATTTTGTATGATAAATTCAATTTTTTTTTGTAAAAGTTACTCTTTTTTAAGTGAGAAATGATCGATGTGTCGTGTGTGCGCGTTTGCCGCGGCGCTTCGTGCTGGGCCGCCCGAGGTGTGGTGGTGGTATTTTGGGTTTTTTTTTAAAAAATTTCTGGTGGTGGAGAATAATCATTTGGATTGGCTTTGGTTTACGCAGGGAAGGAACGATGACGCAGGCTGGACCGCTGGAGTGCATGCAGTTGCTGGTGGTTGTGAACCTCGCGTCGGTGGCGAGACATGGAGCGAACACACCAATTTACTAGGTGGTGGTCCCTTCTCCTTGTTCTTTTGTTCACGCTCTATTTTACTAGGCTTTCTTTAATTATCTAGTATTTTGCTAGCTTTGAAACATGGGTTTTTATGCTATTATTCCTGTGCTTTTTCAAAAATAAAAAAACGTACCTACCATTTCAAATGTGTGCGATATCGTTTTCTGATCAAAAGTTTTCTCTTTCATTTTTCCACTTTAAAATCATGTTTCATTTTATTTTTACCTCTCCTGTTAGTCAAGGCCACGAGCAACCTAACGAACATGGCCAAAGAACTTGTTGCCCTAGAAGGCCAACCTGCATGCCGTGGTATTATTTTTTATGCCTTTATTTGATCCTAGTGGTATTTGAGTCTTGTTGTTTTTGTCTTTTTATTATTTTCTAGAATTTGGAATGTTACTAGCCTTTTTGAGTTTTTCTGAATTTAAATAGTATCTAAATCACAAGCTAAAATAATTTATTTGAATGCAAAATGTTCTTTTGGGACCTTTGATTTTTCTAAGAACTTTTTTGAGTTAATATCATAATTTAACAGTGGCTTGACAAAGTGGCCCTACTATATGACATAAGGTATTTTGGTCTTTCTGTCAAAGCTCGGCAGCTTAGTTGCAGTCAGTGGCGGAGCAACCTCCCAACGAGCCCGGGCAGTCGCCCGGGCTAGCCGACAGGAGTACAGGACCCTGTACAATCCCCTGTCTAGCTCATGACGGACTGCCATTGAAGAACACGGAGAGAGGTCGGCAGATCTGTGCTGGGTTGGGAAGAAGATGAAGCTGTCAACCTGTTTTGTGAATTGGGTCATACATCATTTGATGGTCTAGTTGACTTGATAATTAAAGCCTAAGAGCCAACAACCTAGCACATTTATAGAGCATACATACATGGCTCATTACAATTGACTCGGAAGAAGTATCAAATGATATCAAGACGAGCCAGGCGACAGGATTTAGGTGGGGGCTTGCGGAGCATGCGACGAGGGTGTTTAGGCTCGTGTTTAGGCACACCGTGAGGTGATCGGGCCTAGGGCTATGGTCGGATGGGGCACACGACTAGGGGTCTTTGGTGGTTAGGGTGCAACGTGGCTTGTGCATGGAAAGCTGACGACCAAGGAAGTCCTCACCTCGAGTTTTGTCGATTTTATACTTATTTTTCTTAATCGTTGAGGATATGGATTGGAGGATTTCTTCGCAACGTAATTGGGCATCTTTGCCTGGACAAACACTCATCATAGTTAGCACAGGCTTTAAAAAAATTCGTGGCTTCAACACTGGTTGCACTCAAAATGCCCTAAAATGGCAGTCAACTGACGATTTGTGATGGGAGAAGCAAAAGTAAAATGAAACCGGATTTAGAGTGGCAGAAACGAAAGTAACATATTTTTATGGCAAAAACAAAATTTTCCGTATCAAAACAAAGATTCAACCTGCTTAATTCTTGGCACAATATTCCACAATCTTGTTAGGCAAGTTTGACTTTTTTTAAGCTGGTGTTTGTATTGTCGCTACATTTTTTACGTGTCACAAGATATTGTGCCACACTTGTGGAGGACAATTTTCGTAACACACGCTGGCATAAATTTTTTTGGCTTTGCAACCAAACCTGTCCTTAAACTTCAACTTTAACAAGTTTGCTCTCTAAAGTCTAAAGTTAAATAGTGCATCAATTGTGTATATGTTGTACGATGAAATACCATGTAGGATCGAGTAGCATTTTGCGGGAGCTAACTGCCAAAACTAGACGGGCTCAAAGACATAAATGGCAGAATTATACAGGTTGGTGGTGTTTGTTGGATGGGAAGTGCCATGTTCCTTTTGCATCACTTAGCTAACAAATCGATCAAAGTGGAACAAGCCATGTTAGTGGTCGACTTCTAATAAAATTAATTTTGAATTCTTTAAAATTAACACGTACTTATAAATTAAAGACGATAGGTAAATATCATATTGCGTATGGCATTCGTCCTAGAGAGATCTTTCATGTCACAATATTTTTATTTCAGATTTTATATTGAGGCAAATTGTAACATCATGAAAATTTTAAATAAGAAAAATAAAAATTAGAAAATTAGAAAAATTAATTGCATAAAAATTTTTAATTAAAATTAAGAGAATGAGTTAAAAATATTATCTTCTATTTCAATATCTTAAATCCAACCTTAATAAAAGGATGAGTTGCAAAATAAAACTTCAAATAAAAAAATATGAAAAAAATTGGAAATATAAGTTCACCTTGAAATTTCATCCAATCTGAAATTCTTCTTGAATTTTGGTTCTTAAGAAAATCTTTTATTGAATTGATTTCATTTTCTCCTCAATGCAAAACTCAAAATATAACGAGAAATTAAATATTAACACTTATTTATATTTATTGATGCTCTTTCTGAATTTCCTGGATTTTATTGACTTTTCCTAGATTTTCTTGATTATTGCTCTAATGGATAAACCCTTTTAATAATCATTTAAGTATTGGATAAGTAATAAGAAAAGAAGTGTAAAATAATAAAATGAGGAAAATCTTTGTAAAATATTTAGAGATCTCCATAACCCTAAATTATAACTTAAAAATCATATCAAAGCAATTAAGTATGAAATGAAAGGAAATTAATGATTCTAAACTACAAACAGTGAAGATGTCAAAATTAAATGAAAATATTACATCATCATTTCGACCAGAAAGTTTTATATTATCTTCTGTCTGGATCAACAGTAAAAAAAAATAAATAATAAATGCATTTGATTAATTTAGAAATTCAAAAATAGAAAACCTGAAAATCTGAAAATACAAATGTCAGAATTTTAATAAATTAAATATAAAAATTTGGAGCTTAAATTTTACAGGAGACTAATATGGTCATAAGGAACCTTTAAAAAAGTTTCACAAATATTTGATAAGTCATAAACTCCCAGATAAATTAAATTCAGAAAACTAAAATCTGTGCACAATGTATTATTAGAATTTTTATAAATTCTTCAGTCATCATCTTAGCCTGAAATTTTGATAGTGTAATCTACCTTATCTCAAGTACACGCATTAAAATTCTCATTAAATTACTGATTGGATAGGTAACCGATTCAATTAACCTCATCTCGATCAGCCTGCAGCTGGTTCCTAATTTTGCTTTGCTTCACTTCTTCCTTCACTTACATGCGGGCCCGATTCACTGTTTGGGGGCCACCCAACAGCCACAGCCCCAGTCTTCTTCTTCCTTCGATCGCAGGAGCCCCGAAGCAGAGAAGAATTTGCGTCGCCTGTTGTAACCGCCATCCACTGTTTGCGGCATCATCACCGTGCCACACCGCTGCCCGGTGCTGCCCTGCCCACAATTCCCGCTACGTTGCCCATACCAACCCCTATTCAGCGTCGCAAAACTTCCGAAGCGTTCACACAAGCTGTCCGAACTTCTCTATAGCAAATCACCGGCTATAAAACCCGTCTCGGGATCGCCTTACAGTGCACTTCATTTCCCCTTTACTTCCTCTCGCATTCCTTAGTCGCACCGTTCTAATTCTTCCTCAATGCTGCCATGGCTGAAGAACATTAAGCTCAGGAAACAAGCAATTGAAGCTGATGAGCTAAACCATTTCCCAATTCCTTCAAGTCGTAGCATCAACAAGACACATAGAACAAAAACCCTCAAAAACATTTGGGTCTCCTCAACCAGAAGCTCGCCGCCCCTTCTGCTCTTCTTCCTCAACCACGGCGCATGGTGGCAGCCTCAACCGAACCTCCTTCGACACTAAAAGAAGGTAAAATAGAATGCTAAGGACTCATAGATGCTTTATTCGGAACCCATCACGCCCGATCGGTCGTATTTCACCGGCGCGGCTTGACCGCCATGACTGTCGCCGCCTCCTCTCAGTGGTAGCAAGCTCCACCTCACCTCTGACCGAATCGGTGCCACCCCTAGGTGCACACGGGTCCGGTGATGCTGACCGCATCAATGGCTCGCCGTCTCCGGCATCCCTTCGCCGGCGGCAAGCTACACACCGACGACGTATGCTTTCGGTGACTGATGCGTGGGTCTTTTGTGTCAGCCTCTTTGCTTCACACAGCCACTCCCTCTCGCTGACCAAAGGCCCCACCTATCGGTCGACTGACTTCAAAGAAATCCCGCGAAAAATGAAAAGCCGCTTTCAAAGTGTTGAAAGCGTATTTTCTATTTTCACTGGATTTTCATAACCAAGCCAACTTCATTCATTTATAACTTTTGCATTTGTGAACTAAATAAGATGAAACAAAATTATAAATTCATATAAAATCAAGCAATTTCATAATATGCAAAAATATTTTGAAAAATAGCAATGGGTGAATTTGAAATTCAAATTTAAACAAAAGACCTAAATATATGCTATACATAGAAATATTGCAAATGATCTGGGAATTGAATGAAACCAATTTTATTGGAATCCTTATACTTCCAAAAACCCAAATATATAAAAATACATAAATATCATCTTTGTTTGAATTTTTTTCTATTAAAGGTTGTTCTAAATGCATTAAATATTCAGTAATGTATACTTTGTGCAGAAGAAATCCAAAATGAGTAGAATTGATTTCTAAAATGCTATTACGATAGCAAATTACCTGAGTAAGCTAAAATACTTAAGAAATAATTTTGACTTGAATTGTTTCATGAATAAGAATGAGACCCTAGTGTAAAAGATATAGATATGTATATGCATGTATATTGAGTAACTAGCAGTAATATCTATATATATGCATATATTCCAGAATGACCTTGAAGCTGATTTAATTCTGTCGAAAGGTTTTGAATACAGCAACAAAAGGTTTAAGAGATGAACTTGATTTGGTATAAGCCATATGAATGGAATATGACCCAAATGTAAATATATGTGCATATAATAATCTATGGTAGTATCTATGTTTATATATGCATATATAAAGGATCTGATAGCTGTACAAAGATATGAATATGTATCAGAATGAGTAATTTATTAAGTATTGAAATGTTTGAATAACAGCCACAATAGTTTGCATATGCAGAAACTTAATTGGCATGAAAACCATAAGCTTTACCTCTGTAAAAGACTTTAATCTTCATATGCTTATAAAATATCACGGCTAAAATCAAAATAATGCAAACCAGTTTTAAAATGCTTCTAGGATCATACCCTACTAATGCAAGAAAAATGAATGAATAATCATGTATAGTGTAGCCCCAAACTTGAATAAAAAACTGAACATTTATCGCGTAGATTTTTAGAAACACTTAAGCCTTTTCGACAGCTCGTAAAACATCTCGTCTATGTGCAAATTTTGTGAGGAATAGCCCAGTAATGTTCCTTAGGATATGGTCTACCATAATATGGAAAAATATTCTTTTTACAACTTGCATTTCATCTAAATCCTGCTAGTGCAATAACCCTAAGTGTTATGGCCGCTAAAGCCCTTTATATGAATAGTTGAGCTTAAGAAACCTTTAGCTAAAATTTTTGTGTCGTAAGAATCATTGTGTAACCAAGTAAATATAGCCATTAGCTTTATTCTGTAGATCCCAACATGTATAAATCACCTTGCATGCAAAACACATCTAATTCCTTATAACGAAACTCTAATACTATATAAGCTAATTCAGCAATGAATAGAACATCTCATCTAAATCCTAAAATTTATAAAATCAGCTCAGGGATGTTCCCAAAAATGAAGACTACCCTATTCTGAAGAAATAATCTCATTTTATCACGCTCTGCATATAAATCTTTTTAGCAAAATAACCCTAAGTATTATGATCTCTGAAATCCGTAATGCAAGTAAACGAACTTAATAACAATCAAGAAATCAGTAACTAAGTTGCTTGTATCACTAGAACCTCCTCAAAAACCATGAAAATAAAGTCCAGCATAAAGCTAACAGACCCAACTACTTCTCATGCGAAAGCATTTAAAGTAGAGTTCTATTCATGCATAGCATACAACAAAGTGATTAATGTTTTAATCCTATTAATCCAAATAATTTTAGCATCTAGAATTCAAAACTATAAATATGAAAATACATAATTTTAGCCTCTTGAATTCGTAAGACAAAGAATAGATAATCTATGAAAAAAAAACAGTAATGTGCGTAACATTTGTGTCGGTTTTCCTTGAAACTCGATAGGAATATGTGTAATCATCTGTGTCGGTTTAGCCTTTAAAACCGATAGGAATGTGAGAATATCTGTGTCGATTCTTTTATTAAACCGATAGCAATGTTCCTCTTCCATAAATCTTCAGGCTACCTTACCCGTATCAGCTCACTCCTCACCCACATGCTGCCCCAGCCTCTCGGCTAGCGACCACCCTCCTGACCACGCCCTGCACGCTGCCGCCTCCGCACAGCCCCCGGCCCTCCTGCCGCCCCTGCCACCACTTGCCCGACCGTGCTACCCCCGCTTGCCAACCCCTGCCCTCTCACCGCCCCCGCTCGCCAACCCCTGCCTTCCCGCCGCCACTTGCCCGATCGCACCGTCCCCGCCCGCCAACCCCTGCCCCCATGCCTCCCTACCGCTTTCATCTACTCTAAGGCCAGTAATTAGTTTTCATATGATCAAGTGCCCATAACCATTGCTAGTCATAAATCATAAAAAACTTCTTTCATTCACTATGTGGTGGACATTTGTAAGATTAATTTTCAGGCTATTCCTCTGGTTGCAATACATTGTCTACACTTTTGTTGTTTCTGTAAACAAAAAGCATTTACTTTTTAATATGGTTGATCTACACATGTCTTTTTTTGTTGTAATATGATCAAAGTTAGAGTTTACCATGTATAACCTACGTCTCCCGTTCGAAGGTGCTTGTTTATAAATATGTTATTTCGGCATATTTATAAGCAAGCACTATCGAATTGTCCATGTTTTTTTTGGACAGTTTGAGGATACGTGGTTCGGACAAGTTCCTGAGTTGTTGTACAACTCAAGAGATATTTCGGTAGCATCTCCCTGGTGTTCTCCGGATACACACCCCTCTTGACCTGTTGTCGAGACATGTATCTGGAGAACAACGGGGAGATGCTACCGAAATTTTCTCTGGAGTTGTACAACGGCTTAGGAACTTGCCCGAACCACATATCCTCGAATGGGATTAGGACCTAACCTATTTAGAGATTAGGAGTCATCGTTGGTACATATTTAGTTGGTCAACAGAAAGACTTTTCTAGAAGATCATTCATTTATCTGTTACTCTAGTACAATATGCTAGAACAATTAAATGTGATGAACTATCTATTCAGCTGTTGCTTTACATGATTTATTGTCAAGTTCACATAATAGCTATGAATTGCTTTCTCTCATGTCAAATATATGCCCATGTCAGATAAGAAAACTCAAAATATCGCAAGTAGAGAGTATCGGCTCATCACCAGATAGAGTAGAAGGTGCAACTGAGGCGCCGAGCACGGTTCCAAATGTTGAGGGGCCGAGTAAGGTGAGGAAGGCCCGAGGACCAAACAAAGGGGCCACTGGGAGAACGCCACATGTTCTCCACTTCAATGACACAGGGGTTTGCACGGGTCCTTCCAAGTACAAAGGGCGATACCGGTCATTCCTCGGCTAATTGGTGAGGGAGAGAGTGCCCATCACGGTTAAGGATTGGATAAAAGAAGTCAGCACCGAGTAGAAGAATCGGCTATGGGACGAGGTTAAGGGTAAATGGATTATAGAAGAGGAAGATGAAAACAATGCCAGGCGGTACACCTTTGTAACATCCCAAAATTTGCTCTAATATTATTTTATTGGTTAATTGTGCATTTTATGATTTTCTGGAATTTATTGGATTTTTTGGATTTATTTTAATTAATTTCAAATTAAGTATATTGGTCTTATGAGAAAACTAATTAAATATGTACAAGGTTAAAATAAAGTTTTGCCAAAAATACTTTATTTAAGCTCAAAATGTCTCAAAGTATTTATGAGAATTTTCTTGGATTTTTCCTGATACTTTTATTGCCTAAAATAAATCAAATGATTTTCTGTAATTATTCTAAATCAAAAACCCTTTTTGAAAATCAATGAACTGTAACGGGCCGGCCCATTTATTGTGCGGCCCAAGTCAGCCCGCGCAGCCCGCTTTGCCGCCAAAACCCTAACCCTAAATCTGCCAACCGTTGGATTGAGATCCAACGGCTGTTCCTTCTCCGCGTCGCCGATCGCCCGCAGCCGTTGGATTGATGCCTCATGGACGCGCAGGATGAGGCCACGTCGTCTCTCCGTGTTGTCGCCGGAGTCCGCCGCCGCCACGAGACTGTCTCCGACTTCCGCGCTGCGCACGCCTCCCCATGCGGCTATTTAAGGCGCCGTCGCGTGCACTGAATTCCTCACCTCGCGACGCACGTCTGCCGCAACTCCTGAGCCTTGAGCCGCCACCAGTTCTCCTGTAGGAGCTCGCCGGAGCTAGAGATCGGGCCGCCTCGGTTTTTTTCCCTAGAACATCATCGATTCATCGTCTTCCGCCGCTTTGGTTCCGGATCCAAGCTCGCTGTGGTGCTCCACGTCGACTTCTCTGGTTCTTCGCGTCGGGATCGCGCCAGAACGCCGTCGCCCAGGTCTTCTTTCCCGATTCCGGCGAAGTTTTCCCGCCCACCTTGCCATTAGCCTCGGGTGAGTTCTTGACCGTAGGATCCAAATAGAACGGTTTAGATCGTTCCACGTTGCTCGGTAAACAGCAAACCTCATCTTCTAGCCTCTGCCGTCAGATCTGGATGAACGGATGGGATTGAGACACGTCGCGTTGCGTTCGTCGCCATTCGATCCAGAGATCTCGTGGATGCGCGTCGCGTGTCGAGCATCGGCACGGGCGGCGCCGTAGCCAATCCGGTGACTCCGCGTGTCGGGCGCTAGCACTGAGGCGCCATGGACTGCGTTCACGGTGGACCAGATCCAAACCGTGGACCGAGTCCATGGACCGACGCGATGTGTCACTGCGTGATTGGTCCGAGTCAGGGCTGACGTCATGCTGATGCAATAAATCGGTTTTTCAATCTAAAAATAATTCAGTTAATTCTGATTTTCCAATTTCTGTATTTTCAGTATTTATTCAAACTTCAAAAGGCTATAACTTTTGCATTTTAACTCGGATTTGAGTGATTCAAATTTATAAAGATTTGTAAAATTGAGATATATTTAATGGTGAATTTTATTTGATTTTTGGAGTTCATTTGCTCTCTGTTTTGGTATTTATTTACTTTTCTCCTTCGGTACGCGTAGACGTTGAATTGTGCGACGCTTCGGAGGAAGATCCGTCAACTCAAGATCAAGTTACAGAGCAATACCAGAACCTATTCCAAGACAAGTTGTGCTTTGATCATGTTGAACCCATGTTTATACAAATGGTATATTGTTTTACTTTATTGCATAGTATTTCAAGTATACAATTGTTTCAATTTAAATTGGGATCTAGTTAATCTACCCACTTGATTTATACACCCTACCTTGTCATCATATGCCATGATCTAGTTGTCACCCTAGGATGGTAAACTAATAGTTGGTTAATATTGATAATCAACATGGGCTGGTTAGACCGTCGTAGATTGCTTAGCCGTGCCACGTCATCATATGTACATGAATTATCAATGATTAATCTTGACTAATGGAATATGGAACAATGATGTGAACTTGTGTGTCATGTGAGGTCACACAATGAGATTGAGTTGTAGTGGCGAGTCATGTCACACAACGATATTGATTTGTTGATGGCACGTGGTTCTTGGTAATCAACTTGGGTGATAATCACTTAGATTGGGGCAAGTGACAAGGGGCGAGTATGCCAAGGTGGGCCTGATGGGCAGAGGGTATGTTGATATCTTGCCCTGATCACTCTAAGGACTTAACCTTGCAAGCCTTTGACCTGAGTCAATCATGCAACCACATGTCTGGAATGGGACAGCCTAGCTGATTAATTTGTAAAATCTAGATTTCGGTACTGTCGAGTGACTAGTAAGTTCCTATATTTGGGGTAGACTCACATGGCGCAAGAGGGGGGCCCTGGATGTGGTAACCAGTCCCAACAGTGTTGAAACCTTAGCGAGTAGTACTGGGTCTAGATGGAGCATTGTAAAGGCTTTGTTATAATCACTCGCCTTTGTGGTGTATGGTTGTATCGTGTGGGTAAAGTGCATAACCTCTGCAGAGTGTAAAACTGTTCGAATAGCCGTGCTCATGGAATTGAGCAATGCTCGGGAATTACAGTTAAGGGTTAGTTTAATTAAACGAAGAACTTGGTTGGGATGGCAGGATGCCATATGAAAGGTTGGAACTTGACTTAAGATTGGAAACTTGGTTTACCTGAGAAATACTGAATCTATTTATTGCTGTTGTTTGTTTTACAAGTCTTTACAATTTACTTATTGTATTTATTCTTAAATGCTGCTTATCGCAAAATAGCCATAATAGCCTTTTCCTTTGGAATAAGCCTTGCATATAGTTACATAGAGTTGCATTCTGTGCACAACTTGTTGAGTGCTTTATGTACTCACCCCACAACAACAATAATCAACAGTTGAAGAGTCTACACCTTTGTTGGAGGAAGAGTTCCAGGAGGACACGAGTCATTAGGGTTCGAGCCTTGTCAGTTGCCTGTGGTGAACTGATGAGCTATCTACGTCTTCTACTTTTCGCTGCTTATTTCTTAGTTTATATTTCAAGTCTTGCCCTGCGTGGCTCAATAATGTAAGCTGGTCATAAGATCATACACTTAGCTATATCAATAAATGAAGTATTATTTTATTATCGTTGAGTATGATGTGATATGTACCAATGTTGAGCTGTGTGCACTAGCGTTGATCCTGGGACTAGTGCGGCAAACACAGTGGGTTCGAATCTGTGGATTCGGGTCCCTACAGCCTTGAAGACGATGGGTGTGGCTCTGAGGCACTTCAGGGTCTTCATGCACGGTGAGTACGTGTTCAAAGGCCGTACTCCGTTCGAGAGATATCTGTTCATGACTCGGTGTTTGGGAGGAATTCACGAGAATGAAGAGTACGCCCGAGGCGAAGGAGCTGAGACAGAAGAACATTACTACCCAGAGACAACACGCACGCGCACCACTTTGGTTCAGGCGACTATGAAGGGAAGAAAGTAGAGTGGGCGCGACTAGCCAAGGAGTGTGAGATCTCTGGGACTACGATGCCTTACTTGCACATATGTGAGGAGCGGGCACGTGATTGGGTATTAGCGAGAACAAAGAAAACCGTGGATGGGCAGCTCATAGTACCAAACCCTGCTACCGCGCATGTTGTATCCACCATCGTAAGACATCTAACTTAGTACATTGCAGTTGACCATTCCTGTTGTATTTCAGATCTAATTCGTACTCACTTCTTACAAGAGAAGGTAAGCCAGCGGAAAGAGCAGTGGACCTTTCTAAGCCAAGGGTCGAAGGACATCCTATCCTCTGCGATCGGGAAGTCCGACCATAAGGGCTGGGTGCTTTCCGCAAGGGTGGGGCATACGAAGAAGTCCTACTTTCAAGATGACACTGTGAATGCCAGATCAAGATCATGGGAGACACGTGCGGAGCGCCTCAAGGACACGCTCAAGAGCAGCTGAGGGAGGAGATCAAGAAGGAGATGATGGAGGAGATGATGGCACATGAGGAGGAGATGATGACACGTGAGGAGCGCCTGAGGGTCGAGATGATGGCGATGGTCTCCCAGAGTCAGAGCCAGATGCCCTCGCCTGTTGTAGAGAAGCCTGTGCCCCGACTCGGCAGCTGCAGTTCTAAAAATGATAAGTTCGGTCTCCAACTGAAGGTAATAAATAATTTTTCCTGACTTAAAGGTACGAGGGTAACTCCTGCAATGTTTTCTCTCAAGTTGCGCACTTCTTGCAGGCGCTTACCAAGTGCCAACTCACCCTGACGAAGGACGGATTTCCCGTTTAGGTTGCATGCGGGGTTGCATTTCCTTGCAAGGAGACCGACACAGTGCATGGTCAACCTTTGGGGAAGGGCTACATGAGGGTGCAGGTGGACTACGTTCACGAAGCCTTCTTATCATATGTACTCGAGTTCCCCCCAACGAAGATATCACCACTCTCGGGCAAGCATGGATGTCGTTCATCAAGTGACCCACAATAGGCATCGTACTGGTCAAGGTAAAAATCCCCCGCGTCTTCTCTACCATTCCAGTAGTACTGCAACAAGTTACATATACGCGTGCTTCATAGGTTCCTACCGTACCTGCGCCTGCTCCTGCTCCCACCACCGTGACGAGTCCTGCTCAGAGTGCAGAGCTAGCGCGTAAAAGGACTAGAACAACAGCCACATAACCACTGGAGGCCTTGGAACTCCTTCTGCTAAGAAGACAAAGCTCACAGAGGCCACAACGCCCCCTAAGGTACATGAAAAGCCCACTGCCCCGACCTCAGAGACTCCTTCTGCCCAGAAAGGAAAGTCGGCACAGGCCACAGACACCCATTATGATTTTAAGGTCTACGTACATGGAAAGCCCCTTTTGCCTCCCAGCCAATTGAATTCTCTAGGCAAGTGGACTCGACAGCTCCATGGATGGTACATTGACAAATTGAAAGAGGCCGAGCGGCGTGTCGATTTCAATGTGAGGTACAGAAAGGGACATTTGCAATGCTACGACTATGGGACATTCCCAGTCAGTTTTGAGGATATGTTCCATTTGTACCAACTGATAGCCATCGATATTTCTACTGTACGATCCTGGACGCAGTGAGTATCGTACCATACAAAACGAGCTTATGAATTCTATAGGATTTCACATTATGTTTTTTAACATTCAACACGAGTTGTAAGGCAATGAAGCAGCGAGTCGTGACGAATCGACAACTAGTTGGGTTCTTCGACCCTGAGGTTGTGTCCTCAACCATGGCTAGGCTTCAACCGAAGTTCGTTGTTGGCTACATCAAGGTGGCATTGAGAGCTGAGTCGAAGAAGGACTTCGTTCTACTCCTGTACCACGAGGAGTAAGTACTACTTTACCCTTCAATTACTTGTACGTACTTAAACCGTATGTGAACTTATTTCTTTCACTGCATACCATTTAATAAGCAACCATTGGATTCTACTCGTGCTCGTTCCGAG
The DNA here is from genome assembly GCA_036346275.1 of Otatea glauca. Taxonomy (NCBI): domain Eukaryota; kingdom Viridiplantae; phylum Streptophyta; class Magnoliopsida; order Poales; family Poaceae; genus Otatea; species Otatea glauca. Next base: position 81,826,676 of record CM070711.1, read on the forward strand.
TGACAACAAAGTCTACACTTTTAACTCGATCGAGAAGAGACTAATGGCCTACATGATCAAGCCTGCTTTGGAGAAGTACGTGCAATACTCTTACCTTACACTTTCTGTATTTAACTACGTTCATATTTTTTAATCAGCGATATCTCTCCAATGTATATAGGGGTTTCTTGGACTACGTCGCTGAAAGAGGGATACACGATGACAAAAAGGGCTCCAAGGTACAAGTGCCTACCATAAATAGGATTAATATTTTCTAACATCTATTCTTCGTCTCGTAATTTATTTTTCTTTCTTCATAGTGTTATCAACAGGGCAACGAAAATCTCTGCGGCTTCTATGTCATGCAGCACATGCTGATCATGGTCAGCGGCTCACACATTTTCCCTAAGGTATATGTACATGCATAATAATACATTTAGCCTTTTACATAGAAGTTTCAAAACTTAAATTAGAGCACTCATTTCTATTTTGCAGTATATCAATATCCCCCAAAAGAGCTTATAAAGCTCTGCCCTCAACAAGTTACGAGACCACTTATGCCAGTGGTATTGGATGGAAGTTATCTCAGAAGACGGTAGGTTTAGAGATCCTGAAAGCTCCTACTAGTCCATATGTGAACAATATTACATATGTGAATGCGATTGAATGTGTATTGACTGTTAAGCATGTTTGAGTTCTATTTTGTGAACGAATGTGATATGTGTTGTAATAAAGTGTTTGTGTTCTGCGAATGTGATATGTGCATAATGTGTGTAATTTATGCTGTGTGAATGTGATATGTGCGTACTGTGTGAAATATGTGTTGATTTAGGAGGGTGAATTGGAAAACAGCACACTCCCTCATCTCTATCAGTTCTCAGAAGGAAGCGATAGAGATGAGGGGGTCATCTCTATCGGTTCTAATAATGAACGGATAGAGATGAGGGTTTCATCTCTATCGGTTCTTTGGAAGAAGAGATAGAGATATAACATCACCCCTGTCGGTTCTCAGAAAGAAGTGATAGAGATGAACTCTTCATCTCTATCGGTTCTTTGTAAGAAGCGATAAAGATGAGGGGGTCATCTCTATCGATTCTTTGTAAGAAGCGATAGAGACGAACCCCTTGTCTCTATCGCTTCTTACAAAGAATCGATAGAGATAATCATCTCATCTCTATTGCTTCCTTCTAAGAATTGATAGAGATGATGTTGTCATCTCTATCGTTCCTTCCAAAGAACCGATAGAGATGAGCCCTCATCTCTATCGGTTCCTTATGAGAATCGATAGAGATGAGGCGGTCATCTCTATCGCTTCTTACAAAGAACCGATAGAGATGAACCCCTCATCACAATCGGGCAAGAACCAACTATGATAGCGTCGCCTCATCACTATCTAATAACTTTTCATCACCACCAAAATCGAGTGTGATGACAAAAAAGAACCGATTATGATGTATATTCATGTAGTAGTGCGAGACCAAACCTCAACGAAGGATGATGCAGTTTGGAACTAAATTACAGAGTTGGGGGATCAATGCAAAGCTCAACAAATTCAAAAGAATTCAGGTACCCGAGAAAAAACACAATTCACCGCCCGACAAGTAAAAATACATACCAACTGAAAAATACCATACCAACAGATAATGTGTCTTCATTAAGCATTTTTAGAAGCCAGTAGCAATAGATATGCGTGGCACATCCTATAGTTAATACATTTTGGCAACATACACATTTTACCGGTTAAAGTAGATATTATAATTGCATTGTTAATGTAACATCCTGCTAATTTAATAAAAATAAGAAATCAAGTAAAGATTCAAACCAAATTTCATTTTTTGCATTTTCCTGGTTTTTCTGAATTTTCTCTGAATTTTTGACTTTCTTTGATTATTGCTTTAAGGGAAAGTCCCTTTTGTTAATCATCTAAACCTTACATAAGTGATAAGAAAAGATTTGTAAAACAAAAAAAAAGAAAAAATCCTATAAAATTCGTGGAGCTATCTAAAACCCTAAAATATAATTTAAAAGTCATATCAATGTATTTAAAGATGAAATGAAAGGCAAATTAATGTATCTTGACTACAAACAGTAATCATGTCAGAAATTAATCTCTCATAAATTTGATGTGAAATTTTTTATTTTATCTTCATCCTGGATTGGGCCATTAACAATAAAAATATCAGGAAATAATCATTATATTTGATAATTATAAAAGTTCAAAAATATAAAAGTTAAAAATCTGAAAATACTAATGTTAGAATTTTAATAAATAAAATATAAATAATCTGATTCTGAGAATTTTAAATAAGTCTGATATGGTGCTAAGGAGTCCTCATAAAAATATTCAAAAAATTTCAATGAGATATAAACACGTAAATAAATATAAAATAGAATGCATAAATCTGTGCACAGTGCTCTGTCAGAATTTTTATAAATTTTACAATCATCAAATCAGTATGAAATTTTAACAGTATGTTCTAACTTATCTCTAGTACACACAGTAAATTTCCCATTAAATTGTAGGCAAGATGGCTAACAGATTCATCGCCCTTGGTTCATCTCAGCCGCTGCAAAATCTGGAGTTCTCTTCTCCTGTCTCTGCCGCGCGGGCCCGTCTCCCCGGTGACCCCACTCATCAATTGCAGCCACCTCTCCTTCTTCTTCCTCTGGACAGAGCTCCCGAGAGAAAGATCTCGCTGTATCTCGCGCCACCTCTGCTCTTCCGCAACGCCCGAGGTAACCGCCTCATCATGAGCTTGCCACACAAAATCCTGCAAAATCGCCCATGCCTTCTCCTGTGTAGCCGCCGCAATCCACCCGACGAGTTCACACCAGGTGGCCATTGATCTACAGCAATTCCTTGGCCTATAAATACCAGATCGAGTTCGCCAGGACATGCGCTTCAAAACCTCTCTCGTTTCATCCACTCTAATCCACCGAGCATTGCCAATTTCTTGTTTTCCCGATTCAGCTGAAGAACCCTAGCTTTTGGATCATGCTCGATTGAATGTGATACAAGTAACCATTCTTCAATTCCTTTTCGGTATAGCTTTAGCAACCTATAAGCATCAAAACCCCTCACTCTTTTTCAGGAATCATTAGCTGGAGCCTCACCGCCACAGTGCCCCTTTATTCCCCAGAACCGGCGATTGGTGGTGAGCTAATCCGACACCTGTTTGTACTCTCAACTGATAAAAATGGAACCTCTAGGACCCGTAGATGTTGTAGGTGGAACCGATTCCGTTGGAGAAACTCTTTGTCGCTGGCACAGCTCGCCGCCTCTCCCGCCACCGCATAGCCACGATGGTGACGTGGTCTGGCTGGTCGATGGCAGGAATGGGTACCCCCTATCAGGTGCGCAAGGATGCCCTCGTGCTAGTTGCGCCTTCGGCCGGACCGGAACGTCAGAGGATCCTCGCCGGCGGTGAGCCCTAGCTTTTGCCTTGTTCTACCTCGCTGTCATGTGGACCTGAGATGTCAGTGACCAGATCGGTTCGAACGGAAAAGATCTGGCACGCGCGCGAGCAAAATACGTTTTCGGTAGTTAGAAAGTGTATTTTGCTATTTTCTTTATTTTTAGAACTGGATTAGATTCAAACTTGAATATCTTTTGCATTTGAAATCCAAATGAGATGAAACCAATTTTTAAATTCATATAAAATCAAGAACTTCTAGAATATGTAAAAATATTTTGAAAATCTACTCTGGAAAAATATGAAAATACAGAGGGATAAAGAAGGTATGAAAATAGACTAAATGTAGAAGCTTTGAAAATAAATTTAGATATGTATGAAACCAATTTTGCTGTGCTCATCATTTTGCCAGGACCCCAAATATATAAAAATATTTGGAAATCTATTTTGTTTTAGGTCTTTTATATTAAGGTTTAGCATCAATGTGTTAAAAACTCAATAATGAATAGATTGTAAGAAAGGGTGTTAGAATTTCTATTAAATCATTTTCTGTAAGCATGATGTTAGTAAGTCTTGAACATATAGAAATAAGTAGAAAGAATAATTTGAACATGTTTCATGCATATAAGCCATATTCTAGTGCAAAGATCATATGTATGTATTCTTACTCATATAGGAATGTGCATACATCTAATAGCAAGTAAAGAAGGACTTGGATAAACCAAATTGTTAAGTACTCATGATAGATCAGTAGTAGACAACATGTTATAAATGTTTAATGCAAATATATATATATATATATATATATATATATATATATATATATATATATATATATATATATATATATATATATATAGATTGCATTGCATTGCATCTGAATCCTAATAGCACCATAGTGCTTCATGCTGTCATTGTATCAATAATCTTTCTTCTACAAATAATTTTAGCATCTAGAATTCGAAATTATAAATATGAAAATACATAATTTCAACTTCCCTAAGTCATTAAAAATGGGAGGAATAATAATAGACAAGAAACTCTTGATATAACTCAATTCGAAAAGTAACAACAATGAGCTTAAACAGGAAGGCTGCATAAGCATATAAACATGAATCATAATCTTAACGATAATCACCTCTGTTTATATAAGCAAGCTTTTATTTGGATTTTCTATCTGTCTTCGTTTTGCCCTTATTTCAGTTTATTATTTTATTGTATGTTTCGTAGACTCCGACGAACCCAAGATTGTCGACGACAATTTAGAAGACGATCCGGATTTCATACCAGATGACAATCAGCAAGGTAAGCACCCCCTTGATCATCTTGATCCTATTATTTCAAATAATTACTTTTCAATGCTTTGCAAAACTAATATACATGCACATACTTGTCATAAAAATGCTATACTGAAATGTTAGTAGATATATCGGATATTTCAAGGAACTTCCTTGATAAGTACGGATATGAGAACCTTGATAGCCATAGAAAAGGGTAGACAATATATAATGTCAACTTGGGTATATACGATTAATAATCATGCTTAGCCATGCTTATTTAGCAATGAAGTAGATGATCAAATCAAAACTGCTTCTTGAGAATTTGAAAATGTTGGATATGTTATGATGTCGGTTGTTGGTATTTAACTAAAAACCCCAAAATAAAACTATGGTTTAGATGCGGGCAATTATTGGCAGTAGCCGGTTGTGCAAGGGTTAGACTTGTATATAGTATAGGGAGAAGTATTACCCGTATCGGATTAAGGACCGAGCTATGGGTTGTTTTCAAGCCAAGAAAACCGTGCAACCACAGGTGTTGTTATGGGACAAACTTAATCTATTAAGTTGCTTAGATCTAGCTTTGCACATTGGTAGGTGGGATATAGTATGAGCATTCATTTCTAGGTTTGCTTGTGAGGGGCTTCCACACCGCGGTGTGGGTAAATGCATGTCGGTACAACAGTGTACGTCTTGTTATGGGAAGAAACTGTTTCTTGCAGAGATAGACTGCCAATGTTGTTGATCTATATACAGAGATGGACCGTCATGTTTTACTTAATTATGTTTCTTCTTCCATAACAAGGATTCAACGTCATCGGGCTGGTACAAGGTTGGGTCTAGACAATGTAACGATTATGTCATGATCTCCATGTCGACACCCCAAAGGAAGAGTGTCAACTGGCCTGGCAAAAATGGTAGATCATTTCTTGTGGGTAAAGCTGTACACCTCTGCAGAGTGTAAATCTAATTAATTAGCCACTCCTACGGTCAAAGGCACTTGGTAACGTCATAGTATAGTTAGAGTTTTAATATTTCCAAAAATAATTTGGTGGGAAATAGTGTTTTGAAATATAATCCATGTCAGGGGATGACATGGAGATGGATGGATTCAGTCGGGTAGACTGCAATATGATCTTAATGCTATGTCAATACTTTGTTATTACAATAATTGCTCTTTTACGAATCTCGGTTGCAATCTAACATATGATTATGCTTTAATTTGCCAATGCAAAATAACTGTAGAAACCTCTCCAATGCTATAACCTGCATTTATTTATACTTGCATTTGTGATAGACTACAAGTCTTGCTGAGTACATAATGTACTCAATCTTACTATCAATATTGTTTTTAGGTGATGATACCGAGTACCCCGACGATATTTACGATCATACAGGATACGGGGATTATGATGACGATCTTTTCTAGGGGCTTTACCTTGTCTGTTGCTTGAGGGTTTATGGGCATACTACAAGAGAAATAATGTTTCCGCTACTAGTTTCAAGTTTTTGGCTTGTAATAATATTGTGTAATCTCAAGACGCTTAGCATATGTAATATTATTGTGTATGGATGTGATTTCAATTTGTAATCTGTGTGTACTAGCTATTGATCATGGGACTAGTATGGCATGCATAGGAAACCCATTGTTGGTATATAATACAAAAAATGAGGGCCTTACAGTTAAGATCTTGTAGCTTCTGAACAGAAGCTTGAGCATGATTTTGCCCAACATGAAAGAGTAAAACCATGAAAATTTGACCCTTTGTTCTTTGATTTTACAAGAGAACCTAGTAAATGTGCAATGCGCATAATCGTTTATGATGTCACAGAATACGAGTTTTAATGTACATAATCCAAACGTACACATATATTGTGATAACATACACACCAGAGTCTACATCATAAAATTGAGATATATATACAAATTAAAGAAGATGCAGATAAGGCAAAAGTAACTTCAGCATCTTTTTTCTATAGGCAAATTTATGTGTACATGTACCATCGGAAACCATGGCAGAGCCTTGTATGGCTTTGTTGGTCAATCACAAAACCTTTAGTACCATCAGACAGGTTTTTAGTTTTAAATTTTTACTTAGCTACATCTAAATTCTCACTCTACCACACATAGAACAGATCAAGTGGACATGAGCAGTGATGTCAAACAAGTCGGATATGAGAAGTAGTGAAGAGTATGGATCACTTTTTAAAAAATTAATTTTATAGAAGTCTTTTGTTTCTTAAAAGATCTAGAAGTCTAGTGGTGTAGGAACTATTTCTGTCTACAACAATAGCAGCTACAAACCTGTGGCCTCGATGTGCCAAATTATTCAAGAGCACATTAAATAAAAAACATTCTCGGACTTAGGGCATAATCATGGGTTACCGCAAAGAGCAGGGCTTGGTGCGGAGGAGCGCGGAGAGGGCGTCGTTGTGGAGGTCGACGACGGCCTGCAACTCCTGGGCGTTGAGGCCACTGAGCCTGACCGCGACCACCTCGTCGTGCGGGGAAGGGCGAGGGCGAGGGCGTGATGATTAGGGTTAGGGTGTGAGGGCGCGGTAGCGACAGCAAGAAGGGTTAGGGCGTGAGGGCGAGGGCGTGAGGGGTGCAGGACTTAGGGAGTGGCAAGTGTGTGAGGGCAGAACAGATCGACGCTCTCTTTATACTCAAAACAAGATATTGACAATTACCAATGTCTTGTGTTGACAAACTCAAAATATTTGGTGCCGGCCTGATAGAAGATACCACGTCAATCTTGGCGATGGCCAACGAAACGAAACCTGGCATCTGTTTGGTTCGTGTCCGTTTTTCTTGGCCCGCCAAAGGATTTGACACCGCGCGTTTTAGCCGTATCTTGTTTGATGGACAAACCGATGATATTGCTTTTGGTCCTTAACGTTTGATAGCCAACTATACATCTCTTTCGCGCTAGCTGTATTGATCACATGGGTCACGTATTACTTGGCGATCAATCGGTAGAAATGGCATGTATTTGGTTCACCTGAGGAGCGGACCCACGTCACGACATGGGTGTACAAGTACAACTGAAGGGACAAAATATTTAGCAGGTCCCTTATAACTTATATTGAGAAATAAAGCATGAAAAAATTGCTCTCAACACAATGGTGTTTATGTCGAGTTAGTTAGCTGCTTTTCAATCAAACGTTTGATCATGTGTTCTTGTCCTTGCAGCCTCACTCTTTGTAGTTTCATTGGTGTAATGTTATTGAGATTTTGTTTCTTAGCTTTACATCACTTGTTATCTATGTTGTACCATTTCCATATCCTTTGATGTAAGGACCCAAATCCACTGATTCGAACCCACTGTGTTTACCGCACTAGTCCCAGGATCAACGCTAGTGCACACAGCTCAACATCGGTACATATCACATCATACTCAACGATAATAGAAATACTTAGCTCATTTATTGATATAGCTAAGTGTATGATCTTATGACCGACTTACATTATTAAGCCACACAGGGCAAGACTAGAAATATAAGCTAATAATTAAGCAGTGGACAATAGAAAACGTAGATAGCTCATCAGTTCACCACAGGCAACCGACAAGGCTCAGACCCTAATGACTCGTGTCTTCCTGAACTTCCTCTTCCAACACAGGTGTAGATTCTTCAACTGTTGATTATTGTTGTTTGGCAAGGGTGAGTACTTAAAGCACTCAACAAGTTGTGCACAGAATGCAATTCTATGTACCTATATGTAAGGCTTATTCCAATGGATAGGCTATCATGGCTATTTTGCAATAAGCAGCATTTATGAACAAGTATAATAAATAGATTGTAAAGATCAGAAACAAATAGCAATAATAAATAAATTCAGTATTTCTCAAGTAAACCAAGTTTCCAATCCTAAGTTAAATTCCATCTTCCACATGGCATTCCGCCATCCCAACCAAATTGTCCATTTAATTAAGCTAACCCTTAACTGTAATTCCCGAGCATTGCTCAATACCGCGAGCACGGCTATCCGAATAGTTTCACACTCTGCAGAGGTTATGCACTTTACCCACGCGATACAACCAAACACCACCAAGGTGAGTGATTATAACAAAGCCTTTACAATGCGCTGACTTAACCCGATACTACCCGCTAAGGTTTCAACACTGGTGGGACTGGTTACCACATCTAGGGGCCCCCTCTTGCGCCAGGTGAATTACTCCATAACTCGGGAACTCACACCGACCACGATAGTACCAAAATTAAGACATTGCAAATTACTCAGCTAGGCTGGCCCATACCAGACATGTGGTTGCATGATTAACTCAGGTCAAAGACTTGCAAGGTTAAGTCCTTAGAGTGATCAAGACAAGACATCCACATACCCTCTGCCCCATCGGGCCCACCTTGGCCTCCTCGCCCCTTGTCACTTGCCCCAATCTAAATGATTATCACCCAGTTGATTACCAAACACCACGTGCTATCAACAATTCAACATCGTTGCGTGACATGACTCGCCACAACAACTCAATCTCATCGTGTGATCCACATGACACGCAAGTTCATAACATTGTTCCATATTCCATTAATCAAGATTAATTATCAATGATTCTGACACATGTGATGACGTGGCATGGCTAAGCAAATAATACGAACTAACCCTCCAATGTTGATTATAATTACTAACCAACTATATTGAACCAATCTAGGGTGACAATGGATCATGGCATACAATGACAAGGTAGGGTATAGATCAATCTGGTATATTAGCTAAACCCAATCTAATTTGAAACAATTGTATACTTGAAATATATGCAATAGGGTAAAACAAATATAGCAATTTTATAAACATGGGTTCAACATGATCAAAGCACAACTTGCCTTTGAATAGGTCCTGATCTGGTTCTGGAACTTGCTCTTGAGTTGCTGGATCTTCCTCCGAAGCGTCGCACAATTCAACGTCTACGCGTACCGAAGGAGAAAAGTAAATAAATACCAAAACAGAGATAAAATAAACTCTAAAAATCAAATAAAATTCACCATTAAATATATCTCAATTTTAAAAATTTTTAGAAATTTGAATCACTCAAATCCGAGTTACGATGCAAAAGATATAGCCTTTTGAAGTTCGAAATAAATACTGAAATTGCAAAAATCGAAAATCGAATTAATGATTTATTTTTAAATCGAAAACAGATTTATTACGCAAGCGTGACGTCATGCCGACGTCAGCCCGGCCGACCAACCGTAGCTTGACACGTGTCTCGGGCGTATGGACCGGTCCACGGACCTCCTCCGTCCACCATGAACCCAGCGTATGACGCCGATACCCGCAGCGCCACGCGTCTCGATCCGATTGGTCGCAGTGTCGCCCCGCCGATGCGCAACACGCGGCACGCATGTACGGCCCGATCTGATCGAACGGCGACAGACACACGCGACGCGGCCCGATCTAAACGGTTCACTCAGATCCGACGGCTACGATCTCACCCGAAGCTAATGGCGAAGCGGCGCCGAGAAGACCCACCGGAGACGAGGAAGAAGCTCTGGCGACGGCGTTTGGCGCGTTTCCGACGTGAAGAAGTGGAGTAGTCGATGCGGCACACCTCGACGAGTTCAGATCTGGGACCAAAACGTCGAAAACCGACGAACCGGCGATGTACTCGAGCAAAAACCGCGGCGACTCCGGCGTTCTACTTCGGCGAGGTCGAGCGGCTTCTACAGATCTCCTCGGGCGACGGCGCGTCAGAGAAAAGATGCGGCAGCTCACGGAGAACCTCGGGGTCTACCCCGCCCTTAAATAGCCTCGGCGTCCGAGCTTTACACGGCGAAGAAGTTCGACGTCGTTATGGCGGCGGACTCCGAGTCCCGAACGGAGACGACGATGCCCCGCCGTACACGCGTCGCAATCCAACGGCCACGACACGATCTCCTACGCGGCGTGATCTGGTCCGACGAAATGCGATCGGACGGCTGCGGACTTAGGGTTTGCTGCGGACGGCTGACTGGGCCGCGCGGGCTTGCCTGGGCCGCACAATCGTGGGCCGGCCCAGCACTGTTCATCTGGCTTTTTAAAAGATTTCCCATTTAAAAATAATTACAGAAATTCATTTTATTTATTTTAAGCGATAAAACTAATAGGAAAAATCTAAGAAAAATCTCAAAAATACTTTGAGACATTCTGGACTTAAATAATATATTTTTGGCAAAACATTATTTTAACTTTGCATAAATTTAAATAGATTTGAACAAAAGGTCAATATTCTTAATTTAAAATTAATTCAAATAAATCCAGAAAAATCCAAATAAATTCCAAAAAATCATAAATGCACATTTAAGCAATAAAATAATATTTGAGCAAATTTTGGGATGTTACATTTGGTAAACTAGGGCAACTTTTGAACAAACGTTCATAATTGTTTCTCCATGTGCAGTCTTATAGTTGAAGTTCTGGCTATATACCCATTTGTAAAAACTAGGTGGAGATTGATCAACTTAAGGGGAAATCTGAGATTGATCTACATTGTAAAAATAGACGACATGGAAAAGCTGTTAGAAGCTAACAAAAAAGATCGAACAACTGAAGGGCATAAATCGTTTATATCTTTCTTACCTAATCCAATTCTCCAGCACGCTACCGTCTGTGATCCTCTTTTTCCCTTTTAGAACTTCCATCATTAGTATCTATTGTTCGAAATTTTCTTCCTTAGATATTTCTGCAACGACATTTATAAGGCAAAACCAGTTATAGATTTAGTAATTGAATAACTAAACATCCTAGATGCATCGAGACAACATCTTGTCTGATCAGGATTGTCATAAAATATGAATTTTTGTAGCACTTTCATCTCCTTTATTATTATAATATAGATGGATTCTAAGGTAAAATCCATTTTATTTCACAGTACATCCTGAAAGGTGTCATGCGCTGATTTATCGTTATCACTTTATTCTCGTCCCCGAATGAGAATACTATAGGCAGCCATGCTTCTTGAATTATAGAGTTCATTAAGTAATATTATAGAGTTGATTAAATTATCGTATAGAGTCCATACATTGACTTAATAAACTCTATAATTCAAGAAGCAAGCTCCCTATGGTATTCTCGTTCGTGGATGAAGCGATAAATCAAAGTATGATAACGTTCATGACGAACTGTGGAATGAAATGGATTTTACCTTAGAATCCATCAATATTATAATAAAAAAGAGATGAAAGTGCTACAAAACTTCATATTTTAAGACGATCCTAATCAGACAAGTTGTTGCCTCAATACATCTAGGATTTTAGTTATTCAATTACTAAATCTATAACTGGCTATGCCTTATAAATGTCGTTGCAAAAATATCTAAGCAAAAGAAAATTTCGAACAACAAATACTAATGATGAAAGTTCTGCTGGGGTGTGGGGAAAAAGAAGATCACATATGGTTATATTTGGAAACCATCTGTGATATTATTATATCACAGACGGTTTGAAAACCGTCTGTGATATGTTGTTATATCACTGACACATGATCACAGACGATTAAAAAAACCGTCTGTGATGATGGTTCCAAACCGTCTGTGATGGTATAATCTATAGTAGTGCCCTTTTGTAGTAGTGTTGTGGTTTGAGTTATGCCAGCCTTTTGCTCTTGGTAGTCTCTTTATATTTTTTTTGTTTTTAAATACATAAATACTCATCTGTCACCTAATCTTTTTTTTTGAAATATCATACCGCCCACCGGTATTCCGTATATGTCGCGGATAACCATCTTTCTCCCCAGAAACCACACGAATGCACGTAGCATCACCAGTAGTCTCGGTAGATCACCACTAGGGGTGGAAAAAAAACTCGAAACTCGTGAGTTAAACGAGTACTCGTAAACTCAGTTCGACTCGGTTCGAACTCGTTCCTTAATGAGTCGAGTCGAGCTATGATTTGAACTCGTTTATATAATGAGTTAAATGAGCCAACTCATGAGTTTAACGAGTCCTCCAAGTTAGCAAGTATAGCTGTATATGTGTGAGGCGAGGATGATAACACATAACATACTGTATAGTTTCAACAATAATCCTCCTCTCAAATGGCAATGTCGAATTTAACGAGTTTAACGAGCTAATTCACGAATTTAACGAGTCTAACCGAGCTGAGATTTGAACTCGTTAAGATAACGAGTCGAGTCGAGCTAGCTCGTTATCTTAACGAGTTTGATCGAGCCGAATCGAGTCGGCTCGTTATCCACCCCTAATCACCACTCTCTAGCTTACTTGATCCTGTTGCGCACTTGAGTTGGCGCAACCGAACACCACCAAATACAAAATCCACCAAACCACGCACATCGATCACTGCCTTATCCTTTACGAACACACCTTATGTTCACTTTTTTCCCTGAGAAAAAAATGAAATAAAAGAAAAACACGGTCATCTGGTCCCTCGATCAAAACACCACATTTCCTATCATGTCTAATGTTACGTAGCACATGGCCAAGAGAACCTCAACAGCTAATAGCATATAAATTATTTGTGTAAATTAGTCACATTTTGTACCGTATGTATATCCTAAAATATATAGTCGTTACACGTACGTGCTAATTAATTTGCTGTTGGATGCATGAAACAAAATGCTGGACATACACGACCGTATTTCCGGTGAAGTCCGGCGAGACGAACCTCCTGCGGTTCATCAACGCGGCGCTCAACACGGAGCTTTTCGTCTCCCTCGTCGGCCACAAGATGACCGTCGTCAGCGCCGACGCCTCCTTTTTATGCAATGAAGAATGAAAATTAATTTTTGTAAGCTAGACAAAGAAAAATAGGATTGGTGAACCCTAATAAAAAAATAAAAAATAATTTTTCTAAACTAGACAAAGAAAAATAGGATTGGTGAACCCTAATAGAAAATAAATGAATCACACAGAAAAATGAAAAATAATAATTTTTCAAAGCTAGACAAAAAAAAGGATCGGTGAACCCTAATAGAAAATAAATTAATCAAATCACCTATATAAATACAGATTAGATGGACAAAAAATCTAATGGATGGATGTCCATAATAGGTGTATATACGCCGAGATGAAGCCCTACACAGCAACGTTGTTGATTCGCTTGGTTTTGTAGCTGGCGTGCAATTAATCCATCTCTGTTATGCATCAGCTGCTTTATCTATGGATTGATCGAGATGGCAGTAATATATATATATATATATATATATATATATATATGAAAAATATCTTTTACTCCCGGGTTTAGTTACTCCCACCTCTAAAATACTACCTAAATGAACTTGAAATACTCCTTTATCACTTTGGGTGCACTCATATACTAATTATAAGATATTCTAATATGAACCACATGAAAAAAATTGCAAGAGAGTACATAGTTTTTAGCATATTTTATAAATACCTTTATATATGGACATAAAAAGGAGTATGTCCAAAAATATATACATACCACCTTAGAAAAAATGTAAATATTACATAGCTAATCTTATATGCTTGTATACTACACGTACATACCGTCTGTTACGCGAGATACTCCTTACGTTGTGAGATACAACGTAGGAAGTAATTACTCCCGGGAGTACAAAAGAGGCTTCCTATATATATAGTAACACCTTGAATAATAGAAAGTAAAATGTCATTTTGTTGACAGTAAAAGATAGTATGTGCTGCGGTTTGACACTTTGTTATTTTCGTATCTCTCAAATCCGATTAAGTTTGGTCTTCAAATTTTACAATATAGAACCTCACCTCCCCTATGTGTAGTATTTTTTTGAGAATTTTTCACATTAAAATGTTATTTTTTTTGTCATTAAAAGATAGTATATGCTGCTGGTCGGCACTTTGTTATTTTCATATCTCTCAAATCTAATTGATTTTGGTTTTCAAATTTTACAGGGTCGTAGAAGCTCATCTACCCTATGTATGGTAATTTTTTGAGATTTTTTCAAAACTTCTACATGTGTTTTTCATAAATTTTACCTAATAAGACTTATGTATACAACATATAGTAACACATTGAGTAATAGTTAGTAAGATATAGTTTCTTTGACAGAAAATTGTAGTATATAATGTTGTTTAGCATTTTGTTATTTTCATATCTCTCAAATCCCATTGAGTTTGGTCTTCAAATTTTACACAGTTGTAGAATCTCACCTCCCCTACGTGTGGTAATTTTTTGAGAATTTTTCACATTAAAATGTTATTTTTTGTCATTAAAAGATAGTATACGCTGCTGTTTGCACTTTGTTTTTTTTTCATATCTCTCAAATCAAATTGAATTTAGTTTTAAAATTTTGCAGGATCGTAGAAGGTCACCTACCCTATCTAATTTTCTGAGGTTTTTTAAAAACTTCTATATATAATTTTCATAAATTTTACACCATAAAACTGTTGTATACAGCATATAGTAACACTTTGAGTAATAGATAGTAAGATGTAGTTTCCTTGACAGTAAAATATAGTATATGCTGCTGTTTAATATTTTGTTATTTTTATATCTCTAAAATCCAATTAAGTTTGGTCTTCAAATTTTACAGAGTTATAGAATCGCACTCCCCCTACGTGTTGTAATTTTTTTTAAGATTTTTTCACAGTAAAATGTTATTTTTTTGACATTAAAAGATAGTATATGCTGATGTTTGGCACTTTGTTATTTTCATATCTCTTAAATCCAATTGAGTTTAGTTTTCAAATTTTACAGGGTCGTAGAAGCTCACCTACCCTACGTATGATAATTTTTTGAGATTTTTTGAAAACTCCTACATATGAATTTTATAAATTTTACAACATAAGGCTACTGCGTATAGAATATAGTAACACTTTGAGTAATAGACAGTAAGATGTAGTTTTATTGACAGTAAAATATAGTATATGGTGCTGTTTAGTACTTTGTTATTTTTATATCTCTCAAATTCAATTGAGTTTGGTCTTCAAATTTTACAGAGTTATAGAATCACCCCTCCCTTACGTGTGGTAATGTTTTGAGAATTTTTCACAATAAAATGTTATTTTTTTGACATTAAAAGATAGTATACAGTGCTGTTTGACACTTTGTTATTTTCATATCTCTTAAATCCAATTGAGTTTGGTGTTAAAATTTTACGGGGTCGTAGAAGCTCACCTACCCTATTGATATTTGTTTAAAACTCTTACATATGAATTTCATAAATTTTACATCGTAAGACTGCTATTTACAGCATATAGTAACATTTTGAGTAATAGGCGGTAAGATGTAGTTTCCTTGACAGTAAAATATAGTATATGCTGCTGTTTAATACTTGGTTATTTTTATATCTCTCAAATTCGATTGAGTTTGGTCTTCAAATTTTGCATAGTTCTAGAATCACACCTCCCTTACGTGTGGTACTTTTTTGAGAATTTTTCACAGTAAAATGTTATTTTTTGACATTAAAAGATAGTATACAGTGCTGTTTCACACTTTGTTATTTTCATATCTCTCAAATCCAATTGAGTTTGGTCTTTAAATTTTACAAGGTCGTAGAAGCTCACCTACCCTAAGTTTGGTGATTTTTTGAAAACTTCTTCATATGATTTTAATAAATTTTACATCATGCGACTGCTGTATACAGCATATAGTAACATATTGAGTAATAAGCAGTAAGATGTAGTTTGCTTGACCGTAAAATGTAGTATGTGCTACTGTTTAGTATTTTTTTATTTTTATATCTCTCTAATCAGATTGAGTTTGGCCTTCAAATTTTATAGGTTTGTAGAATATCACCTCCCCTTCGTGTAGTAATTTTTTGAGGATTTTTTACAGTAAAATATTATTTTTTTGACAGTAAAATCTATATACACCGATAATAAAATCTATTTATATGAATAGAAAAATATGATTCATACGGTTTTTATTGGTGATACTTATATCATTACGTTCTTTTTATCGTCAATAAGTTACTAGTAAAAACCGTTCATGAATCGGAGCTGCTATTAAAAAGTTATGGCTAAAAAAACAAAAAAACATGTTCATGTACAAACTAGAAACTAATTTACTAGCTGCTCTGACTACGTTGGTAATTGGTTTACTCAACACGCATCACGCGGGCGTACGTAAGATGTTTTCTGGGCTGTACGTTTGTTACGACCGGCGCGTAGAATAAGCATAACGTAAGAGTAGTATATATATATATAGACTGAAATTAAAAAAAAGAAGAAGAAGCAAACGACAGATTTTTAGCAATTCTTAATAATTTATTCCCATAGTTTATCATATCACCCGATAAAACGGAGAGCACCATAACGTCATGTTTCCACGGCATTGCTGCACATGGCAACCCCTCAGCGCAGCCAGCCTGGCTGGCAGCGCCACCACACAAGCAAAAATACGCACAAACTAGCAAGTTTCATTCATGTCTAGTCCCTATGAAGAATCCAGGGGTGCATCAGGAATCAACCATGTTACACTACATATATGAATATGATGGTCAAACAGCTCCATCGCCATGCATGTAGGCCATATCCATGCACAAGCTTACAATATTCTAGCCACATATATGTTTGTCTACATATATAATTGCACGCTCTGCCCATCTATCAATGTTTTATTGACAGGGGCACAACTGCAGGTGTAGTATTACTATTCTGATCACTTGGATCACTAGCTACTTACGGTACCATTCAAGAGACATGCAAAAATTACAGCTAGTTAGGTAATTAACACCGAGCCATGTACTGGTTCTGTGTCTGCTTGTTAGCCGAATGAACGACAAATAAGGTATGTTCATGCATCTACATGACTACAAGGTTCAACAAACGAAATTAAACCATGCATTTTTAGCGTCACAGCTGACAGCTACTTTAACATCATCCGATCCCTAGCACTACACTTCATACAACGGGGGAGATTTGATCATCAGGTATATGGAGCTATCTCTAGCTTCAAATACATGGTGGAGGCTGTTCTTCAGATGCTCACCGCCATCTGGTTCATGGAGGTGGCCTCCTGGCGAGACCGCCGCACACCGTGCGGAGGCTTCCCCTTGCAGCCGTCAGGCTTGCATGCGTCGCCGCTGCAATCTTCAGAACCTGCCCTTGCATCAGGGACACCAGCTTTCTGTGGACAGCCATGCTTATGCTTACCTACCGCCCCTGAACTGTTGCCATGCTTCTGCGGCGGTCTTACCTTCACACCCCGTATCAGCTGTTGATAGAAAGGTTGAGATTAGCTGCTGCAGCAACTAATTAGGTACACAGTAAATACAAACAGTGGCATGCAGACTATATATGCAGATGAAACCACATGTTGATCGCGACAACTGATCGCGTGGAACCCATGATCACAACCAACTGACTTTAGTTTACAACATGTGAACAAACTTAAGAAAAAAGAATGAACATTACATATTTGCCCGACTTGACATCAGAGTAGATCACTATGAAATCACCCTCCTGCAGCTCGTTGGAACGAACAAAATCCCCTGCAATATTGTTCATGCAACAGCAATGCTTGAGAACTAGAAAGATTGTTGATTATTTGGTTGCTGTAAGAATATTGGATGATCCAACTTCATCTTGGTGCATCTCACCAGTGTTCTCTAGAAGATACATCCTGCTCTTGTTGTTGGGCCAGAACCTGCGGCCGGGCATGCAAATTAAGAGTCATTCATCTCACTGTATGATCAACAATCTGTTATCATACAGAACATATACTTTGCATGAAAAGAACCATGCCGAAAGAATGTGTTATCACAAAATATCACCTGATTATAATAAGCTACACTGTATATGATAAAATTTTAGTGCTGAAACAATTAGAGCTAAAACATTAGTTTTCTACAAGCACTTACATATTTTGCATTTCAAGTAGAGCACGATGAGTGCATGCCACTATTTGCTCCCAGATTCCCGTCATATATTCATACGACCCACTTGTTGGAAATAATCTTAGACTAAGTTGAGTTTGTTAGGATTGGTTAGTTAGTTTGTTAGTAGTTGTTAAGCCCCTGTTATATTCACTATGTAATGTTGAATGCAGAGAGTTGAATAACAGAAGACAGAAAACAAGTGCTAAGCAGTTGTAGCATTGCCATCTTCTTAATTGTGTGAGTTCTTCCGCCTGTGTGTTCTGGATAGAGGGAACTATGTGTGAGTTCTCTGAGGTCTAGACCAACAATTGGTATCAGAGCTATTTGTGTTTCTTCGTGCATGAAGACGAGAATGACGAAATCCGAGTCTCTTATCGCCATCAAGTCATGTCACGGACGGAGGAGAATTGGATTCATGATCGAGGTTGGAGTCGTTGAAAAGTTGTGTCCTCTAGCTGGAACACACGCACTTATCGTGCCAATCGAAGGGACCTTTGAGTGCCTAGTGCCGGAGTACTACACGCACGGGATCGCCAATGAGAAGACCGACATGTCCATGTTCGGTGTGTTCCTGCTGGAGATCATGACCGATATACGGAAGCCACAAGAGCCTCCTTAGCTGGGCTCGGCCTTTCCTGAACGAAGGCAAGATCGAAGCGTTGGTGGATCCAAGGATCGGCAACGACTACGATGCCGAACAGGCAAGGCGGCTTGCGTTTGTGGCGCTGATGTGCATTAGAGCATTGGCGACGAGGAGACCATCCATGAGTGAGGTGTTGGAACTATTGGAGGGCATCGAGATCCGGGAAGACTGGTGGGCAATGCCCAAGGAGGAGCCTACACGATGGTGGAACGCAAGATGAGTGGCACGTTGCCAAGACGAAAATGTTGCATTAGCACTAGGTAGTTGTGGTGCTGTGTGCGAGTGTGTCGTGAGAGTTGAGTCAATGGGACATGAGTCCAGGACGTTGAGAAAATGTGTTCACCGTCCTGAGTCGAGTCTGTGGAAGACGAGTCCTGGATGTTAAGGAGATGCATTCGCCGTTCAGAGTCAAGTCTATCGAAGATGAGTTCAGGATATTGAGGAGATGTGTGTTCGCCGTCTGTGTCAAGTATGAGTTGGGCAAATCGTAGTTAAGACCGATTGCCTCAACAAGTTTGAGTCGATGTGTCAAGATTCTGGAGAGAATGTCGGAAATAATCTTGACTAATTTAGTTGAGTTTGTTAGGATTGGTTAGTTTATTAGTGGTTGTTAAGCCCCTGTATTAGTCTATTTATATTCCAACTTGTAGCGTTAAATGCAGAGAATTGAATAATAGAAGCAGATACAAAATAGGCACTAAGCAATTGCAACATCGCCATCTTCTTGTGTATTCTTCCTCCTGTGTATTATAGATAGAGGGAACTACTTGTGAGTTCTCTCTAGCTAGGGTCTAGGCCAACACCACTTGCCCAATTGGGAAAGGGACCATCCAACATGTGATGCAGTACTCATGTCATTTACTATATCTGGCCCATTGATACTATCCCTGCTCCTAATTAACAAAGACACAAATCGACTTAAGCATGCTTAGCCATACCAAATCCCTCTCGTCTAATGGCCACTCACCGGTACCGCATGTTCCACACTCGAGATGTCCCAATGTCCTCCATGGGGATGGAGATGCCATCCCTTTTCTTCAGCTCCGGCAGGTGAATCTCCGCTTCCTTCTGAAAGCATCCAAAGAAGAAGAGACGCTTTTTAGTACCATCCGAAGAAAACCTTCGGATCTATATGCATCCATACCCAATTTAGCGAAATCAATCAAGGGAAGAACACATTTGCAAGTGGATGCATGCACGGAATTTGCAAGTGGGGTGGTGGAGAAGATGGCTGTCTCACTTTGGGGAGCACGATGCGGCCGAGGCTCCCGACGTCGCTCTGCTTCAGCACCTTCTGCAGCAGGAACCGCAGGTTCTTGTCCGTCTTTGCACCCTGCATGCACGTACGTTCATCACATAATCAGATGCAATACACACACATGCGGATTCTATCACTGGACAGCGATGTGCGTCTATTAGGAACAACAGATTCTATGCTGGATAGCGATGTCAAGCAATGCATGCATGCACCTGCCGCTTATCTGTAGCCGTTGAGCGCTGAGGGCTCCCCTCCTGCTGAGCACCGGACGCCGACTTCGCCGCTGCCGCTGCCTCCGGTGCCGATGGTTTTTGCTGCTGTGGACTTGAGTAATTGGACTTTGACAGCGGATTCTGGACCTGGCAGCCCGGCGACCAGAATCCCCAGCTCCGGCAGCCGGCCGATGACGGCGTGACAGGTTCCGAATGCGCGGACAGAGGAGAGGGCTCTTCTGGGTGGCTAGAGCATTGGATCTGGCTCAGGTTCAGCTGCTGGCACCGCTGCTGCTGCAGGCAGGACAGACGCCGCTGCCTTGCCATCCGCTTCTTCCGGGCCTCCTTGGTCGCGGAAGGTTCCATCCCAGCCATGCGCTGAGGGCACATGGGGTGGTCGCCGGGGTACTTCCCGGCCAATCCAGGGGCGTACGGCTGTGGCACGACCGGCGGCATCGGGAAGGAGCCCGCGGAAGCGCCAGGGAACGGCGCGTACTGCTGCGGCCAAGCCATGTTCCCTGCGCTCGCCGCATGCATGTCGCCGGCCGCCGGCGGGGAGAACGGCTGGCTGTTCACGACCACGCTGCTAGTGCTGCAGCTCTTCTGGAAAGGATAAGGGCCGGCGCTCGGATAGATCGGCTCGCCGCCGTAAGCAGGTGACGTGAAGGCCTGGTAGGGCATCCAGGATGCGGCCGCCGCACTCATCTCCGGGCCACCAGAGGGAAACTCATAGCCGGGGTTGGCGCCGGGGCTGGGGAGCTGCCCATGGCCGTGGCCATGCGGGCTGACCGCCTCCTCCATCGCGTCGCGATGGCGCTTCTTCTGGAGGTGATGGTGCTGCACCCAGGTGAGGATGAGCTTGAGCAGCTGCATGGTGCCTTGGCGTCCGCCCCCGAGCCGGGCGGCCGCGGCCTCGATGGTAGAGCGGCGGAGGCGGATGCCTCGAAGGTCCTCCGCCGTGATGTTGTCCCGGTTGCTCGTGAGCCACTCCATGAAGAACCGCGGCAGGTCGTCCCCCGCCGCCGCCCCCATGAAGGCCTCGCCGGTCTCTTCTCCCCCCGCCGCCTCCAACACCGCCTTTGCATCGCCGCTACCGTCCGCGCTGTCGCCCACAGGAGGTGGCTGCTCGGAGATCGCGTCATCGTCTATCATGCCAACGTCGGGGAAGAGCGGTTCCGCTTCCCAGGGCACGGAGAGAGACGCTAAGTCGAGGAGCTGGTCGATGTCCGCGAGCGCATCAAAACCGTCAGCCGCCGTGGCCGGCTCCAAGGGCTCGCCGGCGGCTCCCTCGGCGCCACCGCCGCCACCTCCTGCGGCGGTGGTGAAGGCGCAGGAGGAGTTGGAGGAGGAGGACGACGAGAAGGTGGAACTTGACGGGGAGGAGAGGCAAGGGAAGCCCGGGAGGGACGGGAAGGTATCGTTCGCGAAGATAAAGTCACCCGCCGCCTCGCCCCCGATCTCCGCCGCCGGGGCCTTCCCCCGGCTGCCACCATGCTTCGGCGGGTTCTCTTGCGAGAGCGGCGGCGATGAGCCGGCGGAGGCATCCATGCAGAGAGAGGGAGAGAGAGGTAGACAAGAGAGGTGTATGTGTGTGTCTCTGTGTGTAGGTGTGGGGGTGGGTGCAGTTACTGAGGAGATGAACAGGGGAAGCAGGAGGTGGAGGGGGAAGAGGAGACGGGGGAGGCGAGATGCGGCTGCGCAGCACACGTGGCGGCCGCCGGGGGCTGTGGGAAGCGCTCTTCCGCCCACGCCTGCCTCTCCTCGGCGACCCTACCTTGGGTCCTGTACTCTTCTGGGCCCTTCCGTCAGTGACGGGGCTTCGAACCCCTTGGGCGGGGGTTCTGGTTCTGTTCGATGACAGTGGGGTCGTCTGAAGAGAGCCCACATGTCAGTCCGATGTACTGCAGTCGTTGGCGGGAGGCTTCGGCGCGTACTGTTTTGACCGCCCGGAGAAAGGAGGAGGGAGCGTACTTGACTGTGTCAATGAAATATGGGGCCCGCTAGTCATCCGGGTGTGGGTGAATCCGCGTGCGCGTAGCGGTTTGGGCTCGTAGGATATCCGTGTCGCAGGGGCGCCGCCACGCCGCTGACTGTGGGCTATCTGTTGGTCCGTCCGATCAAACCTCCTTGAAAATCTAACGGACATCGACTTCGTAAGGGACCTAGGGTTGTCCGGGAATAAGGGACAGTTTGTCTACACGCACGCGTGAAACCTACACGAATGGGTATTTCTGACGTGTTGGTGGGGCTCATGTGGTCAGGATGACGTGGAACTATACGATTGGTTGTAGAGGTGGCGTGTATCATCGTATCGTATGGATGCATATGCATCCGGTCAGATCAACCGCAGCCGGGAAATGTCTGATATTGTTGTGGATGTTGCGTGTGGATGGAGCATTTGCCTTGTCTGTGGTGGTTGGGGGATACATAATATTTTAGTTTTGCAAATTTCTTGATTTTTATTTGAAAAAACTTGATTTATGATTGCCATAAATATGTGCTTTCGTTGCATGAGTGACGTGATGAAGAAATATTATAACTAATAAAGGTTTCGCCTTAACTTCATCTTCCACACTTTGTGTTGGCTTTTTCCTTCTTTTTGAATTCAAAATGGCTGCCCTATAAATGTTTTTTCCTCATAAAATGGAAAGAATACGTACGCTCAAACAGAAAGCGCTTATGGTTTCGTAATTGTGACTAGTATAGTGCCTGTGCTAACGCTACGACGGCAGTACACCCGCTTATCAATTAAATAAGAAGATAAGTATGAATACAACACTTAATAATAAAAGAAAAATTTAGAATTTTAAATGAATTTAGAAAGAAAAACGGAATTAAATGGAGGTCGAATGGGCGAAAACGGGCTCCCAAAAGATTTTAAATCAAGAAAGAGAAAGAAAAAGAATTTTTGATTTTAGATTATTTTTTTGTACTTCCAATAAGAGCACAACGTGCTCTCTCGGTTTGGCCGGTGCAAGGGAGGAAGGCGGGGTGGCGGCGGTCATGATGGTCGATCTTGGTGCGGCGATTTCACGGAAAGATGACGGTGATGGCAGGTTACCTCTAAAATCCGGACGATCTGCATACAAGAGGAGCACTTGGGGATTTACGCAATGCGATGGGGTGGAGGAGAGCTCGTCGGCTTTTATAGCCCGAAATAAGCATATTTATGGAAACCATAATTTGGGATCAAATCAGATTGGGAGGAAATTTTGGCAATAGAGCACTAAATTTGGGAATTAACACCATAGATGGAAAGAGGAGATTTGGTGCGGGATTGATGGAGCTTTAGAGCTTCTTTCTTGCTTTAATGGAGGAGGGAAGAGAAGAAGCTTCTGCAGTGCTGGTCATGACTAGAAGAAACTACAGGTGAGTTGCCTTCATTTTTTAAATATAGAAGGATTTTTGAAAAGATAGCACATTAGGTTAAAAATTCTAAAAATTCTCAAAAAACTTTCGATTATTTTGTACTTAATAAAATTATTTTTAAAAATTTAAATTATAAATTTTGAGAGGCACGGCGCCACGAGGTCGTGACCAAAGAACTCTCGCGGCGTCGGCAAAGCCACCAATGGCGGCCGTGGAGCCATTGCGACTGCGTTCTCATTGCTTGCGCTGCCCATCTCCTGGTTTCCTTTTCCCAAAGACGTAATGTATGGTCATTTCTTTTCCAGGACGTTTGTTTCCTTTTCCTTGATTCCAAGACGTTTGTTTCCTTTTCCTTGTTGATGCTAGAGGTGAGGGAAGGTCTGTTGTGGGCCACAGGGATGATTTCGGAAAAATAAACTGCACTCGTCGACCGCTGGATCCTCAAGGAAAAAAAAGATAAAAATTAAACAGTGCTCGCCGGCCGCTGGTTCCACGAGAAAAAATTGAAAAAAAATTAAGCAGCACTCACAGACCATTGGTTCCTTAGATAAAAAATAAAAACAAAAATTCAACGCTCTTCGTGTGCTGAAATTAGGCTCTATGGGGCTAGATCCGTAAAAAAGTCTCGAGAAGGGTCATATTCGAAAAAAAATATGATCACAGTGGCAGAACAATAAAAAATTCAAGTCTTGTTTCCTTGCATGTGGATCCTCCCTGTTTATTTCCTTGTTTGATTCACCATCCTTCCAAATATGTAGTACGTACAATTTTGGCCAGTAAAAAAATTAAAGTCTGGTTTCCTTGCATGCGGATCCTCCTTATTTATTTCCTTGTTTGATTCGCTCTCCTTCCAAATATGTAGGTGGGGGAGGTCTGTTGTGGGCCACAGGGATGATTAGACACACTAAATAATGGCCATCGGATGTGGGTGAGTAAAACTGAGGAAAGATCTGAGACGTTCATTTTGATGAATGCAAATTTCTGGGGACGTTTTGCTGGGTGCACGAACATTGGGCCATCTCTAATAAGGTGCATTATTTAGGGTGGACGTAGGAAAAATTGGTTAGGTGTATTATAAAGGAGTATAGATAAGGTCTCGCGCTTGAACGTGTTTTAAACTACCTTAGATAGAGGAAGCTCAAGCTGCTGGATAGCATTTATTACATATAAGAAGTTTTTTCATATATTCATATGATTATTCGTCGTAAAAAAATTACCATTGATAAGTATGGGGACATGTGAAGGATGGTATATGTAATATCCAAAATGAAAGGGAAGAAGCAAACTATATGCATGTTTTGTGTATTAACAAGAGGGGTACATTGCATTTAGATTGTTTTGTGCATGGACTTGTGTAAAAAATAGTTAGATACATGACATGAAATTGGTTTTTATTATGTTATTGCCTTCTTTTGTTGCATATGTGTTTGAAAAGGGTCAATGGATCATATGAATAAGCGGTTGTTGTACTTGTATGGTAGACTTGTCACTTTAATTAATGTACTAATTTGTAAGCGATAAACAATCTACTTGAAAAAAATTATAGCACGTGTGATGTGACGATTACACCGAATTTTAGTCTCATTATATTTAACCTGATAAATTGCATATATCTTTCAATTGTGCATTGCAGAAGGTAACATAGGATTAATTAGCAACAATTATATATTATGATTATGATTGCATATTTATTTTTACGATTGGTTGATTCAATATTTTAATTCATGACCTCAAATAATCCATGTGGAAATTTCCACATAGCGTGATATGCTGATGCAACCATCTGATATCTCATTATTGATCAAAATGATACTGTATATCTCTTTTTAATAAGGTAATATAGAAACTATTCATAACTGCAAGCCAACTACTATATATATCACGATTGCATATTGTTTTGGACTATGGGATAGATTTGATGTTTTAATTCCTGAGTGGCAAACAATCCATGTGAACATTTCCCTATAGCATGATTTGTTGATGCTAGCACCCTTTGGACTATACACTAGTCATGTGCCCGTGCGTTGCAACGAAAACTTAATTTGCGACAAAAAATTTATTTGCAAAGAACACTAACTTTAGTTATGTTTTAATAGTAGAAAAGGCTTGTTTCTCCGAAGAGATTTGACTATTGGGTTAAATCCTCTTCCATCTCGGCCGTTTATGTCAGATCCAACGAATCAATTACTCTGGAGGAGAACGGACTACCGCCACCAACTCCTAATTAGAATTAGTAGAGAGATATCAATCATAACCATTGAAGGAGGAGAAAGTCATTGCCTTCCTCTTGCAGAAAATCTTCTTACTTCTTACACGCAACCTCTCTCTTCTCTTCTCTTCTTTTCCTAGGTGTGTCTCTACTACCGACCGATCTGTCCTCCTGGAAATGAGAGTGGGTGCCCTCTAATAGGGGAGTAGATGCAAGCAGAAGGCAGCGTACGCAGGTGGATGGAAGCCAGGTCTCCCCTGACATCTTCGTAATTGGCACGTGATTTGGTTACGTGATTCTTTCCTTTTAATCTATGCATTTCCAGATATGATAAGATAGAATTCCCGTATCATGGGATATAGTGAGTATATCCTTCTATCCAAGCAGGACATGATGAGAAAATTCTTCTATTTATAAGATATATGAATAACATCCTTCCATAGTAAGTATATGTGAATAGAGATATGCTAAAATAATATTTCTATTCAAAAAAGATATGATAAAATCCTTCCATCTAAGATATAATTAAATCCTCTTCTATCTCAGTTGTTCATGTTAGATCTAACGAATAATATACTCTGGAGGAGAACGGACCGTCACCAACTCCTAATTAGAAGTAGTAGAGATTACAACTAGCTAGGGCCATACGCTACGCTGCATCATGCGAAATTTCGGCGTGTAATGTTGCGACGTGCAAAATTTGGGAAATTCGGTCGCACGACGTTGCGACGTGCAAAATTTGGTCCGACGGATATTTCTAAAAAACGAGTAACTTCAATTTTCTATTTTTTGTATAAAAAATGGACTGGTAGGAGCCGTCGACGAATATACGAATTTTTTTGAGAAAACAGTGGAGGGATTTAAACGTCATTTAATTTTTTTTTGCATAAAAATGGGTTGGTAGGACCCGTCGGCTAATTTTGTAGACTGCTATAAACCTTCGGCGAATCTGTGTTTTTTTGAAGGGCTGCTAGGACCCGTCGGCAAATGTGTGGATTTTTTTTTGAGAAAACTGCGGAGGAATTTAAATGTTATTTATTTTTTTTGCGTAAAAATGGGTCGGCAGGACCCATCGGCTAATTTGTGGACTGCTATAAACCTTCGACGAATCTGTGTTTTTTTAGGAGAAAACCGAGGATGTATTCTTTGTTTTTTTTGGGTTCATTTTGTAAAAAACGATTTAAACGTCATTTAGTTTTTTACGTAAAAATGGGTAGTAGGACCCGTCGGCTAATTTGTGGACTGCTATAAACTTTTAACGAATCTGTGTTTTTTTTAAGAAAACCATGCCTATTCTGGAAAAAAACAATTTAAACGTCATTTAATTTTTTTTGCGTAAAAATGGGTCGATAGGACCCGTCGGCTAATTTTGTGGACTGCTATAAATCTTCGGTGAATCTGTTTTTTTAAGGGCTACTAGGAGCCATCGGCGAATCTATGGATATTTTTTTTGAGAAAATCGCGCAGAGATTTAAATGTCATTTAATTTTTTTGCGTAAAAATGGGTCGGTAGGACTCATCGGCTAATTTGTGGACTGCTATAAACCTTTGGCGAATCTGTGTTTTTTGGAGAAAACCGAGGACGTATTTTTTTCGAGTCCATTCTGAAAAAAATGATTTAAACGTCATTTAGTTTTTTGAGTAAAGATGGGTCGGTAGTACCCGTCGACTAATTTGTGGACTGCTATAAACCTTCGGCAAATCTGTATTTTTTTTTGAGAAAACCGCGTCCATTTTGAAAAAACGATTTAAACGTCATTTAGTTTTTTCACGTAAAAATGGGTCGGTAGGACCCTCGGCGAATTTCTGGACTGCTATAAACCTTCCGTGAATCTGTGTTTTTTTTTTGAGAAAACCGTGGACGTATTTTTTGTTTTTTTTCTGGTCTATTCTGCAAAAAAACGGCGAGAGGAGCTTAACGTAAGCCGTAGAGGGATTTAAACGTATTTTTGTTAAAAACGGACCGGAGGACCTAATCGTGATTTTGGATTTTACGGAGGGCCTTTTTGTGAACGTGCTGAGCGGGCATCCCAGAGAGCCGGCAAAATCACGTATTTCTGTTAAAAACCTATCGGAGGATCTAATCACGATTTCGGATTTTCCAGAGGGCCTTTTCGTGAACGTGCTGAGCTGGCGTCCCTAAGAGCCGGCAAAATCTCACCGCTTTAATATATAGTATACATTGGTAATATAGGAGCTATTCATTAGCGATAAATGTATAATATGACTCCATACCATTTTTTGGCTATTGGTTAATTCAATGTTTTAATTCATAAGCAAAAGATAGTTGGCAACAAACTCTACTACAGAACACAACATTGATGCTACCATATTAAGACATTAATCTGTATCTTTAAATAAATTGGATATGTTTTTTGGTGTGCTTTCATTGTGAATCCAAAACTAATATATTATGTACTTGTACTTATTACACTCTTAGGTTCTAAAAATATTTTTCATAAATGCGGAGTTGTTAATTGTAACGTATGATAAGGTCAAAGCGAAGGGTAAAAGACTCGTCACGTATTTTTTTGCGCTGACAGTGAGGTGCTTTATATTTTTAGGGTGTTTTATGGAAAGATATATAAGTAAGGTTAGCATGTATAAACTATTTTCTATAGTATATTGATGCCGTTTTCTAAATGATGTGTTAAAAAAAGGTCAATGAGTGATATTAATCAACAAAGACTGCACTAATGTGATATATTAAGTGGTTTTATGTACTTCCTCCATTTCATAATATTTGTCCTAAACGTATACCAAGAAAGCATAAAATTTAAGTAATATATAAATTTTTTGGACCATACATGTATTAGATGGTGTAGTACTATGTCTATGTAATAGGGGTGATCATGGTCCATTGACATTAAATATTACTTAAAATTATGTGCCTCCTTGGTATTTATGTCTAACGCATATTTTGAAATAGAGGGAGTAATTTTTAAGCAACACAATTTAAACAAATTTGTGCAACGCTAGTTAAATTGACACCAACATCTTGATTCTTGAAAATGTCACACATATGTTTACGTTAGTTTTACATTTTTCTGAAAATACTTTAGGCATATCAAATTAACATATTATTAGCAAGAAATATAATCTCATGAACAAATTGCTAGCATAAATATCTATACTACAGTAAGAGCACAACCATCTCCCATCTTTTGTATCTTCGTATTAATGCGCATCTCATTTTGTGATGCGTTACAGATTGTAAATGAGTGTAACAACCCCCATTTTTACATAAAATGTGAAAAATGAGAATCTCATGTGCATACAGCAGTAGTCCCATGATCAGTAGCTAGTACACACATTTATAACAATTGGAATCACAACCATACACAGTGATATTAAAGCGGAAGCTATTTACACATTGTATTTTACAATTCAGAGTATATATACATAGCATAGGAGAATCAAAATTTTATAGTGTGCCCATCCAACCCTCAGGCAACTGACAAGGCATAAATCCCTAGAAAAATCGCTTTATTGAAATTCCCACAACCTGCGACGAAAAGATATTCTTCGGAGCTTCGCTTTCTTATCCACCTAAAAAAATAGATTAATCAAGGTTGAGTATTTTCGTACTCTGCAAGACTTAAGGTGATATTTGCAAAATGCATAAATGCAAGCCATATCAAAGGAAGCTTTTACGGCTAATTTGCATAAAACAACATTTAATTTGTAAGACAAGTTGTAATTTAGAAATGGAATTTGTAAAAGCAAGTTTGATTGATAAGAAATAAGTAAAGCATAATTAATACTCACAGTCCTTCGCGAGTAACGAATCATCCAATTCCTGCCAACCTGTGGCATAACCACAATCTTTGCCAAAATAAGACACAATAGGTGAAAATCGTCCCATTTTAAAAATGATAAAACAACTAACTATGTGATGACGTTATCAAGTGCCGTTGACCGTAGGCGCGGCTAATCGATTAGATTTACACTCCGCAGAGGTGTACAGCTTTACCCACAAGAAATGATCATCTCTTTGTGCAGCGCTATTGACACACTTCCTTTGTTGTGCCGCAGAGAGATCACAACATAATCGTTACATTACCTAGATCTGACTTTGCACCGATCCGGTGATGTTAAGCCCTCGCTATGGCGGCACACACACACACACACACATATATATATAACATGTTATTAAGAGCATCTAGGCCCCCTATTTTTTTAGTTATGCTTATTATGTAGGTTTTGGTGTTGATGATCAAGAAGCATACTTAGTATAAGCTGACACCAGCTATATTTGAAGAACAAGGCTAAGGTGTTTATTCTTAGTTTTGGCTTGGGAGTCGATTCAAGCTATATAGCTAGAATAATCGTACTATTAAGTTTCAAGTTTTAACCGAGCACAAAAATCTTGGTTCATATGCAAAAATCACTAAGATTACTTGGAGCATAGGACATTTCATATCTCTCATTCAAAAATCCAGATCTCCCTTCTCTTAGCCAAAAAGAGTTTTTTTCGGACCAACATCATTTCTAGTCCGGCGTTGAAAAATCAAGTTTCAAGTTTTAACCGAGCGCACACCATATACGCCGGACCGACTTTTTCAGTCCAGCGCTAAGAGCTCTTTAATGATTTATTTCAACCAAGCGTACATCGTTCACGTCGGATCGATCTGAATTTAGCCTTATTTTCAGTCTGGCGTATGTTGCCTTTTCACTCCGGACCATCATTTCTAGTCCAGCGTTAAGAATTTCTTTACTTAAATCTTAACCGAGAACATGCCGTTTACGGCGGACCGAATTCTAAATGTACACCGAACCAACTTTTTCGGTCCGGCGCAAACGTGATTCTCTCTGGTAAAACCAACTATTTTCCCTTTTACGCCAGACCAACTTTTTCGGTCCGACGCAAACATTGTTTTGCTGGTATTCAAATAGAACAAAGCATGTGTACACGATGGAGAAACCTTGATAAATTCCTATGTACCCCGGACTAACATTTTCAGTCCGACGTGTGTATATGTTTCATCATATCAGTCCGGTATGACTCTTACACCTTAAAATACTTATAAAAGGGGCAGTCCGTGACTCCATAATTAACCTATTTCGTCCATCCTGACACACCCAATGGGAAAATGGTAGGTACAACGTTCTTTCTGTTCAAGCTCTATATATATAGTGCTTGAGTTCACCAAAAAAAGCAAAAGATTTTGCACATACACATCTTTGACATTCTGAATACCGTTAACATCTTTCAAATCATTTACAACTCTTTGATCTTTGGAATTCCTGAGCTTTCATTCCATCAAAGAGTTTGAGCTTCAACTCAGAAACCACAAACACTCATTCTGAACATTTAGAGTTCTTGCTCCAAGCTGAGTCTAGTTAGCATCTAACTATTGAACCAAGAAGACAGGGCTTGTGGATAGTCTATTACTCTTGGAACTAGCTGTTCCTAGACGGTTGAAGAAGTTATTGGTGCGACCTATCCAAAAGAGATTGTGGAAGGCTACCATTGCTGTGAAAGGTTGAGACTCGCCTCACCGGAGTGGTGAAGGAGTCAAACTAGTGGAAAACCAAAAGCCATTGAGATTGGCTATTTGGTGGAGCAATACTTCTGAAGAAGTGCTCTAACGGGGACGTAGGAGAATGGTCTCTGAACCTCGGTGAAAAATTCTTGAGTCATGATGATATTGGTTTATCTTTGTGTGTTCATCTTATTATCAAATTTCATTCAAGTTCTTCTTCACAATTCTGATCTTACTGAAACTGAGTTGTGCTGAATCCCTATTCTAATTATTTTCTGTTGCAATTTTTATTGAGAAAAGTTTTTCTTAAGTATTAAAAGTTTTTAAAGTTGCCTATACACCCCCTCTTGGCCAACTTGATCCTTTCAGGTACCATCCTCACAAAATAGTCGAGCACCGTTTCTCCCTATAGCAAGGCGTACACCATTGTACCGACAAGCATTTACCCACACCTCGGTGTGGAAGCCTCTCACAAGCAAACCTAAAAAGGAGTGCTCCTACTATCTCACGCCTACCAATGTGCAAAGCCAGCTCTAAGCAACTTAATAGGTTAAGGCTGTCTCATACCAGCACTTGTGGTTGCACGGTTTTCTTGGCTTGTAAGCAACCCATAGCTCGGTCCTCAATCTGACACAGGCGATACTTCTCCCTAAACTATTGCTATGCAGGGCTAAGCATGGATAATATTCACATATACCCAAGTTGACATTATGTATTGTCTAATCCTTTTCTATGGTTGTCAAGGTTCACATGTCCATACTTATCAAAGAAGTTTCATGAAACAATAGGTATATCTACAGAACCACAAAATAAAGAATTTATAGAAAATAAACGCATGCATGAAATAATTTGATAAACAAGGTGAAAATTAAATACTGAGATCAATATGATCAAAGGGGTGCTTGCCTTGCTTATTTGTTGTTTATGAGAAAGTCATGGTCGTAGCTGACGGTGTCGACGACGGAGTTAATCACGTCGAGTTCTACACGTCGTTTAATGGAAATATAGCAAATAACAACTTTAGTAAGAGCAAAAAGAAGACCGACAGAAAATTAATTAAAAACTTACTATAAAAATCAGGCGTGTTTTAGGGTTTCGGTTGAATACGTTCTCATATTCTTAGTTGATTATGTATATATACACATACATACATATTGTTTAACGGCTTTTAGGTTGAGTGATGCGCGGTTTCTTTTATAAATTATCTATTCTTGTCTTACGAATTTAGGAGGCTAAAATTATGTATTTTCATATTTATAGTTTCGAATTCTAGTTGCTAAAATTATTTGGATTAATATAATTAAGACATTAGTTATCATGTTATATGTTATATATGCATGAATAGAACTTAACCATAAATGATTTGCATGAGAAATGATTTTGAATATGTTAGATCTGTTAAATTAGGTTACTGATTACATATTCATGGTTTTTAAGAAGGTTCTGGTGATACAAATATCTTAAGTATTGATCTCTTATTTTACTATTATGTTTGTTACTCGTATTACGGATTTCAGAGATCATAATACTTAGGGTTATTTTGCTGACCGGATTTAGAGATGAGATTATTTCTTCATAATAGGATTGTCTTTATTTTGTGGAGTATTTGTAAGCTGATTTTATGAATTTTAGTATTTAGACGAGACGTTTTGTCCATTGCTGAAATGGCTTACATGGTATTAGGATTATATCGGATTAGTAATGTGTAAAGTATGATTAGTATTTTAGCTCTATGTGTTTTGCATGCAAGGTGATTTATACATGTCGGGATCTACAAAATGAGGCTACTGGTTGCATTTACATGGTTATACAATGTTTCTCGCGACACAAGTACATTATCTAAAGGTTTCTTATGCTCAACTATTCACATGGAATGTTTTGGCAATCCTTAACACTTAAGGTTATTGCACTAGCAAAATTTAATTGAAAAGCAAGTTGTAATAAAAATATTTTTCTTGATTATGGTAGTCCATATCATAAAGAATATTTCTAGGCTAATCTTCACAAAATTCTCATTTATACAAGATGTTTTGTGAGCTGCCGAAAGGGCTTAAGTGGCCACAAAGTTGACGTTAAAAGGAACCGGATTTCGTTTTAAGTTTGCGACTATACTAAATATGATTATCAACTCATTTTTCTGGCATTAGTAGGGTATGATCCTAGAAGTGTTTTAGGACCAGTTTTGTATTATTTTGATTTTAGCCGTGATAGTTTGTAAGCATGTATAGATTAAAGTTTTTTATAAACTTAATTCAAATTAGTCCCTTCTTGACAGCTATTATGATCTTGTCTTTAAGAATATGCTATGATTAGCTCTACCTATTCTGCTACTCAATTTATGACTTTATATGTATACATATATATGTTCTTTTGTATGGATAAAGCTTATGATCTTTATTCAGATTACATTTGTACACATGTAACATTTTATTGCTTTATTTAAAAAATTCAATATTAATAAATCAGTTCCATGATCCATTCTGAACTATATGCACATACATAGATGTATGTATACTACTGCTAGTTACTTATTATATGCATATGCATATATATACATTTTTTACTCTTGGAGCTTATTCTATTCATGAAACAATTCAGGTCAAATTCATTAGTTAAACATTCTACCATATTTTGGAGTCCTATTGTTATACTAATATATAAACATCAATCTTACACATTTCAGACTTCTTTTGCACAACTATGTTTTTTTGGATATTTATAATATTGCAATTAACCTTTATTAGAAAATGATTCAAACAAAGATGAAATTCAAATATTTTTATATATTTGGGTTTATAGTAGTCTAAGGATTCAAATAAAATTTGTTTCATTCAATTTCGAGTTTGTTTGCAAAATTTTTGTGTATAGCATATATTTAGGCCCCTTTCTTTTAAATTTGAATTTCAAATTCGTCCAGAGATATTTTTCAAAATATTTTTGCATATTCTGGAATTAATTGATTTTATATGAATTTATAAATTTGTTTCATCTCATTTGGACAACAAATGTGAAAGTTATAAACAAATGAAGTGCCTCGGTTAAGAAATTCTGTTGAAAATTGAAAATGCACCTTCATTACACTGAAAACGGTTTTTCATTTTGCGCGGAATTTCTTTTTAAACCGGCCGACTGACCAGGGGGTCCCTCCCGTCAAAGAAAAGCCGAGCAGAGGAGGGGAAGGCGGTGGCTATCGGCGGCGAGAGGAGGCCGAAGAAGGGGCACCGCCGGTGGGGTGAGCTCCAGGGGGATGAGGAGCAGCTAGGGGAGGCCTTGGCATTGGCCGACGGTTACCGGAGAGGGATACCACCTGCGAGGGGCAGTGGTGCCAATGGCGCACGGCCGAGAGCAAGAACGATAGTGTTAGAGCTTGAATGGGTAGAGTATTATGCATCAGGGGAGGACAGTTATTCCATTTTTCCGATTGATGAGGTTGGAAACCCACCGGAGAGCTCCGCCACTGTGCTCATTGAGAAAAGGGTTGAATAAAGGCTACGAGCGCAATTCGATGATTAGCTAAGAAGCCTTGAGGAAAAGATAGGGAAAAGTGTGGCTGAGGAGAGGCACGTACAGAACGTGCAAGCTTCAGACGCAATTTAGCCCAACTAACCATTGGAGCAGCTGCACGTCCACCCCTAAGACAGACGTGGATGATATCAAATTTTATGTCGATGATATCTGGGTAATATATATATATCTACAATGCTCCATAGATACACCTGTTGGACGTGTTAGCTAAATTGTGTACCCTTATATAGATAGCCACACTGTGTAATCTCCAAGTGAGGCTTGCCAACGGCTCGTTCCCCTGCAGGCTGCGTAGAGGCACGCGTATCCATCCGGTTGAGGTCGATTGTGCACGATCGCATGGTAGCTTCGGGTTACGCGAATGTCCATATCGACGGTGTATATGAAATTTGCAAGGCCGTTACGCTGGAGATGCCCCCAAACGACGAGATCGTGACACTAGGAGATGCTATTGACACATTCATCCAGTGGCCCAAGAGGGACATCTCCTTCGACGACCTTCTTGCAGCACCAAAGCTACACACACATCATAAGCCACCTGTTGCACCGAAGCTACCAACACTACTGGAGCCACGTGCTGCACCGAAGCAGGCCACTAAATCAGTTATCGTGCCCTGTACGACACAAGTCAGTACTTTACTTTGGGCCCAGTCGTCTCCTGTGAAGATGACCTATGATAGACGGCGAGGCAGCGATAGTCAAATCGAAGCGGACCACGGAGGCTCCTAACTTTTCGTTGGCCCCGTTGGTACGACAATCCAAGTTAGGACAGTCGTTCGTATCAATAGAGCGCCAGTAGATGCTCACAATAGCTTGCATTGGATTGGGAAATTGACGCATGGAACAAGCCAACAAGCCAGTGGCACAACAGGTATTGAGTATCTCTGTCAGCTTCAAGGAGAAGCATTTCTTGCACCAGTTTTCGGGAGTTTCTTCGTGGTCGGCTTCAATGACTTATTCGATCTCTACAACCTCAACGCCCTTGAAGCCTCACTCATCAGATGCTGGACATGTACGTGTGTGCAATCACGGTCTACATTCGTGTCATACCGATAAATGTCATATATATGATCTTTACTTTTGTATATATAGATACATGATCACTGAAGCAAAAAAAAGAAAGAATCGGTGGGTTTTCTCGACCCACACATGGTGTCCAAGCAAACCGTAGATGAAAATTTACAAGTCGTCCAAGCGTACGTGAAAAACGCATTGCTGGCTCAACGGGAAAAGGATTTCATATTTTTACCCCACAACCCGGGGTAAGTTCTTCACTAGTTGCTATATATGTTGATTTGTATTTTACACGCAGCTCGAAGTTAGGTTGAATGATCATGGTGATATACCTATGTAGGTTTCACTAGGTTCTACTTGTAATTATATAAAGATAAAACCAGGTATTTTACCTTGATTCCAAAAAGGGCGGCACCCACGACTCGATGCTTATCGCAAAATTACTCGAGACGATGTTCAATGTCTATAGAGCTTGTGGAGGGTTACACAAGGACTTGTCGTAGCTGAAGCACGTTCATAAGTATCCGGTATCCGCTAGTACATAATAATCCTTCGCACTCCATAATAATACCCCCTGAACTAACCAATTATATTTTGATAGTGCCACCAGCAGTCAAAGGACACTAATCAATGTGGATTCTACGTTTGTCACAACATGCAAATTGTCATTGGTGCAAAGAAGACCAATGGCATGGAGGTTTGTCAATCTTGCAATAATTGTTTTCACTTATCAATTTATATATATGCAAGACTTTACTCTTCCCTTCGACAGGCTTAAAAATGCGTTGAATCTGCGTTGAAACAGGTTGACTTGCTACGAATTCGATGACAACTCTGTGCCTTCTTGATGCGTGAGGTCATAAATCCAAAAGACGAATGCCACTTAGTCTCACCTGATGAGTTATGAATTTGTTAGTTACCACTTGGATTAATTTGTGAACCTCGTGCTGTGAATTTGTGAGTTGTAGTTATGGATTCAAGTGGTTAATATATCTAAGTTGATTTCTAAAATGGATGCGTTTTGTGTGTAATATGTAATCTGAGTTGATTTCTGAAATGTATATCATAATAATATGCTTACGATGTAAATTCTGTAATCTATTTTGTTTCAGAGGACATGACTAGCATTTTCTGAGGTTAGCCAATAAAATAAAAAATCTTCAATAATATAAACCATCATCACAGATGGTTCTTAGTTAGAACCGTCTGAGATGATGCAATAACACAGACGGTTAGTAGGTAGAATCTTCTGTGATGATGGACTATTACAGACGGTTCATAGTTAAAACCGTCTGTGATGAGGGAATATCACAGACGGTTATAGGCTAGAATCGTCTCTGATTATATGTTATCAGAGACGGTTTTAGCGGTTCGTAGATAGAACTGTCTCTGATGTTAATTTCCACTGACGATTCGGAAACCGTATGTAATGTGTCTTTCTTATCACTGATATATGTTTATAGATGATTTACAGAACCGTCAGTGATGAGGTTTTAGAACCGCACACGCAATCGTCCTTCAACATGGAATAGCATCGTCCTTCGTGCATATGCCCTTCGCTAATTTCCAAAGTCTTAAATCAATCGCTAACTGACAAGGAGATGCAGTATATATGCATGTAAAATGTAATCGAGAACAACTTATTTTGAGGACTCGTGGAATCGAGTACCCTGCTAATGTCTCCTATTGCAACAAGCCAACTACTAATCTCCTCATAGCTAGTTTATTTGCAGAGTTAGATGGGTCATATATGGTTGCTTTGAAACAAAAATGGTTCAAATATTTGGAGGATGATTTATTCACAATCCAAATAAAATTTTGTTTTACATTTCTCAAAGCAAAAGAACCAAACAAATGACTTTGACACACTTAGCTATATAGCCCGGATGAGCTAGTTTATCCTAGTTTAGCTGGGCAGAACTAGCTAAGGATTAGGGATGGAAAGGCAAAACTAGCTAAGGATTAGGGATGGAAACGAGCCGAGCCGAGCGGGCTCGAGCTAAGCTTGGAGAAGCTCGTTTGAAATGCGGCTTGGCTCGGCTCGGCTTGTTTTGGAAACGAGCCAAAAGTCAGGCTCGGCTCGGCTTGTTTTTATGCTCGAGCTAGCTCGTGGGCTTGCGAGCCAGATGGAAAGGATGGCAGCGTGGGCGCGAATGGCATGGATGGCGGTGGTTGGCGTACATTGCGGCACGCTGGGGAGGGCGGTGGATGTGGAGGCGAAGGCAGCGAACTCCACGAGGGAGTTGGAATGATGCGGTCTAGGGTGCGAGGGCCAGTTTTTGGTGACAGAGCACGAGGAGAGTCAAAGAAGGCCGAGAGGGAGTACTAGAGTGGAGGGGGCACGGTGAAGAGTGCCGAGGGTGGAGGAGGATGCAGGAGGGAGGGATGCGGAGCGGAGGGTGGCCGCGGCCGCATGGGGGGAGAATCCGAGAGATCAAATGCCGACCCCCAAATTAGTGCACGCACGCTGCGGACACAATACACTGGTGCTCACACACACAAGCATTCGAAAGCAGCGAGACGAAACAACATGTAAGTTCAACCTATAAGCACGCATGGAGATTGGTACAAAGATCAAGCTGCTCGAATTGCACGTCTAGAAATGAGGAGATGCAAGGGTATTTGGGATTTACCGAGGCAGACGAAGAGCATGGTGAAGGGCTTCACGTCGACCTCCGCCACCACCGTCGTGGCGCTCACCTCCGTAGCCATCTCCTCCACTCCCACCACCACCAAGAATCGCAAGCGAGGGTTGAGAAACGGATCGGGAGGGCGAGCCTGGTGGAGACTATGAGTTAAGGTGTAGTGGAAATGGGGATGTCATTTGTTCAATGGGCGCCCGACTGGGCTACCGAGCCCACGAGCCGCTCGTGAGCCGACTCGAGCTCGGCTCAAAAATTGAACGAGCTGGGAAGAGAGCTTGGCTTGGCTTGTTTACACTATGAACCCGAGCCAAGCTGTCTCAAGCTAGATTCGAGCCGAGCTGGCTCGCGAGCCTCAAGCTTTTTTTTCCTGGTATACTAAGGATCCAATCGTACTTGATGTAAATGTTTAGGGGAGACTGATTTGATTAGGAATGCCATTATTGTAATTGATGGGGCAATTAATGTATTAACAGCTGGTATTTTGTTGGAGGTATTATAGCATGTACAGTAGTAGAGGCGATTGTTGTCTATATACTCTCCATGTCATCTAAATACAAAACTAAAGATAACTACTATAATGGATGACATCTTAAGGTTGTCTCTATAAGATCCTACAATCTTTTAATTATGACATAAAAATATGCTATTGTAGATAATAACTTGTATAATAGTGTTTTATACTGTCTATATGGTCATCTTTTCACGAAAAGACAATTATGCTCTCTCACCTCCTATCTCCTCTATGTCAATAAAAATCATACATGACAAACCATATAGATAGCTGATATCGCACCATTGTACATATCCTTAGTAGGGTAGTAATGATGTTTTAATGGGTCATTATACTTGCGCTATTTTGGCCAGGGGTCCAACTCCAAACATGAGCCATCTGATCTGAGAGGTGGATGGCCGTGATGTTCTAGATCAGCCAACCCCAATTTAGGGTAAATTTAGTATATATCACTTTATTCGTTGGCACTTCATAAAATACAACTCCTTGTCTCAATGATATGTAGCTTGGACTCACATGTCATTGAGATAACGAGTGATATTTCCTGAAGTGCCAACGAATAGAGTGGTATATCCTGAATTCCCCCACCAATGTAATGCATATTTTCAAACTAGTGCTTTTTATTGTATAGAAGTATATATATCTAAAATATTGTTTCTAGTTTCTTTACCAAAAGAAAATCACACTGGTTTTATATAACTTGGTTTTTTTTTCCCGAAAAATATGTAACAAAGCAGGTAAGTTTATTCGTAAATGAGTTAGTTTGTGCTGTGGTAGTAGCACAAACAGGACGTGTACTGATTTTTCTATTTTGATTTACATTTCACCTAGCATAGCATGCAACCTGTCATATAGATAGATTGTTATACGTACACATAATAAAAAGTGAATACATTTGTTTAGGGAACTCCATATGCATGGCGCTTCATATCCATTTTTTAAAGAATGCGATGAATTACAAAATCCATCGTCACAATAGGATGTGCATAAATAGCAAGGTGGCGTTTGGTTAGATAGATGGGATATGGTCATCCATGGATTTAGAGGCATCTAATTGTTCGGATGAGTAGATGGATAGGATATGAATATCCAGTTTTTTTGGAATATTCTCTCAAGATGCTGGATAGGGTTATTCAAAGAAAAAGATCGGACGGGTTCATCCAGTTTGTTGTATGAAGAAGTGTACTCGGTCAAATTCAAATTTTGCTGAAGTTTACTCAATCAAATTCATATTTTGGTCAAATTTTGTTTGGAAATTCAAATTTTGACCAAAAAATCATATATATTTTTTTGAAAATTCAAATTTCGGTCAATTTTTGTTCGAAAATTCAAATTTTGTCCAAAAGTTCAATTTTGGTCCAATTTTGTTCAAAAATTCAATTTTCAGTCAAATTTTGTCCAAAAAATCAAATTTAATTAAATTTTAGACCAAAACTCGAAACCTTGATTACAACTAGCCCATCCTTCCTCATCCATCTAACCAAACAAAAAATTGACTCATTCTATCCATTCTCATCCATCCAACCAAACAAAAAATTAACTCATCCCTATCCACCCAAACAAACAACTACTTGGATGACTCCATTCCATCTAGACTGGATGACCATATCATATCCAACCTTATCCAGAAAACCAAACGCACCCTAAGTTACAACCTTTTCGGCCTTTTGCAAATCATGTGTGTGAGCTAAGGTCACATATACTTCAACCATTAAGACTTGCTTTATATTATTTCCGAATGCATGTTACGGTTGGTGCTCTGAAGTTTATGGTTGCTCCAAGCAGAAATTCACTACACAAAATGCATACGATGATCCGCTGTACAGCAACCAATCATCTAAGTATTTCTGCAGGCAATAATAATTAATA
Organism: Otatea glauca; assembly: GCA_036346275.1. NCBI lineage: Eukaryota > Viridiplantae > Streptophyta > Magnoliopsida > Poales > Poaceae > Otatea > Otatea glauca. The sequence continues at coordinate 81,867,854 of CM070711.1, forward strand.
AGCAATTGGAGAATATACTTTCCAATGATTCCAAGCAACTACCACCACCAAGTGCGTAATTTGCGTTAGCATTAGCATAATGGAACTACTAATGTACGATCGAGCTCACTGTGAGTCCTTACTGTCGGACCTCCCCAGCACCGTTGCTGCCAAATGGTGCTCGCCCCTTCACTCACAGACGCCGGAGTCCCCCGCCTCCCTCCACCATGCATCCCCGTTCCTAGTGAAAAAACACAGAATAAATTGAAAATTTTAACATAGTCGGGGGCAAAACTCAACTCGAGGATTTCAAATTTGAAAAAAAATCAAATCAAAATTTTCAATTCTGGAAAAATTTCAAATGAAGAAATTTCAATCCGGGAAAAATGTTAACAAGAGAAACTACAATTTGGAGAAAATTTCAACTCGGCAAAATTTAATTCAAATTTTTTTCCATTGGGAAATTCAATACGGAAAACTCAATCAGGGAGAATTTCAACTCAAATCCGGAAAATTTCAAATGAAGATATTTCGATCAGGGAAAAATATCAGCCAGAGAAATTTCAATTCAAAGCAATTTTCAACTTGGGAAATTTTAATTGGGGAAATTTTCAAATTCGGGATATTTTAATTAGGAAAATTTTCAATTGGGACAAACTCAAATTTGGGGAATTTCAACTCACCTCCAACGAAAATTCAACTCGATTTGGGGCCAAGTCGGTTTCAAAAAGAAAAGATCACCTCGATTTGAAATAAACATATTCAACTCTGTGGGCGCCACGCGTCGTCATCTGGTGCAATAGGAATTGAGATCCAATGCAGTCCCGTTGTGACTGCAACTTAAACTGTTGCACGTAGACTGTTGGATAAAAAAGCGAGATTGAGATATTCCGAGAATACTGTGTTAAATTTTTCGCTATAGGAAGCAACTTAGCAGTTAGCACACATTATTGGATGATCTGAACCCCTGTGTAGGATCCGTCCGCAAGAGTAGCTGTGCAGACGCCGATGATGCCTTGCTCGAAAAAATAGAGCCACACGGTTGAGCCGACGGATCGCCCCCACGACACGAGGCACAAAAACGAAACCAAACTGGCAAACCACCCAGGCCCGTCCTTCACCGATAAACCACCAGCGACCGCGACGACGCAACAGCAAAAACTCAAAACCAGTCGGACACCACAGAGAGACCCCCACGACTCCACGAGGGTGGTGAGGTGAGCACGACGCACGCACCAAATAGGCGCCTACGCAGAGGAGGAGGCGAATCGAGGCCTGAATATTTGGGGACCGACCCATCCCAATTTCCGAATCCAACCCCGTCGCCAGATCTCGCCCCTCCTCCGGGCTTGATCGAATCGGCGGCGGGTCTGGCCGGCGATCAGAGGGGATCTCTCGCCGAGATTTGGATTGGGTTGGGTTGGTGGGAGCTGGGGGGCCATGGCGTCGGCGCAGGCATCCTCCTCCGCCGCCGTCCCCGTGTCGTCGCGCAAGCTAAAGGATCTCCAGACCGGGAAGAAAATGGTAGGTTTGTTGCCTGTTGCTTGCAAAATACGTACGCAGTCGTTGGTTACCCGCTATTGCTAATTAGACATTTTCTCTTTGGATCTTTTGGTCCGGACAGCGGACAACGTTTGACGGCATAGAGAAGTTAGGGGTGTTGCATTGGTTGGCATTACAAGTGTAGTTCAATCAATCGTTTTGCGTATGGCAGAGAAGCCAAATGCCATCAAATTTGCCCCATTATTACCACGCTCAATTTGAAAGTTGAAACTACTGAAATTTAGCTGTTTAGATCTCACTATTCCATCAACTGACCTTGAATTCTAATTCAGTGCAATTTTAAGTTCAAGTTGATTGTAGGATAATGATGTCTTATTTTCCGGTCCAGCTAGCGGAGTTCCGTAAGAAGAGGAATAATAAGGCGGCAACGAAGGACGCCACCACAGCAGACGAAGCAACACCTGTTGTCCCCGACGTAGTGGAGAACCCCCCTCCAAATGCCAATAATGGTAACACCGGAGATGGGCTGGTGTCTGATATGGACTCAAATACAGCAAGCACATCATCTACGCTGCCTGTTGTCTATGAGAATGGTCCAACGAGTTCTTCCAGAGGCTCTGAATTCCTGTCAAATGGTCCTGTCACTGTAAATGCATCAGTTAGTGTTAGTAATGTTGGTCCCCCGCAAGATGCTGTTAGTGATGAAGGGACTAAGTTTTATGGGAACTTGAGCTTCTCTGACCTAGTTAATGGGCATCACGAGGATTGGAGAGGCGATGCTGCCCATAAAAGGGAGGAACGCAGTCCTGACAAGGATGCACCTTTAACATCTAAATTAAGTACCTTTGGAAACACCAATAGTTTAGGTTCCCCTTCTCCTGGCGAGGTCTTGCCGAGTTGGGGAAGAAATTCTTTATTGAGTCAAGTACGTGGTACTGAACAATCTAGTTCATATTCATCTGGCGGCTTTTTCGGGAAGTCTGAGAGCACTTACACTCAGGATTACTCCGTAAATAATGATATCTTTGGTCGGTTACGAGGTAAATCTGAGGCCTTATTTTCATATGGTTAAACTACAATATCTGATGATTACCTGGAGTGCGCGGCTCTTTTAACCCTTGTTTTTGCCCTCTATGTAGCTACCCCTAAAGACTCTTCCCAAATTGAGCACTCTGCATATGCCAGCAGCCGGGAGTATGGCAGTACCTTCAGTAATAAGATCGCTGATAGTGTGGATCATGATGCAAATATTGGAGTACTTCGTAATGCATCTGATTCAACACCTGCTAATTTCGACAAACAGGATCCTTTTCTGTCAACTGGTTATCCAACTACATACAATCTATCTCGGCCATCTTTTCTTGATTCTATTGGAGTACAAAGAGCTCCAACAGCACAAGCCCCATATGGGGAGCCGACACATGCTAATAAACTATTCAGCAATTCAAACTCCGAGAGATCGTTTCTTCAGCAGCCAAATCAACAATCCACTCAAAGCAATGATGTGGATAGTTCTCTTACATCAGGAAGACAAGAATATAATTATGAAAAAGGGCCATATGGCAATTCCATTCCTCCTGATGCCTTGCCTTCCAAAGACGTACATAGTCTGCAACATGGTAATGAAATGTTCCAAAATTTCACTACTCAAGGGAAAGACGACGATTTTGCAGCACTAGAGCAGGTGATGAATGCTAAATTGCTAATCATTTATCTATTTGTTACATGTGCTTTCCTGTGGATATAAATTAGTCATATATGCATCAGAGCTGTTATAGCAAAAATGCACACTGGACATAACATTAAAAGTTGCATTTGTATAGACAGAACCTAAATGTTTACCTGTTGTTTGATTTTATGCCAGTTACACATGAAGCACTAAGTGGTGACTTAATGAACTGTTGGTATTGTTGCTACTTGCTATTTGTACGGAGATCAAAAGTTTTGGTGAAGATTATCTCTCCACCAACTATTTGTCCAGAATGTTCTCTTAACTAATATATGCTTCACAACTTAGATGGAGTCACAGTCACTTCTTTGTCTGTGTCCTGCGTATCATAATTGTTCAGTAGTGTATTTCCTTAGTCGAGAATTCTATCCAAATTTTATCATGAGACATTTCATATTCTATGGAATTAACAGCATTGATCTTGGATAAGTATATGTTGACATATGTAGTTTTTAGTTTTTATTTTCTGAAGCTTCTGACACTAGTCACTTGATGCTTGTCCACAATATAGTGTACTTCTTTTGCAATTGCATGTACATTTTGTTATTTAGGTCCATCAACATCCTACTGATAGGCTCCAGTTTGGTTGCCAGCTCATCGAGGATTTGACAAAAGAGAAGTTCTCCTTACAACGGACTCTTGAGAAATCTCAAGAGTTAGCGCAAACTTTGGCCACAGATAACTCAGCATTAACAGATAAGTTCAACCAACAGGTACGTGTAAGTTGGCAAAGGTTCCATGGCACTGTTATTACAATAGTTGGAAGTTGGAGTTGGTGACCTCACAAAGTTGTCATTGATGATTGCTAAATCTACAACAGAGAGATGTTCCCCGTCATAGTAGTAATGGAAAAAGCAAACTTTTACATAATTTAGTTATTAGTTACCGCTATAACATAGTAATTTAAATATCAAAATTTGAGTTTTGCAGTCCTCAGTGTTCCGCCTTGTTCAGATATCTGAAATTCAACTAGCACAACATGTCAGCAAAGTGGTTGCCTACAAAGTCTCTTGTCTATTGTATGATGAAGATGCTAAGCAGTTTGATTCAGATTTTTTAGTAGAAGATTTGCACAAAGCCTGGCTGTAAAAATGAGGCATAACAACATCGTAAGCGAAACAGAAATTGAGGTCACAGCCCACAGGTGCGAAGTGAGATTGGAATATTTAAGCAAATAGCAAGATTTAACTGAACCGCTGTCTTTACTGCTTGATCTATCAGTTATTGAATTCTTCCATAAATTACAGTTTTGTTATAAGGATGGAATAAATGCTGATTACTCATTTACTTCTAGTCAATTTTAATCAGTGTATGTATTGTATGCATTATTATTTTTCATTTGCAAATATCAGGCACAAGTTATCAGCCAGTTGACATCTCACATGGAGAAGTTGCAGGGTGAAATTCAAGCTCAACTGGTTAGGCTTTTGCACCTTTTCTAGCATTAGAAATTTGTGCAAAATATTAGTCTCGCTTCCTGTTATGTCAGTATCTGTTATTCTGTGAGTTTTTAGTAGTGGTATGTGCTATGTAATATAAAAACATGAGTTGTTTCAAAGAGGTATTTACTGTCCTGGAAAGTGGCAAGACAAACAGCAGCATAAAATTATGGGATAATTCATACTATATCACTCCATTCATTGGCACTTCAGGAAATACCATTCGTTGTCAACAGTTGAAACTCGAAACATTGAAGGAAGAATCAAGTACATAAGAGCATATAGTGCTTTGATCACTAATTTCTACACAACATGCACAATATGTTTGGATTGTGGTGTGATTTTAGAATCACATTCGCTTGTTATGAACTTTTTGTCACTGTACACACATAAGGTTGTTTTTGCTAAATTTGACTTTCTGTTGATGTCTCTGGTCGTTTAAGCATCATCCATGTGCTCAATGATAGTATCTGTCAGTATGAAGCTATTATCATCTTTATGATATAATGTGTTTTCTCTTCCTTTTTTAACCCTCAAAATGCAATAATCCTTATTAATTTCTTTCTAACTCTATTTGTACAACAGCTGGCACTTGAGTCTGTCAGAACAGAATATGCTAATGCCCAACTAGAATGCAATGCTGCAGATGAGAGGGCGAACTTACTTGCCACAGAAGTCATTCTCTTGGAAGATAAGGTGCTTTGCTATCTCACTTGCTTCCTGTTCATTAACAAATTAATCTTGTAAATCAACCTACCTTCTCAGCTGGAATTTTTTTAAAAAATAATACTTGGAAAATGAAAAATTACAGAAATAATATACCGAAATTAAAAATTACAAATATACTTCTCTGTCGCTATTTGAAATAGCGACAGAGAGCAGTTTTAGGCCTCATTTCCACCAAGCAAACGCAGGCGACAAATAGCGGCAGGCCTCTATCGCAATTTCAAATAGCGACAGAGAGGTATATTTGCAATTTTTAATTTCGCCATATTATTTTTGAAATTTTCCATTTTTAAATATTATTTTAAAAAATATACTGTGGTTGATACTGTTTGTAGGTTTTGTAAGGCTATTTTTTCTCTCTGAGAACACGAGTTGTTTAGAGTATTTTATGCACATTAAGATCATAATTATCAGAGATACTGTGGGAAGAAATCCAAGTAACACCAAATATCCCATCCACCTGCAGCACATGGCATAACTCCATAAACCCATAATCTGCAGGTCTTGGGATTTGAACTCTAGTCTTGACCATAGTAGCTGGGTTAATTGCATATTATTAATGAGAACATAATATTGTATGGTAGTTTTGTTGTGGGGGTTTGCTGACTAGTAAAATCGGAGCATTTTTCATGCTAGCATGTCAAGCACACAGGCCACAGCCACTCTGTATGCTATTTGACCTCATTATATCTGTATGCTATTTGACCTCATTATACTTGTTTAATCTTATGTCCATTCTAGCAATGTTTTGTTTTAGCATTTAACCAGCATATTTGATAAAACCATCTTGGGTTTCGAATTAAATGAATGCATAATTACATAATATAATAAGATGTATGAAACTTGAAACGTAAAATTAACACTTCTATTGAGGTACATTTTCAGTATCAGCGATCAGCTCCATGGAAGTTTGATATATCTGTCTATTTTGTAGGCTCTTAAACTGCGGTCAAATGAGTTAAAACTTGAAAAGGAAGTTGATGGTTTACATTCAGAGATTTCTTCATACAGGTGAGGTTTTGACTTTTGAGCTAATTTGTGGGCTAATCCACATGCTTCAATTGTATGAGTGCACCTTCTTTGAAGGATATAAAATGAGCAGTTCTCTTGTGTTTCATGATAAGTGAAATAAATCCTAAAGAAAAATATGAAAGATTGAAGGTCATGGTGCTGTCCACAGTAGCATTCTTGAAATTGCTATGCAGATAAATACGAGAATTATATACGTTAACTTGCAAAAGCATGTCATGAGTTGACTGTAGCCGTGAGCTGAACTTCCTAGCTAAGGAGGGTACTGACAGTATATTTCTTTTCCTTCCGTTTTTCTTTTACTATACACAGTCGCAAAGTTTCTAGTCTAGAGAAGGAGCGTCAGCATCTTCAATCTACTGTGGAGGCTCTTCAAGAAGGTATATAGCTTTTTACTGTAATGTAACACTTATTGATCTGCTTCTCTTCCCCGAACAGTTTAATCTACTGTCGAGGCTCTTCAAGAAGGTATATAGCTTTTTACTGTAATGTAACACTTGTTGATCTGCTTCTCTTCCCCGAACAGTTTGAACTGAATTTTTCTTTATGGTCCATTCTAGAAAACCACTAGTTTGCTCACCTATCGCATACATAGTTTTGTGTCCTGTGTATTTTAGACTCAATACACCCTTTTGTGTTACTTTTTTTTGGCTGTCTACTACTGAAAATTGAACTAGATATTTATATATCTGGTTGGAATAAGACATGTATATTCCGTGTAGACATGACCTATGCATACGATTATTGCCGCATCATTTGACTTAACCATCAATGCATTCGGACAGAAAAGAAGCTCCTACACTATAAATTGAGGAACGTTCCTGTGACTGAGAAGGTAAATGTCATAGAGAAACCTTCAGCCGACAAAAGAGATGCATCAACTGCGACAGAGGATTTAGGTTTGATATTACACTCCCTCTTTACCTGTTCATCTATCTTATATATCAACTACTTTTCTGCTTGACGCAAATATGTTTGTTCAGATACAGGGGAAAGCAGCTCTTCAGAAACCCTGACCAGTACCATTGACACATTAGAAGATGCTGGAACATCTGTTTTGCGGTCCAATAATATGTCCGCTTTTCCTTCCTTTGAAGATGTGTCCTCTAGCATTCCAGATGGTCAGCTTAGAATGATTGACAACATCAACTCCTTAATGTCGGAGGTAATCTCTTTGATGTGCAGAATCTCAAGTGTTAGGTGCTAATTGTTTACATTAATAATTTATTCCCAAACAACCTTAACAACCATGCTTGATTTTTGGTTGCAAAAAAAAATACCATTCTTATGATAATATTTTTCGCATTGCAGTTAGCAGTGGAGAGAGAGGAGCTGCTGCGAGCACTGAGAATTGAGTCGTCCAATTGCTCCAAGCTGAAGGTATTGTTCTTTTATTATGCAGCATATTTTGTTTCTATTATTTCTGTCCAAGGATATTCCTACCAAAGTTGATAAGATGCCTGTACCATATGAGATGATTAACCTCTAGGTACTGGTACACCAGGCTTGTATCTATTGGAAACCCAGTTTACTGGTCAACATGTCAATCAAGGCCACCTGTGTTCTGTTACAGACTTACAGTGCATCTATCTTATGCAATTTACACTTTTATCTTAAAGGAATTGAACAAGGATCTGACACAAAAGTTGGAGATTCAGACAGAGAGACTTGAGCTAATTACTTCTGAAAGGATGGCTAATGAGCATGTCCTTGCAAAACCAATCGACACACGCTCCATCAATGATGCAACAATGTATGCTGATGAAGGAGATGAGGTAATTCAGTTCTTACCATGAAGCATCTAACAGCAGGGTTGATAGTGGATCCCACAAAAGAACATATTTGGAAGCTTTCTTGTGTGCTATCACCTTGACTGTTCTATTAGAAAAAAAAGGAGTCTAATTAAGCATGTGTTCTAGGTGTTTGATTATCTTCCTCAATTTCTTATCTTCTATTAACTATACTTCTGTGTTACATCCAGAAGCACCTTGAACAGCTATTTCTAGGCGTCTGACATAGAATATTATCCAGGTTGTCGAACGGGTCCTTGGATGGATAATGAAGCTCTTTCCTGGAGGGCCAAAGCGGCGCACCAGCAAACTCCTCTAGTGGAAATAGAGTTGTAGTATACCATAATGTTTCTTTCATTTATATAATTTTTTTTGCCCCATTTTGCTTATAGCATGATGAGAAGTTCAAGTTGTATATTGGAGTCATTTGATGTAACCATTCATTTTTCTACAGAAAATGAAAATGTTTGGTGTGATTTCGTGTGGCAAGTGTGGGCCTACAACGTTGTATTAGCAATCAACAGATAGCCTCCGACAATCTTTATTTCCCCCTTTTTTTTTCCGTTATGCGTGGGGGCGGATATGTAACCTGTAATTGTTGCATCGATTTTGTTTCCGTTATACCGAATTTTATCTTCGCATCTGAATTGTCCTACAAATGTCTGGCATATATACCAGTGAAGAATAAAACGTTCGGAGAAACGAATTGCACGCCCCGGATTTATCTTTATCGTAGCTCTTAATTTTCCATTCGAGAGCTTAATATCATAGTACAAGTCAAAAATAATTCAAATTCAGTGTATAGTACGTATTGTTCACTTCTCTATCATCCAGCTTGTCAAACTAAGAAAAAAAAAAGGTTATCGAAAGTGTATTAAAATCATGACTTTTTCAAGGTCAGTAGGAAGTCAAACAAATTCTTGAATCAACCTAAGACTTTCGTGTCATCTCAAAATGACAAGGCTTTTGGATAAAAAGCTCCAAGCCTCGATTTCTGGTTTTTCGTTGCATATTGGATATTCACCCGCGTCTAAAGTAGTGCTTTCACAAGGGAACAGAAGTAAAAGATACTACTTGTTGTGGGTAGGAACGCTGAGATATAACTTTGTCCCCTTGAAATCATCAAGAAGTGGATTATATCCATCTTTTGTCTTCGTCTTCAATGGCAGCCAATAAGGCAGCAGTATCAAGCTGAATGATAGTTTGACAATTAACAACTTACTTTTCAGTACCGAAGATAGTCAAAGATATATACAAAATCAGAGTTGGCACAAAATGAACTATGCTGCATAGAGAGAACAAAATTGGCATAAACAGGCTAAACTTACTATGATTGTTCTCCTCTTCTTCACTGGTTTAAATGCACCAGGATTCTTGTGCTCTTCTGAAAAACCAGAGAAGTAATGGTCGATCTGCTCCAAAAGCCAGAAATCGATTGGGAAGAAGATATCTGTGTCGCCCTGGCAAAGTGGCAAGTAACACAACCAGATTACATAACCAGATAAAATGCCAACTTATTTGCTAAAAGCATTCTTCTTCTTCTTCCTTTCTTTTTTTTTTTGAAGAAGGCTTTCACAGCTAGGATGAATGAATAGATTGTCTGCCTACAACATATTTGCGCAGAATCTAACGTGTGAATAGAACAAAATTGATTATTCCATGCAAACCTGACTATCAAGATAGTTGCGATGACCAATGCTTTCCCATCCTTCTACAAGCACGAAACAAGATCAATCAGAAATTCAGAAGCAAGCCCGTGATCTTTATATCTAAATAAGCTGTTAATTGCACCACACACAGGTAAAGAAACCAACAATCAAGAACAAAAAAAAAGCACACTTTCTCCCATTCTCATGACATATAATCTGCACCACAGTGCCACTTGTTGCCTTGTTGGAGAAATGCACAAAACAGTCAGAAAAACAAATCTTTACACACTCGGTAATAATCAATCAGGACTTGTCACCTTTGAAAAGACCAACGGGGCTCTATCACCCGGTATGCTCACATCAGGAAGAAAGCTGAAGTCTGAAGCAACAAGGGACATGCTTGGCAAAGCTTGATGTAAATTGTAAAGTATCCAGTAGTTTCTGCTAAGGATCAGATCATCAGAAGATATATTTCTAAGTTTCTGGCAGTAAGCTGACACATGTGTCAGCATCAAACCACAGAAGGGTACAGGTACAACAGTGGTTTATAATCTAACAAAGTGGCAATGAGTTTGTAAGACATACCAAGCACCCGGTCGGTAACCAAGCTCTGCGAGGCTTTGGGAATACTTATGAGAAGAAGACTCCTTTTGTGGCAAATAATATTTTTTTTCTTACGTATGTATTTTGTTCATTTTAGACTTAGTAGAACTAAAACTGAGTATATGAGATGTGTTTTCAGTGGTGCTATGGCAGGTGATGGAGATATTAGTCTGGATGAAAAAGTAGTGCTCAGAAAATAAACTTCTTGATATTTGAGATCGATGCTACAGAGTGACAGCAAGATTGATGAAGATGTGAGCTATAGGATACGTGTGGAGTGGTTGAAATGGTGCAAGAGTCTGTTCCACTACAGAATAGTTATCCACTATTTTGAAGTTATGGTACTGCTCATTCATATAAAGCTCATGTCTAGCACTAACACCGCATATTTACGGTCCAGAGCCTCCCATAGATCAGCATCACTGGTGAGGTGCATATACACGTCACACAATTGATCCGAGAGGAGAGACAACAAGCAGCCAAGATAAGTGTCATTGCTTATTTCATAATCACACTGTTGTTCAGCACTAAGGGGCCTCATGGGGTTATCACCCACTACAAGTTCATCAACATGAGCCAAAATTTGATACGTGATGGGCGCGACGTCTACGACTTCATCCAGTACGACCTCGGGATAACACCACCCCCCTCCCACCCAGCCTCGAGCCCGAGCCGCCGGACTACGGCGAGCAGCTCCAGCTTTGGTCATGGGAAGAGTCTTCCTTTCCGCAGAGCGCCCCGCCGACACCCCAAAAGTAAGTGCGTCCTAGATGCAGAATGGCCGGGTGGGATGTGAGAGTTCTGCAAATTTGGACGATAGCTTCGCCGGCTCTCTCCGCCGCCGCCTCCGTCACAGTAGCGTCGTTCCCGAGCGATTTTCCCATCCAACGAGGGAAGCTCATTTCATAAACCAGCATTGCTATAACGTCCATGTACTTTTGGACTGGATGCTGTAGTGTAAACGACGCGTATCATGCATTGAACATAGGTTGTTATTGATAGAATGAATTTTGATAATTTTCTAGTATGAGTTTGTTAGTAAGAAATCTATGATGAGCGGTGCTTTTCTTTATTACCTTGATACAAGTTATATAAATATTAAAATAAATGAAGATGTAAGTAATCATTATCTACCTTTTATTTATACTTTAATATTTATAAAACTCTTAAAAAGTGACTGTACACTTGACTTGATGTGATATTCTTGTAAATCTAGTTCGGTCATGTTCCCAACGTCCCATGACATATTTAACCTCAAAGCAGCCTTTCTCTATTGCAGGTTCGTATCGAGTGCCTATTTGACTTCCTTTTGCTGTCGGTACGGCTTGATGATTTCAACGCAGGTTGCACGCTTCCAAGTTTTTTTTTTGGCTGAGAGACGCACGCTGCAAGTTTTGCTAAAGCAAGAAGGGGATATGAGAGTAGAGATAGCAATCGGACGTGGTGGGTATGGATAGTATCTATATTTGTACTCACCAGTTAAAATCTCGTCTGCGGGCATACCTGCGAAGGGTCATGAGCGATAAACATCGCTCACACCTGTTGCCTGTGGGTATCTTATACCCACAGGCATACCCGTTTACCCACCACACAAACAACACACTCCCTCCCTTAGATTTGAGCATTATGATGGTTAAAGCATGCAAATTTGAGCATATATATGTATCTGTATACAAGGATAAGAAGATGTATATGTCATATGCACGCGTGGACAAAAATTTAGTCGGCAATGACATATACATCTAGTAGTGTACTTCGATCTACCAATGTTCGTGAAAAAGCTCCTACATTAATGTTTAACCGTGAGCAGTCTCAGATCGGACCTTGGAGACAACATGCGATGCGTCGGAAAGCAACTCGAGTTCGCAGGTGCGATCGCGGTGCGCGAGAGGGCCGCCAGCCTTGCGCGCGGCTGGGCGCGGAACCCGGTGACCTTATCTTGCAGCTCGGCGAGCAAGGCGCACATGCAGGCGGCGGCCGCGTCCACACCCTTGAGTCGGGCGCTAAGGCCGACGAAGTTGGCGTAGTCACAGTTGATGAGGCCGGCGAGCTCAGCGCGGAGGGCGGCGAGGCTCTCGAGGGACACGTAGGAGCGGAGCTCGGGGATTTAGGCGTCCGGATCGAAGTCGACGTGGAGGAAGGCCTCCGAATTGAACCAGGGCGGGTGCTCCTCGATGGGCTCGCCGAAGAGGTCCGTTGGTTGCGACTGGGGAGGGAGGTGGCCGCGGATGAGACAAGTTAAGGCGTGGATCTGAGGGAGGGAGGGAGGGAGTGTGCCGACGGGCGACAGAGCAAGAGACGGCCAAGGCGCAGATGGATCTGGGGACAGCAGGAGACAGGCGACGGAGCAAGAGACGGGCGATGGGCAGGAGACGGGCGACGGAGCAGGAGACCTGAACTCAGCCACTCGAGAGATCTGGGGATGTATTGGAGATGGGGAGATTGGGGAATGAGGATGGGGGAGAACCGGAGAAGGTGGCTAGGTGCCTGGGCCCAGCGTTTTGGGTCAGACGGTCGGGCAGATGGGCACTCGGGTGTCTATAGTCTCTATTAGCGCATGGGCCCACTTGTTAGACGGGTAAATGGGTATAAAAAGTACGGGTAGAGCTTACCCGTACCCGTGCCTATTTACCCGGCGGGCAAAGAATCGCTCCTATTTCTATACACGTGGGCAAGGAAAGACTCTCATACCCACATCCATTAAGGTATTTACTCGCGGGCACGTGGGTAATCAGACACAATTGCCATCCCTATACGAGAGCGTGTGCCCATGCAAAGGGAGGTGGACCAGGTAGGATCGGACATTTTATTCACGATCCAATCTCTCCGAATTAGCCCATCTCATTATCGAGCCCGTCCTTTTGAGGATGGACGGTCAGGAACAGATCCTAATTTCTCTCTGACCTTGTGGCCCCAAAGGCTCAATGGGCCAGGCTCCGTGAAGAGGCCTAACCCAAATTCGATACAAAAGCAGCGTAGATTAATAAAGGTATATTTTGTTTTAGCTTTGGATTATCTATAAACTGATTCTAAATTGTGGTCGTAGAGAAGCTGATTCTCTAAAAGTTAGAATCCAAAAATACATATAAAGTGGATTGTGAATTCTAGTGTATATAGGTAGACTGAATTGTAAGAATCAAATTTTAGAATAGAACTATTTGATTTTTATTTTACTTTTAGAGTCAGAATCTAGAATCAAAAGCTAAAATTTGGCTGGGACTCTGGCGCTCCGACACAACCAGAGGATCAAAAGTTTGATGGAGGGTAAGCGATCTGCTTTGCTTGTTGCTTGGTTGGTGCATTTTTATTGTGGTTGATTGGTTATATTGTTATTATGGTTTAGGCAAGTCGGCTTAGATGCAAGTCGGGCAGACGATTCTTGGATAAGGTTGGCATGGTGGTTAGTTAGCTTTCATGCCATTCAGAAAATTTGGCAATGAAGGCTAAGCTAAGGTGTGTGCTGTAGTAAGATTTATATGTCACCATGTGCAAGTTGGGACTCATAGCAAGTGCACTTGAGAATTTGTAGCATAGCAGCACTGTTGTGAACTTTATGCACCACATCATCTCCTTTTGTGACTCATAACCTCATTCCCGACATTTAAATTTTCACTCTGTATTTTTTGTCTTATGTGGCTGGTATGATCTGATATGTCCTTTTGATCTAGAACATGCAGAATGTCAGCTAGTTCCACCCCTGGGAATGGGACTGTCACCTCAAGCCCATCAGTTGAAAGAGAGTTCCAGATCACCTACAGAAGATTTGGCAGTTGTATCGTATGAGCCACAAGGCAGCAATGGAAAAACAAGGGGTGGAAAGGGGGAAACCAGAGGCAGGAAGGGAAAAAACAGTACCCTCACCTCAGATTCATTGGTTGAAAGAGAGATACCCAGATCACCTGTTGACAAGGCAATTGTACCGTATGAACCACAAGGGAGCAAGGGGAAAACAACACGCGGAAATGGGAAACCCAGAGGCAGAAAGAGGGAAAATGGAACCGTCACTTCAAATTCATCGGTTGAAAGCGAAAGGCCTGTATCACCTATCAAGGATATGCCAGTTGTTCTACATGATCCAGAAGGCACAGATGGACAAACAAAATGCAGAAAGGGCAAAAAGAGAGGCAGTCATTTTGATCGAGAAGTTCGAGCACATATTTTACAAGTATGTCTGTCACTCTATTGGTTGCCCCTGTGCTTTGTTAAATGCAATTGCTGATGAATTCATCTTGTGTAGAGGCATCATTGCTTTGTTGCATCAATTCAGTTTTGTCTAAAAAATAATCATGTCTACTGAACACATCGGTGGTATTTGAGTAGACAGCTATGCTCTTTTGAAATGTGTAGAAGTGTATGCTCGATGCAATTGTTGGTATATTTATATTAGATTACTTTAGGTTTACGACCAGGAACCAAGACATATTGGGTTAGGTTATTTAGACGATACAACCATCTGGTTTAGGATGCAGGTGCTGCTAGTCGATAAGTTTGAAAACATTGTATTGAAATTACTACAAACAACAAGTCCATGAAAGTTGGAATGTTCCAATTTTATTGTTATTGTAACAATGTCCGCCTTTCATATTTACCAATTATACTAGAATAGATGAAATATCTGTAAAATAACTTATAAGACCTATGCTTTAATGTAGGATTAGGGCTATTTTTCAGTGATGTCTGTATCATTTAAAACATTTTCTGAATGTTACCTTGTATTTCTAATCTGGTAAGTAGTGACTTGTGATTTCTGTTGTCATTGAAGTTTTTATGTTTTTTGTCTACAAATTCTGATCATGGTTTTCATTGTCATGTTTGTGACATCACCATAATCAGGGGAGATATCTTACTAAAGCGGAGAAGATGGCAGAAATCAAGGTCAAGCAAGAGGAAGACAAACGTGCAGCCAGGTTGCACTCATTCAGGTAAAACAGTTAAGTTTTGTTTGGGTGTACTGTGTATTGTTAGGCATTCCATTTTCTAATTGTGCCATACATATATATCTTTTGGACTTCGATTTTTTACCCAATCTCACTGGGATAGTGTTATTCAAGCCATGACTTGTTGGTAACAAATACGCTGTCTAGCAATTTTATCGGTAGAATGCTAGATGTAATAGACCGATACTAACTTGAACATTTTGGCATCCTTGACTTTAAAGAACTAAATTCGGAATATGTGTTTTTAACTTAGACATGTCTGTAAAAATGGTTGCTAGATAATAACCAGAAACATATGTACCCAACTCATTATGGTTTTGACTCTGAAATTGAACTCAGAATGCCCAAAGCCCCGTGAAATGGTGAACAACTTCATTTAATCTTTCATACCAGATTGAAGACAAAACAGCTATATTATACTATCTTATAGCATAACTTTTATTATAAGTTTTAGTAAATGACAGTGTAGAAGTAATGAAATTATTATTTGTAGATCACCTGGACCCAGCCAAGCTGTACTCATGTTTCAATAAAATTTGATACTACTGGCCAAAATTACCAATTTAATATTGAAGCTTACCCCCTAAATCTTGGATATCAACTAGCCCATTGCTTCAGGTTGGGCCTTGCTACTCTTTGGACGTAGAACCTGATGGTCGCGTTATCATTTACTCATGTATGATGTTTCGTCCAGTAGGAATATTTTGCTTCCTGTCATCGCTACTGGATAATTGAACTAGAAAAACAAAATACAATTGTCCATGGTTATCAGTTTGTTATCCTCTTAAGACCATAAATTAGTTGATTTCATTTTATCTGTTGTTTTTCTTATCATGACCTTCTGTAAAAACATATTATTCTTTTGAGTGCAGTGATGATTCTGTGATGACCAAAGGTTCTAAGGCATCGGCTGAGAAAATTGATATGGCAAGATCTCTTAAATACATCAGTGCGCCTTGGAAGGTTTTTTTTAGGCATCTTAGCTTATTTCATTTGCAACATCTCTTTACACAAGCTCTCCTTTTGTCCTAGGAGTTTTACTCGTACTTACAATTTTTTTTGTCCCAGAACAAAGCTTCGAAATCTGAGGAACACAGGCCTGTAGTCTATCCTGAAGTAATTCTTTGTGTGAAAATTTATGAGAAGAGATATGGCTTTGTGAAAGTAATATGTTAAACTTTAATCACGCATATTTATTTTTAAGGTGACATATGTGTAGAATAATTTTTTGTGGTGATATTTGTTCCCTGCAGAGCTAGGAGTTTCTTGTGCTGGGAAGCCAGCTCCTTACAGATCTTAAGGACAATATTTACTGTTTGACTGATAAGTTGATGGAGGTGGTCAAGCAACACGATCATTCTGGCTATTTTCTTATTGAGGTATTTTTTGTGTGTGCAAATTTGAGACATGTTCGTAAAGATGCGTTGCAACTCTGATAATCTCTCCTTTCTTTTATCAGGACACGTTCTACAATGATACGAGACATTATTCTGCTGTTGATTACAGTAAACCTATACTTGACTGGTTTAAAAATTCCAGTAATGAGGTGGCAGAGAAGTGGGATGCCATAACTTCTGGTGTGTTGAAGAAACATCAAAAGGACTTACTGAGTGGTTTGGATATTTCAAATTTGCCTGAGTTTAAATCTACAAAAATGCAAATGACTCACTTTTCTGACCTGCACTTCCGGCTTGGTGCTGGATACCTCTACTGCCATCAGGTTCTCATCTATTCTCGAAAAGTTGGTGTGCAATCCCTAATTCTCTCCATTGTTCTGGTGGATTTTTTTTATATTAGATCGTTTTTCATATGTTGAAATCAAATGGTCATTCATCACTATAAAATGGTTTGTTGCTTATCCTGGTTTTCAAGAAAAGAAGATAAAAGAACGTGATTTATCTGTTACTTTGTTATGTGATGTTTGTAGTAGAATCTAAAATTAGTTAACTCGAACTGCAGTACTTATGATGC
Organism: Otatea glauca; assembly: GCA_036346275.1. Classification (NCBI taxonomy): domain Eukaryota; kingdom Viridiplantae; phylum Streptophyta; class Magnoliopsida; order Poales; family Poaceae; genus Otatea; species Otatea glauca. Next base: position 81,885,209 of record CM070711.1, read on the forward strand.
TTAATATCTGCCTACAATTCACTTTGCAGTGCATGAAACATGTGCAATCCTATTAGGCCAAAAGAATAGCTAGGTTCCTTTCCCACGTGTCTGACAACAAAACCCTGCACATTTTCAGGGGAACTGCAGACACATGATCGTGATTAGGGACATGAGATTGATTACCAAGCGGAATACCCTCTCATGACATTCCAGTTGCAGAAGCGACTCCAGAAGTGTTCGGTGTGCCAGATCTACCATGCAACAAAGATGACGGTGGACGATAAGTGGGCTCTTAACAATCCTTGTTATTTCTGCATCCAATGCTACTACCTCCTCCACTACAAGGAAGACGGCTCACTGCTATATCCTCGTACTGTATATGATTACATCCAAGAGTAAATGGTTTCTTCTGTAAAATAATGTTTATTCTTTGTTGCAAGGGTCCCAGGTCCCGACTTCTTAAATTCTACATTTCTACTGATGGCTCTCTGTTTAATGTTACTTGTTAATGAGGTATGCCCTATCAGTTGTCGTATATTACCGTGGCCCGTGGGCTGGTTATGTCGGTTAATGAATTTAATAGCTTATAAAAACTCAGCTGTAGCAACAACATTTTGAGCCATCTGGTAGTCTGGCTCAGTGTTTTGGATTTCGGTTTCGGATAAAATACCGTTCATGCCAGGAAAACGAAATTTCGGCGAAATTCGGTAATTTCGGATAAATCTCGTCCGGAAATTCAAATCCAAATTTTGAATCCGGTTTTTTTTCTACCGGGAAATGCCGAATTTCGGCGAGAATTGGCGAGATCTCGCCGAGAATGGCGAAATTTCGGCCGATTGACAAGCCCAAAATTGGTCCAAAAGATGGAGAAAATTTGAATTTTTTGGAGAGTTCGACGTATTATTAATGTTGTCATAAAATTTCAGATTTTTTGAATCATGTAAATTTTTTAAAATTGAAACATTGGTACTGTCGTGATGAAATGCTCACGGCAATTTTGAACTGAATGAAAAATGGGACAAAGCATGTTATAAATATTTGAAATTTTAATAGCATGATTCGACATGTGAATAATGTTGCCATAAAATTTTGAGAGTTCTTGAAGCTCGAGGAATTTTAAAAATTGGGGAATTCGGGTATACGTCGTGAAGTATGAAATTTCGCAAAGATTTTAAGCGAAAATCGAAGATTGAGAGTCACAATTGAAACAATTAATGTATATTGGCATGACGATGTATTAAAACCAGTGAAGTGTGAAGGAACTTCAATGATTGACGATGTATTAAAGCATCCGACGGTAGGTCCTTCAACGCATCCCACGCCTCCTCATCTGCGCCCACATCCGTAAGCCTGCATAAAACCAAGATAATCTTACATTTAAGGAAATGTGACAATGTTGTAAGATTTGGCGGCTCGTTAGGCCATCTCCAAAGCGTTCCTAAATCGGATCCCTACATCCACATATGAGAATTCCCTTATGGCAAAGTTATGGAGGTGTAATTTGTGATGTTTTAATTATGTACTAACTTATATGTTATATATGTTGTAATAGGAATCTTTAAATGAAGAAGTTTATGACTCCGTGACCTACTAATCTTATTGTATATGAAAATCTTATTGTATATTGAAATCTTATTCATATGACCTACATTGATCCTACTTGTGTTTTGAAAAGGTTTTATTAAAATATCACATTTAGGGGGAGTCAAGTTTGCTACATGTGCAAATTTCGTCCCTGTTTCTTCTATATGTTTTCTTGAAAAGGTTCATCGAAAATGTCTTATAACCAGTTAGAATTAAATTTCTCATAATTCTCTGCGGATCACTTGAATTCTTTGTCCAAAAGTTTTTACTTCTCTATTTGGACTAGTTAGCGATACTAGTCGATTCACGCGGACCACTTGGAAGTGGTCCGCGTGAACGAACTATGGGACCACTTCCAAGTGGTCGGCGTGAATCGATGTTTATCCTATTTCGATTTTTATTTTTAAAACATAACAAATGATGTTAAAATATTTTCATAAATTTTATGTATTATCCTACATATCTTATGATACTCCCATAAATTTTTCATAGCATGAAAATGCATTCTCAATTTTTAAAATTCAGAGAGTGTTTCACTAAATGCCAAAAAGTCTAAAAATAAACTTTTTGAAACATTATCATTGAAGATCACTTCACGAGAACTTATTGATATAATTCGGTCAGATCCGCCAAAAATTCAAATTCCGGTTTAAAATTCCGAAATCTCGGCGGTTTTTGCCGAAATCTCGCCGAAAAAATAAAAAATCTGAAATATACTGTAGCAATTTCAAAAAAAAATTCGAATTTTTACATCCGGCCGGTCTATGCAAACTCGCTGGGGTCCGAAATCCGAGATTTCGGCGAGATTTCGCCGAATTTCGGCGGTTTTTGTAACCTTGGTCTGGCTGTCCACTGCCTTGGCACAGGCAATATTTTTCATTTGATGAAGTCCATGTCCATCACCGTGACATCCTTGGTCTTTTGGGCCCAGAAGATGGCAGAAACCACCAGTAAATACTAGTCGCTACCAACCATTTTTTTTCCCAGAAAAAGAGGCCGTTGGGCCATGCCGAGTGGAGCCGAGCGGGGCGGCGTGGAGGCCACACCGCGTGACACAACGGGTGGCCGTGGAGCACCGCGGCCTTATCCGCACCACCCCGCGCCTTTTCACGTCCCTCCACGCCGGCCGCGCCATGGGCCACCAATGGCCACCGCCGCCGCTCTCTCCTGCTCCTGCTCCTGCTCCCGCTCCCCTTCCCCTACCCCCACCCTTCTCCGGCGAAATGTCTCCGCCTCCGGCTTCCACCGGGGATCCGATGCCCCCGTCCGCCGCCTCCGCCTCCGCCTCGCCCCCTTGCACGGTTCCTCTGCCTCGCCGCGAGCTTCGATTCGCACGCTTTTCTTGTAAATGCGCACGCCTTTCTTGATTTGACGCGGGGCTGTGCGTGCAGTTGTGGACGACTCCAAGGAGGTAGAGACGGCCACCGATCGTGCCGATGAGAGGTCCGAGACTGACAAGCTGGTGGACGGAATGGACTTCGGGGAGCTCTGCGACGACTTCGAGTGCATAAGCAGCCCCTACGTGGAGTCCACGGCCAGGCAGCTCGCGCGGGACATCCTGGAGCTGCGCGAGGGCAGCCGCGCATTCAACTGCTATGCAGTCTCCGTCAAATACAAGGTGCGGATCTTTCTACTCTCAATGTTTTTCCTCTCCTTCCAAGCTGTCTCGTCAAATACTACATATAGTAGTGTGAATGTGTGATAGGATCATAGCATTCTACAAACAATGGCCTTCTTATGGTTGCCTAAAATACTGCTTGGTAGTTGATGGATGCTAAGTATGCAACATCGCGACGGAAATGAAATATTGATGTGCTCAATGCTCATTAGTCATTGTACGGTGCCTATTTTAGCCATTCTTCAAATTTTCAGATATTCATAACTGCTGCTCTGCCGTCCATGAGCTACTTGTACAGCCCAAATTACATGTTTACATGCGTATCATCATAGTAGCACCGTGCTTTCTTCTTTCAGGACCCTCTCAGGTCATTTGTTGGGCGTGAGAAGTACATGAGGCCATTGTGGATCACCAAGGCACTGGAAAACCCTACAGTGGTAAGTATTGATCGACCTTTAATTGCTTATTTCAGCCATATGCTGACAACGAACATTTTTCACTTTCACCCGCTCAGGATCTAAAGCCAAGCTTACTGCACAGCACATCATTCTGATACCTGTTTGAAGCATAATGCTATCTAATCAACGTTCTTGTTGTTGCGTCAGACAGTCCAGGAAATGTCAATGCAATCGACAAGCGCACTGACCATCAAATGGACATTCAGAGGGAAGCCTAAGAACCCAATCTTCTCAACCATCGGAGGGGACTTGATCATCCGCGTCGACTCTCAGTTCGTCTTGAACCAGATAAGTGGCCAAGTGCTCGAACATGTCGAATCATGGGACCTCTCTGCCTCATCTCTTCCTGCTCAGGCCTACTTTTGGTTTTCCAGAAGGATTTACTCCACTGTTGAGGCCAGCAAGGATACAATTGAAGCTGCTAAGGATACAGCGTCTCGGCAATCAACCAAGAAAGATCAGAATTTAGAGGCTTATCCAGATCCCTCAGGGGATCCTACAAAGGTACATGCGTGGATCTTTCATAAATTGCATGTAAATTTACAAAGGTACATGCATGGATCTTTCATAAATTGCATGCATATTTTTTGAGGAGTTCTTCTATCTTTTTCCCTCCTAATACAAGTTCCACAAATCTTAAAGCAAACGAAGTGATAAGTAATCACCAACTACCATTCATTCATGCTATAATATTTATGCAACTTTTAAAAAGAAAAACATAGAAGCACCTCTTATATTTTTGTCACTAAACGGTAATCACCAACTTATCTATACCTATCCGGTCATTGTGTTTCCAATACTCAGGAAAAGATGATGAGATCAGTTCAGTTATGCCGGTTACTGACAGTTTTTTGTGTGTGTTCATGACGCAGTTCTTTCAAAGGCCGGGTGATGGGTTGAACCAAGATGTGTATCAAATTGCGCTTTTCCTGGCGGTGGTCTATTTCATTGTACAGTTTTTGAAAACGACTTTGTGATTGTACTAGCTCCAACTCAATCTGAAACCTTGTCCTAATTAATTCTCCAAATCGAGCTTGTGTGTATACATTCAGCGTCTTCTACAGATAGGCATGAGTTTTGGGACTTTCAGAATTACCTGATGGTCTGTATGTGAAGATATTAATTTGGCATTGATCACCTCGTGTTGTCACTTCTCATTAATAGTGAGTAGTAGTTGATCTTGCGACAAAAGAGAAATAAGAATCCTCCTCAATCTGTTGCATGCAAACGTGATAAGAATCCAAATATCGCAGAAATGTTATCAGTTATTCGGATTCGTAATAAGACACCTATTCCAAAATTCAATAAACCTTCCATCTAAGACTTATAACCTAATATAAAACAATACTCCCTTCAATCACAAATATTTGTCGTTTTCGATATAAGTGCGGTCAAACTTTTAAAACTTTGTTTGTTAATATATTTTAAATATTTAGGTTGGGTACATAAAAATCATATCTATAGATTTGTTTTGAAAAGTTTTTTTATAATATTATAATTCTATTGGGTTTTATAAATATATTATAATAAAAATTAGTAGTCAAAGCTATATTTTCGAGACTGTGTTTATATCCAAAACGACAACTATTTGTGACCGGAGGAAGTAGTATATGACTAGCCGCACAACTTCATGAGCCAATTTTGCTAGTTTTAGACAAATTGTTGGATGCTAATCAGTGCCATTTGATTTTTATTCAAGAAAGGTGCTGAACTGTTCATACGAGAGTGAAACAAATTTAAATTTTCAGTTTTTTGCACACACTTCACATGCACACACCGCATGTGCATCCGATACACACGTCAAGAAAATATTAGTATAGATACATGCCATCCCACTGAACATATACGTATATATACCCAAATATAATTTTATTTAGGATGAGGGCCCGAGCTCGTGACTGGTCGTAAGCGCTTCCAGCTCTCGACCACACGAATTACGGCCTGTGACTCAATTTTCAATTAATCTTACCTATCTTCTTACTGGGACAAAAAGGTTTTAAGAAAAGCAAGTTGTAACGAACCGCGCTCGTACCTTACTTACGACGGACATAGACATCTCTGAGAAACAAATCTTTCTTTTTCTGCATTTTTCCACCATAATTCGACCACTCTTTTTCTAGTGCAAGTGGTTGCAATATATACTACTAGTCCGTTAAGAGGGGCATGCTTTCTAGCGGAAGCAATAATCCAACTTCTCTCGATCGATCGAGGCGAAGTCAAACAATATGCTCTACCATTCTTGTTCTCCAATTTAACATCGCCTTGCTTAGAGTTTTCAATGAGATCGATGCACAGCAAGCGCATGCATGATGCATATATAGGCCCTTGGCTTCATCTTCAGCTTCTTCCCTGTAGAAGCCAGAAGCTGTTCCAAACGGCTGGTTTCTTCGCAGCAGAAAGCCAAAAGTCAGTAGCCTTAGAGAAACTGAAAGCAAAAAGCTTCGGTAGGTTGGGTCTCTAACTTTGCCACTAGAATTAAAGAAAATTACTCCTACCAAGTATAAAATCTCAAACCCTACCTCTTTCACCCTCATTTCCGACTCGTACCTCTCACACCTAAAAGCTAGACTAAAAGCCAAACTGTCAAATATCAAACCTCTTCAGTTCAACCGTGCAGCCTAGCAGAAAGCTACTCTTCAGTCTATTGGAAACTTTGAAGTGGCCCAAGTAGGTTAGGCATTTAGCAATTTTTGGGCTCATTGCATTATAAATGGTATGAGAGCACCATAAGTGGGCATTTGGGCTAGCGGGGTGTGGGCGACTGGCTGTGGGCTACACATAAATGAACTAGGTCCAAGTTGGCCCACTGAGCACATTGCTAGATATATAATTGCCTTCTCGCCTCCTCCAAACCTAAGAGCTGCCATTCCATCCTGAAATGCACCCTACCGATTCCACCACCTCCCAAAGCGGCGGCTGTTGATGCCACCTCTCACCACTGTTTCCCTATGTGGCCTCCTAGCTCGCCTAGGCTCACTCCATCCTCTGCCTAGCAGCTTAGGCTAATTTATCCTATCTAGGCGACGATTAGGCGCTAAGTGTCATTTTGCCGACCTACTAGTGCCTAGCACTTTAGTGAACATTGCCTCTCACCAACCAGTAGCTAGAGGTCATGAGCTCATTCAACTATGGGTTCAACCTCATCCATGCTAAAGTCAACGAATTGCTCACACATGTAGAGCTAGTGACCAGCCTCTACATATTTATACTCTAGTTCATCCCACAACTCTGTGGCGAACTTGAAGTCTATGTACATATCATAGAATCGGTTTGCTAGTACGGTCAGAATGCATCTAAGAGTGGTGTCGTACGCATTGTCGAACTGCATATATTGTTCAATCATAAATGGATATTATGGATAAGTCACCCACCACAACCCTAAAGATATGAACCAAAACTTGGCCCTAGTATATCATCTAGAAAGTTCTGACTAGAAAACCTCTCATGTTTCATAGTATTAGAAGCACTAGGCTATCCAGGCATTACTGGATCACAAAAATATTGGAAATGCGTAATATTTTAATTCTAGATTTTATAGTGAGACAAATATCATAAATAACTAGTGATGCGTAAATCAATACTAACAGCGGGTAACACATTGCACTTCGAACTATACTCAAGAACATTATATAACAGAGTTGATCGGTCGTACGAACGACCTAGTTGAGCTTGATGAAGATCAAGAAGTAGTGTAAGTTCGATACAGAGGAAAGGACACGGAGACGCACAGAGCTAAGGCAATAGACAGATATATTGTCGGCACCACTAGTGATGGGCGAGGTCCAGGCACAACCTCATGGCACACAAGGTCGTCTTTGTGTCGGGCTGGCATGAGCATGGCCCGTCGACGAGGGAGTCATAGACGATGGCGGATGGTAATGGTGGAGACGGAGGCGCAGACGTGAAAGAGGGGTCGGCAGAGTAGGTGTGGGAGAAGTGAAGACGACGTGGATGCGGAAGAGGGACGCGGCATCGACGGCTATGCGGGAGCGAAAGAGGGGTTGATAGCGCGGGGGTGTGGGAGAGGTGAAGATGTCATCAGTGAAGACGGCAGTGCGGGCGCGGAAGAAGGACACGTCATCAGTGGCGTCGGACGGCAGCAGTGGAGACATCAGCGTGGGTGCGGAAGAGGGGTTGGCGGTGTGGGGTGCGTGAGAGGTGAAGACAGTGTCGGTGGAGACAATAGCGTGGGCGCGAAAGAGGGACACACCATCGATAGCGGTGGACGACATCTATAGAGACGGTAGTACAGGCACATAAGAGGGGGTCAACAACATTGGCGTGGGAGAGGCGAAGAGAAGTAGGAGGAAGAAGAAGATATATGACTGGTTATTATATTTAATGGGTTAGGTTTATATCTGACCGAGTTAGTCAGATTTGTCATCTGTGTAAACTCAAATCATCGGGAACCCTAGTCACATAGGACAGGATCATATCAATGCTCGTTCTGCCCGATAGGCTTCCGCTCCGCACCGATCTGCCTCCCCTCCAGCGTCATTGCGTGGGAGGCGAGGCAGCGCGGGAGGCGAGTAAGGCAAATTTTTTTTCCAGAAATCAGAATATTTAAGCGTCTATAATTTTATTTAATTACTTGAATTTTACAATTTTATTTTATTTTTCTTTATTTTTTTCTACTTTCCCCATTTCCTTTTATTTTTCACCTATTTTCACCTTTCCCTTTTTTTTCTTTCCCTCCACTAGCGCCTTTTTTTCCCTGCCACCGACGCCCTTTTTCCCTCGGTCCATCCGCCCGACTCCCACCTCCCCTCCCCTCTGCCTCGTCTTCCCTGCGCCCGTCTCGCCTCCCTACCGCCTCACTGGCGCCTCCCCGTGCATCCCCTCTCCTCTCCCACCGATGCAGGTCGAGCTCCCCTCCTCCATTCACCCACCGAGGCGGATGCGGCGCGGCACGAGAGGTGAGCAGCCCGGGAGGCGAGGCGGCCGCGGCGTAGGAGGTGGAGCTGCAACAGCCGCGGGAGGAGGAGCGACCGCGTGAGGTGGAGCATCGCGCGGGAGGCGGAGCGGCCGCACAAGAGGAGGGAGGCGGAGTGACCACGCGGGAGGCGGAGCGGCCGCACAAGAGGAGGGAGGCGGAGTGACCACGCGGGAGGCGGTGCGGCCGTGTGGGAGGAGTCAAGGCGGCGGGACGCAGGTCCACGGCGGCCACGGCGTGGTCGCGACCACGCCGACCACGACCACCACGGCAACCACAGTGATGCGGCCAGGTACGCGGGGAGGGGAGGGACGGGTGGGGAGGCTAGGCCTCGGGACGAGTGGGGCGGGCGCGGCCATGCGAGCACTACGAGGCGATGGTGGGACGGGCGGGGCGGCGCGGCCCTGGCGACCACGGCCAGGTACGTGGGGAGGGAAGGGACAGGTTGGGAGGGAAGGGACGAACGGCGAGGCGGCTGTGCGGCGCAGTGGGCTAGCGAGCAGAGGCCGTGCCGTGCGCGAGGAGGCTCGGTTGGCCGGGCGAGGCGGTCGCACGAGGCGAAGACGATGACGCCGGCGCGGCAGCGGCAGAGGTGAAGACGTGCTACCGCGTGCCCTGCTCCTGACTGCGGGCCGGCGTGCCGCCCGTCGTGCCCCGATTTCAGGCCCAACACGGCCCAAGCTATAATGCCGGACCGACACAGCATGACCCTCTAACATGCCGGACCGAGCTTAGACTGTGCCGTGCTCGCTGTGCCTCGGGCCGGCCCACCAAGGCACGGCCTATGTGCCCACCTCTAGTTACCGGTCATTACCCGACCCATCCATGATCAACTCACGAGCTCAACCAATCTTAACGAATAGTCTTTACGACCAGTCTAATCAGGTAGTCTTTATAATCAGTCTAGAGTAAATTTAACCATGCATACATTAGAATCTTCAACGGAAATAGGCCTCATAAATAGGCTAATTTCTAACACCTTCAGTTGAGCGGCGTAGGCGGAGTTGAGAGGAGATGGAACTGAGAGCGGATTTTTTTTTTCTTTAATATTTATTTTTATTCTTTTTTTCAAAACTATGCGTCCGAAAAAAAAATGACAAAATACCCCCGTCGCTCGTGTATGGGCGATCGCCCATACACTGAGCGATCGGTCCCTCTGCCGTCGGCGCCGAACAGTGCTGTTGGTGGGCCTTGTCGCCGAGACAGGCGGCCGGCGCAGCCTTTTTTTTAGTTTTGTTTTGTAATTACTATATGCTTTTTAATATAAACCCCGTAACTTTTGCTAGGAGTGTCCAAATTAAATGAAACTTGTTTCTAAATTTAAATTTTGGAATGAAGAATTAGAGTGTAAAATAAAAATCCATGTGTTGTTTGCAGAAAATTTTTTTATTTGAGTTCGAATGCTAGGCTCTAACTGTGGATTGTGAAGGAATTATAATGTGTGTTGATCCATAATTCATGAAATAAATAGAATAAGTTACTACAACCTTATGCACTTCATTTTTGCAAAAATATCTAAATATGATTGCATTTTGAATAAAAGATGGCTAGTTTAAACCCTTTATAACATTCATTGTTCGAGCAGTTAGAGTAATGTCTGAACGACCTCAAAACTTGACAGAACCAGTTTTGTTGCATTCTTGGGCTTGCATAGGTTACAATTATGTAAAAATATTTAGATGTCACTTTAGGCTGCACTATTTTATTGTTGTCCGAACATGCAATCGGTAAAACATGAAAATTGCCGTATCTTTCGCAAACGATGGTAAAACTCGATGAAATCAAATCTGACGAACTGAAAATGCTATAACCTATCTCGATGGAGAAAAATAACATCATTTGGGACAACTGGAGCAGTAGGACATATACGAGCCCTCCGGACAGTGAGCATACTCTTGAAGGTTGGGCGCGACTGCTTATTACGACTTAAAACTAAAAGGAGTACCACGAACAGAGAAAACCAAAGTTAACACAGACGTCTATTGAGTACTTGAGGCCACTTCCCATTCGCCCATGCCTCGTGGGCTTCTCCGCACGTCGCGCCTCTCTCGTTTCCTCTCTCTCTCGGCCTCCTTCTCCTCCGCTTCCTTCCTACATGCCTCCTCGCGTGCGGCATCGCGTTGTTCTTGAAACCGCCGCGTGAACTCATCCTGCCGGTTGGCTTGGTCAAGAAGCCGTTGGTCCTCGGGGTTGATCTCCGTATCAAACCATCGCTCAAATTCACACAAAGGGCGGAGGTGATTGCATGAAACGTAAGTTAGCAAAATTTCATTCACAAATGTTATGTAACCCGTCACGATTGTTACCATGCGGCGATCCTTGAGCTCTTCTCCGCGGATCGAAGGCGTAGTTGCGGCACTTCAATACCTCCTCTTCCAAGTTGAAATTTCCCAAGAGCGAACAAGCTCGCAAAGATCTCCGCACATACACATGGGTGCTACTGACTCCACGAGGTAGGAAGAGATCTTGGTACGCTAAATTCGCGGGCATGCACTTGCTTCTTCCTTTGCCTTCCCTTACCCTTTGCACTTGCACGCCTCGGTATTTTCGATTGATGCTCACCCGCTATTCTTTGCGAGACCGCTTGTGAGAACGAATGTTATAAAGGCGATATCGCCGGGTATGGAGCGATCGCCTCATATTTGGGCGATCGCCCCATGTAAGCGATCGCCCACATTCGGCGATCGCCCCTACTATAGGCGATAGGTGTACCAAACGTTGGTGTGTTGTCACGTCGTGTGGCATAGGCAAGCAATGCATAAATGATTTGAACAATTTATAGTGATAACATTTGTCATGTTACTAACTCGGGAGTTATACAATGTCTTCTTGAACGTAAAGCCATTACAAAAATACATCCGTACAACAAGTCAATCACGCCACGCTTCCTAATCGGCCCGTGGGGTAGGTGAGTGGCGACGGCGACGGACGTCCCTCCTAGGTTGGCCTGCGACGCAGCGTAGAGTAGTCTTGCGCGGCGAGGCCAAGTCTGTGGCGGCGCACCGAGAGCCGAGAGGGTCGAGGTAGTCGGTCGAAAGGTACTCCTCCGTGTCGAACTCGTCGCCGAAGGCTCGTCGAAACCACCACAGGGGTCTCGCTGGGCGCGGGACGACGAGGAGCCTCCGCAGCCCATCACATCGCCCCACTGCTGCTGCGTGGGAGCGTAGCGAGGAACCGACAGGGTAGGGCGAGACGCAGAAGGAGCCTCCCCAACCCACTGTCCCCACTGCTGCTGCGTGGGAGCGTAGCGAGGAACCGACGGGGTAGGGCGAGACGCGAAAGGAGCCTCGTCAGCCCACCGCCCCCTACACCGTGCGTGGGGCGTGACGGGCACCGGGGTAGGGCGAGTCTTTGGGGCGAAGTGGCGTGGTGTCTTTGCGTCCGCCGACGTCTCCGCGCCCTCGGCAGGTGGCTAAGCGAGCCAACCGCCTCACCGTAGCGAGGACCCGACCCCAAGCTGTCTCGGACTCGGCGGTGGTCACCTGTATGCCCCCCTCTAGGCGCGTCAACATGGACACAGCCTCCACCTCAATCTCCGCCAAGAGCTGAGTCCGCATGTAACGCCGATTGGTATTACATAAGTTAGATGAAAAGAGCGTGCCCATGTAGGTTCGATTGCGACACTTACCGAGCCGTTGTCCCTCGGGACATCTCGTGAAGGGTACGTGTCCGCTACCGATGCATGCCGCGGCGACGACGGTCTTGGTGTGTACCCCACCCGAGGCGAGTCGCTGTGGCGAACCACTCCATGTCTCGATCGTACATGTCATGGTCGACTGGCCGGGTCTCGGTGACCTCTCGTCGAGTCGCGGCGTCCCATCGCAGGCCCATGGCTGCATACGGTCGCGAATCGAGAGCCCACCGCAAAGACCCATCCGGTCATCCTGCAATGCAAAAATAGTAAGTACACACCACATTAATTTCGCAAAGATGCGGAGTAGTAGGATCAGGGCAAGTACCTGTGAGCGCCACGTGCGACAACGTGACGAGGCGGCAAAGGAAAGGACTGGAACAGGCCGAGCTGCCGCAGCACTCGGTGCGGGGAGTACTCCTCGACACAAAGGTCAAAGACGAGCACCTTACGGGTGAGCCAAAAGGCCTCATCTCGCGTGCAAAGCACGGAGACCCCGTGAGGTGCTCGGGCGTGGACGTCGTACGCGGTGTATGGCGTCCACCGCACGTCCTCGTCGTGGAGGCGGTCGAACTCCTGATAGGACCTCCTCACCTGTCGGTGCGCGAACCTCCGCTGCGAGGAAATAAGAAATGGCGAAGGTTATTCAAGTGCGTTAGTGGGGAAAAAGATACGAGGGAGCATACCTGTCGTCGGACCCAGTAGTGGCCCATGGTGGGCCAGTCCACCGGGTCGTCTCCGTAAAGCTCCTCGGGGTACGGTGTCGTGTCAACAACAGGCCTGCCGACGGAGAAGCGCTCCCAAGACCACAACTGGAGGAGTAGGACGCAACCTGACATCGTCGCGTCGTGCTCCGCCCGAGAGACGGCGTCGCACAGACCTCTGTACGTCGCCGTAAGCACAGCTGAGGTCCACGACCACTGCATCACCTGTTTACAAGGGGAGTTAGGCGTGCTCACGAGACGAGATTGAACCGAGTGTGTTACCTCATCCACCGGGGTGTCGGCGATGTGCTGGGCGTACTCGATCAGGTGACGGTCCACCGTGTTCCCGTGGGAGGACGGGAACATCACCCAACCGAACAACAACAGGAGGTATGCCTCCAAGTGGAGGGCCACGTCCGCCTCCTCCGCGTGCGGGTGGAGAAGCTGAGCCTGCAGCGTTCGCAACAAACATTATCAGCAACTTGGCGCTTCTATTTTAATTCTCAAAGAAAGAGGTACTCACCGCGGAATCGAGCGACCACGCCGTCGGTCCGTGGCGCTCGGCCTCCTAAGGGGTTGGTAGGGGCTACCCGGGGGTGCCGCTGCACCTCGGCGAAACGCACGGATAACTCGGCGTGCCACGTGACGGAGGCGTCGTGCGGCACGACTGCTGGACCCGCACAGGGGAGGCCTAAGAGGTACGACACGTCCTGCAGCGTCGGAGCCATCTCTCCGCACGGAAGGTGGAAAGTGTCGTCTCCGGTCTCCACAGTCCACGAGTGCGGCCGGCGAGGACCGGTCGTGCATTCGAACCGCGGGACCTCCTTGCCCGCTAACGGGGCAGTCACCTGCTCCACCATCCTACAAATAGGAAGTAAGCTAGCCGCTCGCAACAGTGCAATGCGTCGTTAGAATTGCATTCACAGGTAAGTACATGTACGTAAAAGAGTGCAAGCGTTGGCAGCTTACCGTGGAACCCAGCGTGGGTCGATGCGGCGTACTCGTTGGGCACCCGAGGTCGGAGTGTCCCTAGCTCTCGGTTCTCCTCTGCGGAGTACCTAGACCGGTGGGTCGCATCGACGGTCACGTCCAGCAGCTCAGGGCAAGGTCGCGCCATCGTGGCCTGTTAGAAAGCAAATACAACAAATTTGTCAGTAATTACATGTGCACACAAAATGAAATGCGAAATAACTAATTGTACCATACTCATCAAACAATACAACCGAAGTGCAGAGAGCCAAAACAAACTCATATTACAAACATACGAAAGACAACGACATGTTCGACGAGGCACACAACGTCGAGAATTACATTATCCTCATAGCTACTAACTGGAACATCGGAGAATTTCATGATGCGAACAACAACTTACTAGTACATTGAAAATTACATCGAACATTACAACGTACATTACAACTTACCGGTCCATTGAAAAATACAAGATGGGAACAACATGGAAAGTTACATTATCCGCGGTTGCGACGCGCCTCAGACTCGTCCATATCGTTCCGAATGCGCCTTGTCCTTCGACGCCCGACCTTCATCTTCAACATTCGGATGTCCGGTACCCATAGATGGTCCGGAGAGGGGGCTGTTGTGAACGATCCATCCACTCGGTACCCGTACACCTCATGATGCCACGTGTTGAGAACGCTCTGCTTGTAGTAGTACGGGGAGATGAACGGACGACATGATTGATGCGTCTCGGCGGCTGCGGCAATGACGTGCGAGCACGGCAAGTGTAGCAGGCGTGGTTTCGGCAGAGCACTCGCAATCACCGCCGGAGTATGCACGGATGGGAAGTCCTCTCCGGTGGCACCCTGCGACCTCGGTCACCGCGATGCACGTGGTATCTCCGTTCCACGCCACTCTCCGTGTAACCCGATGTGTCTGCGCCTTTCTTGTTTTCTTGGACATGTAGGTAGACACAACAGATTGAGTACGACGATCGATTGTCCGACATACATTGTGGAGGTCTTGTATCGCTCAATGAAATATCTCTGTGTCCCTAATAAGACACCTCAACTATACCCACGGTGGAAGGCATCCGTGCCTTTCATTACCAGATTGTAAATCTCCGCCAGTTCGTTGTCATGATCCCATAACGCGAGCCGCCTCGTCGTGCGAAGGACCATTTATCCAAAGGCTCATGTCGTATCCAATCGGTGAAACTCTTTATCTTTGGTACCGCCCACGCCGGATGTTTGGGGGTCTGTCGGCGGCGCTTATAAAGTGTGGGGTCCTCTCCTTGCTCATGGTACACCATCGGGTTCCTTGATGAACTAGCGGTACCTCCGGGATCCATTGATTGCTTCTTCGTTAGTTCGCCCAACATCTTCCAAAGCGTCGAACTTCCTCCGTTGGTTCTGTTTGCACAGCGCTTGAACATGTTCATAAGCTCCTTGTTCCCGAATCGACGGAAAAATTGGCACCCATGTGCCTCATGCACCACTGCTCCTCGATCCGCCACTTTGCTGCTCCCACGACGGTGGACCCTTGTTGCATATCCACGATCGCCCTTAGCAGCCTTGCATGTCGGTCATGGATGACACAAACATCAGGCTTGTCGAGAACAACTGCCAGCTTCACTCTTTCAAGGAACCAGGATCAGCTCTCCGTGTTTTCCCCCTCCACGAATGCCAACGCAACCGGTAGAACCTGGTTGTTGGCATCCACCGCGATCGCAGTTAGAATCTGGCCCTTGTACTTCCCCGTGAGGAATGTGCCGTCCATGCAAAGGACCGGGCGACAGTGCCGGAACGCATTTATGCATGCGCCCAAGGCGAAGAATGCACGCTGCAATACCCACTTCCCGGTGCACGCACCACCCGCAGGGAACTCCGCAAGGTCGATGGATGTACCGGGGTTCCTTTGTGCGATTGCCCTGAGCAAGTGGGGAATATTCTCGTACGAAGCCTCGTACGTCCCGAACCGTATTTCAGAGCTGTCCTTTTGCTCTCCATGCCTTTGCGTAGCTAATCTTGTATCTTGAAACCTCTCCTCCACGGTACCGTGATAATAGATCGAGGTCGCAGATGGGGATTGTCCACGATCGACCATAAACACATTTGCCACCCAAGTGGACTGACGATTGCGGTGTCCTGCTCCGCTTCTTCCATTTCGCAGATTATGCTCCATCACTATGGAGCATTTCCGAGTCCGTCCACTTCCCGGTATGCATGCACCGCCATGGGCACGAATCAACTACGACTTCACGTCGTAGTCCTTCTTCTTGGACTTCACAACCACGAATTGCCGCCGGAGAGACATTGCCCGATTTCACCGCATCCATCACAGCCTCCTTGTCTTTATATATGGCCCCTGCGTCACCTCGTTCTCATGATACTCCCATGCATCAATGTTCCCTTCATTCATCGTTAGGTCTTGAAATTGTAATTGGTCCACGCACGAGGATAGGCACCTCGTGGGCGTTGTCCTCCTCGTCGGAGTGCTCACCATCGTGGACTTCCTCATCCGCACGGTCCTCCTCTTCCATCAGTCAACAATGTCCTCCACCTCCTCACCCTCGTCGGCCACCCTCGCGCCTCCACCGCTGTCTCCTCCGCCCCGGTCCCTTCGCCACCGCCGATCTCGTGCTCCTCGTCTCCGGGTTCCTCGCCGCCTTCCTCTTCGTGATCCTTCTACATTTGATGTCCCTCCGCCGTAATGTCCACCCCGACATCACGAACTTGCGACACCGATGGAGCTACCGGTAGCATCAGACCAACAACATGAGCGCCAACCCCGCCTACGCAAAACCAACATAACTCCTCCATGTTGACGTCGAGTTAATAGGAATCAACTCTCCGTAAAACGGTCTTGCGCTCGGCTCACTATCGCTCGACCCAGAACCAACATCGGGCATCCAAACCGAACATCCGAGACATCCACTCCAACAAACCCTCAGATGTCCTATCGCTCGGTCGCATATGCCTCAGACGACTCTTGAAAATGATGATAGATCCACCCCATCCGCCTGTGCTATCTCCCCATCTCCATAAAATATTTGGAAATACAATTTCTCCGACATGCTGCAACGTCCGACGGAAAAATATTACTCTAAAATACAATACAGTCCTGAAATTTCTAAAAACTAAATACTACATTAAAGTTCTAAATATGAACTGCGACATTAAATTTCTAAACAACACTATCCGAGAAATTGTAAACGCTATACAATCCTAAATTTTCTAAACACTACAATAAATTTGTAACGTACTTAATACTATACAGTCCTGAAATTTCTAAAAACTAAATAGTACATTAAAGTTCTAAATATGAACTGCGACATTAAATTTCTAAACAACACTATTCGAGAAATTGTAAACGCTACACAATCCTAAATTTTCTAAACACTACAATAAATTTCTAAGACTAAAAATAAATTTGTAACGTACTTAATACTATACTGATCCAAATTTCTAAAAACTAAATAGTACATTAAAGTTCTAAATATGAACTGTGACATTAAATTTCTAAACAACACTATCCGAGAAAATGTAAACTCTACACAATCCTAAATTTTCTAAACACTACAATAAATTTCTAATACTACACTAAATTTGTAACGTACTTAATACTATACAGTCCTCAAATTTCTAAAAACTAAATACTACATTAAAGTTCTAAACGCTACACAATCCTAAATTCGACTGGATATTACATGCTACATTAGAATTCTAATGACAAAAACAGTCCTACAGTATTTTCTAAACACTACAAAATCGTAAAATTCCTAAATAATAGATTTATAAAATTTGTAAAAAATACCTTCGCAGAAACGACGAATCGACTTTTTTCCCCTTTTTCTTCTTCTTTCTCTTCTTTTCTTCTTCTTCTTTTTCTTCTTCTTTTTCTTCTTCTTTTTTCTTCTTCTTTCTCTTCTTCTTTCTCTTTCTCTTTTCTCTTCGTTTTCGCCTCGGTTTGTCGCTCTGTAGCGAGCGAGCGGGGCTTTAAAGCCACTGTCGCCCCTGCTCGGCGATCGCCTGTCTCGAGGCGCATGTGGGGCCCTGATGTAACGGCGTCAGCAGAGCACACGGCGAGGGAACAGCGGAGGGAGCTATCGCCCGTGTATGGGGCGATCGCCCCATACACGGGCGACCGGGGGGTATTTTCGTAAAATTTTAATTCGGACGCATAGTTTTGAAAAAAAGAATAAAAAAAATATTAAATAAAAAAATTCACTGAGAGCGCGTGTGACAATGCCGCACCCCCTCATGAGCCTCCATCAGCACGCTGTAGCCATCAAGGACGGTGGCCCGTCTTCCGAGCGAGCCGTGTGGTGGACCATCTACAGCATTGATGCCGTCGTTACCGGCAAGCCTACTGGCGGAATCTCCCTGGCCCCGTAGGTCCCAAGCCCAACGACGCTTTAGGACAGGTTGATGTAGGGGCATGAGCATGAGAGGGTTGGGATTGTTAGGAAACTCTAACGGCCCATTGAAGGCCCATGTGGTCCCTTAGTCAAAACCCTAGATGAGCGCTATAAAAGGAGGAGGGGGTCCCCCCTATGTACCAGAAATCATTAGCAATAAAGAATTTTCGCTATTGCTCTCTCTAAACACGTCTCTCTCTCTCTTTCTGTTCTCCAATTCAGATCTGTTCGGGAACCCCGGACTATTCGATAGCGAGGTTCCTTAACACGTTATCAGCACGAATTGTTCTACGGAGATCAGAATTGAAAAGGTGAGAAAGGTGGGTTTCGGCGATTGAATCTAATCGCTGTTGTTTCTATGCATGCATCTAACCTACGATCGCATCTGCGTTAGTCATGTGGCAAGAAGCTACAGCGACACGGCAACGATACACATGAAGCATCTTTACATCCGAAAAAAGAAAAGAAAGGTCGTTGCCTCGGTTTACGCTAAGACGGCACGACGATGCCGCCAAGCATCGTCCGGCCCTCGGCCAGAAGCGCTCCGCGGCGCGATGAAGTCGCTCGCCGGCCACAAGACGCAGACGCTCGGCCGACACTTCACAAGACGCAGCCGCAGCCTCGACCACCGCGCGCGCAGCGCCTCGCCTCGGCCATCACAAGACGCAGTGCGTCGCCGGCGGCCGTCGGCTGCGTGAGCACGGAGCCACCGCCGGCGGCGCGACGAAGCGCCGGCGTCTGCGCCCTCGTCGGCTCGGCACGAAACCACCGGCGTCATTCGGCTCGCCGGCTGAAGTCGCCCGACGCCGCCGCTTATCCGCCTCGCCGTGCCACCGCAAGAAGCGCAGCCTCGGCCGTGCCGTCTCGCCCGGCCGACCAGCGCGTGGCCGTGCCGTTGGCCTCGCAACACCATCGCCCGTTGTCCTCGCAGCGCCATCGCCCGTCGGCCTCGCGGCCGCCGCCCGCCGTCGGCCTCGCCGCCGCTCGGCCTGGCGGTTGCCGCGTGCTCGGGCCCCGCCATCGATTGGTGGCCGTCGCCGCCGCGACCGACCGCCCGGCTTGAAGCTCCACCGCGCACGGCGCGCCACGATCGCGCCTGCCGCTCCGTCCGCTCGGCCCGCGACGAGCCGCCGCGGTTTGCGCCGCCGCGCTGTCGCACCCGACCAAGTCGAACCGACGCGTGCCCGCGACCGGCTCAGCCGCCACGCCACCGTCGGCCTCCGCCTCGCCGCGCCATCCTCGGCCACGGCTCGCGGCCGTCGCTAGGCCCGGCCACCGCCGCCGTCGCGCGTAAGAAGCCGCCGCTTCGCGGCCGTGGCCGCCACTCGGCCCTCGTGGCGCGCCGACACGCACCGCGTTGCCGTCATCGCGGCGCCTCGGCGCCGGCGCCGCAAGCACGGCGCCCGCGACACAACAAACCGCCGGCCCACCCGCCCGGCCGTTGCCCCCGGTCTGCCGCCGCCCGGCTCGCCGTCGGCTCGGCTGGCCCGCCATCGCTCCTCGCCCGCCGCGCCGCCGGCCTCACAGGCGTGACCGTTGCCGCCGGCTCGAAGCCGCCCGGCGATCGCCCCGCCACGCGCGGCGTGGATGCGAGAGGTGTGTACGGGTAAGTGGCGGCGTGGAGCGCGATCGGCGTGCACGGGTAAGTAGGAGTGAAGAAAGCATCAGGGTAAGTGGCGGCGGCTAGGGAAACCCTAGTGTATTTGTGTCGGCCGTGAAGAGCCAAATTGGGCCAAGCGGGAGATGGGCAAGGCCCAAAGGCCGATTCGGCCGGAAAAATAAGAGAAGAAAAATGGCCCGAAGCCCAACCGACTGTGCGGCCGAAGAAATAAAAGAAAAAAAGGGAAAGAAAAGAAAAGAGAAAGGAAAAGAAAAAAAATGCAGAAAATTTTAAAAAATTGCCAGAAAATCAAGAAGATTTATTTGGCTCTGTTTTAATTTTTTCTCTGTTTTATGAATTTTCTTTATGAATTCTGAATCCTTTGCTTTATTTTATATAATGCAATACATATGAATTTATTTTTCTGCACTTTATGCTTTTTGCAACCATTTTCTATCAGATTACACGCAGTAATCTAAACCAGAATTTTGGAATCGTGAGTTTGAAGAACTAGCCCCACACGGTCAGAACTACCTCACTTGGGCATCGGACGTGAAGATCGTTCTTGGGGCAAGAAGCTCCGTGCTGCGATTGGTCTAGGGTCCTCGCAGGACGCAAAACCTACCGTCGAGCAGAACGATCAAGCCTTGCACTGCCGTTTAAATGCATGAATCGCATTTTCTTTTTAGATTATGGCTGTTAGCAAATTCTTTTGAATAATGGATTGTAAGCTCTAGAAGAGCATACTTCTTTCATGAATAAATACGCAATTTATTCTTTATTCCAGTATTCTTCAATTTTGCAAGTAATAGTTGGATTGTTTTTGCCTCTATCTAATTAGAATTATATTTCTTTTATCTAGAAATCGTGTAGCGCCTAAATGGAAGAGATATGCATTGTTGTGAGTGGCACAACAAATACCATCTTAAGAGAGTCTAAGTATTTCGATCGATCACGAAGAACGCTGGAAAGATTACTACGATCGCAGAAGCGACTCATATGTAATCGGCTCAGAAGAGCCACAATTATATTGCCTATGGGTACAACTCGTAATTGAAGAAGCCCTTTGTACCTCGAATCAACTCGCACTCTCTTAAGCTTTAAAGACATCCGCGCCAATGGTTTTCACGTAGAAACCAATGAAGAAAATGGCAAAGAATACTTGTGCATTGTGAAGCACGCGGTATGTGGAAAAATGGTATTAGAAAAATGTCCCTCATATGAATCAGGTTGTACTACACGAATATTCATGCACCAAGTGTATACTTCCTTGAAGACATTTTTAGAAGCTCGAGTTATTTTCTTTATGGCATGGTAGATTAGGCCATCCTGGTCTTAGAATGATGAGAAATATAGTGAACAACTCACAAGGTCATAGTATTAATGTTAAAAATTTCCGAATCATGAAGATTTTGTGTAGCCCTGCATGTGCCACCGGGAAATTAATAACTAGACCCTCTGTCATGAAAGTGCAAAGTGAAATCCCTGCATTCCTGGAACGCATCCAGGGGGATATTTGCGGTCCGATTCAGCCCCTGTCAGGGCCGTTTCGATACTTTATGGTGCTCATCGATGCTTTCTCGAAATGGTCGCATGTATGCTTGTTGTCAACAAGAAACCATGCTTTTGCAAAGCTGATCTCGCAGATCATAAGAATTAAGAATGCT
Source organism: Otatea glauca (assembly GCA_036346275.1). Lineage (NCBI taxonomy): Eukaryota > Viridiplantae > Streptophyta > Magnoliopsida > Poales > Poaceae > Otatea > Otatea glauca. Next base: position 81,906,760 of record CM070711.1, read on the forward strand.
TTCCCTGATCATCGCGTGAAGTCCATTAGAATGGACAATGCCGAGAATTTACTTCAAAGGCATTTGATGATTATTGCACAAAGAACAGGATAGCGATTGAGCACTCTGCACCGCACGTCCATACGCAGAATGGACTAGCGTAAGCACTAATAAAGAGGATTAAGTTCATTGCCGGACCGCTTTGCGAGTTGTAACTTGCCCAACACTTGTTGGGGACACGCGATCTCGCACGCAGCAGATTCTTATCAATTTTAGACCGTCGGCCTACAACATCCATTCTCCTATGCGGCTTGTGCACGGATCATCCCAAGATCTCCCATCTTAGAAAATTTGGGTGTATGGTATATGTACCTATACCACCCCCTCGGATCGCAATGGGCCCTCTCCGCAAGTCCGGGATATCGTTGGTTATGAGAGTGCATCCATAATCGGTATTTGGAACCCATGATCGAGACTTGCATACACCCGATTCATCGATTGCATCTTTGACGAGGATCGTTTCCGTCATTAGGGGAGAAATCAACCTTTGGATGAAAAATGCCGGAAATCATATGGCATTCCACAGGATCCCGCACATGACCCCGCACTAATGAAGCAAATCAAGAAGTCCGAAGATAATTGATTTGCGAATTTAGCAAATGAATCGCCTGATTATTTTTGTGATCGAAGGGCGTGGTTAAGTCGCATGTACCCGCAAGGAATGCACCAGAGAGGGTGGAAATACCAAAGAAAATAGAAGGTATCCCTCAACCTGTTCAGAGGCCTCAAAGAAAAAGAACAGGAAACCTGGCTCCTCAAACCCAAAGTACCCGGAGACGTCTGGAGAAAACTGGGCAAGAGGACTTACCACAACCAATCACGAAAATGCCCCAAGGAAAGAAGGGAGCAGTTGAGACACATCCTTTGGAAAGAAGCCAACAGGAAAGACAATTCTAGACTTGAATCTTCCACTGAAGGAAGCCGCCGAAAATAATGTGTGCGCACACATAGGCGATGAAAAGCTAAAGGAACTTGCTCCTGCGATAGGAAAAAGCAGTGAAGAGCAAGTAGAAGTGCATGAAGCACCCCATGAAGAAATGGCCATAAACTTTGTAATAACAGGAGAATCCCTGAATAGAGCAACAGCCAACGTTGATGCATACTTCGCAAAGAAGATTGCCTCGATCATTGATCATGACCCCGAGCCTGCATCTCTAGCAGAGTGCAAGAAAAGGCTAGATTGGGAAGAATGGAAAAAGACAATCACTGCAGAGTTAGTCTCTCTGAACAAGAGAGAGGTGTTTGGGCCCGTATGCCGCACACCTCCCCATATAAACCCCGTAGATCACAAATGGGTCTTTGTTCGAAAGAGAAATGAAAACAACGAAGTTGTAAGGTACAAAGCAAGGCTTGTAGCTCAAGGTTTCACTCAACGTCCAGGAGTTGATTATGAAGAAACCTATTCTCCGGTCATGGGAGGAATTACCTTTAGATATTTGATCTCAATGGCAGTCAACTTGAAGTTGAGAATGAAGCTAATGGATGTTGTCACAGTATATTTGTATGGAAACTTGGATTCGGAGATATACATAAAAGTACCAGAAGGAATTCCTATCTCGAACCAAGACGGAGCAAATAGAAACCTGTACAGTGTGAAATTGGAGAAATCACATGTAAATTTGAAGCGATCAGAAGAATGTGGTACAATCGCTGAGTGACTTTCTCTGCAAGAAAGGCTACACAAACAAATAAGATTGTCCATGTGTGTTTATACAATGATCCCGAATGGATTCTGTATAATCTCCGTCTATGTAGATGACTTGAACATCATTGGGACGGATGAAGAAATTGAAGAGGCATGCTCATACTTGAAGTCTGAGTTTGAAATGAAGGATTTGGGTAAAACCAAATTTTGTTTAGGCTTGCAGCTTGAACATGTCCAAGGAGGAATCTTGGTACATCAATCAACCTACACGCAGAAAGTGTTGGAAAGATTTGGATTTGAAAAGGCATATCCTGCGAAGACTCCAATGGTGGAAGGTCACTCCAAGCGGACCTAGACCCATCTGAGACCAGAGAAGAGGGGAGGAAGTCACGGGAGCGGAATTCCCATATCCGAGTGCAATTGGAGCGCTCATGTACCTTACAAATAGCACTAGACCGGACATTGCGTTCGCTGTGAATTTGCTAGCTCGATGCAGACAAAGGCGAACCCACCAAAAGGCATTGGAAAGGATCAAGGATATCTTCCGCTACCTCAAAGGAAGCAAAGACCTCGATGCATTTTTCGAAGAAACAATGAATTGAATTTGGTTGGCTACGCCGATGCTGGGTACTTATCAGACCCGCATACTGGCAAGTTCCAAACTGGCTATGTTTTCCTATGTGGAGGAACAGCAATTTCTTGGAAGTCGTCCAAGCAGACTCTTGTCTCGACGTCGGCAAACCACTCGAAAATCATCGCTTTGTATGAAGCATCTCGTGAATGTGCATGGCTCAGAAGAATGGTTCACCACATCCAGAAGTCATGTGGTTTGAACATTGAGCAAACTCCCACAATAATTTATAAAGATAATACAGCTTGTGTTGCCCAAGCACAGATGGGTTATGTGAAGAGCAATCTCACGAAGCATATCAACCCCAAGTTCTTCTATGCTCACGAATTGCATAAGATGAACGAGATCAATATATTGCATACTAAGTCATGTGAAAATCTTGCAGATTTGTTCACAAAATCACTCCCAGCATCTACCTTTAAAAGGTGCGTGAAAGGAATTGGGATGATGAGACTTAGAGAAGTGCAGATTTCAGGGGGAGATATTTCACATACTCCCACATAAATCTCGAAGATGAATTATGAATACCCAACATGAATCTCGAAGATTAGCAATTGAAGTTGGGAGAATTGTACTCTTTTTCCTTAGCAAATTTTTCATGAAGTTTTCTTGCATAAGGTTTTTAACGAGGCAATTCGTGCAACATAGTAAGCGTATGCTATGTACTCTTTCTCCAAGTATTTTTCCCACTGGGTTTTTCTGGAGTTTTAATGAGGCATATGCATCTCGCAGCAAAGGGCCCAAGGGGGAGTGTTAGGAAACTCTAATGGCCCATTGAAGGCCCATGTGGTCCCTTAGCCAAAACCCTAGATGAGCGCTATAAAAGGAGGAGAGGGGTCCCCCCTATGTACCAGAAATCATTAGCAATAAAAAATTTCAGCTATTTCTCTCCCTAAACACGTGTCTCTCTCTCTTTCTGTTCTCCAATTCAGATATGTTCGGGAACCCTGGACTATTCGATAGCGAGGTTCCTTAACAGGGACTTGGGAGTTTAGTTAGTTTCGTCCTACCTTATCAACTAAAAGAGGAAGAAACACCAACATACCTTCGGTGTCAAAAGATAGCAACACTTGGTTAACCATTTGGCATGAATTAATTTAGAAAAATGCAAATGGGTTGCTACGTGTGATCCCTGAGGTTAGGCCTATGGGCTATGGGGTTAAGGGCACCTGAGTTCGTTTGGATACTATGGCGTTACACCCACGTGTAGTATACTTGTATGTACTGCCTTTTTTTCCTTTCCTTCTTAGTGGATAGAGTTACGTATGACGTATTTTTGTGCAATGTACATAAGTGTGTTTGTACAGTACTGTGTGGACCGTATCCGTATTTGAGCACACCTAGGGCCTGGTGACTTGTCTTTGTGGGCCGAATGCGATTGGGCCTATTCCTTTGATTTTCGGTGGGCGGAATCTAGCTTTCCAACATTGCACGGCCATGTAAAACTGCAGCTAGATTTTATCAGCTGCCTCGCTTGCTGATGTTGCTGCCCTGCCATTATCCGCGATGATTTTGCATTCTTCTACCTTCGCGTCGCAATCGTAGCGTCGGGGTGATATCTGACATTTTCCAAGAATAATATCTCGGGCACTATCCGCCAGAAGCGAGCCGAGCCACAAATATTGTCCAAGATCGACAAGCTGCGGTTTGATTTAGGAAAATTTGCCAGCAAGGCACCGGTAGAATTGGCACAACGTGGAGAAACTGCCAGGATGTAGTGCAATCGTGGGTTTGGACGTCTGCAAGAAAAATCATTGATTTCTGTTCGTGTGATACTGACTGTCTGATTCTTTAGAGATACTGAACATTTGGACACAATTTTCTTTTTTCACCGCAGATTGTCCTGAATTGCACTTCATCATGAAATTGCACGACACCGGTAAATAGGTCATGAACAGCATAAATTCAACAGCAACACATGCATTTTCACGCGGTCTGCAACATGAAGGGCTGATTCCTCCAAGATAGCCCCTCGCCCAGCACCATGTTGCCTAGGTTGAGAAAACACGACACACATAGTGATCTTTCTCTTTTTTTTCTTAATCATTACGGACTTGTACTGACAGTCTAGCATAGGTGTACCACTTTTATTCATTTCAATAAAAAAAAGGAAAGGAAAGGACAAGGGTAATGTTGATTCCATGTTACACAAATTCTCTCCTCCATGAAGCTTGACGGCTGAGCAGGGCAGCACACAATCCGAAAATCTGGCTCTCTTTCGAACGTAATTGTAAAAATAGTCATATCTCTGACCGCAGAAGTGTTGGAATGTGACACATGTCACCTTCTGCCGCTTTCGCGACAGAGGATGTGACTATTTTTGCAATTGTATTTGTACAAATATCAGATTTGCCAAACAAAATTGCTGTAGAGCTAGAAAAGTGAGGATTTTCACAATCCGATCATCCCCAGATACCGAAAATGCCCTCAACCAAAGAAAGCTACAAGATGCAGCCCACCACAAAAGTGCACAAATTGCCGAGGGCAGCAGTGCCATTTCTCGGAAGGAACTATCTCTCGTCGAAAGCCGATAGATACCAGCACGCAACCCAGGATATCCCTTCAAGCTCACCCTCTCGTCTGCTGCCACTGCTGCTGAAAAACATCTCCCCTACCATCAACTCACCACCCGTTAGGCCATTACCTTCCAAAACTCTACCATCCAATGGCGTTACGCCTCTCCATTTCCTCGTCTCACGGGCCGGCCTCCTCGCCGTCCATCTCCACATGCCGGCCCGTCGACTGCAGCCGCTTCCCAGCCTTGCTCGGCAGCGCGGCAGCTTCTCAGAAGAGAAGCCTGACGGTGATGTCTAGCTCTGAGGCCAGGGGAGTGACCCCGGTGAAGTCAAGCAGCTTGGAGGCGGCCACGGTGGGAGGCGAGGTGGTGGCGGTGACCGGACAGGTGACGGAGGTGACCAAGGAAACTTTCTGGCCAATTGTCAAGGCGGCTGGGCCAAAGGTCGTCGTCCTCGACATGTATACCCAATGGTACTATACAAACTCCATCAATATCTTCGTTTCAGCTTTTCACCATTAATGAACTCTGGTCTCATATCGTCAATTCGTTGTACGAGCTATATCAGCTCATTTAGAGATGCATGAAAAATCAAGATGCATCCCATCCCACTGCATAGTGTAAAGACTAAAGACTGCCTGATTTGCAGGTGCGGCCCTTGCAAGGTGATGGCACCGAAATTCCAGGAGATGTCTGAGAAGAACCTCGATGTCGTTTTCCTCAAGCTCGATTGTAATCAAGATAACAGGGTCAGTTGGAATTACTCTCCCATTTCTTGTGTAGTTGTGTATATACTATTTTTGTTGAAGAGATCTTGCTAAGCTTCTTGGGGCTTGTTACTTGCAGCCTCTTGCAAAGGAGCTGGGCATAAAAGTTGTACCAACTTTCAAGATTCTCAAGGATGGGAAGGTGGTCAAGGAGGTCACCGGTGCGAAGATTGATGAATTAGCCCACGCGATCGAGACAGTGAAGTCAAGCTAAGCAATGCCCTGAAAAATTGTACCAATTAGCATGCTATCACTAGTGTACACTATGGAATGAACCACCCTTTGTGGAAGTGGATAATCAACATGGAGAAAAACAGCCGTTCTAGTTCTTCTGCTTATGATGATTTACCAAGCGTTCAGAACAATATACACTCGTTCATGTGGAGTGCATGATGTAAATAACCATTTCATACTTCATGAGGATAACGTTGCTTTCTAATCTTATTAATTTTGAAATGACCCTACCTTGCATACTGAGCATGTTTTCCACACTATATCAAAAAATTATCTTTCTGAACCCTTACAAGCATTAAGATGTGGAGTTCAAATTGCCTTAGTTACGTCCATTCCTATGACATTCCATGAAACATATCTTAGAATCTCTTGCTAAGACACTTATCTAAGATGTAAGGTTTTTTTATAAAAAAAAATTAGCAGGAACTCTGCCAATCTTTATAGAAGAACTAGAGAATAATCCTAGTACCGGACAAAGGCCCCACAGCTAAAAAGATAAGACGCGTAATAAGACCTTTACAAGGATGGCCTAGGCACTGAGGCACCCAAAACCAAAGATCGACTACTCGACTTGTTGCGAACCGAGATAGACCTTAAAGTGAAAGTGTTAGGTATTATGCTCTCCTACATCAATTCGTTAGGAGATTACCAACTTGCTATAGCAAGTCGATGAGTACCTATACAAATCAAAATACTTTACCATGGTAAGTTTCAGATATAGTATGAACTGTGAAGTAAAGGTACCTTAAAGGCATATTGATCCGTAGCTCCTGCTTTCCTTACAGTTCAGTTAGCTCTGTTTTATGCCTGCCTAGCTTGCAACATCCCAAATGAATTCACATATGGCAAAGAGAGATGTTGCTGCTGCTTTTCAGTTCCTGGTAGACATCCTGCCACGCTCCCTCTGTCGATCCTCGACCCAACTAGACCCTGGCTGTTTGAACGGCAATTTTGTTCTCATCATCGACCTAACTCTTTCTGCCTCCTCCCATTGTTCTTTACCAGCATATATATTCGACAGAAGTATATAGTTCCCAGTGTTCCGAGGCTCCAACTTAAAAAGCTTGTTTGCAACAATTTCTGCTATCTCAACATTGTCGTGTGTCTTGCAAGCGCTCAGCAGCGCACCAAGAGCCCCTGGGTGGGGCCCCATCGGCATCGTTTGCACCATCTCATAAGCCTCCTCAAGCCTCCCTGCTCGGCCAAGCATGTCAACGACACAGGCATAGTGATCTGCGCAGCGCTCCATCCCATAATCCTGCACCATCGCATCCCAATACTCCAATCCTTTATCGACAAGCCCTGTATGGCTGCACGCAGTAAGCACACCGACAAAAGTGATTGGATCAGGCCTGACTTCCTGAGCTTGCATTCTTTCAAACACTTGAAGTGCCAACTTTGCATGCCCATGTGTTGCCAGCCCGCTAATAAGTGCAGTATAGGGGTATGCGTCTGGCTGTGCAATCTCACTAAAAACACTGAGAGCCTGCTCAACATTACCGCACTTAGCGTGCATATCTACGAGCGCTGTTAGCACCTTCTCATTCCTTTCAATCCTCTTCCGGTCGACATAAGTTCCGACCCACCCAGCCAACTCCGTGCTGCCAATCTGTGCAGCAGCAGAAATAACCCCAACCATGGTGGCTGCATCAGGCTCAATAACAGCAGCCTCCATTTCCCTAAACAGCGCAAGTGACGCCTTTGGCCGCCCACTCTGCGCATACCCATTAATCATTGCTGTCCACGCCACAAGATTCTTTGCTGGCATTTTATCAAACAGCTCACGCGCGCTCCGCATCGACCCGCACTTGCAGTACCCCACAATCAGCACCGACCACGAGGCCGAGTCTCTGGTAGGCATTTCATCGAACACGCGGCGAGCAGAAGTGACGTCGCCGGCATTGATGTAGACGACCACCATGGCGTTCCAGGAGACCTGGGTTCTGGAAGGCATGGAGGCGAAAAGGGACTCGGTGGCGGGCACTGAGGCAAGGCGGGCGTGTGCGCAGAGGAGCGAGTTGAACGAGACGGCGTCGGGTACCGGTATGTCAGCGAGCGCGGCGTGGGAGGCGGGGAGGTCGTTGCACTTGGCGTAGAGGTCAACGAGTGCGTTGGCGACGGGGAGGCGGGCGGGGAAGAGCGCGAGGCGGAGGGCGAGGGCGTGCAGGGAGGCGCCGAGCGGGAGGAGGCGGAGCGACGAAGCGGCATTGAGCGCGAAGGGGAGGGAGAAGTGGTCGGGGGAGACGGGCAGGCGAGGCATGATGAGGAGCAGGCGGAGCGCAGCCTGGGGGCGCGGCTTGGAGAGGCGGCGGAGGGCGCGGTTGAGGAGAGAGCGGAGGACGGCGGGAGGGGTGGTGGCGTGCGCGCGGAGGAGGTGCGCGTGGAGGGCGGCGGTCGGCGCGGGCGGGTGGTCGGAGGCGAGGATGCGGGAGAGGCGGTCGAGGCGCGCGCTGCCGCTTGGTTGGGCCGCCATGGCGGTGGCCGTGGTGGGTGGAGAGGGAAGGGAACCGACTGTTCGACCTTTTGGGTGGAGTTGGGGTCGGGGGCATTTGAACTGGCTGGTTTGCACTCTGGGCTGAATTTGAGGGTCCAATTCTTGTGTTGGAACTTCTCTCCTTTTTTATATTCTTTTCTTTTCTTTTCTTTTCTTTTTTATTTCTTTCTTTTTTTCGTGGTTAGTTCGAGATTGCTAACCGTTCTCTTTTCATTTTCATTTTCATTTTCATTTTCATTTTCATTTTCACTACTAGTCTACCACCTCTCTGCATAGAAGAAATGCGATGGGACAAATAGTTGCCTTTAACTGCAAAGCACAGGTGTTATGTGAAAAGAAAATTTGTACAGATCATTACAGCTTCCAACTTCCAAGGAGTATAAAAGACCAAAAATACTCAAGGATGAAGCTTGCAGCCAGCCAACCAACCGGCACCCTAGTTGATCTGCCACTTGGTTTGAAGTGTTGCCAACTACAGATAGTATCGATTAATATCGTATAGCTATTAGCTAGTGTTCCGAGATGTGACCACTTCTCAGTTCCCACTACGCCTTCCAGCTTCCGACACGCAAACCCTAAAATTCACCCTGATGACTGAACAAGCTTCAAAATATTATAACGCAAGCCAAGTGTAAGCAAAAACCTGGTGGACCTGAACTGAAGCAGTCTGGCGCATAAGGGGGTGATGGTGATCACAGTTCACATCCTTCCTTCTTCCCTTTTGTTTACAATGGATTGACGACGTAACCACACCCACATGTCATCCATCCATTGATTCCAAACCACCTTAAGCCCCGGACTCGCTCAAGAGTGAAGACTCCTGCATAGCTTCCTCGTCGCTATCTAGATCACCTAATTCGCTATCCGGAACCAACAAACAAAAAACTCAAGGAGCCACGTCATCGCAATAGCAGTAGTAGCTGACAGTGTGATTTTTGGGTTTTTTTCCCTCTTGACTTGCAAGTTTAGCCGACATCCAAAGAATTTGCAAATCTAGCCCCTTCTTACCCGTAAGAGGACATATATCATCTATTGCGGTATGAGATCATGGCAGATGAACCTGCGCATTTTGAGAGTGTAGTAAGTGACTACTACGATCGAGAGAGAACCAGATTTATAATTTATTGGAATAGAAACTAAACTCACAAAAAATTAAACTAAAAGGGTAAAAAGAGCAAAGCTTCCTGACAGTGCAGGGGAAACGATGAGGGAGCTGGCTGGCTCAGGTGCCTCCTCTCTACCAAATTTACCCCTAGCCTCCCACCTACTACACCAACCCAACAGCCACAAGACGGCGCTGCAGTTGATACGCTTGTCTCTTTCCCATCATTAGCTCCCCCTCGCACATGCCCTGCTTGCCCCTTCTTTCTCTAATCGCATTCTATCAACTTGGTGTTTACCTGTCCTCCTCCCAACACAAGAACATTGACACGTAGGAATATATATTTTGTTTTACGTAATCGTTAGGAACAGTCGCCGACACGAGAGCCATTTTTACTGGCGTGGTTAATCGAGGACCCATATGTCAGTGACTTATTACAGCAGGTGGTCTGCTTAAAAGATCTTCCAGTACTCGTACCGTTTGTACGTGGAGCAATTTGGACCATACAAATACAACCGCTACACCACACGGAAAGAGAAACGATGTGTGCCTGTGCCTGTGCCAGTGCCACTGCCGCCAATTGCCATTCCCGGGGACCCATTCCCATTTTCCAGATGTTGCTGAGCTGTCTGCCGATTTGGGGATCTTAGGGTATGTCTGATAAGATCGCGTCAGTGGCTTTTAGATCTGCATCGAACTTTTTGGCCTATGTAGAGGAGTGAGAAAAGAGAGAGAGAGAGAGAATTGGCTCTTATTTAGTAGCAGAACTTTGCGGGAGCATAGGTAGATCGTTTATGTCTGAGAGAAAACATAGTTATTGTACAACATCTAGAGACAACATTTAGAGACAGTTATTGTACAAACTGACTTTTAGTTTACTATTAATCAGTAGTTGACTTTATTATTGTACTTGTCCTAAGAAGCCAGGGTCTCCAGGCCAATAATTCCACGTCGCCCCCGTGTCCGCTTGTGGCAACCCTGTATTGGGCAGCAAATAATTATCCGGGCCGGACTCCTAACATGTGTACCAGGTCCACTTAACAATTCCAAGCACGAAGAGCTGTTTTCTCCCATGTGGTTTCAGTGCTACACTAACGCCGTTCCGATCATCATTGATTACGCGCATCATCCGCGAGTCCCTTCGCCAGATAGGTACAGTAGGAAGCGGTTTCTTTCTAAAAAGAAAATTACACGGATCATTAAAACGACGCGATGATTATGAGATGCTACTAACTAACTCTTGTTGAACTGTCAGCAACTACTAATACTAATGGTATATTTTGCAGTCAGGAATGGTCACCACCCACCGGTCAACAATGCTACCGCTATTCTCACTGGTGCGGTGACTGGTTCGATCTCCCAAATCAGGGCACTTTTGGCGAGACAGATCGGAGATCAGTCATTCAGCCTATGGCGGGAGGAGAGCCGCAGGGTAGGGCACTGGATGGGGAGCATGGATAAGGCACGAACCACAAGGCTCGCTCGCCATTCTTCTTTCCCGGACCGGATCCCTTGGGATCTTCTCGCCAGTTTCTCAGTGGCGAATCGAGACGAATGCATTCTCCCTCAGATTCAGTGCACGATGCCACATTGCCACTACTCAGTAAGAGGAGTCAGAAGCAGTACTAGCAAGCAGCTATTATGGCAAAGCAATCCCCATTGGATGCCAAGATGGCTCGGAGCCTCGGACTGAGACGGCCTCGTCACGCAGACCCATACAAAAACCAAAATGGCGGATGCATCGGTACCGAGACAACGACGCTGCTCCCCTCTGCAACGCCAAGAGAATGTACAGTGGCGATCACCAATTGTTGGATTGGACAGGAGGAAGGGGAAATGCATTGCAAAGGCTATACGTATCATCCTGAATTCTACCCAGATATGACGCGAGTTTGCGACCCCGAGAAAACATATAATCATTCACAACTTGATAATATACACGAACCATCCATTACCGCGAAAAATATCGCCACCAGACGACGGCCACCGGAGGACGAATTACACGCAGGCAGCGCGAGCAAGCATTCCCGAACGTCGCTGTCTGCCGGACCGGCACTTCGAACCTCCCTGCTGCCGTGGCTGTGGCTTTCACCCGCACCGGACACGGACAAGAACGACAACAAGAACAGAGTGATGAGGACTGGTTACTAGCTAGTAGCAAACAAAAGGAATGCCCATCTCTATCTATGTGCACAGACGCCGGCCGGCCGCCGCTGCAACCGCCGGCGACCGACCGACCGATCACTTGCTTGTCTCAAAACTGCGCTTCTGGCTCTGGCTCGCTGATACCATCATCGAATACGTCCCATCATTGCAACGCCGCGCCGCCGGACACCGATCCGTCCATGTCGTCGTCCTGCCGCCTCTGCCGCGCCCAAGAACAAGAATTCAGAACAGTTAGAGGTTGCAAACGTACTAATGGAGTGTTGATACGAAAGATCCATTTTTGGTGGGTTGCTTGGTGCGTTTACCTGTTGGGACGTGAGGAGGAGGAGCGGGTCCGGGGTGCAGGGCGGCGGGGCCTCGAAGACAGCGAGGGGGAAGTGCTTGAAGACGACGCCGACGTCGAAGTAGATGACGCCGGAGGAGGGGACGTCGACGCGGATGCCGCGGACGGGGAACCAGAGGAAGAGATCCTGCGCGGAGACCCCGGAGAGCGCGGCGATCCGGCCGTAGCTGATGACCCCGGCCACGCTGGCGTTGTACCGCAGCCCGACTTCGAACCGCGCGGTGCACGCCGACTCTAGCGCCGCCTCGAACCACCCGCTGCCCGCGTCGTGCTGGAACTCTGCGATCCCCACCGGCAGCAGCCCCCGCGGCAGCCCGTGCGCCCGCAGCACCTCGTGCGCCGTCTCCGCCGCCGTCGCCCCCGCCTCAGCCCCACACCCCGCCACCGCCGCCACCATAAGCAGCGTCCACAACGCGGCCGCCATTCTCAAAGAGCCGGCGATACGGGGGACGGAGAGGAATGGGATGGGAGGGAGGGGAGGAGAGGGAGGCAATAATTGAGGGGGAAACAGAATGAAATGCGGGGCTAATGGATGGGGATGGACGCGGGGGGTGGGGCCGACCTGCCCGTGACCGGAAAGCGCTTAATTAGGGCGCTCGGTTTGCTCCTCTAATTAAAGTGCTTTTGAGAGGGCGTTTTAATTAACAGAGCAGCATCAGCATTCGCCGGCAGAGCTGGCTGGGATTGCCGGTTTTGAGCGCAGCTGTTGCGGGGCGACGCCAGCGCCGGATTGGCTGTGTTTCCTGCTCTTTCGTGCGTATCTGTTAGGCTTGTGTTGTGTTGGTGCTTCAAGTGATATACTTGCCTTTTATGCCTCCTTTGAGTTGGTAGCTCATGTGTGATGTGTCGTATGATTAAATGCTAAGGTAAGAGACCTAAAACGAGATGGTGATCATGTGAGCTAGGTGCCTCACAGATTGTGGGTTATTATACACTCTTTTCGGTCACAAATAAATATCGATTTAGATATTGATATGGTTTTCAAAATACAACTTTGATTACTAATTTATATTGTAATATATTTATAAAACCTGATAAAACTATAATGTTATTGGAATATTTTTCAAGACAATATATATATATATATATATATATATATATATAATTTTTATGTACCTAATTTAAATATTAAAAAGATATTAATAATCAAAGTTTCTAAAATTTTACTGCACCTATATCCAAAATAATATGTACTGTGACAGGAGGGAATAAGAAGTAATGGCACTCAAAGTGAGATGGTAATAAGCTTAGTTTTTTTCTGGAAATGAACGGCTCATATATCACCACAGTGTTCAAAAACTGTATTTGCTACAGTGAATGCTGTAGTGCAGCTGTCCCTATATTATTCTGTGAAAAGTACCCTCCGATAATCTAAATCATATTTTTTTTTGATCAAACAGTCGGTAGTGTGACTGTTTACCAATTGCAGTGGATCTCAATTCAGTTTTTCCATATCACCCGGGAGATGAGGCAGAGCAAGCAGAGCCATTTCAACGGTTAGGTGCCTCACCAGTTGGATTACAAATGTGGAGCATCTGCTGTGAACATCGTTTAGGCGGACCTTAGTGAAAATTTTGATTCTGGTGCGGCGCTATCGCGGGATTGGATGCGTTTCCTTTTTTTCTGCGCATTTCTAGGCTGGTTTCTGTTGCTATGCTTCAAGTGTTAGTTGTCTTGTATGCGTCGTTTGAGGTGGTGACTTAAAACGAGATGATGATCATATAAGCCAGATGCCTCGTTAGAATCTGTTTATTTGGATTTTTTTTCACTAACTCAAATCCAAAAAAAAAAATCGAAGTCTATATAAATAGATGCCTTTTTTATCGGATTTTTTTTAAATCTATAAATCTCTGTCGGGCAGTGTTTCAATACTTTCCTTCCTAATACAAGTTGCACAAATCTTAAAGTAAACGAAGGAGTAAGTAATCACCATCTACCTTTTATTCATGTTTTAATATTTGTCCAACTATAAAAAAAGAAAGCATGGAAGCATATCTCATCTCTATATTACTAAAAAGCTAAAAGTCTGTTTTTTTTCTAATTAACAGTTGATTTTAGACCAATATCATTAAAGTTAAAGTAAAATAGCCTCTTCTATCATGTACAAAAGCTGATTGCTTTTAAGTTGCTTAAGTAAAAAAATCCTAGTTTTAAATTATAACCCAAAAAAACCTATGCTAAATAAACATGACCTCAGTTGAATTACCAAGTGTAACGACACTGAAAAACGAGATGGTTATCATTGCAGTAGTAAGCCTGGTGGCTCACTAGTTGGATTAGAACTTGTGATGAACAACGTTTAGGTGGAATTCTGGGTAACTCTGTGATCAATGGGATTAGTAATATTGGGAACCATCTCTTGATCGGTGCAGGAGCTGCGAGAATACTTGAATTATAAAGAGAAGGGTATGTATGTATTTATGTATGTACAATTGTACACGCTAGTGGTTCATGTTAGCGTGAAATAGGAAAGGAAGACAGGACTACAGGAGTTAAGAGGGAGGAGAGAAGAGAAGCGTCGTACCAGTACTGTTGCGCATGGGAGGAGCATGTGAGTAGGCACAGAGGAGTAGCCTGTCAATGCCCGGTTGACGAGGAGGTCAAACAAGGAGGAACCGGCGGAGGGAAGGGAAGACGAGGACGAGATTGCCGGGCGGCGTCCATGGAGCGCCACTGTCGTGTGGGGCCCGGGCTCCAGTCACAGTGTGCCAAGGTTTGTTTCTTCTTCGCAGCATCGGTTTCCTCGCCGAGCAGATCCTACTGTACGTAACACAATCCTACGGGAAAGTCGATCTTAGTACCCGAGTACAGCCTTAAGTAAAAAGAAAGAAAGAAACGTAGATGCTTTTATGCGTTACTCTCTCCGTATAGTTTGTATAAATATTGAAGTAAGTAAATAGACAAGTAATTACTATTTATTATCCATTCTTAATATTTATGTAACTTTTAAATAGTGATATATAAAAGCACCTTACCGAAAGAAATTAAGGCCCATGCAAAGATTAATTACACAAGAAAACTGCAAAAATAATGTTTTTTTCTTAAAGCTCCTGACGAATGCTTTGTGTTTGTTACAAAATGCACGGCTAAAATATAAGAATAACGGAACGGGAAACACTGATATTACATAGAAAATCCTTTTGAAAAAAACCATAGATGTTCGAAGCCTATATCAGCATATGAGGAGAGACTTATGATGAAGCTCTTTTTTCTATTCTTTTGCTTTTTTTGTCTTGCTCTACCCTACGGACTACAAGGTAATATTTATAGTGGAACATAAATACTCTGTATAGGAGTAGAACTTTGAATTGGAGTAAGAAAAGAAACTAAAATTAATTCGGATCAAACATTAACAATCTCTACCTTGAGACGAATTCGCTCATGTTGCCAAAATATCCTCAAAATAAATCTCGATCAACAAACCTTGTACATCGAAAGTCCATGGGACTAATCTGAACAAGAAAGACAATCAAGGGCAGCTATCATGCGATAGCGCGGTGTACGGCAAAAATATAGAATCAAAGGAACGAGAGACACGGATTTTACGTGAAAAATCATTTTGGGAAAAACCACATATGCACGAAGGCTATATCACTATATAATGAGATGTTTTACAATGATGGTCATTCTTTTGCTATAGACTATAGGAACATATTTATAGTGGTATATAACAGACTTCGTGTAGGAGTAGATTTGAGATAGAGTAGGAAATGGATCTATATCATACTCAAACTCAACAATCTTCAGCTTGAAACGAATTTCTCTGGTAGCCAAAATAAAATACAATTCTCCTCGAAACATGTAAACAAGAAAGACTATAACAGTCTTATCCAAATGCTTCTCATAAAGCTAATTTGAGCAAACCATTAGTAGGTCCAAACACAAGCTATCAACAAAGCAGATGAATAAATCTGGATCTTCAATAATTTATAATCCCAGCAAAGTCTGAGTCAATGTAGCTAACTGTCGGCGTTTCGGGCACCGGCAAGTAAATTTGTAAGTCTAAGGGGCCGTACGTTCCCACTCCCTGAATGGTTAGACTCGGAAGCCCAAGATGTATACTGGTTCAGGCTGAATGTCCCTACTCCAGTTCGTGTGATGGCATGGTATTGTCTTTAGGGCGGATGGTTACACAGTGTTTACAAGAGTGAGATAAGAGCCTCAACGCAAGAAAACTCGTTGCTCGTCCGTCCCTCTCCCTCTCTGGGGTTCCTGCCTTCTTTTATCTGATGAAGGGCGAGTTACCTCGAGAGTTGGGAAGGGCGAGGTGACCTATGCTAAGAGCTTGGTCCTTCGTCCTGTCATTGGTCACCCTTCGTCTTGCCCATCTTTGGTCGGTAGTCTTGTTGAGCGGAGTGGTTATACGCCGTTGGGAAATGGCGTACACATACGTGAGCTCGACGAGTGTTGATGTTCTTTGCGTATAACGTTGGTGCCTCGGAAGGGAGCGTGTTTTCGTGTCGACGTGGTGGCCGATGGGATGGAAGCTTGACTTCGCCGCCATTAAACCATCTTGGGAAGGGCCACTGCTCTCGTATAGTCACTTGATTGATCCGTCCAGTGGGACACGTGGTCGCGGGCGGTGAAGGCTTCGATCTGTGACCATTGGCGAAAGTTGCCTTGGTTTGATCGGAGTCAGGGGATCCGGCCTGCTGCGGAGGTCGGGAGCCCTGCTTGGTCGGGGATGCTTATCCTGGTTGGTCGGGGGTGGGCATCTTGCGCGGCCCTGTAGGCGCTTTTGGTCGGTAGCGGGCCTGAAGCGGCCTGCTAGGCTCGAGTTATACTTGAGGCAGCCTGCTCGTTACCCAGGGTCGTTGGGTACCCCTAGTATGAGTATTCGTCACTAACCTTCTAATCCAAATCCTCAATCATCAAATAGCATAAACTAAAACATCACATGTGGTGGTTGATAGATACTAAAGAACTAATATCATGCTTCACTTGGGACACAAATTTTGGCAAACAATGCTCACTAGAGAGCAACTTGCATGCATGTCTATCATGTACTCCAAACAACTAACTTTAAAGGTAATTAAATTTCATGACATTGTTAAAACTGCTCCTGTAAAACTGTTAGGATTAAAATAAACTCTTGTGTCGTTAATAGAGTATAAACTACAGTAGACCCCTTGTAACGGGCTATAACAACCGGACAATATTGTAGTATCGACGCAAACACATACCCCTTTTTGCACTTAAATCCTTCATCTCAGTAAGAATTAAACCTTCACTTTTAAAATAGTAAAACTCCGAAGAGTATCAAGGAAGGTACTGTCAGCGTGTCATCAAATTCTTGAGAATTAATATTGCCAAAGCCTCCATAATTGTCATGCAAGCAATACAAAATTACAACATATCTAAACGGTGATTGAATACTAAATTCAGTTGTCTCCTCAAGTGATATTGATTTTCTTATATTTTTTTCTCAAAGTCTCCTCGATCAAGCATAACCTAAATTAACTCATTGTGTTGAAAGCCTGCAACTCCACCTTAGACTCTATATGTACAGATCTTGCTGCAGGAACCCGTAGTAGATGACATATCATCGAAGAAATTGCTAATGATTAATCTCGCATAGATGCTGCCAATAATAGACACAATGGCCTAACTTGCAATGAAATTCATCTCCAACACATAGTTCAAAATCCTGGCGAAATTTCATCTGAGATTTCGGATTTTGGCCGGGGATGAGATTCAAAATACTGTCCAGATAAAAAATAAAAAAATTCAAGTTGCTACAGTATTTTAGGAAATTTGACAGATTTCACCGAAATCTTAGTATTTTTTTACCAGATTTTGACTTTTAAAGACCGGATTTGAGTCAATAACACTTAAGAAGGTCATTTTCTATGAAAATTTGTTGAAAATCAAATTTTTGAGATGTTTTATAAAAATAGCGGAAACACTTTTAGATTTTTATAAAAAAAATTCATGGTTTCTCATGATCTAAAAAATTTATAGTACTATATTTAGTAGTCTGGGATCATAGAGAATTTTTTTTAAAAGAATTGAACTTCATGTGTTATATTTAAAAATTCAAAAACCGAATAAACATAACTAAGACAGTAACCGTGTCAGAATTTTATAAATTCGCTCGAGTGTGATCATGATCCAAAATTTTTAGGAAAGCTTAATAACTAAGACAGTAACCCTTCTATAAAACTTATAAAAAATTTAAACATGTTTTGATTGCTCAATCAAATCTATAGAAGTAATACATGTAGCACCGTAAGACTTTTATCAGGACAGTAGCACTTTTACAATTTTTCAAAATTACTCAAGCTTGATCATCATATAAAAATTTTATTAGAATATTAGTGATGTGTTAGGACTATCCAAAAAATTTTAAATTTTCTAACATGGTTTGATCCGCTTTTCATTCGGTTGAAATTTGTTTGTCAGCCTTCAATAGCCCTGTCTGAATTTTTGAAAATTTCTCAGGCTTGATCATCATCTAAAATTTTTATGAGAATATTATTGATGCGTCAGAACCATAAATTTTTATTTATTTTTCATGTGGTTTGTACTATTTTCCATTCAGTTGAAATTTGCCAGTAAGCCTTTTATCAGGATAGTAGCACTGTCAGAATTTTTTAAAACTCCTCAAACTTGATCATCATCAGAAATTTTTATGAGAATATTAGTGATGTGTCAGAACCATTCAAAAAAGTTTTCAAAAAATTTTAACTTTCTTTTGATCATTTTTCACTCAGTTGAATTTTACCGAGATTTCAAAATTTTCGGATTTCAAATTTGCGTTTTGAATTTTGATAGGATTTCGTCCAAAATTCCGAGATTTCGGCGAAATTTTGAGTTTCGCCCACCTCCGAGATGTGAACCGAAAATGAATTTTCAAACCCTGCTCCAACAGAAGCAATGCGGCAATCGATTATGGCAGAAGATTATCGACAGATTTGGCTAGAATGACACCTATGCATGGCGTCAGGCGGCGCGAACAATAGTGTTGGTGAAACTGGTGCTGGAACAGTCATAGGGCTAGAGCTCAGATCAATGCTCTGTATGAAGTCGAGTCGTGGAAAAGAGTCGAGATGAGTTGAAATCATCAAATTGAGATCGATGAATCTCCTAGTATATTCCTTTTTACGCATGTAGCAATAGATTATGGCTTGCAGCAGAATCGCGAGAAATCCGCGATGGCCTCCCGTGATTGTCGTGATGACACCATGCAGATGGCCGCCCTAGGGAATTATCCTCCTCCGGAGGCAGTAGCTAGGGTTTCGAACCTGGAGCTTTGATACTAACAATGTTCAATTAGGCCTTAAGCATCTCTTTACTGTGACACGCAAAAACTTGATTTGCTGAAGGTATTAGCAATCTAAAAAAAAAGGAAAAGCTAAATTATTAACTCAAGAAAAAGGTATTGTTGTCGCTGACACGTAATGAAACACGTGGGGCTGTTGTTGTTGAACAACTAGCAGATTTATCGTGCAATTATGCAGCTAGATATTATGATACATTTATATTTAATATACAACTCTACTTTCTATAATTGAAATATAATTGTATTTGTTATATAACTCTAATACCTATATATGATTAATCTGCACCGTTATAATCTTGCCCGCCAAAATAAGTAGTGAAAATCCTTATATTTTTCTTCTGATTAATATGTGAGATTTCTAGGATTTTTTAGATTATTGTGGGATTTTTCGACCTTAAAACAAAGGAGGTAAATTGAATATCACCATATGTTTTTATTTATATAGATATATAGATATAATATGAAATATGGCAGATCCAGTAACAATGTTATTTCCCTTGGCGGAATAATCCTACTTCCTCTTTGGGTCGCTCCATCAAATGCACTTATAATGTAGCAGGCATAAACGAACAACAAAGAATGCATTATGTTTTCTCTTGGAAAGTGAACGCATTAGCCATGCATATGGGTGTTGGAGGCCTGTGTTCTACACTGTGGCCTTGTAGGCTAAAATCCCGATCGTGAACGGACTTCCCAAACAAGGTCTGCATATGCGTAGGGATGACAATGGGCCCTATTCCCCATTCCCCGGCGGGGAATTCCCCTATTAGGGGGCGGGGATGGCGGAGTTTTTATCCCCACGGGGCTATTAACGGGAGAATTTTGTCCCTGTCAGAGGAAACAGGTACGAGGACATTCCACTGGTCCCCGTCCTTGTCGCCCGGCCCCGACTCCATCTTCTTTGGCTCAGCCGCCCACTCGCCCCTAATCCCAAATCCTCATCGCCTCCTTGATCCAATCCTGGTCTCCCTCGGTCCCTCTGCTCGCCTCGTCCCCGTCGCCGCCTACGATCCTCTACTCGCCTCGCACCTGTCGCCTCCTCCACCGCTCCCTTTGTTGCCTCACTCCACCTCCTCTACTCCCTTCGCCTCCTCCGCTCCCATCGCCTCCCTCCGCTCCCATCGCCTCCCTCCGCCACCATCCACCATGGCCTCCTCGCCCTACCCCTCCGTGGGTCGAGTGGTCGGTGGCGTGGGCGTCGATGGCGCGGGGCCCTCCCCCTAGGTGGTTGGGGCGGCGAACGTGGCATGAGCATCGATGGCGCGCGCGTGCGGCGTCCAGGACACCAGGTACTCTCTCGTTTCCACCTAGTCTTCCCGACGTGCTGCAGTGCCTCGTCGACATCGCCATGTGCCGGCATGCTCACAGGTTTGGCTCCCCACGGGGACCCGATACCCCGATAGGGACAGGGAACGAGACGAAGAGTCCCCCCAATGCCGAGGTCGGGGCCGGGGAACAGGGGAGTTCCCTCCTCGCGGGGATGGGGAACGTCCCCGTTGCCATCCCTACATATGCGCCCTCATATCCATTATGAGTTTCTGACATCTGATTGTTCGTGACCCAAATGGTAAATTGTCGTCCAACTCAAACCAAGGGGGTACTAATCATGGGTCTAGAAAAACTAGCATATTCTCCTTTCCCATAGAGAGAAAACAGCACTAAACAAAAAAATCTTTTCTAAGTTGTTGTGCAGGAAAGTACCTTTTTAGAGCATGTACAATAGTATAAACGACTACGGTCTATATACTCAACTATGTTATCTACAATACTCATCTATATTATCTACAGATAAAATTAAAGATAACTTATGCACTAAATTGTATTTAAGTTTTTCTCTATGTGGTCCTACAATTTTTTAGTTATGTATGAATTTTTTTTATTATAGACAATAACTCATACAATAAAATTTTATATTGCCTATATAATCGTCTCTTCATAAAGAGACAGTTACACTCTCTCACTTTTTCTTTCTCCCTTGTATTAGAAAAAATCTTACATGGCAAAATTTATAGATGGCCAACATTACACCATTGTATATACCATTAATTATCTTACCAGTCAAGAAAGATAATTGATTAAGAATAAAAGGAACAATTTTACATGGTGACATTTAGGGTCTATTTGGTTTGAAGATAACTTTGCCATGTCTAAACTTAAGCGTGTTACAGATTCTTATAAGGGTGTTTAGTTCGTTGTCACAATTATGACTTGCCACACTTTCTTAGTTCTATGTTCAATGTGTTATAGACTCAATTTTTCACTAAACTTTGTATAACACTATGGTCCAAAATCCACTCAAAGTCTAGTCCACCGTGGGGCAAGCTAACACATGCATAGCACCACACTTACACTTTCGTGCTTACTTTGTGTAAAAAGATTAACCCAGACGTGCTACATCTAGACTCAACGTGCTACGTTTATACCTAACATCCACTATATGCTATTACAACTCATTTTAGACAAACAATGCAGGACTAATCCCACTATTACTCTACATGAGCCTTCACACTGATGAATCGAGGTATTACACTCACCCCCTTAAGGGCTAACGTCATCGACAGCACACCGTATACACGTCACCACCCCTCGATATACGTCCATGCGTTTAGTACTATCACATATACCATACTGTGTGTCCACTCCGGCCCACACACGCCATGTACATATCCCGCACCCCTGTCCTATACACGTCCATGCAGCGAAGATTGATGCTCT
Organism: Otatea glauca; assembly: GCA_036346275.1. NCBI lineage: Eukaryota > Viridiplantae > Streptophyta > Magnoliopsida > Poales > Poaceae > Otatea > Otatea glauca. Next base: position 81,928,693 of record CM070711.1, read on the forward strand.
AATACCAACTGTAATACCCTAGCATAAGATCCGCTCAAAGCCTAGCCCACGCATACATAGCACTCATTTACACTTTCGTCCTCACTTCGTGTAAAAGGGTTAACCTAGAGGTGCTACGTTTATACCCAACATGCATTATATGGTACTATAACTCACTTTAGATAGTTGAATGTGGGATTAATCCCACCATAGCTCTAGATGGGCCTTCACACTAATGGCACAGAGTATTACACTTTATCATACTTATAGCGCTAAGTTTTATTGTCACAAAAAAGTGTGACAAGCCATAACTGTGTTAAGTTAGTCATGGTAATTGGCTTGAAACCAAATATACCCTTAGACTTGATCCATTTGTCAGTCGTGTTGTTTGGTGACCAATCACCATATCCAGAAAAGTCATGTCCAGAAAAGAGAAATCATCACTTTTCTAATCCTATGATTTTTTTTTTTGGTAAATCGACGTCTACCGGTGCTTCCGCGATCAGGAATTAACCTAGCCGTTCAGTCTGGCTGAGATACAACGACGCCCTATGATCGGTCACAAGGGGGGGTAAAAGGGTTTCAGTCCTTAGTTCCTGGCGTAGTTGTTACAGACTTACAGTGAAGCAGAGAAGAGGCCATACTAGTGATGTGGCAGTGTGGCTCTAGCTAGGGTTCACTTTGCAAGTATTCAGCTGCCCCTGATGACCACATGCTGTCGGAGAAGCAAGCGAGCGGGCACCATAATAACAGTGTGGATTCCAACACACGCCACCAATTGATCGGCAAAGATTTTTTTTCTCTCTCTCCCTATGAAATCTTGCTGCTAGCTGCACTGCACGCATGCAGCCTTCACTTCAGCTTCAGCCATCAACTTTCCGTCCGAATCGATGGGCGACATCGATCTTTGTCTCGCTTCATGCCCAGATCGATGCTCGTTGTTGTTTTCCGGCCTCGAGAAGAAAGGAGATAATAATGGATAACAAGATAGTATCTCTCTTTCCCTCTCCAGGTTGCTTTGTTGCTTGCTGCCTTTTTTTTCTCACCAACCTGCGTGCATGAACGATCTGGAGAAAAGAGAAGAATGATTGTGCAAGTGCCGCGCCCTGCTATAACCCCCACTTTGCCCATCATGTACCACAACCTGGATGTACCTGTAATTGGCTCGATCGTAGGTAGGGAAATAATGAATTGATGGATAGTATCGTGTAATTTGTCGATCCATTCTCGAATAAGTCTATGTCACGTAAGATTTTAGATGATGTGAAGGAGAGAGAAAACTGTTGTCTACTATTTAGCAGACGGTCTTATAAACAGTTTTTTATTTTGTGTGTCGTTATATAGACAGTCTGTTAATTGGATGAAAGACCATTACAGACAACTATATAAACGACTCATTGTACGAGTTATTTTTAGTACTATCTATAGATGATATGGATATATATTACAGACAACTGTCGTCTATACCACTATATATGCCCTTAGACGAGGCAGTGGCTGGCGAATCAGGGGCCTCGTGGCACGGATCGGTTGGTGAAGCCACTAAACTCGCTAACGGCGACGCCGAGGACGCAAAGTGCGCGCGCGCAAGGAATGATAGCACACACGTGCATAGGTCTTTTTTTTTAAAAAAAAAGAAAAGAACGAAAACTCGAGGCTAGGAAGCTGTTCGAGACTTCGTTCGAGCTCCAAACAAATCGAAGTTGAGTTTGATATTGAGCTCGCGAGCTTCAACAAGACAAACTTGAGTAACTTGTGAGCCTTGAGGTCACTGCTGTATGTTAACTCTTATCGAGCTTATTTAAGTTAAACTCGAACTTAGATTTTTGTTATTGTTGAAAATAAGTGTACGTCGAGCTCAACTCCTTCACACCCTGCACATAGGATGGCAGCAGCCGGCGCAAATGATGCAGGCGGAGAAAACTTTCGGCGTGGATCGATCGAGGGGAGCGCCTCCGCTCCAATCAACGGTCCATGCATCTCCATCTCGATCTGCATCGCGCGCGCAACTGTGTGTGCTCCCAGTCCCAGGTCAATAATGATTACGGTCACTTAGAGCCCAAGTCAAACGCTCTGGGCCCAAATTTAGTCACGTCTCACCCACCGATACGTTTTTTTAGTTTAGTTTAGTTTAATCTGTTGGTATAATTTAATCTAGTTTTCGGTCAGATGCATGGACAGCGTGGTACGTACACGCGTCATGATAGATGCAACAGGAGCTTGATTACTGGCGTACTTGTTTCTGTTCCTTAATGTGTGGTTGAGAGTTGAGACTTGAGACGTCCTTTGCGCCCGGCCGTGTAATGGGGCATGGTTTTATGGATTATGATGATTGCTGTTACCTACTAATGGAATAATCCGCCTCCATAATTTAGTGGGAGTTTGTTTCTCTCCTGTGTTCTGTGGCAGATGAGCACGCTTGTATTCTCCTTCAATAGGAAGGAGATTAGCAAATTTAGAAAGGTCAAATGGGCCAGCTTTGGTTGAGGCCCAGCACAGTGTGTTTTGTGGGCTGGCATAGCTAGGCCGACGAAATTGGGCCATAAGAAACTGGGCTTAAAAGGAGCCTAGTTCTCTTTCTAGGCCCTCACCATGATTACGGTCTACGTGTTGTATTAGACTAGTAGTTAACGTTGCAATTTCTTCCTCTCGAAGAACCCCGGATTTCTTTCTGTTTCTTGAGCGAAAAAAAAACTAATTTCTGATTTGACTGAATTTGCAGTCATGGTAAGACAAAATTTCTCACTCTCTCTCTACATCTTAAAAAAAAGGCTAATGCGACAAGTAAGATGAATTGAATTGTTGAGACTAGTACAGTGCCTGTGCTAACGCTACGACGACAGTACATCCGCTTATCAATTAAATGAGAAGATAAGTATGAATACAATACTTAATAATAAAAGAGAAATTTAGAATTTTAAATGAATTTAGAAAGAAAAACGGAACTAAATGGAGGTCGAATGGGCGAAAACGGGCTCCCAAAAGATTTTAACCCGAAATTCGAATCCCAGACAGGGGTTGAACCTGAAAAAGTCCGCTGGACCTTAAATCAAGAAAGAGAAAGAAAAAAGAATTTTCTTATTTTAGATTTTTTTTTGCAGCTTCCAAAGATAGCACAGCGTGCTCTCAGGCTTAGCGGTATAGGAGGAGGAAGGCGGGGTGGCGGCCGGTCGTGATGGGTCGGCACTGGTGCGGCGAGATCGTCGGCATCGGTGCCTGCGGGGGAGGAGTCACGGTTGCGGTGAATTTCGCCGGAAAAGATGACGGTGATGGCTTGGGTTACCTCCAAAATCCGACGATCTTTACAAAAGGGAGCACTTGGGGATTTACGCAATGCGATGGGGGTGGAGGAGAGCTCGCCGGCTTTTATAGCCCCGAAACAAGCATATTTATAGAAACCATAATTTGGGATCAAATCAGATTGGGAGAAAATTTTGGCAATAGAGTACAAAATTTAGGGAATTAACACCATAGATGGAAAGAGGAGATTCGGTGCGGGATTGATGAAGCTTTGGAGCTTCTTTCTTGCTTTAATGGAGGGAAGGAAGAGAAGAAGCTTCTATGGTCTGGGCTGCAGCTAGAAGAAGATACAGGTGGGTTGCCTTCATTTTTTTTAAATATAGAAGGATTTTTGAAAAGATAGCACGTTAGGTTAAAAATTTCTAGAAAAATTCTCAAAAAAACTTTCGATTATTTTGTAGTTAATAAAATTATTTTTTTAAAAATAAATTATAAATTTGCCGAGGCACGACGGCCACGAGGTCGCCGACCAGCAACCTTGCCGCATCGGCAAAGCCACCGATGGCGACCGTGGAGCCATTGCAGACCTGCGTTCTCCATGCCGCGCTGCCCCGACCGCAGCGTGCAATCTCCCGGCCGCGCTGCCCCATCTCCCGGTTTTCTTTTCCCAGCACGTAATGTATGGTCCTTTCCTTTTCCAGGACGTTTGTTTCCTTTTCCTTGATTCTAGGACGTTTGTTTCCTTTTCCTTGTTGATCTTTGGAGGTGAGGAAGAAGTGCATTTGTGGGCCACAGGGATGATTTCAGAAAAATATGGAAAAATAAACTGCGCTCGCCGACCGTTGGATCTGCAAGAAAAAAAGATAAAAAATAAACAGTGCTCGCCGGCCGCTGGTTCCACGAGAAAAAATTGAAAAAAATTAATCAACACTTACAGAACCGTTGGTTCCTTAGATAAAAAAAAAATTCAGCGCTCTCCGTGCGCTGAAATTAGGCTATATGGGGCTAGATCCGTAAAAAAGTCTCGAGAAGAGTCATATTCAGAAAAAAAATACGATCACAATGCCAGGACAATAAAAAAATTCAAGTCTTGTTTCCTTGCATACGGATCCTCTCTGATTATTTCCTTGTTTGATTCGCCCTCCTTCCAAATATGTAGTACGTGCAATTTTGGCCAGTAAAAAATTCAAGTCTGGTTTCCTTACATGCGGATCCTCCTTATTTATCTCCTTGTT